>CM046663.1:78329300-79529300 GCA_025594165.1 Tamias sibiricus
AAGCATCCTTTTCATATTGTACACAGGAATTGTAATATGCCCCATTAAAAAGTGTTTGTCTTTGCTTTTCTTCACACGATGTTAATCTCCATTTCTAAATTTAGATGAAAATGCATTTGAATGAGATCTCCAGCTTAAAACCTGATTTATAATGCCAGGCAGTTTAATATTCATTCATCAGTGATCACACAGCATCAATTTCTGAGCTACAATTTAATAGTCAGATAGTTCCCTGATACAACACTTCATCCTCAACCTTGCCTGACTTTTAGGATATAAATTAATTTGTTTTCTTTAAGCAGATATTTTTAAACTATTGATCGTAAACCATGGTGTGCACATGTGCATAGGTAACAAGTTAAGCATGTTCATTTGAAGGAGAATGTCTTTATCCCCTGGACTGTCAAGGTAACTTCTATTCTCCTTGGTACCTTCCTTTGGGTCAGCCCTCACTCCATCTTCACTGCATACATAAACAAGCTACCTATTAGTACAAAAAGACATGGTTTCATCTTTTATTTCTACTGTCCCATATGTTTCTGAGGATCTAGGATAATGTCTTTAAAAGTTTAATAAAGATGAGGATCATCTTTTTGCTCAGTTTCTGTGAAAATAGGTCCTGACCCTGTGTGTCAGCATTTCCAAACCTTGGTGTACTGAAGTATCTTTTTCCTGGCCTCCTTTGAGTGTCCTCCAGTACTCATTTGGCCTCTATTTACAGTGTGTTCAAGTTCACTAATTATACAGTCATGCATCACTGAACACCAAGGGTATGTTCTGAAAAAACATGTGGTTAAGTGTTTTCATTGTTGCATGGATGTCATGCACTGTACTTACTACTTAAACAAGCAAAATAGCCTACTGCACATCCAGGCTATATAGTTGCTGGGGTTTTTAGCTTCCCCGGACCCAGGTTTAGCCCCCTCCAGCCAGTGGAGAAGGCTGCGGGAACACGCCCCAGTGGTGAGGCAGAATTGGGAGAGGCAGGAGTCGGCTGGTGGCCACACTCAGCCTTAACGGAAGACAATCAGACACACCAGGGAGATAGGTCAAGGCACAGGCTCAAGTTTATGGAGGAAGTTGGACGGCCTTTATAGAAGACATGGGCCAATCAGCAGAAAGATCATAGGGGCACATAGGGAGCATGAGCAGATCACATTGGCGGAGCCAGTAGCTTATCCTTGTGGTGATCTGATCTCTCATCATAGGTCAGGGGAACACCCCTTGGTTAGGCCAAGTCCACATATCAGGAAGTGGGAGACAACCGGAGAGTTTCTTTTGGCTGACGTGTTCTTAATGTCCCCAACATATAGTATATACCCTATTTGTAAAATAATTTTCTTTTACCTTTAATTTGTTGTTGTTATTGTTGTTTTTGTTGTTAAAGACTAAGCATGAAAACACATTTGCCTAGGTTAAAAATAAATGGGCCAAGGAACTGAACAGATACTTCTTAGGAGAAGATATATAATCAATCAACAAATACATGAAAAAATGTTCAACATCTCTGGCAATAAGAGAAATGCAAATCAAAACCACTCTAAGATTTCATCTCACACCAGTCAGAATGGCAGCTATTAAGAACACAAACAATAATAAATGTTGGTGAGGATGTGGGGGAAAAGGCACGCGCCTACATTGTTGGTGGGACTGCAAAATGGTACAGCCAATATGGAAAGCAGTATGGAGATTCCTTGGAAAACTAGGAATGGAACCATCTTATGACCCAGCTATCCCACTCCTCAGTCTATACCTAAAGGACTTAAAAACAGCTTACTACAGGAACACAGCCACATCAATGTTTATAGCAGCACAATTCACAATAGCTAAATTGTGGAACCAACCAAGATGCCCTTCAGTAGATGAATGGACAAAGAAAATGTGGTATATATACACAATGGAGTATTACTCAGAAATAAAAGGGAATAAAATCATGGCATTCGCAGGTAAATGGATGAAGTTGGATAATATAATGCTAAGTGAAGTCAGCCAATCCCAAAAAGCCAAATGCTGAATGTTTTCTCTGATATAAGGAGGGGAATTCACAGTGGGGTTGGGATGGGGAGCATGGGAGGATTAGAAAAACACTAGAATGGCCAATGGGGAGGGAGGGGAAGGGAGGGAGCAAAAGGGTGAAGAAGAAAAAAAAAAAAAAGATGGTACAATGAGATGGATATTATTACCCTAAGTGCATGTATGAAGTCACGAATGGTGTGAATATACTTTGCATACAACCAGAGATATGTAAAAATGTGCTCTACAAGTATAATATAAAATGTAATGTATTCTTCTGTCATTTATAACAACTTAGAATAAAAAATAAATAAAATTTTAAAAAAAAGAATGTCAAATAAAATATTCTCAAAGAGCTTAAAAAAAAATAGGGTCAGGGTTATTGATATCACTGTCTTCCACTTCCACATCTCTCCATTGGAATGTCTTCAGGAGCCAGGACACCCTGGTATTAGTATACTAGCAACATAAAACAATTTGTATTTAGCATATTATGAAAATAAAGCAATGCTAGAAAATCAAAAATGGAGTAAAATGAATTAAAAACTTTAATTCAAGAAAGAATTTTAACAAAATAAAATTTAATTAAAAATATGGGAAATAAGAATATCATAACATTACTAAGTATTAAATAATAACATGTAGAAATTGTAGTATATGTAGACATTTACATAAATTTGTGTGATTAGAATGTGTACATATAGAATTATTAATAATTCTTAACCAAGTATACTAGTATATAGATACTTCTTTCTTCTTCACTTTTTGACGAATCAGAAAGGAAAACCACTGTCTTAGAGCTTCCACCAATTTAAGACCTAGAAATATCAAGCATTATAGCCAGGCACAGTGGCACACACCTGTAATCCCAGCTACTCAGGAGGCTGAGGCAGGAGGATCACAAGTTCAAGGGTAGTGTGAACAACTTAGTAAAACCCTGTATCAAAATTAAGACAAAAAGGGCTAGGATGTAGTTTATTGTTGCAATGCCTCTCTTGGTTCAACCCTCCATATCATGAATGAATGAATAAAATGAAATAAAATAAAATATAATAAAATAAATATCAAGTATTGTAATAACAATGTCCTCAAATGGAAAGGGAAAATATGATTAATTAAAGGTATGCATCAGATAAGCAATCATTTAGTCACCTAAATGACTGTTGAGGAACATCTATAAAGAAATAACTTTACTGTACATACAAAGTTAGATAGAGCCAAAGAACCAAAGGAAATGCATAGAACATCTTTAACTCTACTCGGTAGTTTCATTACTCACATTAATATTAAATTGTTTTATTCTAGCTACTTTCTTCTTACATAAAGCAAATGGGTATACCATTTTCATTAGCATGTAAACTATTCAGTATAACAGAGAAGACAGAAAAATACAGAAAGGAAAAAAATAAGAGAACTCTACTATTGGACTTGAATTGCAAATATTTTATCAAAATTATCTATTTACCTCCCTCCCTATATACCTGTAAAATCCTCTCTAGAACTGTCCATTGAATTGTACTCAAGCTATGCTTATATCCTGTTCTCCAATATTCTTTTTTAAGAAATCTCTGGTGAAATTCTAGATTTCATGTTGGGAGCAAGAAAGTACATGTGAAAACTGGAACATCTCATTGAATCACAAAGGAATGAACTTTTGAAATACTAACAGGACCAAGTCACGTAGATAGAAAAAGAATGAAATAAATTATAAATATTTAAGCATCAAAAGATAATGAATGCAATCAATTAAAATACAGTCAATCTATAAAACATTCACAATAATCCACCACAGGATAAATTAATATAAAATAGTTTATTGTAAAATAATTTGAAAAAGACTAACATAAGAAAAATATTATTCTTTTGAGTCTTTTTTGGTATCTTTGATACATATTTTATCAATAAAGTATATAAAAGTTAGCTAACAATTCTAAAGAAAATTCAAGAGACTGTCTCTGACACAAGAAAGAATATCAGTCAAATAATCACTTATGTAATATAAAGAAAACCATGCAAAATATTTTAAAATTGAATAATTTTAATTATCTTCTAGTGTTCCCTAAGACTAAGAAATATGTAAATTTGTAGGAATTCATCATGTCTAAAAGCCCTTAACTTAAATCTGTGGAACTAAAGATCCCATTACATTAAAAAGACTTTGAAATTAAGAGAAAGACATTAGTGTATTTAACAAACTATAGTGGAAGCTGCAAAATTCTATAAATAAAAATATGAATTATGTGTGTGTGTGTATACATACATATATGTATGGCTTCAATCAACAACTTACCCAGATGCTCACATACCTACTGAAATAATGGAATTATTGACATAACCACTAAAATTGTGTAAAGTATACCAAGTGCAATTACCACAACTGATCTAAATCTTGCCAGCAAGGAACTTATATTCTAGTTCCAACAAGAAGGAATGCTACAGTTTCCTTATGAGGTGTCCCCCAAAAGCTCCTGTGTTAAGTAGTTATTACATCCATTGGCAGCCGGATGCAGTATGTGCAGGACTGTCTAGTTTAGTACTGAAAATATGCTCAGTTCTGAGCACAGTTGAGTTGGCAGGTCAGCATTTATATGACATTATTTATTGCTATTAAGACTATAAAAGACTTAAAGAATCTCTCTATCAGGGAAACACAGTAAATGTTCCTTCTGAAGAGGATGGATTGACCACAGGAGATGTTCTATTATTAACTTGAACAAGAAGTTATTATGATAAAAGTTCTCAGAAAATTAATAGATTCTGTGAACAAAGGCACAAAACCTCTACCTATTCATTATTCTCTACAAACTTTTACAAAATCATTCCAATGGAAAGTTTTGTATCAAATTATCTTTGCTAGTCTTTTCATTTTAATATCTATGAAAACACCTATTCATTTAAGTTTTGAACTTGGCAATCAAGTAAGTATGATTAGTCACTACAATGGTTATAATTGAATAAAAAATGAATGGAAACAATTAGAAAGATTCAAAATTTGAAAGCTCAAGGTTATAAAACCTCTGCCGATATATATAGAAGGTTGAGTATTTGGATGGTAATTTGTAAGTATAGCTTGAAAGTTAGCACTTGTGGATTAACCAACTGTCAGGAAAGTTCAAAATAGACAAGTCACATAAAGAAATGTGGAGGGTGATGGGACTATTAGATGGAATCAATCCTAAAGTAGAAGAAATAAATTTAATACTATATATGTGTATGTATGTGTAAAAGGCACAAAAAGAAATGTTAATATATTTGGGACATATGTAAAATGTTTCATATTTGTGGCCTCTGAATATACTCTTTATATTCCACAGATGTAAAACAATAGGACATGCATTATTTTGTATTAAAAACAATGATGATATATTTTTCTCTCTTATTTTTAATATAGCAAAGAATCTTAACCAGAAAACTTCCCTGGATAATATGGCAACACACATATACATTTGTTAAATAATTAATCATTTTAAAATCATAATATAATTTTTATTATTGATAGAGAATGTAATCTATTGAGTGAGATAAATTTATGAGGCCAAGTTCTGAAACTTATATTGTTCCTCTACCTCCTAGCCATACCTAGATTCCACCTGCTATGGCCTCCTCAAGAATTTTATATCTGAAATTAATCTTCTATTTCTTCTGTTTTATTTCTTGTGTTCTCAGCAGTTTAAACTCTCTGTCTTCACTAGCTAATTCCCAACATTAATTCAGATACTTTATGATGTCTGATTTAAAATAAATAAAAAACTACACAATAAATATACAAATTAACAAACAAATAAAATAAAAAATAAAATCTTAAGCAGATGGTAAATTGGTAGATGGTAGTAAAAAGGTGATACCATTCCTCACACTAATAATGATATTTTTCTTGGGAGAAACTATTAATACTGTTTCATGAAGTAGATGTGGTCAAGATCTTTGGACCATCCTTTTTTGTTGTTGTTTTTTGTTAGCCTACATTGAAGGAAAATTAATAATATCTTTTAATCCCCAGATAATCCTCCTTTTGTTTAGGAATCTTGTTCACTTGCATTCCATTAAAAAAAAAGGAGAAAAGGATTTTGTTTCCCTGAAATCAAAAAGAAACTTATAATTGAATTTTCAACCAAGGCCTAAATTCTGCCCTAGAAAATGTAATTAAACATAATCAGAAAACCTCACATGTCCTAGCATATTAACCACTGTAGGCTACAATAACAATTTGTCATCTGCCTTTGGTCATTAAGTAATAACCACCGCCTATGTATAGGAATATTGCAGGAGACCATGGGCTGGATCTAGGATAGGTGAAAGCTGATTCTGTCAGTGGATCTGAATGAAAATGAAAAGAATATGAAAGATTTTGGTCCACCTTTCCTCTTGTTTAAAATTTTTACCTTATGTCATTATATGAAAGAATATTTTCTGGTATGGAAAGAGACATTCTGAATTTGAAAAAAAATATATCTATCATATTATTTGAATTAAATTATCTTGTTTAAATTGAGTTAAATCCACTCTGTGCCTAAAATGAACCAATAATTATCAGGTATGATGGAATAGGGAAGGCTGTCCAAGGGCTCCTTCTCTTAAAGGCACTATCTGATCTGAAAAAGGAAAAAAAAAAAAAAAGTTTAATATTATTTGCATTTGTCAAGCAAAAATTCAGAGATAAAACAACAATTTTAAACTTTATAAAGGAACTTTTTATATTGTAGTCAGTGTAATTTTCTAAATACTCACTAGAATATAATGCAGGAAAAAAAGGAAAAATTGTTTTTCACAACACAGAATATCTGATTATTACTGAGTTTTGTGAATTGTATCAGGAAACTACTAGCTGGTTCCATTTTTAAAATGTTGGATTTTTTGAATAGATGATAATTAAAATCTAACTTTTGAAATGTAAACTCTTTCTTGCAATAGAACCTGAGAATTATAGCTACTCTTCAGAGCATTTGTGCATTAATTTACATTTTGGATTTCTCTGTTTTGTATGGCTTAACAGTGAATAATTTACTCAAATTAGGATGACAGAATTAAACTTTCATCCTAGTTTGCATTAAGTGAAAAATATTTATAAAGAATTAAATTACATATTTTTCATTAGTTATTATTAAAATTTGTAAGAAGCAAGGTCTAATAATAAGAAGGTATCTATTCTGCAGTATAACAGTGAAAAGACTGAGCTCAGATCTTTTTGCCTTTGAAGCACGAGTTATCTAAAGTAGCATGCATGACCTTTTTGATATTTTTTTCCATTGAATAAAATTAACTTGTACAATTCAATCACAAATATAATAGCCTCCAAAAAATAAAACACTATCTAACATATTGAGAATAATCATTTCCAAAACATTCTAGTCTTATTTTTAAGTATTTCAACTTTTAAATGAAAATGTAAACATTTTTTTTTTAAATTTCAATATAAGCTAAAGCATTATTTTACTTCTGTACATAATGTGAAATAAAATCAAGATAGAAATCATCATACAAACTTTAAACCTTAAATGTTAATTATAAACCTGGCCAATGGGCAATTAAGATGTACTTATTAAGTGGCTCCATTAAGATGAATTATCCTAATATGGTTCTTAAATTAGCTCAAAATTTACATAATAAGTAATAATTATAAATATTAAAGGCCCTATCTACTGTTTCATTAACAGCATCTCCTATGCACATAGTCACTGAGGTTAGGAGAGCATATTCAAAATATAATAATCGCACAAATTGTCATCCTTGGTTAGCTAATCTCTTCTAATAAAGTACAAAGTTACAGAAACAAATCTGCATTTAGGACAAATAATTACTGCTTTTCTGCCTTTATTTTAACACTATTTTTTTTCCTAAACAGTTTAGAGAATGCCTAGGGTCAGAATCCAGCACCATAATTAAATTTAATCCAACAAACCACACACAAAGCCCACATTTCCATCATAAAATAGAACTCTAGGAAATAATGCTCTACTGTACATTGAAATTTTGTTAGTGCAATTAAAGAAATCCAGCCTAATAAAAATGACTAATCAGCTTGCATTGAATTTTAACAAGAAACAGTAAATATAAAAAGGTGGGTTGGCTCTGTATGCAATCCTTAATAAGTCCCATTTATAAAAGGGAGCAAGAGGGAGAGACAAAGACACATGAAAGACAGAGAGAAAACTTTCCCCTGTTCATTTGTAGTCAAGAGTCTAAAAGTAAAGAACACAATGGCTTCACACTTTTATGACATCTCCTAGGACTAAGTTAAAAGTGCTCTTTTAATTCAGGAAAGAGTCAGATATTCTACATCATACTACCATTAAGAAATTATATAAGAGCTGGGGGGATGTGAAGTTTGTATATAGATCTTATGACAGCAGTTTGTCAGAAAATGGTTCTTGTGTCTTTAAGTTTTTTATAGATATGGTAGGCTGTGGCAGAAGAAAATAAAAGCAACAAAGGAACAAGGAAGCAAAAGGAGGAGGAAAGCATGACAGGTCAGAATGCTATAACAGGTAGTTCAGAGCCATAGTTGTCCTTTTTCTAATGAGACCTGTAGGGAAAGGTGGGATATCCCAGGTGGAACACCACAGTGGTTTCAAAGCAATTTTCCTTGGTAGTGACACAAATGGCTTGAAGAAGTTATGCACACTATAGAACAATTTAGCCTAACATTCAAAATTTTAACCATGAGATAAATACTTGCAAAGTATCAAACGCATTACATTTAGTGCTTATATATATAAAAAAACTAAGCTAATGTCATTTGATAATTATCCTTTTAAAATAAATATATATTAACAAGTGCTTCTTTAATTGGTAAAATTATATGATATATCCTTTTCATTTAAAACCTATATTATAACTTCTGGTCCCAACAGAATTTTATCTCAGCATCTTTCATTGATCCACAATAATATTTCTATTAAATGAAAAACCTTCATCTGTACATATTCCATAACAAATGCAAAGTTCAATTTTTGTTACCATGATTAGATGCCTCCAACTTTTGAAATAAACTATCCAGATTGGATTTTTTTATTATTATTATTATATGATTAATAAAACCTACTAATAAAATGCTATAAATTTTGCTAGTGGGTCATTATTAAGATGTTTCTCTTAATGAGAAGGAAATCATAATACTTATTGCTAGAATGAAATCCAAGTACATAACAAAATTTATAGTCATATGTTTTCTAAATTCTAGCTCTGGGAAAACTTATTTATGTAAATGAGAATGGAAGGTTTTAAAAATAATGTTTCACTCAACTATTTGAATTCCTTTAGTATTATAGGTTACAAGTCATACAATTATTAATCATTAAAAGTTAATTTTTTGGCCGGGCGCGGTGGTGCACGCCTGTAATCCCAGCACTTTGGGAGGCTGAGGCAGGAGGATTGCGAGTTCAAAGCCAGCCTCAGCAATGGCGAGGCACTTAGCAACTCAGTGAGACCTTGTCTCTAAATAAAAATACAAAAAGGGCCAGGGATGTGGCCCAGTGGTCGAGTGACCCTGAGTTCAATCCCTGGTACCACAAAAAAAAAAAAAAAAAAAGTTAATTTTTATTGTTTTATTACCTAAAATTTTAATTTGCTGTGCCTTTTATGTTATTTAAGCAAATAAATGTAAAAATATTTTCCCCATTTATTAAAAGCAATCACATTTTTAGTTTCTTGGAGGTATACTATATCTGCTCATTTTTCACTTAGTGGAACTTCTTTTTAATCTAAAGTGCTTAACATGGGAAAATCAAATTATTTTAAATCTCAACACGTACTTTTCAATTCTATGTTTTTGTCAAAAGGCATACATTTTGTCATGTGCTTTGAGTACATTTTCAGGAAAACTCTGTAGCTGAAGGTTTAGCTCAATGACTATTGTTAGATAATTCCAGGCCGGCAGGCCACACTACCCAGGCACCTTGGACAGGCCACATTTCCCAGGTACCTTGGACAGGCCACACCTCCCAGGTGCCTTAAACTGACCACACCTCAGTTCCTTTACTGAGCCAATCATGGCTCACGGGTTCCCCTTCAGACCCCAGGCAGCCTATGGAGTCATGGGTCCCTGGGACCACCGGAGTCGCTATTTAAACTCCTGCCAGGCTGAAACTCACCCCGTTTTTCACTTTTCCGTCCCTTTTCACCCTTTCCATTTTTCCCTTCTCCTTCCTGTTGCTGCCTGAAGCGATGGCCGCTTGGAGCAACGAAGCCGCGGAAAGAAGTTCAGAGGCGAACTGGAAATAGGCTTTTTATTCTGATAACTTTTTTCTCTGGCTCTAACAATGACTTTAACACGCACCACACACACCACCAAACAACCAACACACCAAAAAGGCGCAGACCCGATCAGCAATCTCGGCTCAAGTCCCGTGAGACTACGGAAGGCGGCAATGCCCAAACATCTCCATGGCCCGTAGTCAACCACAATCTTAGCCATCTCCCCAAACAGGGCTCCTGCATTTCCCCCCTTTTGTTTTAAAAGAGGGGATGTTCTAGGACGTCTATGTGCAACCAACATTCTTACCCGTCATTGGATAATCAAGGCTGTGCCCTTGACTCATGTCGGCCACATGAGACTGTCCCGTTTGACTGTGCCTGTCTTAGGTTGTCCCCCTCTGGGGATCTTACCTGTCATTGGCTAACCAGCCATCCAATGGAGCCCTTTAGGATCGACTGTGTATGATGACTAACAGCCGTCCAGTTGTGAGGAGATGGTGCGGCTTTAAGGCGACAAGCCTTTTGGTGATGAGCCAAATTGCATAGCATATCAAATTGTTTAAAAACAAATCAGCTGCCCTAAGTTCCATCAAGTAACACACTGAATTCTCTAGACAAATACCCACAAGGCATTGTCCCTTAAAGTCCCAAATAATGAAAGATCAAAATGTCCATTTGTTATAACATGTTGATGTAGGAGGCCCCAGTCAAGAGTGCATGTAGAGCAGAGGCCACACTGTTGGTGAGGTTGTTTGATGCTTGAGCAGCAGGGATGCTTGCAGCGACCGCGATCCCTCCAGCTGTAGCAGCAGACGTCTTTTTTATGTCTAGACAATGCCACATGAATAAATCGCAATTTTCCAAAACTTGGCTCATGAGTAACATCCATCTGCCACAAATGATTGGGCATTAATCCTCTAGGGTTAACACCAAAATGGGGATTGGGCAAATGTGTCATACAGGATTTACAATCTTTTACAATTATTCTGGCTTGCTCCTTTGGGATTTTAAACCTACGTTGCAAGGTGGTGCTGTTGACATGAAACTGGGAGTGAAATAAAGTAGATTGTTGTAGTGCTGAAAGTATAAATATTGTTTTTGTAAGTTCATCAGCCTTTTGATTACCTTCGTGGAGGGGACCAGGCAAATTAGTATGTGCTCTAATATGGCCTACTAATAGAGGTTCTTTTCTTGCCCACAAAAGTTTTTGTATTTGATAAAACAATTTAAAGACTGGAGTATGAGGTGCTATTGGTCCTGCTAACTCTAATTTTGGGACGGCTTGTACAATATAGTGGCTATCTGAAAAAATGTTTACGGGCTGGTCCCTAAAATATTCCAGAGCTCTTACCACAGCTTCCAATTCCACTAGTTGAGCTGATTTGTGTGTAGTTATATATAAGTCATATTCTTTTTTAGTGACTAGTGCAGCAGTACCATTTGAGGACCCATCTGTAAATACATTTAATGCCTTAGGAATAGGTTGATTTTTTATTACCTGTGGAAATATAATAGGATGATTAATACAAAAAGATAATATAGAAGACTTAGGAAGATGATTATCAAAATTTGCAGAAGTAGAGCATTTAGCTATAGCCCAATCACTATCATTGAAGCATAAATATTCAATCTGCGATGATGAATAGGGTGTAATAATAGTAGCAGGGTGAATGCCAAATATTTTAGTAGAAGTCTTAAGTCCTTGAAGAATAAGTTTAGCCACCATGGAGGTATAAGACTCAATTATACTTTTAGGAGAGACAGGCAAATGTATCCATAATAAAGGCCCTTGTTGCCAAAATACTCCTGTGGGTGTATATTGTGAAGAAATAATAATCAACATCAGTGGTTGAGTTAAATCAAATCTATCACAATGAAATCCTTTGATGGCTTTTTCTACTAACTTTAAAGCTTTCCTAGCATCAGGAGTCAATGTTCGTGGTGAAGATGGATCAGGGTCCCCGCGAAGGATGTCAAATAAAGGTTTTAGTTGGCCAGTAGTGAGGTTTAGTGTAGGGCGAAGCCAATTAATATCTCCCAGTAGTTTTTGGAAATAATTGAGGGTGGTTAAAAATGTTCTTTATTTATTAAAATTTTGGGGGGGTCCAACAAAGGTATCCATGATTTTAAATCGTAAATATAATATGGGTGATCTGGTTTAAACTTTTTCTTCTGCTATATATAATCCATATTTTTTAAAATTTTCTGCCACGTCACTGAATATATTAAATAAGATTTTTTGATTAGGGTGGGCCAGTAAAACATCATCCATGTAATGTAAACACATGAGATTTGGATATTTATTTTTAATGGGTTGGATTGCTTTGTCCACATATATTTGGCATATGGTGGGGCTATTAGCCATTCCCTGCAGTAGCACTTTCCATTGATATCTTTTATCAGGGCCATTATTATTGATAGAAGGAACTGAAAAAGCAAACGTGGGGGCATCCAGAGGATGTAGGGGAATGGAAAAGAAACAATCCTTTATATCAAGAGAAATAAGATGGAAATTTTTTGGAATAGCTACAGGACTAGGAAGTCCAGGTTGAGTAGGGCCCATAACTTGCATGGTTTTATTAATTTGTCTAAGATCATGAAACAATCGCCATTTTCCTGACTTTTTCTTGATCACGAATATGGGGGAATTCCAGGGAGAGGTGGAAGGTTCTATATGTCCTGCTTCTAGTTGTTCCTGAACTAGTAGGTGGGCTGCTTGTAATTTCTCTTTAGATAGGGGCCACTGAGGGACCCACACTGGCTTATCAGAAAGCCATGGTATTTTCAAAATTATATTCTCAGTGGCCCTGAAAAAAAATATCTTTTTCCTTTATGATAATTATTTCTTTTAGGGTTAAGATTACCCTGTAGATTTTCACATTTAACATCTGTAGGCTTGGTTGCAAGGTGTACTCCCATTTGTTGTAAAATATCTCTTCCCCATAAAGTAACCGGTAGGTTAGGTAAAACATAAGGCTGGAACGTTCCTTTATGTCCTTCATCATCCTCCCATTTTAAAATTACCGCACTTTTTTCTGGGAGGTTATTATATCCTAAGCCTCTTAAACTGGTTGAAGCTTTTTGTAGAGGCCAGTGCTTGGGCCATTGGCGTAAATTAATAATGGAAGAGTCAGCTCCAGTATCTATTAATCCCTCTATTTCTATTCCTTGGATTTTTATTTTACACATAGGCCTCCTTGAACAGTCTTGAACCCAGCAAGCCATGGGTCTTGAGTCAGTGGAACAAAATCCTCTATTGTTCCCTTTTTGAGGCATACTCATTTTAAATGAATTATGTAAATTGGGAAGGAGAAGCAGCTGAGCAATTTTATCTCCTTGATTAACAGAACTTATACTTTGGGGTGAGCTAAGCATTATTTTTATTTCCCCTTTGTTGTCTGAGTTTATTACACCTGGGGTCACTTGCAAACCTAATAAGCTTTTAGGACTTCGCCCGATAATAAGTCCTACAGTCCCTGAGGGAAGAGGTCCCCTGACTCCTGTGGGAATCAGTTGAACCCCCATTTCAGGTGTTAACACTATTTGGGCAGTGGAACAGAGGTCTAATCCTGCATTTCCTCCTGTTCCTCTGGTGAGGGAGTGGATGGGTAGTAGGGATTTTTTCGGGGAAGCATCTGAGTGGATGCTTGAGGATATTCCTCCTCCAATGCCCCGTACATTTGTGGGCCCCAGGGCATTGGGCCCAGTGCCCCGTTTTTTGAATTCCTGAACAAAGGATTTCCATGGATGTCAAATTTTGAATGGCATTTATTAGCCCAATGATTTCCCTTTTTACACCTTGGGCAGCGGCCTGGGGCACAGTATGAGCTTGGTCTTATTTCTCTTTTGGGATTTTGCCTAGAATAGCCTGATTGATTATGATAATTTTGCCTGGAATATCCTGATTGATTATAATGTCTAGGTTTAGCCTTTGTGAAATTTCGAGGGGAAGCACCTCTCTTTGAGGCTGGAATCACATTTCCTGTGACAAAGGCGTCATTTATATCTTTACGTAGTTGTATATATACAGAAAGATCCTTTTTAGTTCTCCATGGCCTGATGACTTCCTGGCAGTATTTATTAGCATTTTCGTATGCTAATTGAACAACTAATGGCATAGCTTGATCACCATCTGCAAACACTCTACCTGCAGTTCTCAAAAGTTGATCAGCAAAGTCAGCATATGGCTCATTGGTCCTTGAATCACTTTTGACAAGCTACCTTGTAGATCCCCAGGTCCTTGTACAGTTTTCCATGACTCTAAGGCAGCTACGTTTATCTGAGCATATACTCCTGGGTCATAACCTTTTTGAGCCTGTAAGTCTGCGAATTGCCCTTCTCCTGTGAGCATTTCTATATTATAGTCTCCAAGCCCTGCAGCTGCATTTCTTTTAGCCGTTTCTATACAAAGTTCTTGGAATTGCGATTGCCAAACCAAGTATTGCCCCCCCCCCCCCGCTTAATGCTGCTTTACATAGACTTTTCCAGTCTGAGGGGGTTAAGCTAAAGGTGTTAAGGGATTCCAACATACTCAATGTGAAAGGAGCTTGGGGCCCATAAGTCATTACTGCCTCTTTGAGATTTTTTTATTGTTTTGAAATCTACTGACTGATGGACCCTCTGTCCATTTTTCTTTTCAAATGCTGGCAGTTCCCAATGTATCTGTGAGTTACCCTCAAGAGTGCATAAGTGCTCAGAAAACTTTTTGTTTCTGTTTCTAGGGTATGCAAATGCCTAGTAATACCCTTCATATTTTCTGTAATGGATTCCACCCATGGGGGAGTAGAGGACACAAGTGGTTCTTCTACTTGACGGTCCTTTTTCTTGGTCTTTTTTAGTTTCTTTTTCCTTGTTTTCTCAGAATCACTTTTACTAGATTCCTCACCACTGCCAATTTCACTGACAGCAATATCCTGAGTCCCAGGTTCCATTAAGAGCAAGTATCCTTCAGCTATCACCAATAACTCCCGAATAGCTCTAATAGCTTGAATTTTTGTCATTTTTGGGACTCATCTAATACTCTCTTTACTGGTCTTAGTTGACCCAGTGGAAGCTACACTTTTTTGATCACTTTCACTTTTTTCTAAATCCTCCTCATTGAGAACGGAGTCAGGTATATCAAGGAGTCTTTCCATAGCCTCTATCACTTGGGATTCAGTTATATTTGAACCCATCTTTAGAGACCTTTCAGTTTTTACCTGTCCGCTCTGAAGTCCCCTTACGGGCCGCTACCTGTTGCAGCCTGAAGCGATGGCCGCTTGGAGCAATGAAGCCACGGAAAGAAGTTCAGAGGCGAACTGGAAATAGGCTTTTTATTCTGATAACTTTTTTCTCTGGCTCCAACAACGACTTTAATACGCACCACACACACACCACCAAACAACCAACACACCAAAAGGCTCAGACCCGATCAGCAATCTCGGCTCAAGTCCCGCGAGATCCCAGACCAAGTCCTGTGAGACTACGGAAGGCAGCAATGCCCAAACATCTCCATGGCCCATAGTCAAACACAATCTTAGCCATCTCCCCAAACAGGGCTCCTGCACCTTCCCTTCTTTTCGTAGTCCTGTCTCCTTTCCTCTGCTCCTGCCGGTTTTTCTCATTCCCCTCCCCCTCCACATGTCCCTTTGTCCCCACCGGCCATTCGGGGCCAGTTAATAAAGCCCCTTTTCTACACGGTGGTCCAAGCATGTGTTCCTTTGCCCTTCAACTAGTACAGATTTTCACCATTTAAACCAATTGTCAAACCCAGTTATCGATACCCTTCTTTGTTTAACCAATCATCCAAATAAGATTTGCTTTTTGTCACAAAAAACTGAATTCATTCTTTAGTTTATATGTTTGTTTTAATAGAGATTCTCATATAGTTCTCAGTCTCATTCTTTCTAGAACTTTCCTCTCTTAAGGTTGGAAAATGGGTTCTGCTAAAATGAAAAATATTTGAAATATGTCATTATTAGATGCATCAGGGTTTTAATACTAATGATAATATAACAAAAGAAGACCAGTGATAAGGTCGATACATAGTCCAGAGGTAAAAAATCTCTTTGGTAGAGTGAGAGATAGACAATTGGAAAGGAGGAGGTGGGAGAGGGAATTGATAAGAAGGAGTTTGTGCAGACATTGACATATAGCCACAAACGTATACCCTTTGGGAAACCTTGTGTACCTTTCACCAATGGGAGAAAGAACAGTTTTTAGCTTATCTCCCACATGTCATCTATAAAGAATTTTCAGGAAGCAAGAAGTGGTGGGAATTGAAGGGAGCCCTTTTTTTCAAGTAGTGAGAGAAGTTTCTAGAGAACCAAATAAAAGGAACTTTGGTGGAAATATGAGAAAGGAAGAGAATTTCCTTGAGGGGACATGTTGATAGCTGAGCATGTACCCTGTTTTGAAGTCCTCACATTATTGAGAGTAAATCCTATGTTCATATACAGTCCCCTGGACGTAGTTAGATCACCCTCATGTTTCAACTACGGATTATCTTATGCTATTCAGAAACATAAGTGATAATGAAGAATGCTGCAGTCCTTTGAACATTTATGAATTCCATTTCACACTGAAGTGGTCAATAAATCCTGATACTTACTGAAATAACATGAATAATGCCATCACAAAAAATTATTTACACACAGATGAATTTTTTCATTCAAAATGATTATTTTTTTGAAGAATTGGGTTTTCAGCGTTTACTGTTCAAAATTCAGATTAAAAATATAAGTAAAATATGCATTACCTTCTTTTAGAAATGGCCCTTGACTTCAAGTCAAAAATGCATTAAATGACCTTTTGACCCAAAGATGTGCATGTATGTTATTGAAGTGCTTATTAGGAAATATAGATCAGTGTCTAGTTTGGAATTAGAAAATCATGACAAGATAATTAAGATCTTTGAAAATGAATTTGATTTAAAAGCTAAAAAGAGGGAAATATATTGCCAATTCAGTGAGGTTTTGTAGGGTTTTGAGGTATTTTGCAGTAATAATTTAGAATACATGAATTGTTCTTTCAAAAGTGGTATTGATTTAATGTGACTAGATTGATCAGGAAGGTAAACTGTTCACATGAAATAAAAAATACCATCTACCCTAAGTTAGAAAGAAAGCCAGACCTTGACCTGTTAGTATCTCTGAAACTACAGCTAAAACAACTGGAGAGACCCCAAACATTTTATACATTCAACACATTAGTCATTTTACAAAAGCATTTAATGACCAATAAAGATTTGGTATTCACATTTCAAATATAAAAATAATCAGTTTTATATTTACTTATAAGGGAGAATTCAGGATATAAGTATACTATTCTAGAAATTTTAGTAATAAGTTAACAAATATTTCATTTATAGAAATCAATGATTTAATGTGTTTGCTTTTTATTATGATGCAAGAATTTTGCAGCATCACATTTCTTTTTCTTTTTATTTTTTAATTGTCATAAACGTCAAAAGAAAATGTTAACAAAATACTGTTGAGGAGGCAGGGTATAGTGGTGCACAACTGTACCCTCAACTACCTAGAAGGCTAAATCAGGAGGATTGCAAATTTAAGAGCTGTCTGGACAACTGAGGGAGATCCTGTCTCAAAAAGATAATAATAAAAAGGGCTGGAGATGTGGAGACTTAGCTCAGTAGTAGAGCACCCCTGAGTTGAATCCCCAGTACAAAAATAAATAAATAAAATAAAAATAATTTGAGTGTGAAAATTCTTCACATTTAGTTATTATCAAATATGACTGAGAATAAATTTGCCTGAAGCAATGCTATATGCTCTTTATAATTCTAGAAAGAAAGTAAAAGCATTGTTTCAAACTTGTAATAAAATACAAATTTGTGGTAATACTAATTTCATATGAAAGTCATCCAAACTTCAATGAATATATGAAAAATAATACCAAAGTGATTGTTTTGGGGATTGTTTTTTAGACTTCCAACATATAGTACTAAAATTTTACATTCCTTTTCATTAATTAAGCATAACCTACAAACAATCTAACAAAATATGATTAATCAGAAACTGAAGTTGTATGTTAATTATGATCCATTGAAACATTTTATATCACAGCATAAGCTTTTTATATTATCTTCAGCTTGCAAAGCTAATGTTAATTACTGTATGGATTAATAGCTGTCAAGTGTGTCCTACTTTCAGTATAAATGAATATAAATTAGCTTCATATTTTGGCAATAAATATAGTTCATCACTTCTGAAATTATTTTAACTCTTATATGCACATATTGTTATAGAATTCAGAGTTGCATTTATATATTTCTCTGAAGAGAAAATTGTTCTTGATTCTAAAGTTATAAGAAATAACCTTGGTTCTGTTTCTTTCTCCCTGTAATTGAGTTTGCTGATTGAGCAGGCTACGGAGATCAGGACACCTCTGAGTAAACACTGTGGAGAGTGAACCAGGCCTAAGGCAATGACCCTGAGCTGCCACCATCAAAAACCCTTGTGCTATTTTCCCTTAGCACACAGTTTTGCTCATTAAAAATGAACTGGCATTAAAACGTTTTCTTTTGCCAATAGTTATTCAAGGTTTAAAAAATAAGTTCATTTCACTTAAGAAAAAATATCTGAAAATTTTTAAATAATGGAATAGTCTTATCGGTGAATGTTTAGCGCCTCCCTCCCCCCTCTCTCTATATATATATACTTGAAAAGTGGTATTGATTTAATGTGGCTAGATTGATCAGGAAGGTAAACTGTTCACATGAAATAGAAAATATCATTTACCCTAAGTTAGAAAGGAAGCCAGACCTTGACCTATTAGTATCTTTGAAACTATAGACCTTGACCTATTAGTATCTCTGAAACTACAATGAAGTATATATATACTTGATTGTATTTATAAGAACCCTCTTTCCAAAAGGGTAAAATACTCAAGTACTAGGGTTCAGACCTCCACACTGTGGGACACAATTCATGCCATAACAAATCTTTTTTTAGAGTAGCAGCTTATGGAAAATTTCTTCCACAGTGTTTAGATTTAAATAGTTACGGATGATGAGGTAAAAATTATAACTACTGAATTTAAAAACTTATAGGTTGAATAAAATGTTATTTTTTGTCACTTATGTCCTATCCTTTTCATTTGGTAATAGAGTCACCTATGTTCAGACTACACTTTCACAGAAGGTTTTAGGAACTTACATTTGTATGTACATATTTTTATATGTACACATTGTGTACACATAAATTATCTTTATATGTACACATTGTGTATGTGTACATATTGGAGATACATATATGTATACCAATATGTATGTATATACATACATATATACCAAATTAATAGCATAATATTAAATGCTGTTGTAATTTTAAAAGTCAAGATAATGAGAGTTCTAGAAGAAATGGTATCTATCTGGAGAAAAATCTAAGTAATTAAGGACTTTGAAAAACTTATTTGGAAACTATCACTAGAAAGAATTTTTACCATAATTTAGGAAGGGATTACAGCAACCTTGCTCATCTTTAGAAGGTACAAGTAACAGAAAGGTCAAAGATGTGAGGAGGAAATCTGAGTTCAGTATAAAGAATGATGAGGTGAAAATTATTTGATACATACAGGCTCAAAATCAAATATATGTGATAGTAATCATATTTTAGGGAGTGTTCACAGGTGGATAGTTCTTTCCATTGGGTTCAAAAGAATTTAGTAAACACAGGTATATGACAGTGCCTGAGGCTGTGACTAACACCAGACCTGAGGCCGAGAGTTTTCATAAATAAATGGTTTGTCTGGGCTTCATCTGGTCTTCTGAAGAGTCCTCCTTCTATATGCTTCTAAATCTTCAAAGACAGGTTTAAAATGCTACTGGCTTTTTAACTTAAATAAACATACAATGAGTTTGATGATAAAATACATATAATACAGTACAAAGAAACTTTCATAATGTGTGAAGTCATTTTCTGGCCAGATCCATTTGGTCTCTGCTGAGGAACAATAACACAGTTCACTTTTATTTATTTATACTTTTTACCATATCATCATCTACTTTGAAAGACTTGATGGGAATATGCTATTTTAAGCTATAAAATACCCTGTTTTCCCATGCAGCCTAAAAGGGAGAATATATAGTAACACATTGGATAATAAGAAATGGACTAATTATTTCTAACTTAATTACTAGAAATTCTTGTATAGTTTTTGTTGGCATCAATTTAGCTCTGAGAAGCAAATATGTAAATAGAATGCAAATCACAATAATCAGTAAGCTAAATTGTTTGTAATAAATTTAGATATTTTACATTTCCTCTTGGCTCATCAGAAATAATTAGAGAATGTAAACGATCTCATTGGAATTAATGCAGTTCTCTGCTGCCATTAGGATTTTCAAGTATTACTCTACACTTTCACAAGCTGAAATCATCAGGCATTAAAATGGAAAAACAGTGCTCTTTTAAGATATAATTATCCACTGTAGCATATTAACACTTTGAAGTGTCAGATTTGTAATTAAAGACCAAGAACACTACCTAAGGCTTCTACAACCACCTGCCAATCTGGCCTTATTATTGGAGAATATGAATAAACAGATATTTTATTTCATTTAAAATTCGATGAAAACACAGCTCCATAAGATTGATTAACTTCTCACTGGAGTGATCGAGGAAAAAAAGGGAGAGGACATTGAGATTAAGTCTCTGAAATGAAAGTGACATCATCACTACTGACAGACTAACATTTAAAGGATGATGGGGAACATTGCCAACAGTTTTATGCCCAAGGACACAAAGTATTAACACATTCAAGAACTGATAAGTTGAATAATTATATAGTTCTTAAGGAAATACAATTCAACATTAAAGCATTCAATTAAAGAAAACCTCTGATTCAGGAGGCTTTCTGGTGAATAAAAGCAAAAACTCAGGACACAAGAAAAATTCCTTACAAACTGTTTAAGAATATAGAAAAATAATGAAAAATTTTTAAGTCATCCTGACGTCAGTATTATTCTGATACAAAAACTGGAAAAAATACAAGAAAATAAAACTGCACTCTCTCTCATGAATAATTATGAAAAAATTCATCAAAAAATAATAAGCTATATTCAGCAATATATGAAAACTATAGTACATCAAAACCAAATAGGGTTTTTCTACATAGTGAAAATTTGGCTCAATGTTAAAAATTCCTAGTGGTACATGGTGGCACATGCTTATAATCCCAGCGACTTGGAAGTCTGAGGCAGGAGGATCCCAAATTCCAGGTCAGCCACAGAAACTCCAGCAAGGCCCTAAGCAACTTAATGAGACCCTGTCTCAGAAAATAAATAAATAAATAAAAAGATATGGGGATAGTGATGTCACTCAGTTGTTAAGTGACCCTGGGTTCAATCCCCAATACTGGAAAAAAAGTTCTTAAATGTAATTCCACACATCAAGTAATGAAAAGAGAAAAAAGAAAAATAACTCAACAATGTCACTATATGCTGAAAACATATATTTCACAAAACTTTTACATTCAATTGTGCTAGAATCACTCAGTGAATAGGAATGGATGGGAAATCCCTCAAATTGTTTGGGAACATATACAAAAAACTATAGCTAGCACTGCACTTAATGGTGTATGAATTAGTATTTCCCCCATAAGATTATGACCAAAGCAGAGATACTCAATGTTGCCACTCATCAAATATCTGACTGCAATATTTGCCAGTGCAATACCAGAAGGAAAAGAAATGAGAAAAAAAAATGTTAGGGGCAAAATATCAGAAACAAAATTACATTGCTTCTATTTCAAACAGTATGGTTATTATGTAGAAAGTTGCAAATAATCTATGAAAGAAGATAATAAATGAGTTTAGTAAGCTTACTAAACACAAGCTTAATATAAAAACTTCTATGTGATATGAATAAGCAATGAAATTTAAATTAAGCAGTATACTTTACAATAACACTGATAAAAATTAAATACTAGAGCTTAAATTTATCAAAAGATACTGAAGATCCGAATGCCAAAGTCAAAACAAACCAGGATCAGAAATGAAAGTATGGCATAGGAATAACATGGAAAATGGATCAGGAATGGTAGAACTTAAAACAATTTTAGGAACTACATATAAATGGTGATAAGTTTAAAATTCAATATGTCAGGTGAGTATTCTAAAATGTAATAAGTGGCTGGGTACAGCTACGCACACCTACAGTCCCAGCAATTTAGGAGACTGAGGCAGGAGGTTTGCAAGTTCAAGACCAAGCTCTGAAACTTAGTGAAACCATATTTCAAATTGAAAGATAAAATGTCTGGGGATGTAGCTTAGCAGTAAAGTATTCCTGGGTTCAGTCCCCAGTACTCTCCCCCCAAAAAAGTGATGAATAATCACTAAAATGGAAGAAAAAAATAATACAATAGAAAAATAAAATAAGGCAGAGAGGAAAGGAAGAAAGAGGTAGTTACATAAATATCAGTAGAAAGAATAAAAGGAGATAACAAGTATTGAATAAAAATACTGTATGAGACAAATGTAGCAAAAAGGAAACAAATAAAAGACATAACAAACTGAAAGCAAAATAATTTAGTGGAAAACATTCAAACAGCAGCAATTTTAGAAAATGTAAATAGACTAAACTGACATATTTGTAAGTCAAGAGAATCAAACAAAAAGTGAAGTATACAATTTTACAAAGACCCACCTGTATAGAGAGCACAGAATGACTGAAATACCAGAGAATTTATCAGAGAATATAAATTTTTACATGTAAAATGCTAATGTGGGTCAAAAAAAAAGACATGTAAAAAGCACTACTAAAAGCCATGTTAATTTCAAGATATAAAAATATGATCATGCATTATTTAGTACAAAAACTTTAAAATATATGATCAGTAATTGTCAGAATTGCAAGGCTAATTTTAAATTTTTCTATTCAGTTTTGAAGATATTTACATGCTTCTTTTGACAACTTATAAATCAAACAGCTTTAAAATAATAATGATTGAGAAATCTGAATGACAAATTAACAAACATAAGCTTTTCTAGTGATAACATACTACATTTTACACTTGTCATCTAAAAATACACATTTTTTCCAAACACATCTGGAACATTTTCAAAATTGACCAGGTAGGAAAGCACAAAATAAAATTTGACAAAAGTGACACTACTTTTGTAAGATCTGTAGTCACATAAAAATCAATTAGAAATCTCTTTTTTTAAAATAATATGTCCACATATAACTATGAATGGCTTAAAACACATTTTACTATTTTATTGGTTATAGAAGAAATCATAACAAAGATAAATATTTATAAGTGAACCTTAATTGAAATATTCATGTTGAAACTATGAGGTAAATGTAAAAAAAAAAAATTAAATTCCAATCTTAAAGCATTATATTTATAAATTTTTAAAAAATACTAAAATTCAATGAACTGAAATTCCAAAATAGAGTGAAGGCCATGAAAATAGAAGGATAGAAATAAAAATAAAATTGTAAGTTAATGAATTAGAAAACACAGGCAACAAGTGGGGAGTCCAAACAAACAAAATCTAGTTATTTTTTAAGATTTTTAAAATAAGTAATATTGGTAAAGAAAATTGAGAGAATGAATTCCATTTTAACTTGATCCATTATTCAACATTTTTAACATTTTATTTACTACATTCTCTTGAAACTTCACTAACATGGTAATAAAGGAATAAACACATTCACACTTGCCAAGCATGCACACAAAATTAATGAATAAGAACAGGGACAGTAGACAAGAACTCTCAATACTGAACATAGTTAACAAATGAGCAGAGTGTACTTGAAATGTCAGAGAAATGGAAAGAGGGGAATTGAACTAGGGAAGGAACCAACCTGAATTGACTAACTGGTATTCCAGAACTGTGGGAAGGCTCTAGAATTGGAAGAATCAGTTTCCTCTCTCTGTGGGATGAGACTGGAAACAGATTTCCACTCTTCCCCCAGAGCCATGCACACTTGTCCTCTAACAAGTCTTGACTTGGGAAAGACTGCATTGGCGCTCTGCACCCTGGGAAAGCAAGCACAGTAGACCTAAGGTGGACATTCACAGTGTGATCCTGGCATCTTGACCACTCTGCACAGGACCATCTGCCACTCCTCTAGGTTTAATTCAACACCAACCTACTTGATGTTCCTAGAAATACCAAATAATCCTGGCATTTGAACAGTTGTAATACTAGAAATGTAAAGTGCTCTATCTACCTAGAACTTTCTTCTTAATGAAACTTTACATCATTTCCTTTGGTTCCCACTCAAATATCTTCTTTTTAAAAATTCCCCCTTTTTGCCCATCTTTTATGAAATAAGAATGCCTTTTTAACCTACCCTCTGGTAGAATCTACAATTTACTTTGATCTTTTCAGTAGCTCTGATAACCACCAGCTGCAATGCTTTGTTTTTATTTTTTATTTATTAATCTGTCATTTTTCCATAGAATTTAAACTCCATAATGACTGGGAATGCAACTGGCATGTTAATTGAGGTACTGTCAATGCCTAAAAGCCATCAAATAAATGTAATTAATCAATTACTTAATCATATGAATATCAAACAATCCTAGATGCTGTCAACCTACAAATTCCCATAGATGTTCATTGATACTTATATCATTCCTAATCATAATATATGCACATAGTCATAAAATTGCATAAAAATATATACCTAATCATAAAATCACACATATCTGAAGAGATTTCTAAGAATTTTACTAGAGATTTTAAATGGACAAATAAAATCACTAACGATATTAAAAATTAGTATATAGTCTATAATTCAGAATTGTCCCCCAATAAGTTTTTTTTAATATTTATTTATTTGCCTTAGTTGTACAAAATGTGTTTTATTTTTACGTGGTGCTGAGGATGGAACCCAGGCCGCTCACATGCTAGGCGAGCACTGTACCGCTGAGCTACAACCCCAGCCCCAAAGTTTTTTCCCCTAAGTATTACTCAGTTCATAATGAGGACAATAGATACCACAGAAATAAAAACATAGACTACAGAGCTTCTCTAGTTGTTGGATTTTTCTGTATTTGAAAGTGAAAAGTGAAATACAATGAAAGTGATAAGATATAGACAATAGTATAAAAATTAAAATGAATAGAGTTCACCATAAAACTGTGCATTTATTTCTAAAAGCTAGAAAGCATTTTTCCTTAATGAGGTTAAGGTTTGCTCAGGTGTCAAATAACAGATATAGATATATAGATAGATCCAAAATATATGTGTATATATGTGTGTGTGCATGTGCATATATATAGATAGATAGATAGATTTATGTACCTATATACATATATAAATGCAAATACATCATTTTCTGAATAAATTTAGTAGTCAGATAACTTATTTTTCAAAAATGGTAAAGCAATGTGCAAATGCAAATATTTTAAAAATTCTTTATGATAGTGGGCATGTTATTATTGAAGTTAATAACTAACCCTTAATTCTCTCAATTTTGGCTTAGGAAGTACTCTCTATACTTATGCTTTTAGTTATTATAATATCACTATGTTACATTATGCTTCAGACTGTTGTTTTGTTTATTTTTGTCTTTAGGATATTATCCCTCCTAAATACCATCTCTACTGGCTAATTCTGGCTAATCTCATAATAGGTGATCCCTGATGTGAATTTTTATCTTTTATTATGAGCTCTTCTTCAGCATCCTAGGTATCATTATCTAACCAAAATGTGCCCATGTATTTTGGATACTGGGAATTCATTTTCCATTTTATATTTGGTTTTCTATGGCATTACCCAAGCTGAGTCAATTTTTATATTTTGTTGTTGTTGTTTAGCATTTAAATTTATTTTTCACATCCACGTGAAGAGGTGGCTTGAGTTCTATTTCTAGTGGTAGACATTTTTTTTTCTATTTTCCTATCAGATTCATAAGAGAGACAATCTTCATTGCTTTCTTTAAGTTAGTGAGTAGAATATTCTGTTGTTGTTTTATGAGAAAATGTGCTTTCCAAACTGATGGGTTCAACTCTAGGTTCTTGTAGCAGACACTCAGGTACTCTACACAGATCCCCTTTGCCATGCCAGGGTATCAATGCCTGAGATGCTGTGAGCATAGCCTGCTGATAACTTGCAGATACCTCTTAAGAAACACCACTGTCTTTAGCTAAAGGAAACTGACCAGAGAAGTTTTCTATTTGTACTCCCAGGCCACACCCTGTGTCTCACTGATATCCAAGAACAAAAAATAAACCCTTTCCTCAGGTGATGAATCACTCTGATATACTATATATGCCAGAATCTTCTCTATGGGTCTTGCCAACACTTTCTTCATTTTCTATCCTACTTCTTAGACTCTTCACAGGCTTTTCCTAAAGAACATCCATGAATAGATCATATACACTGAAGTCCCTGTTTCCAGCTCTGTTTCTTTGGAAATAAACACACACTCATTTCCGGGTAAAATATCTGCTCTTCCTTTGCCCCATGCACACTGCTGTACTAACATCTCAGGACCTTCTGCAAAATGGAATCTCTCTTGCTTTCTACCACAAGTATGAATTTAATTTATTGTTGTTACAATATATTCAGCAATCCTACCTGTTTGTAAAAGGAGGAGTGATTCTTATTTGCTCATCTTGTTAAGTTGCTGTTCAAACTCAAAATTTCTCTACATCTAATTTTCTTTATAGTCCCTCTTGATAATACTGTTATATTTGTCCTATACTATTCAAGTTATTTGTAAATTAAGATTAAAACTATTTGTTTTATATAAAGTTTTCTAACACTTTGGTCTGAATATCAGAACTTGGAAGAGATTATTTGACCATGAAAAGCACTTGTGATTAAGAGAAAGAAAGAGAAAAAGAGGCATAATTACCTCTGTGCCATGAATGGAAATTAGCACAGCTTTTCTGAAAAGCAATTTGGCACTGTGTACTGTGGGTATTAAAAGTATTCACACAATTTGATTCAGTTCTACTTCTTTCTTAAGGAAATTTTCTAAAAAACTAAATTCAAAAAATGGAAAAGCATAAAAATGGGAATGATATTTAGAGTTAGCATACAGAGTAACTGAAAACAACTTAAACGCTGCCCAACAAATAAGTATAAAATAAACATAAAAATGCTAAAAAGGAACCCAAGAAGTTTCTTCAAGTAAATTATCCCATTAAAACAAGTTTTTGAATTAGGCAGGCTCTGCTCTATATTCAGATACAAAAACAGTTGAGCTTTTCTCTCACCCACCTAATAAAAACCAACAGAAGAACCTACATGCTGTTTGAAGAGGCGGAAGAGCCACATGAGCAAAAGCATTAGATCATTCATCAATTCTTTTTTTTTTAATAAACAAAATTTATTTTGACATAAAGATAATTTACATTTGGTAATCTGAAAACTTTAATTAAACATATCATGTCTTGGATATGAATTTAAACATTATAAATCACTATTATAAATCTGAGATTTCTCTGAATTTCTTTTTTTTTTTTAATTGTTTTTATTATTCTAACTCTCAGGACTCATGCAACTCATGAATGCAAGAAAAATCACCACAACAGGCCAAATCATCACCATTTATCTTATGGAATTAAATCATCAATGTGTTCTAGGAGACAGCATCTAGCTGGAGATGAATCCTTCATCTGCTTCCACTATTAGATTAAGCAAAAGTTGTTACTCTAAGCTGATATAAAGAGAGGCCTTTTATTTAATTGCTTTCTTATTTGGACTTTCAGCATTTTCTTCCCTTTTTTTTAGAATTTGTCCTTCCATATTTTTAACATTTTGTTTGGTCTTAAGGACTAACTTACAATTATCTTACCCTATTAATAATTTCTTACCAAAATTTCTTGCTAGTATTGTGACATATATAAAAATGCAAAAAACTAATTTAAAAATAAACACATCTCTTTCCCTCACTTCAAGAGCAGATAGTATACTTTAACTGTATGTAAATAGTAAAGTAGTTAAACAAATAAGGTAAATATGTAAATAGTAAAGTAGTTAAACAAATATATATAATAAAGTAGTTAGACAAATAAGGTCTGAAATAATATAAATTGAAATAAATGTAACTGAATTTTGCCTACTATAAGTACTCAGATTCTGGTGGTCATCATAATTTTTACTACTCCTTTGAGAAAAGAATGATTATTGATATTTGAAAAAAATATTCTGGGAAGTAGAGTTTCAACATTGCTTTAATATCGTAGGTATTGACATTAATTTTGGGCATTGGTTATCTCCTCATCTAAGTACAGGTTTGTGAAGAATGTGATTTTATTATCGCATGTGAAATAAATCAGTAGTGTGAGAGTGTCCTAGCCATGCAGGACTCATTAGGATAACTAAATTGCTGAAAATATGGGTAACAAACGTGTATTTTAAGAATTTTCCTTTCTAACAATTTTTGTCAGTAGTTTGTAACTTTTTATTTACATTTATAATTATGCTATGACACTGCTATACTATCGATTATTATACCAATATCAAATTTTAAGTACTGCATGCCAGCATTATTCCTGGAGCATTAATACATAATGATTAATCATCTCCAAACTCTGAATACATAATTATTATATAGTGTAAAAATTAGTTTGAACTATTTAATTAATTCTAGAAAAGATACATTAGAGGAATTTCAAACAGAAGTTTTTATTATTGAGAAATATATTTTCTTTATAAATAAAAAGAATGTCAAAGAAGAAGAGTGTTTCAATTTTTAAAATTTGTTATTGGTGCATATTAATTATACATAATAGTGGCATATTTATACAAACACATAACATGATTTGATCAATTTTATTCCCCAGTATTTCCCCTTGCTCTCTCCTTCTCCTTCCTTCTGTTCAACTTCCACTACTCTAAGTGTCTCCCTTCAATTTTCCAGAGATCCATTTTTTAATTTTTTCCCTCTAATTTCCACAAATGAAAGAAAACATATGACACTTGTCTTTTCCAGTCTGGCTTATTTTACTTAACATGATGCTCTCTAGTTATACCCATGTTCCTGCAAATTACTTAATTTTCTTTATTATGGCTGAGTAAAACTTCATTATGCACATATACCACATTTTCTTTATCCATTCATCTGTTGACAGAAAACTAGGCTGGTTCCATACTAGTCTATTGTGATTTGTGCAGCTATAAACATGGGACTGTGTGTATCTCTAAACCATAGTGTTTTTTATTCTTTTGGATAAATCCTGAGGAGTGGTATAACTGGATCAGAAAGTAGTTCCATTTTTAGGTTTTTGAGGAATCTCCATTTTGACTTCTATAGTGTCTGTACTAATTTACACTTACTTTCATCAGTAGTGTATAGGGTTCCTTTTCCCAGAATGCTGCATATGGATATCTAGTTTTCATAGCACTGATTGATAAAGAGGCTGTCCTTTTCCAGTGTGTGTGTTTTGGTGATTGCCATTCTTACTGGAATAAGATGGAATCTCAGTATACTTTTGTTTTCATTTCCATGACAATTAAAAATGTCAAACATTTTTTCATGTTTGTTGAGTGTGCTTCTTCTTTTGTTTATTTAGTTTTTATTTAGTTCATTTGGCCATTTATTGAAAGGATTTTTTGTTTCATGGTGTTTTTTTTTTAAAATCCTGAAAATATTCTGGATATTAATACTTTTTTGGAAGAGTTGCTGGCAAAATTTCCTTCCATTGTGTAGGTTTGCTCTTCACACTGTTGTTTCTTTTGCTGTTCAGAAGTTTTATAATTTGATGTCATTCCATTTTTTGATTATTGGTACTATTTCCCCAGGTGTAGGACCCCAAATAAGAAGTCATTACCCATGCCAAGATTTTGAAGTATTAATCCAATGATTTCTTCCAGCTGTTACAAAGTTTCTGATCTTATGTCTAGGTCTTTGATTTATTTTGAGATGACCTCATACAGAGTGAGAGATAGGAATCTAGTTTCATTTTTCTAAATAGAAATATTCAGTTTTCCCAGCACTGTTTGTTGAAGAGGCTTTTTTCCAACTTGTGATTTTTTACCCCTTCATCAAGAATCAGAAGACTGTGAACCTATCTGGGTTTTTCTCTGTATCTTTTACTCTACTCCACTGGACTACCTGTCTGTTTTTATGTCAGTACCATGCTGTTTTTGTTGTATAATTTGAAATCTTCTAGTGTCTTCTATTTTTTTGTCAGTGTTATATAATTTTTCTTATGGAGGTCATTAACATCTTTGGTTAGATTTATTCCTTCATTTGGGGGGGGGGGATTATTTATTTGTTTATTGCTATTGTAAGTGGAATTGTTTTCCTGATTTCTTTCTCAGTGGATTCATTTTATGTACAGAAATGATATTGAATTTTACATGTTGATTTTGTGTCCTGCTATTTTGCTAAATTTATTTATTATATCTGGAAGTCTTCTGGAGGAGCCTTTAGTGTCTTCTAAGTACAGGATTATATTATGTGCAGAGAGAGATAATTTGGCTTCTTTCTTTCTTACCTTTATTCCTTTTATCTCCTTTGCCTAATTGCTCTGGCTAAAATCTCAAGTCCTATGTTGAACATGCATGGTAAGAGTGGAGTACTTCAGTTTTTAAAAATGCTTCTAGTTGTATATAAAATTGACTCTATTGAGCTTACGTAAATGCAGTATTAGCTGATAAATAGTAAATTTCATTTTCATTCAGTTCTCCTTATTTACTTAATAATTTGTCTAAATTTTGATTTTATTTTTTACAGACCTGCAATAAAATCAAGATCTTGACATAAACTATAAAGCAGAAACAAATTCTCTCCAGATTTTTTAGCTGGGATAGTAAATATGAAATATCTGATGATAAAAACAAAAAACATTTAAAATTTATAAAATCTATTGCAAGTAATTTTTTATGGCCCTTACAATGTCTGCAGCATTGTTTTGTCAAACATTTTATAATACTTGATTAGCAGCATCCCAACATTATTCAACAATGGCCTGAAACATATTTAGCTAATAAATTAGAAGACTGTGCTTTAGTCTGATTTATATATCGGTCTAGCTTTATAAAGTCAATTAATACTTGTTATTTCTTGTTTATAAGTTTCCAATAAATATAGAAAGACATTTTAAAGCTTTATATTGTAAAATGACAGTATACATGATATAGTCTGTGACACAAAAAGAGCTTCTTAGAGATTTTTGAAAAGTCTAACAGGGATTGATCTTAAATTACTAGTTTCTGAAAGATATGTAAAGGAAATGTTTTGCAAAGTAGTCTTAGAATTTAGATTGAAGTTAAAACTGTCAAATTAATTCTGTTCCTTCATGCCTCTGAAATTCCAAAGTGTTCTTATAAAAATGGGGAAAAATCCATAAGCAGAAATAAATATTTGGAAAAATGTGAGCCATTGATTCTTTTCTGTTTTATCTGAATTTGACATGCATAATCTTGAGAAAAGAAATAGAAGGTGCAGACTGAAGCTTTCACTCTTCTACAAGACTTTCACTTTCTTTTTATTTAAACAACATTTGTTTCAATCATAAAATAGGTATAAAATTAAGAGATAACTTGTGGATTTGGAAATTTAATACAGCAAACTTTTGTAAAATTCCTCTGAAGTTCATTCCAGCTAAGTTTCTTTTACATGAAAATATGTGGGGAATGGTAAAAAAGCCAAGTCAACGAAGTGATGGTCATCAATACACACTCATGTTGATGTAGTTTTAAGGCTAGATGTGCACATAATCTCACCAATTTTTGGTACTGAGTTCTGAACCCACTATTATTGCCAAATGAAAAATATTAAACTTCTGGTGCTTGCTCTCTAACTCTCTCTCTCTTCTCATTTATATTTGTTTGTATTAAATATCATACATGTATAAATATATAGTATGTTCATAAATATATATTAATATATGACACATCACATCCATGAGGAAATTATCTCATAAAATAATTTAATAGTATGTATCAATTTTATTTATCCTGGTTAATCAACTTAAATTAGTATTTCTTTTTTAATTTAAAGGACTTATATTTCAAGGGATCTTTCTTACACTCTGGAAAGGTATATATTTTTCAATGGATAGAAAATGTGTATGAGAAACTAGAAAATTGTTCATTCTCTTTGGTCTAACATTTACAATAAAATGTTTATGTTTATCTGAAGGAAATACATATAAATGTTTGTTAATTATGACATTCATTATAATATTTATTATTCATTATAATTTTAAATAGAAATTTATAATGTCAAAAATATCTGAACAAATGGGTTGTTATAAATAATATCATGATAAGAAGTATTAAACATACTATTTTCTAAATAAAGTTTATAACAAGAAAATTCTCACAATTCATGTTTTCCATGGAGAATTATGTTGAAAAATAGTATATGAATTATACCTGGTTACAACACTCACTAACTGTTAGTAATATAGATGTTTTTCTTATGATTTGTAAATATTTCATACTTACATTTTTTTAAAAAAAATATTTATTTATTTGCCTTAGTTGTACACAATGCCTCTATATTTACGTGGTGCAGAGGATCGAACCCAGGCCGCGCACGTGCTAGGCGAGCGCTCTACCGCTGAGCCACAATCCCAGCCCATCATACTTATATATTATATTTATGTTTTATAAAAACATTCAAGAGCATCTCCTGGTGCTTCTGTGATTGGTCACAGTGATTAAAAGTCAATTGCAGCAACATGATCTGAAAACATAAATAATTCAGAATTTTTATGGTTGAAAGTCAGGACAGACTAAATATGGTAAGATACCTAGAACATCAGAGATGATAGTGAAAGCTAAGAGAAGTCTAGAGTGGGTAGCTGAAGAGAAAAGTGATCTATATAAATTGTGGCCTTAGGTTGAATGCAAAAGTATTGACTGCAGCTTGTGACAACTCATCTGTGTTTTGTCCTTAATAAGCATTAAGGCTGACTGTACTTTTGAAACCACAGTAACAAATCAGACCAAAATGGATACAAGAAGTTTTGAGTTGGAGGAGGAGGAGACAGAAGCAATCTTGTTTGGTGTCCAGTGTTCCATCCACTCAATCCACTTCTGATATCACTTAGCAGCTGTTGGACAGTTCTTTCAACCTCAGACTTGTTTCCTTCTTTCTACATCCTAGTTCAAATTCCCAACTCATCTTCTGCTCTCTGACCTAAAGATCTATACATAATTGCAGCCTAGGAGTGTTGGGAAGTTAATGCCACCAAAGCCAAGTCTCAATCTATAAGATAAGAAATCAGGCGGATGACACTCCCGCTGGCCATTCTGCAAGCTGATATTCTGGAAAGGCATTCTCTACACCTGTCAGTGAACCTAGTGCAAAATTATTTCACATTTTACCACAGCAGCAGCCTTGAAACCTATCTTCCTTCCTCCCTTCCCTTCTTTCCTTTCCTTCCTTCCCTTTTTTCTTTCTTCCTTCCTTTCATGAGCCATCCATGGGCTGTATGTGTGAGCTATGCACATTTGAGCACATGAAGGGACTGGATTGACATTGCTGCTCTGACTGGGCTGTGTGATGTATGTGTCCTTTATTCTCACTCTGCATATGATCCCCACACAGCACCTGAGATGGGTGTGACTTTCCAAGATGTCAAACTGCTGACCAAAAGACATCACCAAGCAAGACTACACCCCTCCGAAACCAGACCCTTTGCCCTATCTGGATGGAATGTTCTATGGAACAGCTCTCCCCAATAAAAACCAGGGGCATGCTCTCTTTCTCTTTTGCCTGCCTCTCTTGCCTTCCTCTCTTGCCTTTCTCTTGCCTCCCTTTTGGGAGCTGAGGCCGAGGAGCCATCACTACACCCCAAAAAAGGTATTTTCTGGGTCTGTGTAGTTTTTAGTCGCCAGCACAATTCACCCAGAGTGACCCTGATCCCAGTCACATGTTGCGGCTTTTTTCCTTCTTTCTTTGGGTTGGATTTTGATCATAATTCTATACTGGATATGGACAATATAATTGTTTATCCTATTAACTATAAATATATCATATAAAGTTTATAAATAAAATACTGAATAAAAGTATATTTAAAAATATCTGATGATAATCATTATCCTACAATTATCCCAGTAATAAATCACATAAATATGAAGGCAGAAAAACACCCAAATTTCATTTTTTCAATGATATATTCACCCCACCTCTATAATATCCAAGAAATTTAACAGATCAAATATTTCAATTTGGCAAAACTGATTATATGTTGTTGATCAGTTCAGAAAACTTGCTAGATGGTATAAGTTATATATCATGGTGTTTATATGGCATTAATATTAGAAAATTAAATTTTACACTTCCTTACCTGAATTTCTGCTGTATGTTGTATCTATAATTTAGCTGAAGTTAGAAGACACAAGACTTTTATTGGGAAATATTAAAAACTCTAAAAAAAAAAACCTAAAAGAAATAGAAAAATGTGTAATATTAATGATAGTGTTAACTGTAAGGTGTTAAGTTTTTCATTTCTAATCTACAAATTTGGTCAATTCTACTCCAAATTTTAGTAAGGTTTTAAAGATCTTGTCAAAATGAATGTAAAGTTTTTAAAAAGAATAACTATGTAAATATATAACAAGGAAAGAAAAAACAGAAGGACTGTTCTTCCAGGTATGGTGACTTGCTGCATAGCTGCAGAATAAAAGCAGCATTATAAAAACACTTGAAAAAAATAACAGATAATGGAGCCAGAGAGAAATCCTAGAACAAAAACAATGCATGAGAACTGGTGTGAGATCATTAGTCAGCGTGAAGTACAGATGAACTAATGGATAACGCTGAGAAAGCTGGCTTCACACAAGGAAAGAAATGTCTGGTTTTTAATACAGCCTAAAAATAAATAAATAAAACACAAGTTGAATTCATGCCCTAAAAATAAAAGCTGAAACCACAAAGCAAATAGACAAATCAAAGTCAAATATGTAACTGGAGAGACCAGGGCTTTAAAAAAAATAATTCCTAAAAGATATATAATAAAAGCAAAAATTAATGTAATTATGTCAGAGTTCTATTTTCAATCCAGTAGTCTATAAAGTCCAAAAAGGGTGATAATGAGAGAAAGTATTTGTGACATCTAAAATTAGTAATGATCTGCAATTTAAAACATCAGGGTGCCCTACAATCAATAGAAAGAAGTAAGAGAACACAATGTAACAGATAATAGAGCCACAGTAATTAAAGCCTAAATGGAGAGGAAAATATTGAAGGGATTCCCAACTTTACAAGTAATTATAAACAAAGAAAATTAAAACTATCAAATTTCCAGTTTTCTATTTTGCCGTGTTTAGAGACTTATGTAGGGTGTTGCTAAGGATATGCACAAACAAGAATCCTACCATGCTGGTCAGAAAACAAAATACTGTGTCTATCCTTGAGAACAATGTGTAAACCCCAGAACCCAGGAATCCCATTACTGAGATTCTCCCAGAAAACATCTTCAATGGTTCAAAGCATTGTTTTGGAGGCATAGAGTTGGAAGCAATCCAGGTGTCTGTAACTGGAGGAATGGACAGTTGCATACTGGAAGATCTAAATAATGGAATATGAAGCAATCAGAAGCCATGAAAAGACAGAAAGAAATACAGCAATCTACCTAAATCCCAAAAGCAGCATTCAATAAAAGAGTAAGAAAACAAGATTCATCACACAAAACATTATATGCAACAAATACAAAGAATATCTTATTTTAAAGGAGATGTATTGATCTAGTACCACATTCAATAGTGTGTTACCAGGAAGAAGCTGACATAAGTTAGTAAGTACAGTTGAAAAAATAAGAAAGCAACGCACTGTCTGATGTTGATGGTATGCCATACCTGAGAGTGCAGAGTTTAGAACTGTGAACCTATGGAAGAAATGAAAGGGGAAAAGTGAGAGTGCACTCACCTGCACTTCCCAGAGAATATACAAGCTGGGATTTAAGAGATTTTGTATTTGCATAGGAATGATCAAATGATAGACAACATGAATGACTGTTCATCAAAGAGCTACATAGAATTGTAAACATTTTGGAAATTTAAAATAAAGCAATAATTAAGCAAATTATGGTATATTCACTTAAGGTAATGATGTGAAACTTTTAAAATGATGTTTATGTTTACTGTGCAATAAGATAGAAGATGCTAGTATTTATTGAGCCAGATACTAATCTAAGCATTTGACATGTTTTCTCTTACTTAATCACCACAAAAATCCTCTGAGGTAGATACTATTATTATTCATATTATAAAAACAAGGTGTAGGGAGGCAAGGCTTCAAAATAACATACCTAGTAAATGTCAGTACTAGGACTCAGAAACAAGGCTGTTATGTAATTGACACTGTATGATGCAAAACTGTGGGCTAATGCTTGTCTTTCTTATTTCTTTATTTCACTGCCACTAGGCAAAGTTTTAAGGTTTGATCAATCTAGAGAAGGTCTTTTCAGGATGACCTATCATAATGAACAATTGCATTGTAAGCTCTATACAGGCAAACAATGTGGCTAAATTATCCTCTGTCACATCCACATGCACTTAAGTTTAAGGTGCTTAATGCACTTAAAAAGTGAATCTGGAGTGTAGGCACACTTACCTGTAGCCCCAGAACCTCAGGAGGTTGAGGTAAGAAAGTTGCAGGTTCAAAGCCAACATGACTAACTTAGTGATGCACTAAGCAACTTAGTGAGATCTTGTCCAAAAATAAAAAAATTGAAAAGTCTGTGTTTAAGGGACCCTGGGGTTCAACACCTGAAACAACAATAACAACAAAATACCATTGAATTAAACTTTAAGTGTCTTGCCAAAATTGTACCCACAACTATCACAATTGCTGTTATCTCTCCCATCACTACCAACACTACCATTACCAGCTACATGTACAGAAAAAAGGGACAAGAAAAAATAATGCCAAATTCAATCATCACAATTACTGCATTTAATGTTCTGCATTATAGCTCCCATCCCTTCATAAAGAGTTCATGGGTCTGATTTGCCTCAGATCCTGTATCCTCATATGAGAACATAGAAAACCTGGTGTTTCAGAGTCCTCTGATCTTCATGAAGCTTCATATATTCATGGTGATAAAAATGACAACTGACATATTTATTCTGATACATTTCTGGTAGGTGTGTGTGTGAACAAGTTCAGCCTTTGCAGAAATAATTTAGTGATGACACATGGTCTTCTACTTTGATGGTAGAGTATATAATTTGTTAGCATGAATGGCATATTGTCACTACTGTGAGTAGTTTATTTATAATATTCATTTAATGAGTATATAGATACTGAGCTAGTTGATTTAAATCAAGAGTCAATCTGGGTTAGTAAGGAATCCAGAAAAGAAAATTGAAGTTCAAACCTCTCCAACTATATCCTAATTAGTCTTTGTGTGGACACTGATTACAGGAGACCATTTTCCTCCTATTTTTCTCCATAAAAGCCTTTTAGAAATTTAACTTTTTTCTTCGGTATTTAATTAATATAATTATGGGGACATATTTTTAAACTGGGAAAACCTCTTCTTTCCTGAGTAACTACTGTATTTTTCCAACTTGAAAGTCAAAAAAAACTATTATTTCTGTATCTCAACTGTCTCCATTAAAAAGCAGAATTGTATTTACTAAGCAGTAACCAACCCACTAAAGTGATTAGAGATTGGTTGTAATGAGGCCAGCGTCACAGAATAAAGCCATACATTCCAATTAGCTTTATCAGTAGTAGAAAAATATTATTCTATAACTGCCCATTGGGTTACTACCTGGTTTAAAATTCATAAGATAGAATTAATGAGAGGCTGCAATGACTCAGCAGAAATCTTGCACCATTAACTAAAGCAGAAGGGATTTCAAGTTCATGTCCTTTTACAAATTGGCAAATTTTGCCTCTTTTTTTTAAGTAAAAGAAGAATTTGAAGAGGTTTGGTGGTATGCTTGTGAGTTGGATAGGTATAAATTGGGAAATGCGAGAAATAAAATGCTTTGTAGAATGTGGTTGAATTTTTCTTTTCTCCCCATCATGGAATCTCAGCATCACTTTAATAAGTGTGTGAGGGGTTTTGATAATATATGCACGTGGTACAAAATTCAAAAATTTATAAAGGATATGCTTGAAAATTATTTATCCCTCTCTCTCCCTCCCCACAGGTAACCTGTTTCCTCTGTAAAGTTAATAACTATAACAGATTCTTGTTTTTTCCTTCAGAGAAATTTATTGCATGCGTGAACTGCTATATATTATAAATTTGTTTTTCCTCCATAATTCATAACACATGACTTGGTAAACTTCCATATTCCCCCAATAATTGTCAAGTAATTAATCTTTATAAAGCTTACTCTATCTGATAAAATCCTGGATAAAAATCTGTAATTCTAAGAAATCTCTTATTAATTAATTTATATAGTTGACATTGTACATATTCACCTTACATCTTCTAGTACTCTGTGTTGCTACAAATATTAATCATATCTCCTAATAACAGTATTTCATGAAAGTAAAATCATTCATTACACAGCCACTTGAGCTTATTTTTTATAAGATTTAACAGCTTCCATTTTTTCAAGTGTTGATTGTGTATCATAGTTTAAATGACATATTCATTGTTCTACTTTGAATATGTAAAGAACATTGGACATCCATAAATATAAATAATGTCATTCCAAGTATTATTTGATTAGCACAAAATAAAGCTAATTCATCATCTCTTATACTCAGATACTTTATATGAGATTTATCTTGTTCTCTAGGTGTCTTCTCATGAAAATGTCTTCCTTTAATACATTCCATCAAGACTCCCAGTAATTAATCTAAAGGGCATGATGAACTATGCCATACAATTATAGAGGTTGTACATTGAACATAAGTGTCCATGCTGGAAGGAAGTCAGCACTGAAGATCAGAACCAATCTACTGTTCATTCTTGCATTCTGTTATATGGCTCAGTACATTTGGAGGAAGATCCACAATGTTGTGTTATCCCAGAGGGACTTGTTACAAATTTTTAAATGAAGCAACTTCATTTTACTGTTTCTCGAATTAAAAAAGTAAGTCTACTTCCTTGACTCTGAATCTTGGCTGGCCTTGTATATTGATTTAATCAACTTAGAATGTGGAAGAAGGGATATTTTTGATGAATCAAGATCTGGAGAAGTTTTGCAACTTTTATTCTTACCCTCTTGAATTGCTACCTAACAGTGCCATAGAGGCAGCCAATTTAAGGTATTAGAAAGAAAAGGCTGCATGAAATTGAAGCCAGGCCCTAGGCAACATCCAGCCTTAAATATCAGATAAGTGACAGAGAGCACCTTGAAGCACAGCCGACTTGTGTGCTGAAAGATTTCAAAAGGAAGTTCTGATAAACCAGCTGAGGAATTTCCCAGCCAACTCAGGTTCCCAGGGAAACCTAAACAAGCTCTCTAGCTTCACTTGCTCTTAACTGACTTAAAAATCACTAAGTTTGGAGGTCACACAGCTGAGACATACTTCATTAGTCTTATACTATGTAGATAATAATCCTATGATATGTGGATTTTGAAAGCTAGGGCACCTAGGTTCCTCTTGAGGAAACTGAAGGTTACTTTTGTGAAAATCTGACAATTGGACCTGATGATGATTGATGAATGACTGGAGCGGGAGAAAAAGGCTAGGCATTTCTGTCTCCATATTGTTTCTGTCTCCTTTGTCCCATCAATTTTATTTTTTTATTGGCTCTTTTTAGTTACAGATGACAGTAGAATCCGTTTTGACATAATAATAAAAACATGGAATACATCTTGTTCTAATTCAGATCCCAGTTTCTCTCCTTTCCCTTCCCTTTCTCTATCCCCTACTCCCTTCCCTCTATTGATATTTATGCCATTTGTCTCATTAATCTTTGGGTCAGAGTCTACTTAGTACTGCATATGAACAAGGTGATCATTGAGAAACTTGGTTAAGTTGGTTCACTCATAGGTTAACTAGACCTAGACTTACATGGACTCTATCCCACCCATTCAAGGGTCAATACAGCATGCCTGACCAGAAACACCAGACCATGAAAGGAGCGATAGGAGGTGGCACCAGGGTTTCTGGAGACCTCTGCCTGTTCCTAGAAAAGACATGAATATTCTTCCCCTGTATTCTTCCTCTCATTCTTTATTCCTATCATATAATTCTAATCTCTCAAGTCCTGGAGTTGAGCAGCTGATTTGTGAGTGGAGCTCCATCTCCTCTATTCCTTGGGCACTGGATAAAGTCTGTCTCCCCCATGGTCCTTTTGCAGACACTAGCTTTTCCATGGAATGAACTTCTGAGCCTCAATTCCTAACGGACTGTGGATCAGACAGCGTCAAACCTGGAATGAGACTTCCAAGGAATACACAATAATGGTATTATGGAGTAGACATGCCACTAAAATTTGTATCTAGCATATTCTCTTGGACTCATACAAGAACTTTTGGGGGTTATTTCATATAAATATTCCATATAAAGTTTTTGCTTCAAGAAGGGGAGCATTGTGTTCTGATTCTTTCAACAATGGATGAGTTTATAGCTCTTTGGGTGGCCAAGAACATGTTGAACTGTTTTGGAATGTAACAGAAGAATGTTCAAGGAGGAGCTCGTGTGAACTTAGCACACTAACTACCGCAGTGCTTTCATGGTTGACCTGCACAGCATGTGTGTTTGCAAGTTTTGATTAGAACCCCTTTCCTCTCTGTTGTTTCTTTGGCTTTAAGATTACAAAACATCAATCATTTTATTTTGCCTTTCATCTGTCTGGAAAATAAATTATTTGATATCCATCAAATACGAAAAGTGAAACAATTGTTTAGTAAATAACATGTGTCACTTGTTTATGGTTTGCTATTTTGGTATTTGACTATGAATGCCTATAATTATAATCAATGTGGCTTTAAAATATATTTTGAATATTTCTGAGTAAAGATATTAGAAAAAGGAAGTATTGATAAACTTAGGAATAAATGAAAGAATGAAAAGTAAATGGGTATTTAAAAGGAAACAAGAAAGGAAATAAAAATAATTACATAAAATAAAATGTCAAAAGCTTGAAGACTAACAAATTAATTGGAAATTTTCATGTAATTTCATGTTAAAATTAGATGAATACATTTTGCTGCACTTTTCTTACAATATTATCACCCCAAAATTAATTGGGAATGCTAAACTACTTTTCTCTTCTGATTGATGGGACATAAATGTGAAACAAAACCTTTTGGTACATTTTGTTTTCTATCTCTCTCTCTTGAAAAAAATAAGTTTATCACATATATATAAGAAGATTAAAGACTTGTCAGAAAGCTTCCTAGAAGCCCAACATAATGACACACTACAGTAATACCCATATAAATACAGTTAATCCGATTCTGTAAAGGAAAAATACATGGCTATTATCAGTAATAATATTGAATTACCAAAATTAAGGGTACCTACCTACGTTAGGTTTTGTCTTCAATATTAACTTTGGCTAAAAAGAGTGCTTGGGGTCACAAAATTTTTCAGAAGAAAAGTAATTTTTGAGTCATTATGACAATAGCAACAACATAAAAGGACCGAGTTTTTATTAAGAGGCCTTCTGCTCTGCTGATTTTGGAATTAGTTGTGTTTGTATACTATACTCAAGGATCCATGTCACAATATAACCATGAAAATATAGATTATCTTGGACTTTTGGCTGCAGTCAATATGCTGCTTCTTGCACATAACTGTGTTGTTATTTTGATTTTTTTTTCCCTGTCTGTAGCATGTTTTAGCATGACGAAAAGAATTGTTATTAATTCTTTTTTTTTTCTGGTTATTTTCAAGTGTATTTTAATAACTGTACATTTCTTCAGTAAATAATTACTGATCATTTGCCACATATTTAAAGCATGTAATAGTTTATACTGTACCTTTTAAAACAAGTTAAAGTAACATAGTTTCTTACAGGAATTTCCCTTCTTTCTTTTTTTTAGATTTTTTATTATTCTAATTTGTTATACACGTTTGCAGAGTACATTTCATTTCATATTACATATAAAGAGCACAATTTTTCAAGTTCCTGGTTTAATATAAAGTATTTTTACCACAACTGTGTCTTCATACGTGTATTTAGGGTTATCATGGATAACTCAGTCTGCCATTATTCCACTCCTTGGCCTATTCCCAAAGGACTTAAAAACAGCTTACTACAGGGACACAGCCACATCAATGTTTATAGCAGCACAATTCACAATAGCTAGATTGTGGAACCAACCCCAATGCCCATCAGCAGATGAATGGATAGGGAAACTTTGGTATATATACACAGTGGAACACTACTCAGCACTAAAAGAGAATAAAATCATGGCATTTTCAGGTAAATGGATGGAGTTGGAGAAAATAATGCTAAGTGAAGTTAACCAATCCCAACAAACCAAAGGTTGAATAATCTCTTTGATATGAAGATACAAACTTATAAAGGCAAGAAAGAGGGAATGAGAGGAATGAAGGAGCTTTAAATAGAACAAAGAAGGGGGAGGGAGGGAAGGGGGCAAGGGGATAGGAATAATGGCAGACTAAGTTATTAATTCTTTAGTATTTATTTTCTTTCTATGAAATTTTGAGCAAATCAGTGCTAAAGATCAAGGGAGGAGTTAAATTCCTCACCGTTGTGTTTCAATTTAATACTTATTTATTTTTAAAAAGTTTCTAAGTTTTCATGATTATACTTTGATTTTAGAGCTTATTTTTTAATCACTTTTCTAGCTCTTAGCTTCTTTACCTAATTTTCCTATAACTTTCTTTAGATTATTAATGTTTATTATCCTGTATTTAATATTATATTAACTTTCATAGTTGGAAATACCATTGTCTTATTGAGAAATTAATTTGGCTACATATTTTTGTGCAGATTGACTAAAATTAATCCCATTAAAAATTTGAGAGAAGACAGAAGATAATCATAGTACTCTAATAGGCATATCATAGTTCCACATTTACTTTCAGAATATATTTTTCTAAAAATGTTTGATATCATCATAGGTGGTAAAATAAAAACATGAGAAATAAACTCCTTTGTGTTAACATACTAGTCAGTGACCAAGCTAGTATTAGGACTTGGAGTTATGAATTCATCATTTTTCCTATGATTCTACTTTGCCTTCTCTCTACAGCTATGGTACAGGCTATTTGTGAAGGTGAAACAAATGATATTTTAGCTGTAAATGAAATTTTAATAGTCATGGCCCCTAGAGTCATGGAAAATTACTAAAGACATGCTAAAATAAAATGTGAATACAATTAATTGGGACTAATTCTCTAAGCAGGTTAATACAGACAATGAAGTCAATCTAGTTAACATGTGGATCTCTAATGGAACAGACAACCTTATTATCCAAATAAGATGAAGGTATCTAGGGACACCTTTGCACTTGAGGCTGGGTGTACAAATTTGTAGTTCTTCAGATTCCAAAAAAAAAAAAAAGAGAGAGAAATGTTTTAAGAGCAGAGCCAGTCAGAAAGTAGAGTGTGAGTAGGTGGCACACACATGCCAATAAGGACATTTGAGGCACCTGTTTTTGTCCTGCTTTGTTTCAATATTCAATTCCTAGACAATACGCTCTGGAAGCCTGAACTACATTCTGCCATCCATTTTTCATTTACTTTTATTTTTCTTCTTTAAAAGAGTAATTCATAGTAGCAAAATAAAATAAAAATATAATAATCTTAATTACTAGTACAATAAATTTTAGGGCAGTCTTTCTTAAAGTCTAAATTTAGCTGATTTTTAAAATTTCTGCTACAGTGTGTATGTGATTTGTTCCCCAAGGGTTCAAGTGCAGGAGCCTTAATCCTCTGTGAGACAGTTTTGAGGTTGCAGGTATTTCATTATGGTAACAAAAAAATAGGCTAATACAATTTCATATTAACTAAACTTAATTAATAGTACCTTCTATGAAAAATGTCCTTTGTGTAAGCTAACAAAGAACATTGGTTAAGATGTGGATGGTCATAGAAAGCTGAGGAAAGTTAGTGTCTTAACAGTGCTTTGTGTGAAGAGAGAAAAACTTAAGCAGAGATAAATGTGTATCCACAAGGTGTTTTAAGGCTAAAGAATGCAAAAGAGAAGAGAGGGGAATCTGAGAAGATTCAATGATTCCAAAGACTGGCTCGTCTAAATGTTGCAGAGATTCACAGTTGGTAGGTATTGCCATTGCAGTCTGAGCTGTAAAATCAGTAGGACTGTGGACTCCCTAGGAAACCCATGTGCCATTTTTGGAAGAATAGTATGCTCAAACAGATGGTGACTATGGAACCCATACAGCTTTGAGCCCTAATTGTTCTAAGTCATTAAAAGGAGTCAACTAATTAGTCTACAGATAGCAGCTAGTAACTATATATATATATATTTTTTTTTTAATTAAAGACATAATATACAACCCATAGGAAGAGGAGGACAGAGTTAATAAAATTGCAAGTACAGTTTATCATGATATATTCAGCCTTTGATGTAGGCATGTATGAGTCTGAATTCCATTAGTCCAAATTTCAAGATGAAAAATGTAGTGGGTGATAAAAAACCTGAGTAAGTGAAGAACATATTCTCTAAAGGGGCTTGCTTCTAATTGGCTCTCTGCCTGAAACTGTTTACTATTTCCCTAAGTGATGTTCAAATATTAGTAGACCCTCTCAGTTCTCTAAGAGCAAACTAACATAAAAATAAGCATAGGAAGCTGCAGGCAGAGCATGTTCTGGGAGTGGACCTCATTGCAAAGACATTTTGTCCAGGATGAAGGTGTTTCTGGCCCAGCAGTCAGCCTGACCTATTCTGGCTGCTGGGAGGTACATGCAGGCCAGTTAACCTTCATTGTAAATGCATAAGTAGCAGAGAAAAAAAATAACATAGGAGAAATAAGAAAATTTATTACAGCACAAGAAACAATAACAAGAGCAGTAATAAGAGAAAGTGGCACTGAACTTTTAATTCAAATTAATTTTGACACAAAAATCAGACATCAATAAAATGCAGGGTACAAGATGACTTTCTTAATAGAAGTAGAAGGAGCCTCAGTGACCCACTCCCCAATAAAACAACTGCGATTGTCAATTAAAAAAAAAAAAAAAAAAAAAAAACTAAAGTCTGGGAAATTATCCAGAAAAACAGATAGGAAAAGAAAGAAGAAAATATACTCAAGAAAATCTACTGTGGCATTTTCATTATAATATACTCCTTCTCTGCTTCCTTCTAGTGAAAGGAAAGCTCCACTCTAGACAGGTAGAGAGAAAGGTCCTCTCTTCCCCCATTTCCCTGTTTAAGGCTATGGCATATCCCCAAGAAAGTCAAACCACCTGTGTGTCCCCTCCACAACTCTGTTGCAGAAGTTCTATTCCAGGCAAAAACAGATGAGAAGTCTGGGGATCTCTTTGGCCCTAAACAGTTGGGATTATTATTGATTCACACAATTTTGATTTCTACCATCACTCATCTCCCATGAGGAATTCGCCACAGTCATTCATTCATCACTGCCCAATCTGACACAGAATAGTTCCACCCTATTGCCATTGGATTAGTGTACAATGCCAATACCCCATACTAGAGACATTTAGGGGGAAACACACACACACACACACACACACACACACACAAAAAAACATGCCATACCTGGGTTGGATTTTTCAAATCATAAATTTGAGGGAAAGTGAGGCAGGACAGGAAGGGAAGTCACACTGATGTTGCTTTCCTAGCCTGCTTAATATCAAGATATTCATGTTGCCAGAAAAATAACTACTTCTCAAGATAATTTACAAGGAGACAGAAGAAACGTAAATGTAGTGAGCCTGTAGTTCTTCGTTGTGTATTCCAGCAAATGTTGCTGTCTCAAACCTTGAGTAACTGGTGTAGGAAGCAAAGGTGCATAGTTCGGACCTGAGGCAAAACCATTGTTTAGCTCTTCCTGCATGTAATTGGCTGATGTTTAAGCAGGGCAGGAGATGGCAGAAGATGCTGGGTCAAGAACAAACAGGAAAAATCCTTGAAAACAGATTCTTTCTGATGATATTAATTGGTGCAAATCATTTCAAATAATTTATGTCATTTGAAACTATAATCATCACCTTTTTAAATAAGAAGACTCAGGTTAGAAGAGTTTTTTCAAAAACACCTAGGAAGTAACAGAGCTGAAATTTAAATCCTGGTCTGATTCTAATACACATGATGGCCATTCACCTTATATATAAAATTATATTGTTAAGTGCCTGATAAGTATATTAATTTCTAATTTCTACTCTGAATTACATGTTGTGGCATTTTCTATAAAGCCCTCTCCTTTTTCATGAAAGATATCATGGTGTTGAAAGAGTTAACTTTGACTTCTACTTGCTGTTCAGTTGTTTATTCACATATGTGGCCACCAGGTATTGCTATTTCAATTATTTAGATCCAGACTAACTCTGTACATTTATCTTTTCTTAAAAAGAGTAACACAAACCTTTTTCTATAAGTACTTAATTTCTAGTTAATAAGTTTTAAGAGTCTTTTTGTGATTAAAAATAAATTTCTCTTACTTTTAAAGTAGATATAAATCCCTTAGAACAAACAGGCTTTGATGAGCTAACATTCAGCCTTGTCTCCCTCTTTTCCCTGCTTCTAGGTTTTATAAACAACTGCTATAAAAGAAAAACAATAGTGCTTTGGAATCCCAGATAGAGAGAGTTGACTTTTATCAAACATGTTCAAACAGTATACAGAAAGAATGACTAAGTTAGAAATATGAGATAAAAATTATAACATACACAGATAGTTACGTACAGTTCTTGTAACTCTCCATCTGTACAAAACATGTATGTCTGATATGTAATCAGTAAATGATTCAACCTCTTTCCTAAGTTTTATGAATGTGTAATGCCAAGAAATGTTGCTTATATACTTGTACAAAGTGAAAATAAACCAGCAGAAGATTCCACAGCCTGATTCGTGTGTCAGTGTGTTATTTTACCCATCGCTGCTTCTCTGCCTCCATACTTCGCTGAGCGCTCACATTGTACCCCCTGACTGGGGCTGGCCCCCAGCAATTATAAAACTCACATATATAACAGACTGGTTGATATTTCTATTGAATGTTTATTTCATGTCTCTCTGTTTACATGATCAGAATGGCATTGTTAACATTTCTCCCCATGGTATTTCTTTGTAGTATGTTTTACAATTGCCTACTCCAAAATTATTCAAGAAATATTCAAGTCCCAGAAATGACTCTTCTCTCAACTTCCAAAATCTAGGGTTGTCTCTTAAGGGTAATGGGCCTGAGAAGACCCTTGATTGTACTACATAAATCTGGGATCCATCTCCTTTAATTCAAAAGCCTAGTACAAGTCACCATCTTCCTGAAACTTTTATAATGTTCCAATGTCCAATCTCATTCCTTAATAATCTTTTCCCAACATCTCAAACCACAATCTGAAAATATAAATGTATGGCCTTCCCTAAGTAAAATCTTCCAACATTCTTCTCTTGCCCTTAAAACAAGACTGAATGCCTTTAAGGTGAATGACAATTGGTCTTCCCATTCTGAATCAGGCTCATTCCAACTTTTTTGACACTATCATCTCTCCAGAATCTTTAAACTCAATGATAGTTGTGCTCAAAGCTTCCCTTCCTCGAAGATGGAAGACACCAGGCATTCTGACATGATGATACCTTGTGCTCTACATACAACCTCCCATGCTATCCCCAGGACGCTCATATTCACTTTCTTTTCTGATTTGTTTCACCAATCCTTACTTTTCTAGATTAAACTTTATATAAAAATACTTTCCTGGTTACAGAAAACATACTTCATAAGACTCTAACTCCATATATCCCCATTATATTAGTCACTCTATATTCCTAATTAGCCTCTAAGGTCTCTGAGGGACAATACCTAGTTTACCATGTTCAGGCAAGTACTGGACCAGATCCAAGAAAATTTCCACCCTCATCTACTGCACACACATATATACATACACATATACAAACATGCAAAAACATGTGCATGTATACACAAATAAGTACATTCACACATATGCACAATCATACACATATGCACAAACACACACACACACACACACACACACACACACACACACACACACAGGTACTGGCACCATCCAAATAATTAATTATATGGCTCTTCCATAGTATGGTTACCAGTTAGAGCAAATGTTTAACTAATAAGCAAATAGAGACAAACCATAGTATCACCAATTAATAAGACATTTTATTCCACACATATGAGAAAATTAACAAATGCTGCTTCTATTTTGTCATAAATTGTATTCAGCATGCTTGTAGGTTTCTCTATTAACATTTATTCAGGATCCTTCTAACTGCAAACTTAGCATTAAGATTGGCCCCTCACATATATTCCTCTGTGTGGATATGTCTTAAAGTAAATACATACAATTAAATTTGATACTACATTTTAAATTATTCAAAACATATTTTCTTAAATGAACTTCATTTTATTAATTTTGAACATTCAAGACTGAAATTTTTGTTAAATTAGGCAGGCATCCAAGACAGCTCCAACTTTTTTGTTTGGCATTGATAATTATTATTTGTTTCTTCTCATAGCATCTAAATGGAATTGTTTACTGCATGCTAAAGAAAGCATTAAAAAGCATGAAATATATTTTAATTTTCATGTATTGAAGAGAACATTTTGAAATAAACATAAGTATGTCAGTATTTTGTTGCTAAATATTTAATGGAATTCCATTGTTAAAATATAAATATTGCAATCAGAGCATAAACCCAGATACTTTCTTTATCTAATTTAAAGTCAATATTTAAAATTAATGTTCCAATATAAATAATATCAGGAAAACAACTTTCCCTTCAATCTACATAAAATTACCAAATGAAAATTTCATTCTATCATCAATTTTTAATTTTGTTTCTCTCTCTTTGCATTCTGTGTAATCTGATTTCTTGGCAAATAATAAAAACATTTTTAAATGATGATTCTTATATTTTTCCAACAATTATATTTTCTGTATCAAAGACAAAAATTAGTGAATTTTTGTTGATTTTGAGAAAAGATAATCTTAGTACTTCCTGAAAATAACTCTAAGTAAATATCAGTGGAAAAGCTTTTTTCTGAACACTTCAAAAGGAAGTTTCTATTTGTAAAAGAAAAACACAAATAGTTTTTCAATGCTATGATTAAAAAATTCTAGAGAACTTCTTTTCCCTTTCCAAAACTATCTCTCACTGTGTCCTGTTGATTTAACTACAACAGGATTTTTTGTTGTTTTCCCTGCCACAAATGTTATCTTCCCAAAATCTCTTTATCTACCACTCTTTCTAAGTAAAATATAATTTTGATCATTATCACTTTGTATTAACTATTAACTGATGGTTCCTATAGTAGGAAGTTCAAACGTCTTAACACAAGTAACACCATCCATGAACTTGCTTCTCACTTCCTTTCCACACAGCCTGCAGGATCTTATACTAACGTTTGGTCAAAGTGGGATAGCCGGACCCTGGTGAATTCTGAGTCCATTTCACCCAGACTTATGGCCAATTCTATGTGATTTTATACCCCTGGTCACACGAAGACTACAGCATCTCTGTATATCATATCTTTTCAAAACAACATCCTAAGGAGGAAGAAATGGCTTGCCTGTGCATCTATCTCTCCTCACCAGGGAGATAGCAAACATCAAACATTTCTCATCAGGGAGAAATCACATCAAACACCCTCCATGCTCCTCACCCAATTGTCTTTAAATTTCACTGGCAGGACAGAATTAAATACCCACTCATAATCTAATTATTAGTTGGAGCAAATGCTCAAATTTTTATCAGTTTTATCTAATTGTGATTCACTCCCTGAAGCAGAGAAGAAACCTACCTCTCCTGAATACATTGCCATCTGAACAAAACTGGGGGTGGATTCACTTGGCCACAATGATAGAAGAACAACTATAGAGTATAGAAATAATTGTGTTTAGCAGAACATCTACTCCTCAATTTGTGGGATTTATATCTGTGTTTCACTGCATCTCCTCAAATCCACAGTGTCTTCTTTTATTCTTCCTACTGTTTTACACATTTCCATAGGTAAGGTAAATATTCAGGTCCTCAGCTAGCACATCTACCCAACTCTGAGCAAGCACATTTAGTATACAAATTTTTTCTGGTCAAACAGAGTGGGGAACAGGATAATTATAAACTATTTTTTTATTCCATCAGATTTACAGTCTAAAGTCCCTGAACTTCTTTTTGTTACTGTCATAACTACATTTTTTTCATCTAAGGCTGTGCCTATAGTCTTTTTCCTTCCTGCTTCTACTGCTTCACAGGCAGCTGGAAGATTTTCTCCTCTAATAAGCCCTCCCTGGTTTCACTGACATTGCTTCCATGCCTCCAAAATACACTGGACCTGTTTTTGTCCTTGTTCTCATATGTTTTTATATTTATTTGTTACCCAACAGACTTTATAATAGACATGGATTAGGACCTGTTTATTGTATAACAATAAATATTTGTGAATGTAATGAATAAAGGAATAGGCAAATCTACTTAAGTAATCTCATTTATAATGAGAAAATCCAATATTTCAAGAGTTCAGGATACACTCCCATCAATGCTTTTGAAATGTAATTAATATAGGGAATTTGAGGCAAATTAACCTTAAAATTTTTAGACTATATAATGTAACCAAAAACATCTGTCATTTTTTCATTGTTGTAAGTTTTAAGTTGCTAGGTAATACCTAATTTCAAACATTATAAATACCAATACTTGCCAATGTTAACGACAGTGACTTGAAAATAAATTATTAATGTATTTCTCTCCATTAAGAACATTAATTAAATTCATTATTTTTACAGAAGCCATGTCAGTTTTTTGCTACACCAACACTTTAGGTAAGCAGAGGTAGGCATCTATTTGTTGCTGACTATCACTACAATTCCTTTCACATACCAGCATTCCTCCTTCCACTATTCCATTTAACAGGTGTTATCACTTTTGGAGTATAACAAGATAATTACAACAAATTACAATAATATAAAAACTACAAAAGATTAGCAACAAGAAAGAAACATATGTGCTATATAATATTATGAGGTAATACATTAGTATGTACCAAAACATATCATCAGTACTATATGTGCACAAACTTATCTTCATAAAACACTATAAAATAGGTAATGTTATCCATATTTTAAAGATAAGGACTAGTCATACATCTGGTTAGTGACTAAATTGGGATTAAAATCAAGGCATTCTATCTGTGTTTCAGAGAAAAAGTAAGGAGTAAATTCATTGTTTCCTTTCAGAATGAAGCAAAAAGGGGAAGCTTCAAAATAGTTAGGAGACATCTTTTTCTTGACCTTGGATGGCGCTTTGTAAAAATAATCTATTTAATAATGTCACTCCCAAATTTATATACCTAAAGTGACTTCACAATATATTGAGGTAATCCATCATTTGTATAATTAATATTTATCAATAAAAAATAAAAATTAAATTAAATGCAAAAACCAAAACCCAAATTCTTGAGCAGGGCTTCCAAAATGACTGAGAATATGCCCTCATACAACTTTCTCAGAGTTGTCTGTAGTTCACATTCCTAAGCTCTAAAATGAAGAGGTGTGATACTTGACTTCAGACTGATTTGAGAAAAATTGTGGCTACACTAAGATTCTGTTACAGGAATCTTAAGGGTTCTTACCATAATGTTCTCATCTGTGAAAGGAAATTATTCTTACTTTGGGTAGCTGGGAAAGTTGTACAGGATGGCATACAGACTTCCCAGACTCTTCCAGGCAACTGGCACCAAGCAACACCACTGAATTCAGATGCACATTCATGATGAAGTTCCACATTTCTCAGATCACTGATCTGCACCAGATGGAAGGAATCATCCAAAACACTCTGGAAAGCTCTCATCCCTTACTGGGCCTTTCCTACCTGTGAATTATTATGGCAGTTATTATAGCATTTCCTACCTAAACCACTAGATTAACAATTATGTGAACATTTGCCATATTTCTTTTATTTTACATTTATCAATTCTAATTTACTTTATATTATTCATTTTGCTTTTAAAGTTATGAGGGGAATTCAGGATGTAATTCTTTTAAAAGAATACTAATAATAAAGATTGACTGGCAATCCAGAGAGGAGAGAGTTTATGTTATATCCCATTTTGATATATTGTAATCTTTCCTTTAAATAGTTAAGAAATTTGAAGGCATTTGTGAAGAAATTATTGAGCATTCACCTTTGCAAGCAACTATCCTAATCATCTTTTTATGTTATTTAATCTAAACAACCACAGCATGAGTTTGACATTATCAGAGTCCATTTTAAATTTGAGGAAACTGAAACTCAGAGAGATAAATTAACTCCCCTTATACATTCATTCGGTTAAAGATTAGCACCTTGAAAAAAGGGTTGTGGAAAGATTAAAAAGTTGATTGAATATGTACATGTGTGAATGACAAATAATCTATCCATAAACCAGTATTATTTAATAGATTGAGGCTATATCCAAAGTAGGATCACTTTATAGAGCCCAAGAGCACAATATAATACATGATAAAGTTTGGGCAGAAAGAGAAAAATGCAGACCACTAGATGTATAATTATTATTACTATTTATTCAAATTAATGTTTGTGTCTAGTAGCTAAATGTTATGGGCACTATGCTGAGTACATGTGTATTACATCATGTAATATGCAAAAGTTACAGATAATAAGTAATATTGTTTCCTGAATTTTCACAGGCTAGAAAGCTAAGACTTAACTAAGGTGTTCAAGTTTAAATGTTTAAAAAGCTACAAGGTAGCTGAGTCAAGATTAAAATATCAAACATTGCTTTGAGTGATACATACCATCCTATAGTGTCTCATATCAGGCTAGATTATGGCCTATAATGGTAGCATAAGAGAAAATAAACAAAATGGTCAAAAATTTTGCATGATATACATATTTTGTCTGTCAATTTAGCCAAAAAGTATAATTCACTTCTAATCCCCAAAACAAAATATTATTATAATATGTAACAGCGGGAAATAAAAGACCTAAAAGTGAATAGACTGTGTGTGTGTGTGTGTGTGTGTGTGTGTGTGTTGTGCTTATGTGTGACAGTACATACAACCACATATGCATAAATATGTGATGTTAGAAATGTAACTGAGTAATTTGTTAGACATAGCTATATCATAACATATCAACCTACTCACTAGATATGGACATATGAGGACAGATATTTCAGTATTTTTCACCCGTTGTAGCTGTTAGAAAAATTGCAGGATAGATGAACGCATGCTGAAACCGCCGTATAGGAAAAGGGAAGGAGGTTTATTGAATTACCAAAAGAAGCACGTGGAGGGGATGGGGACGGACCGCGAAGGAAGAATGGGGAATGGACGGGAGCGGGGCGAGCAGGAACAGAGAGAGGCAGGAACAGAGAGCGAGTTCAGTTCAGTGCTGGCTTAAATAGAGTAGGGGTCATAAAACCCCCTTGGAGTGAGTCCTTGCCCTATAGGCCAGCAGAGGTCAGGAGGTTAGTGGACAGGGCACTTGCTGGTCAGGTTTTCTGGTCATGCTGAGGATCTTGGGAGGTGTAGTTTTTAACAAAGCACCTGGGGAGGTGTGGCCTTCTGCCTGGGAGGTGTAGCCTCCTGCCTGGAATTCAACATTCCCCCCTTTTTGTTTTCTTAGGAAGCGGGGCGTCATGTTTCAATCTGGCTGCTTCAGAGCTGAAGTGGGGTGACGTAGGGTGCTGTGAGGGGAGGAGATGTGGGCAAGCAGGTCCAGCTGGAGGGTGAAAAAATTCCCAGGAGGTAGGCGTGGAAAAGATGAATCTGTCCAGGTATGGGATGGATGAAGTTTTCTTTGAAGCCATAGGTCGGTGTGGGTGTCAAACCAGGCTTCTGCAGAAAGTCACTGAGGGAGTCAGCCGGAGAGCATGTAGAAATTGTGGGTCTTGCGAGTTTGCAGTTTACACTATTATGGAAGCAACAAAGGGAAAGAAGGTGAGATGGATTATTGTCTGTAGGCCTGCATTCCACCAGGTGGAACTTACGGTGAAGAGGCCAATGGAGAGTGCGAAGCACATCTTGATGAGCATCAGGTGGCAGCATAAGGGCAGGACTCAGCAGGGCTCTCTGGTTGGAAAGTCATCCGTTGGTTTTTTTTAGCAGTTGATAGTCCCTGAGAAAAAAACTGGTTAAAGGTTTAAAACAAGAAAAAACAGAAAAGATTATTTTGAGATGGTATCAGGAACACGAGAGAAGCAAATTTTTAGGGGATCGGTGGAATGGGAGAGCAACTATACTGAAGTAGTTGTTTGTCGTCCTTTTGTGGATCTTCAGTTGGTTGAGTAGCTGGTTTCAGTCTGGAAATATGAGTCCAAGAAGTCAAATTTTCTGAGGTTTCACGAAGCTTAGCAGCTGTGGGTGTGCACAGCACAACCTGGAAAGGGCCTGTCCACTTTGGGACAAGGGAGACTGTTCCTGTGTCCTGGGGAGGGGAGAAATATACCCAAGAACTGGGTGTTAATGGGAATGAATCAGTGAGTCTACCTGGGTCAGGCAGAATGTAATCTTGGCATATTCGTAGCTGATGTCTGATGAAGGACAAGATGGGAAAAGAAAGATCTTTGGGTAGGTGTCCTTGAGTTGGGGAAACTCCAAGTGGAAGAGCTGGTAACATCAAAAGGGGATAGCAAAGAAGGTTTCTTTGGGAGGACTCGGAGCCTAAAGAGGGCGAGGGGAAGTAAGAGTTCTATTACTCTCTACCTTCCCTGAAGACATGGGGTAATATGGGATGTAAAAATGTAGAGGAATGTTAAGGGAAGTAGATATATTTTGGGTAACTAGTGCAACAAGCACAACTGAATTGGGTTTGATCGGAGGAGAAAGAAAGCTTAAGTATAAAAGAATCTTTGCCCATTCTTTCAACCGCTAGTAGAAGTTGAAAACAAATTTTCAATTATCTAAGGGACTTTAGAGGGGTGTCAGCCGGGATGGATTAAGAAGTTCCAATGACTAATACAATATTTTGAAAAGCGTCCTTTTCAAAATAAGTATTAGAGGGAGATCCAGGTCTGTGACTCGGTCATCACTGGAGCCAGGCAGATGTGGGATATCATGAGAAGAGTCCTTCTCAAGATATCAGAGGACTATGAGCCACCTTGAGCAAGGGTTTTTCGTCCCGTCCCGGACGGGAAGGAGAGACTCAAGTCCGAAGTAGGCCAAAGGGCCAGAAAGGAACCTCTGTAACTGTCCCCAGCTGAGAGGCAAATGCTGCCGGAATGACACCAAATCTAATGATATTGCAGTCGAAAAGATGAGCGGAGACTGAGTCAGGTGATTCCAGAAGGTTTATGCCCTCGGAATAGGATGGAAAAGAGAATGGAGATAGGAGAGGATTGATTGTACAGAAGGGGATGTGGGGGCCTGGGTAGTAGATTGGACTGAAGCAGCAGTCAGAGCCCTAAGACAAGGGGCCCATCCACGAACTGTGGGGTCAAGTTGTTTAGAGAGGTAGGCAACTGGAGCAAAGGTGGGGCCCTTGTATTGGCCTAGAACACTAAGAGCCAAACCCTTCATTTAATGGACATAAAGGGTGAATGGCTGAAGAAGGTCTGGAAGATGAAGAGCTGGGGCCTGTGACAGTGCCTGCTGTAGATGCTTAAACTCAGCCTGAATGCTGTCAGGAAGGAATTTTCCCTCAATCCATTTAGCTATAAAGAGAAAAATTGGGAATCTAGGCACGGAAATATCCTGCTAGGCCTAGGAAGGAAAGAATCTCTTCCTTTGTCTTGGGACATGGAAGGTCCTTGATGAGAGCCTTTCTGTCTATAGTAATGGCCTTCAATTGATGGGAAATCTGAACTCCTAAATATACTACCTGGGTCTGGGCAAGCTGCACCTTAGATGGGGAGACACGATACCCACGAGAAGCAAGAAAATTTAAAAGGGTGTAAGAGTCTTCACAAGCTGTGAAGAAGGAAGGGCTGCTGAGAAGAAGGTGATAATATAAGGGGAATGAGTGGATCTGAGAAAACGTTTCCGCAAAAGATCTGAGATAGCTTCCTGCAGGGAGGGGCAATTCCTGAGATGGGTTACCTTGGCAACAGGTTGGGGCAGGTTGTTAAGGGTGGAAGAAGGGCTCTGAGGGAATCAGCATTTTAATCCCTCAGGGGACAGTTTCCCAACTTCCCAAAATTGGCTTTCGACTTGACTTGATTTACCTATATATGCTGACTGCCTATGAGATTCTGGCTTCATTTGCCTTCTAATTTTAGGAACTCCTTACTACTGTAAGGGAATGGGATGATGACCGGATCTGGCTTCTTCCAGCTGAACAGGGGCGACGAGATGGGGACAAGTAGTTTGGAGTTCCCATTTTAGAAGTCAGGTCAGATTGAAGCCTGGGGAAGGCTGTAAAGTCATCAGGGATGAGAGCTTTTATGAGAGAAACAAAAAGCATGAGTACTGAATAAATGTTGCAGCATCTGGAACATGTCAATGTATACCATGGAGATAATTTAAATTTTTAACATGTACAGAATTATCAGGGATGTAAACACAACATTTCACTTAGGGCTGAAGTTACCTTTACTTCTAAAATGTCCAGAAATGATTGTGTATCTGTTTTAACTGTTACTGGCTGTCTAGGATGAAGTTTGTCAAACTGACTTTTGTTTTGACTATTGGTAAGAGTCAGCTGTTTTTGATGGGAATCTTGGGGAAACTTGAGAGCAGCTTTTGTGCTCGGTGCCTTCTGTAAGGATGGGTCCAGGTCTTGCTTGACCTTGTGGCTTCTTTCAGAAGCATTAGGGATGTTTCTCCCTTTGATGGACCCTTCTTTTATCAAGTGCACTGATTGGCTTTCTCCTCTATCGGTCTCATTTATCTCTCTTATCGAGAGATCATGTGACCCAGAGATGCAAAGCTCTGTAGAGATGTTTCCTCTTCCCTCACAGGCAGACTCTGAGACAATAACCAAATACTGGTCTTCTTGGCCCTTTTTGATTAATTTAAAAGTTTTGATCTTAGACATCCAGTAAGCTATTCTTAAATTGAGAACATTGGGCTTTAATTTTAATATTTATAAACTTACAGTAGCTGGGGTCTGTGGTACCTATCTGTCTTGATAGTTCTTGAAGCTCAGGTGTTTAAGTTTTGAAGTTGATTTCTGTTAACAAATTTGAGCTTCTAAGAATATTAGCTGATAAAATGTCACATTTAGAACAAATTAAAGAAAGGCTGAGAGCATTTAGCTGACAAAATATTACAATTAAAACGGATTAAAGAAAGGCTGAGAGTATTTAACCCTTTTGGAAAAGTAGCAAAATGTTTTTTAACCATAGCTATATAATTCTCAATTTCTTTTAAGATTATTTGCTCAAAAGAAACAAAATTAATAAACACAACATTATGGATAAATTAATGTTTTAAGAAATCTTTGTCCTCTTATCACATAGATAGTGTATTACCATTTAACCTTAGGGGGAAAAAAACTTTACATAGCTTTTGCTGATTGTTTCACACACTTATTTAACTAACTTACACAGGCCTTTTACATCACTTACATAAATCCTCTTATTTACTTCACTATAAGACATTCTTATCTTGAAACATTTCCTTTTCCTTCTATTGAGTATGGTTTCCATACCTATAACCTTCTAATTTATTTCTCTCACGTGTTAACCCCTTTCTCTGTTCATCTTTTGAAACAATCCTTATAATAATTTGAATTCAGACAAATTATTTTATAAGGCCTGAAGAGATTTTAGGGAGAACTGAGCAAAAGCTACCCACGTCCGCAGGCGGCTCTCAAAAGCTGGAGGGAGGGTGGAAGAGTCCCGCGGTTGCCGCCTCTGCTGCTATAAGGAAGCACAAGGGCTGGCCCGCCGAGCACAGCAGCGAAGGCGCGCAGTAAGACTGTACCTGGAAGGCAGTCAGAGGGAACCACGTGGCTTGGGATAGAAGATGGTGGATCAAGGAAGGGCGGAAGTGGAGCGGAAGTGGAGACAGATTTGAGCGGAAGAACATGGCGGATCTGAGGGAGGGGAAGGGAGCTAAGTAGCAGAGCCGGTTGATTGGAACGTGACCGCGAGCCAAGAAGCCGCGAAATACATCGAAGGGTGGAACGGGCTGTCGGGTACCAGATGCAAGAGAGCAGAGGAAGCGAGCAAGGGGCACGCCGTGGCTGCAGCGGCAGCGGGCTGGGAGCGCGGACGGGGAGCGCACCACTGAGCAGTGGCAGCTTGAATGAATGGCGAACACATGGTCACCATTCGCTGGCAGGGAGAGGGGGAAGGCGCGCAGAGTTTGAGGATGGACTGAGGAGCTCGGGGCACGCACGCACACAAATTCCGAGAAATTTTTGCGTTTTGAATCTAGGGGAGTAGGGGCCAAAGTGTGGAGCGGCGCGTCCAGTAACGCCCGCATGGCCAAAGAGGGCGGGGGAGCCGTGGAGAACCAAGCAGCGGAAGCTGGGGGCGGGGATAACCGTGGGAGAGGCTCGGAGCTAGGAACAGGAGATTGAGTGGGCAGGGATAGTGGCGGTGAAGGCACCGGAAATGACATGAAAGAGAAGGAGGGTATACAGAGAAGGATTCTGATGGAACGGAAGGAGGGGGCGGGGCGAAGGATGAAGACAAAGGAGGAGCAGGGTCTGAGCACGAAGGCGCGGCAATTTTGGAAGTCAGAGCCTGAGCCGGGAGATGGGGAGGGACGAAAGGTCTGGACTGCTGGTACGGGGGCTGTGGGGCTTCTAATCCCCCGTCAATCAAGGATGGAAGCCGGTCATTGGGTCTGCATGCTAGTGAAACGGTTTCAGGATTGCACCGGGTGCACAAGGAAGGATTTAAACGGAGAAGGGAAAAGGCATAGGAGGCAATTGAGGGGTGAGTCGGCTGGAGTTGATAGGGAAGTTCCCATATTTCCCGTTAACGGGGAGAGGCTAATACAGTATTTCAAAAGGCGTCCCTCTCAAAGTATTTATCAGAGTGAGATCCAAGTCTGCTTGCCCAGTCGTCACCGGGTCAAACGAAACTGGGACATCTGAGAAACCGCGTCCCGTCCCGGACGGGAGGTTTTTCAAGATGCCGGGGGACTATGAGCTTACTCTGCGGAGATTTTTCGGGTTTTTTCTGTTCCAAACGGAAAAAAGGAAGCTCAAGTCCAGAGTGCGGAGGGGAACTTTTCTAGCCACTCACAGCTGAGAGCCCTAATCTTACAGCTTGAAACTTTAGAGCGGGCAGATAAAGGTGAGCGGGCAGACAAAGGTGGGGGAGGGGGGAGTTCCCGGGGTCCACTGTCACCTTTAAGACTTGGGTGGGGTGCTTTCCCCCCCCTGTATAGGCCACGGGCGAGATTGCGGGAAAATCAACGGTCAATTTTCACCACGTATTGGCCAGACAGGTTTAGGAACTCGGGGTGGACGGGGGGCTTACCGAAGTCCAGCGATGCCGTGGAAAAGGTGGACAGATGAACGGAGACAGGTTAGATGTGCTCCTCCCTTCCCGGGTTTCGGCACCAAATGTTAGAAAAATTGCAGGATAGATGAACGCATGCTGAAACCGCCGTATAGGAAAAGGGAAGGGGGTTTATTGAATTACCAAAAGAAGCACGTGGAGGGGATGGGGACGGACCGCAAAGGAAGAATGGGGAACGGACGGGAGCGGGGCGAGCAGGAACAGAGAGAGACAGGAACAGAGAGCGACTTCAGTTCGGTGCTGGCCTAAATAGAGTAGGGGTCATAAAACCCCCTTGGAGTGAGTCCTTGCCCTATAGGCCAGCAGAGGTCAGGAGGTTAGTGGACAGGGCACTTGCTGGTCAGGTTTTCTGGTCATGCTGAGGATCTTGGGAGGTGTAGTTTTTAACAAAGCACCTGGGGAGGTGTGGCCTTCTGCCTGGGAGGTGCAGCCTCCTGCCTGGAATCCAACATTCCCCCCTTTTTGTTTTCTTAGGAAGCGGGGCGTCATGTTTCAATCTGGCTGCTTCAGAGCTGAAGTGGGGTGACGTAGGGTGCTGTGAGGGGGAGGAGATGTGGGCAAGCAGGTCCAGCTGGAGGGTGAAAAAATTCCCAGGAGGTAGGCGTGGAAAAGATGAATCTGTCCAGGTATGGGATGGATGAAGTTTTCTTTGAAGCCATAGGTCGGTGTGGGTGTCAAACCAGGCTTCTGCAGAAAGTCACTGAGGGAGTCAGCCGGAGAGCATGTAGAAATTGTGGGTCTTGCGAGTTTGCAGTTTACACTATTATGGAAGCAACAAAGGGAAAGAAGGTGAGATGGATTATTGTCTGTAGGCCTGCATTCCACCAGGTGGAACTTACGGTGAAGAGGCCAATGGAGAGTGCGAAGCACATCTTGATGAGCATCAGGTGGCAGCATAAGGGCAGGACTCAGCAGGGCTCTCTGGTTGGAAAGTCATCCGTTGGTTTTTTAGCAGTTGATAGTCCCTGAGAAAAAACTGGTTAAAGGTTTAAAACAAGAAAAAACAGAAAAGATTATTTTGAGATGGTATCAGGAACACGAGAGAAGCAAATTTTTAGGGGATCGGTGGAATGGGAGAGCAACTATACTGAAGTAGTTGTTTGTCGTCCTTTTGTGGATCTTCAGTTGGTTGAGTAGCTGGTTTCAGTCTGGAAATATGAGTCCAAGAAGTCAAATTTTCTGAGGTTTCACGAAGCTTAGCAGCTGTGGGTGTGCACAGCACAACCTGGAAAGGGCCTGTCCACTTTGGGACAAGGGAGACTGTTCCTGTGTCCTGGGGAGGGGAGAAATATACCCAAGAACTGGGTGTTAATGGGAATGAATCAGTGAGTCTACCTGGGTCAGGCAGAATGTAATCTTGGCATATTCGTAGCTGATGTCTGATGAAGGACAAGATGGGAAAAGAAAGATCTTTGGGTAGGTGTCCTTGAGTTGGGGAAACTCCAAGTGGAAGAGCTGGTAACATCAAAAGGGGATAGCAAAGAAGGTTTCTTTGGGAGGACTCGGAGCCTAAAGAGGGCGAGGGGAAGTAAGAGTTCTATTACTCTCTACCTTCCCTGAAGACATGGGGTAATATGGGATGTAAAAATGTAGAGGAATGTTAAGGGAAGTAGATATATTTTGGGTAACTAGTGCAACAAGCACAACTGAATTGGGTTTGATCGGAGGAGAAAGAAAGCTTAAGTATAAAAGAATCTTTGCCCATTCTTTCAACCGCTAGTAGAAGTTGAAAACAAATTTTCAATTATCTAAGGGACTTTAGAGGGGTGTCAGCCGGGATGGATTAAGAAGTTCCAATGACTAATACAATATTTTGAAAAGCGTCCTTTTCAAAATAAGTATTAGAGGGAGATCCAGGTCTGTGACTCGGTCATCACTGGAGCCAGGCAGATGTGGGATATCATGAGAAGAGTCCTTCTCAAGATATCAGAGGACTATGAGCCACCTTGAGCAAGGGTTTTTCGTCCCGTCCCGGACGGGAAGGAGAGACTCAAGTCCGAAGTAGGCCAAAGGGCCAGAAAGGAACCTCTGTAACTGTCCCCAGCTGAGAGGCAAATGCTGCCGGAATGACACCAAATCTAATGATATTGCAGTCGAAAAGATGAGCGGAGACTGAGTCAGGTGATTCCAGAAGGTTTATGCCCTCGGAATAGGATGGAAAAGAGAATGGAGATAGGAGAGGATTGATTGTACAGAAGGGGATGTGGGGGCCTGGGTAGTAGATTGGACTGAAGCAGCAGTCAGAGCCCTAAGACAAGGGGCCCATCCACGAACTGTGGGGTCAAGTTGTTTAGAGAGGTAGGCAACTGGAGCAAAGGTGGGGCCCTTGTATTGGCCTAGAACACTAAGAGCCAAACCCTTCATTTAATGGACATAAAGGGTGAATGGCTGAAGAAGGTCTGGAAGATGAAGAGCTGGGGCCTGTGACAGTGCCTGCTGTAGATGCTTAAACTCAGCCTGAATGCTGTCAGGAAGGAATTTTCCCTCAATCCATTTAGCTATAAAGAGAAAAATTGGGAATCTAGGCACGGAAATATCCTGCTAGGCCTAGGAAGGAAAGAATCTCTTCCTTTGTCTTGGGACATGGAAGGTCCTTGATGAGAGCCTTTCTGTCTATAGTAATGGCCTTCAATTGATGGGAAATCTGAACTCCTAAATATACTACCTGGGTCTGGGCAAGCTGCACCTTAGATGGGGAGACACGATACCCACGAGAAGCAAGAAAATTTAAAAGGGTGTAAGAGTCTTCACAAGCTGTGAAGAAGGAAGGGCTGCTGAGAAGAAGGTGATAATATAAGGGGAATGAGTGGATCTGAGAAAACGTTTCCGCAAAAGATCTGAGATAGCTTCCTGCAGGGAGGGGCAATTCCTGAGATGGGTTACCTTGGCAACAGGTTGGGGCAGGTTGTTAAGGGTGGAAGAAGGGCTCTGAGGGAATCAGCATTTTAATCCCTCAGGGGACAGTTTCCCAACTTCCCAAAATTGGCTTTCGACTTGACTTGATTTACCTATATATGCTGACTGCCTATGAGATTCTGGCTTCATTTGCCTTCTAATTTTAGGAACTCCTTACTACTGTAAGGGAATGGGATGATGACCGGATCTGGCTTCTTCCAGCTGAACAGGGGCGACGAGATGGGGACAAGTAGTTTGGAGTTCCCATTTTAGAAGTCAGGTCAGATTGAAGCCTGGGGAAGGCTGTAAAGTCATCAGGGATGAGAGCTTTTATGAGAGAAACAAAAAGCATGAGTACTGAATAAATGTTGCAGCATCTGGAACATGTCAATGTATACCATGGAGATAATTTAAATTTTTAACATGTACAGAATTATCAGGGATGTAAACACAACATTTCACTTAGGGCTGAAGTTACCTTTACTTCTAAAATGTCCAGAAATGATTGTGTATCTGTTTTAACTGTTACTGGCTGTCTAGGATGAAGTTTGTCAAACTGACTTTTGTTTTGACTATTGGTAAGAGTCAGCTGTTTTTGATGGGAATCTTGGGGAAACTTGAGAGCAGCTTTTGTGCTCGGTGCCTTCTGTAAGGATGGGTCCAGGTCTTGCTTGACCTTGTGGCTTCTTTCAGAAGCATTAGGGATGTTTCTCCCTTTGATGGACCCTTCTTTTATCAAGTGCACTGATTGGCTTTCTCCTCTATCGGTCTCATTTATCTCTCTTATCGAGAGATCATGTGACCCAGAGATGCAAAGCTCTGTAGAGATGTTTCCTCTTCCCTCACAGGCAGACTCTGAGACAATAACCAAATACTGGTCTTCTTGGCCCTTTTTGATTAATTTAAAAGTTTTGATCTTAGACATCCAGTAAGCTATTCTTAAATTGAGAACATTGGGCTTTAATTTTAATATTTATAAACTTACAGTAGCTGGGGTCTGTGGTACCTATCTGTCTTGATAGTTCTTGAAGCTCAGGTGTTTAAGTTTTGAAGTTGATTTCTGTTAACAAATTTGAGCTTCTAAGAATATTAGCTGATAAAATGTCACATTTAGAACAAATTAAAGAAAGGCTGAGAGCATTTAGCTGACAAAATATTACAATTAAAACGGATTAAAGAAAGGCTGAGAGTATTTAACCCTTTTGGAAAAGTAGCAAAATGTTTTTTAACCATAGCTATATAATTCTCAATTTCTTTTAAGATTATTTGCTCAAAAGAAACAAAATTAATAAACACAACATTATGGATAAATTAATGTTTTAAGAAATCTTTGTCCTCTTATCACATAGATAGTGTATTACCATTTAACCTTAGGGGGAAAAAAACTTTACATAGCTTTTGCTGATTGTTTCACACACTTATTTAACTAACTTACACAGGCCTTTTACATCACTTACATAAATCCTCTTATTTACTTCACTATAAGACATTCTTATCTTGAAACATTTCCTTTTCCTTCTATTGAGTATGGTTTCCATACCTATAACCTTCTAATTTATTTCTCTCACGTGTTAACCCCTTTCTCTGTTCATCTTTTGAAACAATCCTTATAATAATTTGAATTCAGACAAATTATTTTATAAGGCCTGAAGAGATTTTAGGGAGAACTGAGCAAAAGCTACCCACGTCCGCAGGCGGCTCTCAAAAGCTGGAGGGAGGGTGGAAGAGTCCCGCGGTTGCCGCCTCTGCTGCTATAAGGAAGCACAAGGGCTGGCCCGCCGAGCACAGCAGCGAAGGCGCGCAGTAAGACTGTACCTGGAAGGCAGTCAGAGGGAACCACGTGGCTTGGGATAGAAGATGGTGGATCAAGGAAGGGCGGAAGTGGAGCGGAAGTGGAGACAGATTTGAGCGGAAGAACATGGCGGATCTGAGGGAGGGGAAGGGAGCTAAGTAGCAGAGCCGGTTGATTGGAACGTGACCGCGAGCCAAGAAGCCGCGAAATACATCGAAGGGTGGAACGGGCTGTCGGGTACCAGATGCAAGAGAGCAGAGGAAGCGAGCAAGGGGCACGCCGTGGCTGCAGCGGCAGCGGGCTGGGAGCGCGGACGGGGAGCGCACCACTGAGCAGTGGCAGCTTGAATGAATGGCGAACACATGGTCACCATTCGCTGGCAGGGAGAGGGGGAAGGCGCGCAGAGTTTGAGGATGGACTGAGGAGCTCGGGGCACGCACGCACACAAATTCCGAGAAATTTTGCGTTTTGAATCTAGGGGAGTAGGGGCCAAAGTGTGGAGCGGCGCGTCCAGTAACGCCCGCATGGCCAAAGAGGGCGGGGGAGCCGTGGAGAACCAAGCAGCGGAAGCTGGGGGCGGGGATAACCGTGGGAGAGGCTCGGAGCTAGGAACAGGAGATTGAGTGGGCAGGGATAGTGGCGGTGAAGGCACCGGAAATGACATGAAAGAGAAGGAGGGTATACAGAGAAGGATTCTGATGGAACGGAAGGAGGGGGCGGGGCGAAGGATGAAGACAAAGGAGGAGCAGGGTCTGAGCACGAAGGCGCGGCAATTTTGGAAGTCAGAGCCTGAGCCGGGAGATGGGGAGGGACGAAAGGTCTGGACTGCTGGTACGGGGGCTGTGGGGCTTCTAATCCCCCGTCAATCAAGGATGGAAGCCGGTCATTGGGTCTGCATGCTAGTGAAACGGTTTCAGGATTGCACCGGGTGCACAAGGAAGGATTTAAACGGAGAAGGGAAAAGGCATAGGAGGCAATTGAGGGGTGAGTCGGCTGGAGTTGATAGGGAAGTTCCCATATTTCCCGTTAACGGGGAGAGGCTAATACAGTATTTCAAAAGGCGTCCCTCTCAAAGTATTTATCAGAGTGAGATCCAAGTCTGCTTGCCCAGTCGTCACCGGGTCAAACGAAACTGGGACATCTGAGAAACCGCGTCCCGTCCCGGACGGGAGGTTTTTCAAGATGCCGGGGGACTATGAGCTTACTCTGCGGAGATTTTCGGGTTTTTTCTGTTCCAAACGGAAAAAAGGAAGCTCAAGTCCAGAGTGCGGAGGGGAACTTTTCTAGCCACTCACAGCTGAGAGCCCTAATCTTACAGCTTGAAACTTTAGAGCGGGCAGATAAAGGTGAGCGGGCAGACAAAGGTGGGGGAGGGGGGAGTTCCCGGGGTCCACTGTCACCTTTAAGACTTGGGTGGGGTGCTTTCCCCCCTGTATAGGCCACGGGCGAGATTGCGGGAAAATCAACGGTCAATTTTCACCACGTATTGGCCAGACAGGTTTAGGAACTCGGGGTGGACGGGGGGCTTACCGAAGTCCAGCGATGCCGTGGAAAAGGTGGACAGATGAACGGAGACAGGTTAGATGTGCTCCTCCCTTCCCGGGTTTCGGCACCAAATGTTAGAAAAATTGCAGGATAGATGAATGCATGCTGAAACCGCTGTATAGGAAAAGGGAAGGGGGTTTATTGAATTACCAAAAGAAGCACGTGGAGGGGATGGGGACGGACCGCAAAGGAAGAATGGGGAACGGACGGGAGCGGGGCGAGCAGGAACAGAGAGAGACAGGAACAGAGAGCGACTTCAGTTCGGTGCTGGCCTAAATAGAGTAGGGGTCATAAAACCCCCTTGGAGTGAGTCCTTGCCCTATAGGCCAGCAGAGGTCAGGAGGTTAGTGGACAGGGCACTTGCTGGTCAGGTTTTCTGGTCATGCTGAGGATCTTGGGAGGTGTAGTTTTTAACAAAGCACCTGGGGAGGTGTGGCCTTCTGCCTGGGAGGTGCAGCCTCCTGCCTGGAATCCAACAGTAGCCTCATTGCCTACACAGTTACTTAGAACTTAGTAGACACTCAGAAATTGTTCACCAAACAAATGAATTAGTTGTAAATGAGTTAACTATATTTTTTTTTTCTGCTGCCTCTTCTAGAAGCCCCTAGAATACAATTGTGTACGATGTTATCCTACAGTGTATAAAAGAGTGAATTGAAAACAGACTGCACAGATTTACTGCAACCATGGAAAATGACCCAGAAAAACTCTATTTAAAAACATGCATCAATGACATGAAGAGAACAAAGTCTAAGAGTATATTATATAAGGAAATCTTCAATTTCTGATGGCCAAAATTAGGAAGAATATATAAGAATAAGTATAAGTACTCTTCATTTTCAAGAAGTAGGAAATAAAATGAAAATAATTTGTTTCAGCTGTGACTGGTCATTATTCAAATAGTGTCTAGAATGTGAATTTTTCTCTAATAATTAGGGGCTACTTAACAAATTAAAGAATGCTTGAGGAACAGGCCTGTGATTTTTGTCATGCTACACGGCCCATGATAAAACACTACAAATATCACTTTTTAGTGAATCTTGTCTCTAAGTCGGACAACAATTTAATCAACTTGCACATATGAGGTGTCTCCTAGAATCTCATGTGTGAGATAAATGCAAGAAAGATTGAGGTGAAATGATTGGGTTATGAGAGCTTTAACTTAACCAATGCATTAATCCCCTGATAGGGATTAATTGGATTGTAACTGTTGAAAGGTAGGGTGTGACTGGAGGAGGAGGATCACTGAAGGCATGTTTTGAGGGGTATATATTTTGTTTATGGTGGAGGGAATTCTCTATCTGCCTCTTGGTGGTCATATTCTGACCTGCTTTTCTCCACCATACTTTTCTGCCATCATGTTCTCCCTTACCTCTGGCCCAGAGCAACAGAGTTGGCCATCTATGGAATAATGATACCACTGACGAGTGCTTGATTCCCCAAATGCTGAAGTATAACACCAGAGAAGCACATTGAGGCAAGTGTAGAGTAGAAAGTAAAAAGCTTTATTAAAGGATAGCAGAAAAGACTCCCCCCTACCACAGGTAGAAGGGGATCCGAAAGGTGGGAACCATGGGATGGGGAGGTGTCATCCCTTTTATATCTAAGGTCTTTTGTCCTCATACATTCCTGTCCTTTGTCTTGCTTATTTCCCTCTATCCTGAATGTGATGGGAAATGCAGGTGGAAAGGCCAAAATGTGGAAAACAGGTGGGTCAATGGGGCAGGGGAGGAGTGATCCAAGCAGGAAGGGCCAAGGGTGAATTGATTAACACCTCCCTATCTGCTGGGAGCTGCTTCATTCAGTTTTATAGGATGGGCCTGGGCCTTCAGAACATTAACATTTCAATCTCTCAGGTGTTGTTTCTGATTACCCAGACTCAAATTGGACTCCATTTTCTTTATTAGACTGGCTCCATTTTTCCCTATTAGACTTGATATCAGACCCGATTTACCCAGCTACGCTAACTATCTTTAAATATGGCTTCAATAAGACCTCTGAAACCATGGGACACATAAACTTATTTCCACCAAAATTCTTTTCTTTTTTTTTATAATTTTAAGTTGTTGTATATGATAATAGAATGCATTACAATTCATATTATACATATACAGCACAATTTTTCATATCTCTGGTTGTATACAAAATAGAGTCACTTCATCCATGCCTTCATACATGTACTTAGGGTAATGATGACCATCACATTCCACCATCTTTCCTACCCATATGCCCCCTCTCTCCTCTCTTCCCCTCCCTCATCTTTTCCCCTTTGCCCTATCTAGAGTTCATCTCATCCTTCCCCCTCCCCTGCCCCGACAACCCCACTCCCACAGCGTATTATGAATCAGCATCCTTAATCAGAGAAAACATTCGTGATTGGCTAATTTTGAAACTACTGTTTGGAGAAGAAGCACTCCAAAGCAAGCATAGAGCAGAAAATGGAAGGCTTTATTTAAAGGACAGCAGAAAAAGACTTCCCCTGGAGGGAGAAAGCGACCAGGAAACCAGGAATCCTAAGGAGGGGGAGGCCTGTTCCCTTTTATATCTAAAACTTCTTGGCTCTTTTGTTTATCTTTCTCTGGCTGGGAGGACAGTAAAAGCAAAAGGGTGTGACACAGGTGGGCCCTGGCAAGTTCATTAGCATCTGTTTACTGGGAACTGCCTCATTGACATTCTTTAGGGTGGGCCCTGACCTTGCAGACCTTGACAGTTTAACCTACCCTGGGGTCCTTCTGCGTTTTTCCAGGACTCAGACTGACTCTATTTTCTTTATTTGACTGATATTAGACCCAGTTTGTCTAACTATACTCACTACATAACTTTAAATCTGGCTTCAATGTCACTTACCATCATACTCTCCAGCTCCATTCATTTACCTGCAAATGCCATGATTTTATTCTCTTTTAATGTTAAATAATATTTCATTGTGTGTGTGTGTGTGTGTGTGTGTGTGTGTGTGTGTGTACATATATTTTCTTTATCCATTTATCTATTAAAGGGCATCTAGTTTGGTTGAACAGTTTAGCTATTGTGAATTGTGCTGCTATAAACATTGATGTGGCTGTGTCCCTGTAATATGCTGGTTTTAAGTCCTGTGGGTAGAGACCAAGGAGTGGGATAGCTGGGTCAAATGGTGGTTCCATTACCAATATTCCAAGGATTCTCCATACTGCTTTTCATATAGGCTGCACTGATTTGAAGTCTCACCAGAAAGTATAAGTGTGCTTTTTCCTCTACATTCTCACCAACACTCATTGTTTTTTGTATTCTTTTTTTTTTTTTTTTTTTTTGGTACCTGGGCTTGAACTCAAGGGCACTCCACCACTGGGCCACATCCTCAGCCCTTTTTTTGTATTTTATTAGAGACAGGGTCTCACTGAGTTGCTAAGTGCCTCGCCATTGCTGAGGCTGGCTTTGAACTTGCAATGCTCCTGCCTCAGCCTCCCAAGTGCTGAGATTACAGGCGTACACCACCAAGCCCAGCTTGTGTTTTGTATTCTTAGAGCTGCCATTCTGACTGACTGAGATGAAACACCTCTAAAGGAAAACTACAGAACACTAAAGAAAGAAATTAAAGAAAACTTTAAAAGATGAAAAGATCTACCTTGTTCTTGGATAGGCAGAATTAATATTGTCAAAATGACCATACTACCAAAAGCACTATACAGATTTAATGCAATTCCAATGACATTCCTCATAGAAATAGAAAAATCAGTCATGAAACTCATCTGGAAAAATAGAAGACCCAGAATAGCAATCCTTAGCAAGAAGAGTGAAGCAGGTGACATCACTATACCAGAAATTAAACTGTACTACAGAGCAATAGTAACAAAAACAGCATAGTACTGGCACCAAAATAGACTGGTAGAGGACAAAATAAAGGACACAGAGACTAACCCACATAATTTCAGTTATCTTATATTAGACAAAGTTGCCAAAAAACATACATTGGAGAAAAGGTAGCCTCTTCAGCAAATGGTGCTGGGAAAACTGGAAATCCATATGCAACAAAATGAAATTAAACCCCTATCTCTCACCATGCACAAAACTCAACTTAAAGTGGATCAAAGACCTAGGAATTAGACCACAGACACTGCACCTATTAGAAGAAAAAGTAGGCCCTAATATCCATTATGTCAGATTAAGCCCGAACTTCCTTAATAAGACTCCTATAGCGCAAGAATTAATATCAAGAATCAATGAAAGGATGGATTCAAACTGAAAAGCTTTTTCTCAGCAAAAGAAAGAGTCAGTGAGGTGAATAGAAAGCCTATAAATTGGGAACAAATTTTTACCACATGTAGGTCAGAAAGAGCACTAATCTCTAGAATATATAAAGGACTCAAAAATCTTAATCCAATCAATAAATGGGCAAAGGAACTGAACAGACACTTCTCAGAAGAAGATATACAATCAATCAACAAATATGTGAAAAAAATGTTCACCATCTCTAGCAATTAGAGAAATGCAAATCAAAACTACTCCAAAATTCTTTTTTTCCCCAAATTTATTTTTTTGTTCTAAGTTGTTAGAAATGACAACAGAATGTATTACATTTCATTATACTTGTAGAGCACATTTTTACATATCTCTGGTTGTATACAAAGTATATTCACACTATTCGTGACTTCATACATGCACTTAGGGTAATGATATCCATCTCATTCTACCATCTTTTGTTTCTTGACCCTTTTGCCCCCTCCCCTTCCCCTCCCTTCCCATTGACCATTCTAGTGTTCCTCTAATCCTCCTATGCTCCCCATCCCAACCCAACTATGAATCGGCCTCCTTATATCAGAGAAAACATTTGGCATTTGGCTTTTTAGGACTTGCTAACTTCACTTAGCATTATATTCTCTAACTCCATCTGAAACCGCTTTTTACCGTGACGAGTTCTTGCTCCCCGAATGCTGAAGAATAACGCCGAAGAAGCACTCCGAGGCAAGCGTAGAGTAGAAAAGTGGACAGCTTTATTGAAAGGATAGCAAAAGACTTCCCCCAGAGGGAGAAGGGGACCTGGAAACCAGGAATCCAAAGGGAGGAGAGGCTTTCTCTCTTTTATATCTGAAATCTTTCTTTTGTCCCTTTCATGTTCCCTATCTCTGTCCTTCCTGGGACAGGAATGTCAAAAGATGTGATGCAGGAGGGCCCATGGTGGGTGTGAGATTTACGCTGGAGGGGTTTAGGGCTAGTTGATTAGCATCTCCGTTTCCTGGAGCTGTTTCATTAGCATTCCATAAGATGGGCCCTCAACTTGGGAACATTAACCATCTTATCTCCCTTAGAGTTGCTCTGTGTTTTTCCAGGACTCAGGCTGACTCCATTTTCCTTATTGACTCCATGTTCTTTATGAAACTCGATGTTAGACCCGATTTGCCTGACTACACTCACTACCTAGCTTTAAATCTGGCTTCACATCCATTTACCTGTGAATGCCATGATTTTATTCTCTCTTATTGCTGAGTAATACTCCATTGTGTATATATACCACATTTTCTTTATCCATTCATCTACTGAAGGGCATCTGGGTTGGTTCCACAGTTTAGCTTTTGTGAATTGTGCTGCTATAAACATTGATGTGGCTGTGTCCCTGTAGCATGCTACATGCAAGTCAGATAGAGCACTAATCTCTAGAATATATAAATAACTCAAAAATCTTAACACCAAAAAAAACCAAATAACCCAATCAATAAATGGGCCAAGGAACTGAACAGACACTTCTCTGAAGAAGATATACAATCAATCAACAAACACATGAAAAAATGTTCAACATCTCTGGCAATTAGAGAAATGCAAACCAAAACCACTCTAAGATTTCATCTCACACCCATCAGAATGGCAGCTATTAAGAACACAAACAACAACAAATGTTGGAGAGGATGTGGAGAAAAAGGCACACTCATACATTGTTGGTGGGACTGCAAAATGGTGCAGCCAATATGGAAAGCAGTATGGAGATACCTTGGAAAACTTGGAATGGATCCACCTTATGACCCAGCTATCCCACTCCTTGGTCTTTACCCAAAGGTCTTAAAAACAGCATACTACAGGGACACAGCCACATCCAAAATTCTTTCTGGGTTTTTTTTTGGTCACAGCAGTGAAATAAAGCTGACTACAATATTCACACACACACACACACTCACACACAATCTCCTTGAATCTCACTTATGGATAAAATATTAGTATTCCCATTTTCCAACTGAGAAAGCTGAGGGTTAGAAATTCAGCTCTGTCTTCCTCTGGAGTCCAGGTTCTATGCTGGTGTTTCTCAACTGTGTGTAGCAATCATCTAAAGTTTGGGAAGATCCAGGCCTGGGACTGTGGCTGGGATTCTGTGTTTTATCAGTCTTCCAGGTGCTGCTGCTGCTTCCAGGTGGTTGTTGATCAGACTTTAAGCACTACATAAGACATAATCTACATCATTATGTCCTACTATATTCAAGAATTTATGACAGTTGAATCTATGAAACATTTGCAAGAGATAGATTGAAAATATAAATATTTCAAGAAAATTTTAGTCAAATCCCACTAGAATTAACCACAATTTCATCAATAACCAGGGTATTCAACAGTGCTATTGAAGTTTGGGCACTATCTCCTTCAGTGTCAAAAATTACAGTTTCATACACTTTCCTTTCAATGTCATGGACACCTTATTAAAGTTTAGTAAACATTTCATAGAAGCTTTTGATATTTTACGTATTTTCAAACATTATGTGTTTACTTGCTTTCATGATAAAATAAAAGTGATTTTAAGATAAAAGCTCAAAATATCTCCCCAAATTCTGTTTTTGTTCTCATTGCTTTATTCCATGGCCAACTTATTGATGTTTGTTGTTTATCTGTACACATACCTTAGAAGCTGTCATTAGGAGAATTTATACTGATAATATAAGTGCAAATAATTTTTTTTCCTTCAGTACTGGGGATTGAAGCAGGGCCTTATACACGCTAGGCAGGTGTTCTACACTGGGCTACACCCTAAACCCAAAGAATTATTTTCTTAAATATTGTATACTGAAGTTTTTTCGCTCCCAATCAACATTTTTCTAATATATTTAGATACATATCTTCCATAGCAGGTACAGATTTTATAGATGTGTGAAAGTAAACTGTTTCTGATTTAAGAAAACACAAGTATCTGTCAAAAATTTGCATAACTGGAGAAACATTGTTTTTATAACAGTTGTTATCTGACAACTCAAATGGCTAAATAAAAGGTTGATTAAGTCTGTCTTCTCTTTTAGACTGGAAAAAATAGATTAAAAATCTCCAGTGACATCATATTTAGTTTATATAAATGCAAAAACAAAAAAGGACTCGAAATGAAGCAGTATCATAACAGAGAAAAATTATAAAATGTCATCTTAATCCACAATCTACATAGAGCATTTCATTTTTGGTTTTAGAAAGAGTATTTTCTATACATCCTCACAACAAAAATATAAGCATATTCTTAATTTTTTTATTTTATATTTTTGGGTATTTTTGCTCAACAGATGAGTATAATACTCATATAAATGCAACTCATGCGACATTGCTCATTATTAGTGTTAGATGAAATCGGGCAGCCAGGTCATGTTCCAGGGTGCCTTTCAGGTAGTGCCCACCTCTCGCGAGAATTTACTTTTGGGCGAGAATCCACACTTGGCGGGTTTCACCTAATCACGTGAATACTCGCCTCTCGCAGGAATTCGTCCCAAGGCGGGTTTTTCGGTTCTGAGCCAATCCGGGCCATGCAAGTCACATCCCCCCTTGTACTTAAGCCCAAGCCAGACCGGAGTTCCCCCCCATTTTTCCTTTCTTTTTCTTCCTCCCACTCGTTCCCTTCACAGTTCACCCCCATCCCCTCCACGTGTCCCTTTCGTGAATCAATAAACCCCCCCCCTTTCTTTCTATAGGGCGGTTTCAGTGTGTGTTCATCTATCCTTCATTTTGGTGCATGTGTTCATCTATCCTTCAATTAGGACTTTTTTTTTTTTTTTTAAGATACTATGGTATCTGCATCCCCAAGTTAAGATGAACATTAAGTGTAAGTTCATATTATGTTAAAGAATGGACTTTTTAATATTTTCTCTAATGGGACATCACAAACTATTTTGTATTATCTAAAGATCACTTTTTTTGACTAACATTTATATTTTCTAAATATTGAAATTGACTAAACAAATATTCTGGCTTTAAATTTTTTAAAAAATCCTAAGTTAAATAAAATATGAATAATACAAAAAATATAAAAAGGTAAGTTCAAGTCTTTGATTATAGTGAAAGGGCTTTTCTAGATTACAGACTAACATCTTCTTTTGAAGAAAAACCAAATAGAAATATTAGGAAAATCTTTCAATACTTCTAAAAACAAATAGGGGAGTATGTGGAGGGTAGGAGGGAAGAGTTTACTTCATGTATATTTGTGAGCTATAATGAGCTTAGTACCTCTTATATAACATTGAAAAATAAATTAGTTTGAAAATAATTTTGGACAGCAAACTAACATTAATAAGTATATATCAAATGACTCTTGTTTGTGGGTGCTGTTTTAGTAATATTAGACTGGCAAAAACAAATTATTTGGTTTAGAATTACATAAATATATCTTTCTTTTCTCTGAAATTTTACCTAACTTAATCTGTCCATGACTTGTCACTTTATTGCTAAAATAAAGGCACTGATACTGTTAGGGTCCAGTTTCGCTTTTTCCCACGAACCACAAAGAGCCTGACAGTATGTAATATACAAACGGAGTTTATTGGGCCAGCTAGCTGGGGTCAAGCTTTCCCACAGACATGCAGGAAGGGCAAGACCCTGAACAAAGGAAAGTCTCAGGTTTTAAAGCATTACCTACGACATGGCCTGTGCGCGCGAATATGAACAAAGGGCTTCAGAGCAAATAGCCTGCGCCCGTGAAATTCAAATAGCTCATCTCGGGGCTCAACTTCCTAGCTCACCTGGAGGCGGGGTTTCCTATCAACATTCCAGCCCACCTGGGGGTGGGGTTACTATCTTAACAATGCTATCCTCAAAAGATTACTATGAAATTGAGTAAGTACCTATTAATCTTAATTCTGAACAAAATAACTCCTCTGTAAGAACTGGCATTTTAAACAACAAAATATTTTCAATTCTCCTGTAAGCCATTATTTGCCATATAAGAATAAGACCCTTGTAAAGGGTCCTAATATTTGTTCAGGTGAGCTGAGAAGAGCTCCTGGGCCCATCAGAAGGCCCTTAAGGTGATCAGCTGTCAATATATCTGCCTTCCTGCCTCAGTTGCTTCCTATCTCTTTTAGTTTTTTGCTCTAAATAAACCTGTGTCCATCAACTGACTTGCAAAAGTTGCTGTACAAATATAGAAAAAATCAGTGTGTTTGGGGCTCAACAATTGTTTTCTGGCTCACAAACACTCTCAAGATCACAAAATCCATATGAGAAAACCCAGATAAATACCCCATCTTTATTATAGATTTTCTGTTCTGAGCCCAAAATATTTTGTATGTTGGAGATTTGGACTAACATCTCAAAGAAAAAGTTGAGAATTTCAATTTCCTTAATTCACAATTAGAAGATTGAAAATTTCAAAGCTGTTATTTTGTGGGTTTTTGGCCTAAAATTAATATCACTTTTTCATGATTTGATCTACTGGAGGAGTCATCCTGTTTATTTTCCTTGGGAGTTTTGAAGCCTTTGAAAAATGTAGCCGACCATGATCTAAACCACCTTCCCTATAAAACATGCTGTGTGTTTCAATTTAGCAAGAATAGAGGGAAACAGAGTGAAGCTGGCAGGCAAAGGCCTGCAGGCCTAAAAGATCACTTTCTCAATCAATGACTCTTACCAGCTTCTGAAAAGTCTTCCCCTAATACTCAGAACCCAGGCCCAAAATGTCACACTAGTGATTGTTTACTTCATGTGCAGCAATCACCCTCCTCCAGATATTTAGTGTCTGAATTACCCTAAAGTGTTGGCTAGAGAGAAAAACAGTAAGAGTAGAAGGAGGAAGGACCCTGCCCACCCTGCTTCAGGCTTCTATTAAAACTGAGGCAAGAAATCTCTGTGGAGTTCATAGGACTCCAAGCCAATTCTACACATGTTCTCTTGATTTAGTGTTTGATCCTTTTCTGCTTAATAATTTAAAACCCAAAGTGCATAATTGTTTGGATCATCAAAAATATTTTTTATAGATTTCTGAAACCTCCTCTTCCTACCTGTAGGGGTGTGTGTGTGTGTGTATGACATTCTCACAAATATTATACATATACATGCATATAGTTCATTAAATAAGAAGAAATGATTAGGTAAATTTATGTTTTAACATAAAAGTGGTACTTAATTTTCACATGGTTATTTCATTATGTATATTAACAAACTAAAGGTTATGGTATATAAAGAAATCATGTTATTGTTTACAATGTCTTAGAGTCAAAAAGTTAGACTTTCACAAAATACTAATGGTTTTCGGCAATATGACCAACTCTTAAGGAATGGCACCTATTGTCACATGGTAATCAAGGTGAGCAGGAGCCTGACAACACATTTAGAACATGACAAGGTAACCACCATTAGTAACTGAAGGTTATCCTAGTCAGCTAGTTGGTGTAAACTCTTGGGGGAGAATATAATAATTTGTGATAAATGAAATTTTTAGAAAGATAGAGAACACCAACTATAAAGTCAGAATGAAGCAATAAGGTTGGTGGGAAAAAAAAGAAATTATAAAATGCATAAAAATGTCTCTTAAGAAGACTAAAAGTAGGGCATGGCCAGGTCTACACAGCCTTTCTGACATATTCATTCTACCTCTTGCCACTCAGGTGGCTCCAAGCTGGCATACTTTCTTTCTTTCTGGGATCCATGCTGATATCTATTCTGTGCTCACTGGAAAGTATAACCAGTGCAATGGTAAAATCGGGAAGAATAGTCCACAAGGAAAATCGAGTAAGCCAAATTGAGCTCACATCATTTTCTAACACGAAGGACAAAGTTATTCACAGAATTTACAGGAAACCCAAGAATTACTTAAAAGCATCAGGAGACAGACATGGTACTTCAGCAGTTTCCTCAACTCACTTTACAAAGGGGGAAAAACAAAGGATTGTATGCTGAAGACTATCACAATTCCTAGAAATACTTCTCCAGATGTGTTTCACAGGACTGATACTCCATACCTCCCACTTCAGCAATAAAGCCTTTATCTATTTTAGGAACACACTGGGATATAGTGCTTGAGTTGATTTTTTTTTATCACAGTACCAGAAAACCTGACAAGAACAACACATAAGAGAAGAAGTTTATTTTGTTTCAAGGTTTCAGAGATTTAGTCCATGGTCTTCAGACACCACAGCTCTAAACCCAAGGTAAGTCAGAACATCATGGCAGTAGGGCATGACAGAGGAAAGCAACTCAAAACATGGCAATCAGGAAACAGCGAGAGAGAGAGAGAGAGAGAGAGAGAGAGAGAGAGAGAGAGAAAGCTCTGCTCACCAGGGTCAAAGTATAAAGCCCCAAGACACACTGCTGGTGACCTATTTCCTCTAGCTGCAAAGTAACTGGCTACAGTTACAGCATAGTTTATCCATACTGGTAGATTAATTCACAGATTAGGTTAAGGCTCTTAAAACCTAATCTTGCATAAACTCATACATGATCTTTTGAGGGACACTTAATATCTAAACCATCACATTCCACCCCTGACTTCCAAAAGCTCATGCCCACCTCAGAATGCAAAATATATTTAGTCCATTTTCAAGACTCTCCACAGTATTAACAGTTCCTGCATTGCCTCAAAACCCCAGTCCAGGATTCGGGGGAAGATGGCCGACAGGAGGGAGGTGCTCTCTGGACGCAGTTGCTGAAGGACGCGGAGTGGGAAGTTTGAGCGCTTTGCTGGCGTTTCTATTGCAACTGAAAGGGAGCCGAGACATTCCTGCACCTCTGGACAACGAAATACAAATTTCTCAGGACCACAACAACCAGGGACAGAGTCGCAGTGGTCCACAGCCCGAAACAACGCTGTCAGTGCTGCAGGCGCAGGGGCCAATACCATCTCGGCAAGGAGACGATCCACCCAGCGGCTTTGAAACCGATCGGCGAGGAGGGATAAAAAGAAGCCTAGAGGCGTGGGCGGTGTCCACGTGGAGCTCTTTCGCACTGCTTGCCAAGCCGACCCCCCCGCACGATCTGGACTGACACAAGGGTCTGCGGAGCAGCTGTTGAATGGGAGGAGAATGCCGCCATCTTTGAGAAGTGCAGTGGCTGACCCAGACAAAGGGGAAAAGACAGAGGAGACAACAGCTGTAGACATCCAGGGAGCCCCATCGCTCTGAAGGCAGCGCACACCTGGGTGAGACTCTGGTAACCAGCAGGGGAGGGCGTGTCTGAGGCCAGCCCAGTGGCCACAAGAAGCTACAACTGTGGGTGGGCGTGGGGAAAGGGTGCCTTCTGGAGGGTCCCCTTCCCAGTGCCATTCATCTGTTGACACACAACCACCCTGAGCCAATCTTCCCCCTGAGCCATTTGGCCGCTGGCATAGGGTGCAGACTTGACTCTCAGACTATCTGGACATGATCCAATGCAGTTGGCTTAAACTGGAAAGGGAAAAGAGAGGGGGGCTTCCCAGGGCCCGTTTTGTTTGAGACTTGGGGTTCGACGTTTTTTTTTTTTGCTTTTTTTTTTTTTTTTGGTTGGTTGGTCTGTTGTGTTATTGGTTTTTGTTAGATTGTTTATTGTTCTTTCTCTTTTTTTGGCTTTGTTCTGTTTTGCTTTTTTTTGCATTGATTGTCAGTGTGTTTGATTGTTTGCTTCTGCTCCTTTTCTCGTTCCTTCTTTTCTTCCTTCTCACTTTGGCATCTCTTCTTCCTCCTTCATCTTTCATATTTGCACCCTGCCAGTGCATACTAAACAGAGGCAAAAACAAGCTGTACGCAGAATTTGGGATTTCTAGAAACGGCGCAATTGAACTGGATAGCAAAGAGGTGCTATATATAGTTTACTCCCCATTTTCTTGATTCTCTATCTTCTCTCTCTTACACCAATTTCTACTTTTATCATTTTTTTTCTTCTTTTCCATCTTACTTTATATATAAATTGGTCTCTCCACCTAAGTGTCTACTCCATTCTCTATCTTCTCTCTTCTACTGATACTAAACCACTTCCAGTAAACCACGTCAATAGAACTCCCCTTTCATACTTTCCAAGAAAGAATAATTCAAGACACTTCCTTCTTCTTAAACATAATACCTCTGTATCCAATACTTGAAGCTATAAAACCCCATCAGAAGCATACAGAGTAAATTGGAAATAATATCTGGGTTAACAAAATCTGTACATTGTGATCAAAATTGAATTTTCTGAATAGAAAGTGTTAGGTTTTAAAGTGTAAAGGAATTATAAGGGGAGCTGATAGCTTCGTACTACAGGAACAACATAAGGAATTAAGGTAAAATCGAAACAGTCAAGGTCCCACAGTGCAGGAAGAAAAGACACACAAGCAGCATGAAAAAACAAGGGAAGAAAGTGACACAATCAAATCAAGATTTCTCATCAGTAGATTTCATGGCAAACACAGTTGGTCAAATGCCAGAGATGGAATTTAGAAATTATATATGCCAAATGTTTAGGGAACTTAAGAATGAACTCAAAAATGAGATGAGGGAGCAGGTACAGGAGGCAAAAGATCATTCTGACAAAGAACTCCAAAAACAAATACAGGAAGTAAAAGATTACTTCTATAGGGAAATAGAGGCTCTAAAGAGAAACCAAATAGAAATTCCAGAAATGAAAGAAGCAATAAACCAAAATAAAAGTTCAATTGAAAGCATCTCCAACAGAGTAGACCACTTGGAGGAAAGAACCTCAGACAATGAAGACAAAATATATGTCCTAGAGAAGAATTTAGACTATGCTGCAAAACTCGTTGGAAATCAAGAACATAACATCCAAGAATTATGGGACAGCATAAAAAGACCAAACTTAAGAGTGATTGGCGTAGAGGAAGGGGCAGAGTTTCAAGCCAAAGGAATGAGTAATCTATTTAACGAAATAATTACAGAAAATTTTCCAAACTTGAGGAATGAATGGGAGAACCAAGTTCAAGAGGCATACCGAACACCAAACAAACAAAATCTCAACAGATCCACGCCAAGACACATTATAATGAAAATGCCTAATATTCTGAGCAAGGAGAGAATACTAAAAACCACAAGGAAGCAGATCACATATAGGGGGAAACCAATCAGACTATGTTCAGATTTTTCAACCCAGACTTTAAAAGCAAGAAGATCCTGGAATAGCATATTTCAAGCTCTGAAAGAAAAGGGATGTCAACCAAGAATCTTATATCCAGCAAAATTGAGCTTTAGATTCGAAGATGAAATAAAAACCTTCCACGACAAGCAAAAGTTAAAAGATTTCACAACTCGAAAGCCAGCACTTCTGAACATTCTGGGCAACATTTTTCATGAAGAAGAAGAGAAAGATGATAATGAAAATCAACAAAGGGAGATATTAAACTAAAGGAAATACCAACCAGAAGAGAAACCAAATCGAGCTAAAGACCATAATTCAAATAAAAATGGATGGGAATAAAAATCACATCTCAATAATAACCCTGAATGTTAATGGCCTAAACTCGCCAATCAAAAGACACAGATTATCAGAATGGATTAAAAGAAACAACCCAGCAATTTGCTGTCTCCAATAAACACACCTCATAGAAAAAGACATCAACAGACTGAAAGTGAAAGGCTGGGAAAAGTCTTATCACTCACATGGCCGGCGGAAGCAAGCAGGGGTTTCCATTCTCATATCAAATAAGGTAGACTTCAAACCAAAACTAATCAAGAGGGACAAAGATGGATATTTCTTATTACTTAAGGGAACCATCCATCAACAGGATATAACAATCATAAATCTATATGCACCAAATAATGGAGCACCTACATTCATCAAACAAACTCTTCTCAAGTTCAAGAGTAAAATAGACCACAACACAGTTATTCTAGGGGACTTCAACACACCTCTCTCACCAATGGATAGATCATCCAAACAAAGGCTAAACAAAGAAACTTTAAGCCTCCTTAAAACAATTAACAATTTAGACCTAACAGACATATATAGAATATTTCATCCCTCAGTAAACGAATACACATTTTTCTCAGCAGCACATGGCTCCTTCTTCAAAATAGACCATATATTATGTCACAAGGCAACTCTCAGCAAATATAAAAAAATAGAGATACTACCCTGCATGCTATCGGACCATAAAGGGATGAAATTGGAAATCAACGACAAAACAAGGAATAAGAAAAACTACTCCATCAACTGGAAGCTAAACATGCTACTGAATGAACAAGGGGTTGAAGAAGACATCAAAGAGGAGATCAAAAAATTCCTAGAGGTAAATGAGAACACAGATACATCATATAGAAATCTCTGGGACACTATGAAGGCAGTAGTAAGAGGAAAATTCATTGCACTGAGTTCATTCCTTAAGAGGAAAAAAAAAAACAACAAATAAATGACTTAACATCACACCTCAAAGCATTAGAAAAAGAAGAACAGACCAACACCAAGAACAGTAGAAGACAGGAAATAATTAAAATCAGAGCAGAAATTAATGAAATTGAGACTAAGGAAACCATTCAAAGAATTGACAAGATTAAAAGTTGGTTCTTTGAAAAAATAAACAAAATTGACAGACCTTAGCGATGCTAATGAAAAGAGAAGAGAAAAAACTCAAATTACTAACATTTGTCATGAAAAAGGGAATATCACAACAAACACCTCAGATATACAGAATATAATTAGAAATTACTTTGAAAACTTGTACTCTAATAAAATAGAAAGTACTGAATGCATTGACAGATTTCTAGAGTCATATGATTTGCCTAAATTGGATGTGGAGGCTATACACAATTTAAACAGATCAATTACAAGCGAAGAAATAGAAGATGTCATCAAAAAGCTACCAACAAGAAAAAGTCCAGGACCTGATGGGTTTACAGCCAAGTTCTATAAGACTTTCAAAGAAGAACTAATACCAATGCTCTTCAAACTATTCCAAGAAATAGAAAAAGAAGGAGCTCTTCCAGACTCTTTCTATGAGGTCAATATCACATTAATTCCAAAGCCAGGCAAAGACACATCCAAAAAAGAAAACTTCAGGCCCATATCTTTAATGAACATAGATGCAAAAATCCTCAACAAAATCCTGGCAAATCAGATAAAAAAACATATCAAAAAGATAGTGCACCACGATCAAGTGGGGTTTATCCCAGGGATGAAAGGCTGGTTCAACATTCGTAAATCAATAAACATAATACACCACATCAATAGACTTAAAGACAAAAATCATATGATCATCTCAATAGACGCAGAAAAAGCATTTGACAAAATACAACATCCCTTTATGTTCAAAACACTGGAAAAACTAGGAATATCAGGAACATATCTCAACATTATAAAAGCTATATATGCAAGTCCCCGAGCTAACATTATCTTAAATGGAGAAAAATTGAAAGCATTCCCTCTAAAAACTGGAACAAGACAGGGATGTCCCCTTTCACCACTGCTATTTAACATAGTACTGGAAACTCTGGCCAGAGCAATTAGACAGACGAAAGAAATTAAAGGGATCCACATAGGAAAAGAAGAGCTCAAATTAGCACTATTTGCTGATGACATGATAATCTTCCTAGAAGACCCAAAAAACTCTACCAGAAAACTTTTACAACTAGTAAATGAATTTGGCAAAGTAGCAGGATACAAAATCAATACACATAAGTCAAAGGCATTTTTGTACATCAGCAACAAAGACTCTGAAAGGGAAATGATGAAAACTACCCCATTTACAATAGCATAAAAAAAAAAAAATACCTGGGAATCAACTTAACGAAAGAGGTGAAAGACCTCTATAACGAAAATTATAGAACACTAAAGAAAGCAATTATAGATGAACTCAGAAGATGGAAAGACCTACCTTGCTCTTGGATAGGTAGAATTAATATTGTCAAAATGTCCATACTACCAAAAGCACTATGCAGATTTAATGCAATTCCAATCAAAATCCCAATGTCATTCTTCAAAGAAATAGAAATAGCAGTCATGAAATTCATCTGGAAAAATAAGAGACCCAGAATAGCCAAAGCAATCCTGAGCAAGAAAAGTGAAGCAAGGGGCATCACGATACCAGACCTTAAATTATACTGTAGAGCAATAGTAACAAAAACAGCATGGTATTGGCACCAAAACAGACTGGTGGACCAATGGTACAGAATTGAGGACACAGAAACTAATACATATAATTTCAGCTATCTTATATTAGACAAAGGTGCCAAAAATGTACTGTGGAGAAAGGATAGCCTCTTCAACAAATGGTGCTGGGAAAACTGGAAATCCATATGCACCAAATTGAAATTAAATCCTTATCTCTCACCATGCACAAAACTCAATTCAAAGTAGATCAAGGACCTAGGAATTAGACCAGAGACAATACGCCTAATAGAAGAAAAAGTAAGCTCCAATTTCCAACATTTCGAATTAGGCCCCAAGTTTCTTAATAAGAATCCTGTAGCACAAGAATTACTACCAAGAATTAATGAATGGGATAGATTTAAACTAAAAAGCTTCTTCTCAGCAAAAGAAACAATCAGTTAGGTGAATAGAGAGCCAACTAATTGGGAACAAATATTTAGTACATGCACATCAGACAGAGCACTAATTTCTAGAATATATAAAGAACTCAAAAAACTTTACACCAAAAAAACAAATAACCCAATCAATAAATGGGCTAAGGAATTGAGAAGACACCTCTCAGAAGAAGATACACGATTATTTAACAAATACATGAAAAAATGTTCAACATCGATGGCAATTAGAGAAATGCAAATCAAAACTACTCTAAGATTTCACTTCACTCCAGTCAGAATGGCAGCTGTCAAGAACACAAGCAACAATAAATGTTGGAGAGGATGTGGGGAAAAAGGCACACTCATACATTGCTGGTGGGACTGCAAAATGGTGCAACCATTATGGAAAGCAGTATGGAGATTTCTTGGAAAACTGGAATGGAGCCACCCTATGACCTAGCCATCCCACTCCTGGGTCTATTCCCAAAGGACTTAAAAACAACATATTACAATGACACAGCTATCTCAATGTTTGTAGCTGCGCAATTCACAATAGCTAGGTTGTGGAACCAACCTAGATGTCCCTCAGTAAATGAGTGGATTAAGAAAATGTGGTATATACGCACAATGGAATTTTACTCAGCAATAAAAGAAAATAAATTAATGGCATTTGCAGGTAAATGGATGAAGTTGGAAGACATAATGCTAAGTGAAGTTAGTCAGTCTCAAAAATCCAAGTACCAAATGTTTTCTCTGATATAAGGAGGCTAGTTCATAGTATTGTTGGATGGGAGGGTACATACTAGGACTAGAAGAACACTAGAATGGTCAAAGGGAAGGGAGAGTAAGGGAGGGAGCAAGGGGGGAGGGAGAGGGAGAAAAGGAAAAAGAAAAGAAAAGGTGTTTGAATGAGATGGATATCATTTTCCTAAATGCATGATTGAAGACCTGAATTGTACAAATATACTCTGTATTCAAACAATTGTATGTAAAAAGATGCTAAATACATGCACTATGAGTTGTACATATTAAAAATTATAAAAAAAATAAAAAAAAATTACTTTTAAAAAAAAAAAAAAAAAACCCAGTCCAAAATCTTATTTGAGATTCAAGGTGAATTCATAGATATTTCCCCTATAAAGAACATGTCACATATATTCAATATATAATAACATGGAGTAAACAGTTCTATTCAGGGATAAATAAGGATATAGAAGGAAAGAATGGGACCAAAGCAAGACTGAAATTCAGCTGGGAAACAAGTCCTTCAGCTCCACATTTAGCATGTGAGGCACATGACATCCCTATGTTCTCTCCAAAGGGCTTGCAAAGCTCTGCCCCTATAGCCTTGCTGATTACAACCCACATTGTCGGGGCCTTTAGAACATGTCAGCCAAGGGGATGGAAAGCTCTGGCTCTCTGGCTGCTTTCCACGCCCTGTTAGGGACCTGACCTGGGGGGGGGGTGGGCATTGCTCTGACATATCATGAGAACCGAAACCACCCTAAGGATAGGATAGGGGACTCTGCCAATGGGATTTGCCCATGTTCTTTACCTGTTTCTATAATCTCCTTGCTGACTGGCTCATGTCCACTATAAGTCTGTCCACCTTCCTCAATAAACCTGAGTTCCAACACTGCACCTGATTGGGCTCCCTGGTGTGTCCCTGTGTCTTTTGAAGGCAGAGGAGGGGACAACAGCAGCCTTCTACCTTCCCAGTCTCGTCTCATCATTGAGGTATGCCCTTCTAGCCTACTTTGCTGGACAAAGGAGGCTTGCCCTGGGTCACGAAGGGTTAAAGACCTCAATCCCCCCTATAATTTCCCGACACCACATGACCTTTCTCTTTTTTTTTTTTTTTTTCTCTTCAGTTGATGAAGCTTCCCTGACTGATGTCCCATATTATTGGCATCACTTAATCTTGGAGGTATCCATTGCAGTTTTGGCTTCCTTCTTATTTCTTCATGCTTCATCTTCTCAGGGGCAGCCTACAGAGACTCTGACCTTGCTACACTCTTCTTAGACTCCCAGGCTAATCTTTGAAATCTTGGTGGAAGGCTCTATGACCTCCTATCTCTAGCATCCTATGTTCCTGTAGAACCAGCACTTCACGGTTGATGCCAAGTTCTGCTATAACCTCAAGCAGTAGCCAAGTCTCCATGGACCACAGTTGCAGCAACCTTTGAATTTCTGGGCCAATGAACACTATGAAAAACTTTTCTGACTAAACTTTAAGTTTTCCAAACCTTTATGCTTTGCTCTATCCTCCTGAGTATCACAGTAAACTTGGCTAAGAGCCACCAGCAATATCCATGCCACCAACTGAATGCTGTTCTGCCTTGAAATTTCCTCTGGCTGATTAATTAGTTCATCACCTTCAAATTCAGCATCACAGGAGGTCTTAGGACATGGGCATAATGCAGACAACACTTTTGCCAGAACATAATATGAAAGGCTTCTTGTCCAATATCCAATAGCATTGCCCTCTTCTGATACCTCATGGGCCCAGTCTTTACTGTAGTACTATCAGCATTCTGATCTTCTGAGCTCCAACCAGAATTGTCTATGAAGCTCTACTTACAACATTCTAAAGTTTTTCTGGATTGCATCTCTAAACTTTTCAAAAGTCATCCCCCTGTAAACCTCCTCCAAATGATCTGAATGACATGGTTAGGTTAGTCACAGCAATGATCCACTTTTCAGGACCAGTTTCTATTTTAGTTAATTTTTCATTGCTGTGACCAAAATACTTGACAAGAAAAATTTGGAGGAGAAAGTTCAATTTGGCTCACAGTTTTAGAGTTTCAGTCCATGTTCAGCTGACTCCATACATCTGGACCCAAGGTGAGATAGAACATCATGGCAGAAGCATAGGGCAGATGAAAGCAGTAAGAACATGGCAGCAAGGGAGGAATGAGAGAAATACACTCACATACACACATACACACACACACACACACAGAGAGAGAGAGAGAGAGAGAGAGAGAGAGAGAATGCGTGTAATAAAGGAATTTTGCTCACCAGGGACAAAATATAAACCCTAAAGTGAGATAGAATGTGATCTACTTCCTCCAGTAATACCCAGCTGCCTACTTCCCAGTTAAGCCATATAGGTGAATTAATCCACTGATTAAGTGAAGGCCCTTATAATCTTATCATTTCACTTTTTGCATTGTCTCACACATGAGCTTTTGGGGGATATCTCATTTCTAAACCATAATACCTGAACGTCAGTACTCTCCCCTGTTCCAGAAATGCTCACAGGAGTGACTTCATTTCATTCAATTCTTGTCATTATTTTCATGTTAACATAATTGATGCTTCTCCAGAGAAATCTTTCTTTGACATCTATCCCAACCCTATTAAATTCTCCCATCAGACTCATCCTACCTTTCATAGCTCATATTACATTTTGTACTTATATAATTTTCCTGTGAATGCATTTTATTGTCTGCCTTACCAGAAGAATGGAAGCTAGTGTTTTTCAACCTTGGTCCATGTGAAGTCATCATGAGCCTTTAAAAAGAGTACTAATGCCAAAACCATACCCAAGAGATACAGATTTCATTATTCTGCATCTTCGTTAAGGCTCAGAAATATTTAATGCTTCCAAGATAATTCTGATATGTGGGAGAAAAAGATGAAAGTCTGTGATGCACAGGACTTATGAAGCCAAGCACCAAATTGTACAGATTATACACTCCGTGTCCAGCAGATTTCCTGCCACCTGGCAGCCTTCTCAATGAAAACAAGGCTTCCAACCTTGAGTAGCTGAAGGGCAGCATCCAGAATGATGCTTTTTACTTTTTAATTACGGGCAAAATGCAGATGGGTATTTGTTAGAAAAGAAGAGCAGGAAGATGGTTTAGACCAAAACCAGGAAGGAAAACCAAAGGTAAGCATGGTGTTATTTTGGTGGTTTGAGAGGGTTCAAGATACAAGTAGACATGGCTTAAATTTCCAACCACTTATAGGCTATATGACCTTTGACAATATTTTTAACCTTTTTGTATCTCAGTTCCTTCATATGAAAAATGATAATAACAATATCTATCTCATAGAGTTTTTGTGAATATTTGATTAATAAATATTTCAGTATAGCGTAAGGCGTAAGTTATTTTCACATGGTGTCATCATCACTAGCTGAGTACATTTATTTTATTCTGAAAACAAACTATATGTGAACCCAAAGGAAGTGACATATTATAAGGGAAATCACTCATCTGCCTCTCAAAAATGAGTGATGTGTATCAACATGATGAAAGTAATGCTCTGAGCACTGTCCAGCTGGAGGTCATGGCTATAAACCATGCTGAGTGCTGGACACTCAAACTAATCATACGTTCGTGGAAGTACTTATAAATTCTCTGCTCAAAAGGAAACCCTAGATTTTTCCTCTCCCTTTGCGTTCTGTGTTTTTAATGACACAGATGTCATGCATAACATAAAGATGTAACGCATAACATAAAATTATTAAATTACTAAAAAAAAGGAGTATATTGATATACAGATAAAATAAAGTTTGAAATTAATGAAGGTTGAAGAAGTAAGCAAGGTTTATACAAAGGAAAAGTATTTGGTAAAGAATCAAGAATTTTTTTTTTTTTAAACTGCACAATTCTATGGGGAAATGTTGAGAGGATTTGTAAATAGCAAATTGTAGAAACCAGTTTGCATGAAATCATTCTGATTTTTAATATTCATCTCTTTTCAAGTGTTGCTGCCAAGGACTGCCAATTTATAAAACAGGATAGATACGTGTAAATAATTGATTCAGTGATGGTATCCTTCATTTTCATTTAGAAAGATCTACTTGAAGAAGATTTTCAGCTGCTTGAAATTTATAAAGCATATGTTCTGGCTCTACAGATGACTTCTGTTCGAACTCACTCTCTTGATACTAGGGAGGGCATAACCAAGGCCAGCAGAGCTGATCATGATGGATTCATTTCCAAGTATGATTAAGAGTGTGGACCACATATGGTCCATAATTATTGCTTCTGATATTTACTAACAAGGGGTTTTGGTACATTCAAAAGAATTCCTTTTTCCAATCTGAGGATTTTTAATGCTTCCCTTCCAACCCCCCGCAATGAACGCTTGCATTTCTATAGAACTAAATGGCATAAGCCATAATGATGAGTCTGGTCTTCAGAATGTATTAGTTCTAATTTGCGAGTATAATTAGAAATGCTGCTGGGGAAGGTCATATTTCAGAAATAATGATGGTAAATCTCTTCAGCTGGAAAGTTCTTCCAACAAGTGACATTCTCCCTTCATACATAACTGACCAGTAATTCTTTACTATTATTATGACTACATGAACATTACCAGGGTAACATAAGAAAATTTTCAAAGCTGTTGGCATCAAGAATTTCAAGTACTTCCTCTCTTTTAAATGTAAAGGTGATGAATGTCAACTCTTTAATTTGTAGAGTTTTAACAAAAATTGGAAAGGGCAGGATAAAAGCCTTAATGTCAGAAGTTTAGTTGGATATTATTATAAAGTGCCTGTATATCCTGGAACTAAAATTTAATAGGCAGTCATTCCTTAGATAGTTCAGTACAGGTGTCAATGGACACGTAACATAAACAGAGACTTATATATGAGCTTCACTTTTGTGCTTTTCTCTGTCCTTTTCTCAACTACTGCAATCTTTCTCTTCAAAAATATTTTTTAAACATAATTTACTCAATATAGTGTCCAATGCATATTATTTTAGTGATGGGCTTTGCCCTACCTCCCTGCTCCCCACTCCCCCCCTACCCCCCACCCCCCGCCAAAAAAAAAAAAAAAAAGGGAAAATGCTCTCTTTTAACATTCAAAACCTAAGGAGGGACTTAATCCAAGTTCTTTATGCTACCTCACTGTAATGTCACAAAATTTTATGGAACATATTTTTTTCTGTCCATACAGTCAAAGAACAGTTCCATACCATACACTAGCTTAGCTATAGTAAGATATGGTGTGTGGAGATTCATCTGTCAGCTTTGCCTTATATACAGGTAGAAGGTGGTTGATTATCTACAGCTATGGAACCTGTTTCTTCTAGTTCATTAACTAGGAACTTCAGTTAGCTATCTAGATATTAACTTGTGGCTGGAAAATTTAACAGCACAACATGTCTCATAATCCTATGAACAAGACAACAATAGGATCACAATTTAGAAAGTCAAAGGAGCTTAAGAAAGACTGCACTTTGCTTATATTTGCAAGCTGCTTGACATGAATTTTTTTTAAAAAATTCCTACATATTTAGTAAATTCTATAAAGTTAAATTGTAATTATATTGACTTTCTATAATAATATAATAACATTTTAGTTTTACAAGCATTTATTGACATGATAGAGACCTAAAGAACATAACGAATAAATAGCAAAGGATACAACAATCATAATCTTTCCAACAGACCCACCTTGGTGGCTTTTACAAAATGCTATTTAACACTGTGCCATGATTTACTTTACTCACATCTCTGTTAAATAAAAATTGATTCTAGTTTTGAAAGTGCTATTTTTGTTCTTCATTCAGGATACAGAATTCCCTAATAATTGCCTTAGGAAATCACCACTTAAGATTTAATCTGAGTTAGTAAACCCCATATGTAGTTTTGGAAATGGGAATGGCCCAAGGGCTTTCAACTGTCCTTGGAGACTTGTAAGTATAGGAACAGTTCAGCAATTGCACTCATAGATTTCAAATTCTGAGAGTGCTACAAAATGTTCCTCACTGAATGACTGACTACAGCAGGCCAAAGGAGAAAAGCTACAAGAAGGATGGTGACAGTGTGGATGCAGAAAGACAGTAAACCCACTTAGTGGGTGGAAGAAGAACTAGGGGTCTGATTTTCTTTTAGGTATTAAAGTTGCCTGAAAGTACTACTTTAAAGTTCATAGGGGCAGTCCACATTACCAGCAAACTTAATTTTCTGAAGCCACATTCAGGGCAGAAAGTTCATAGAAGAGAATAGCATATTTATTGCCTTCAGTCAGTTGAAAGTTTAAATTATAGATTTTAAACATAAAACTATACTGCCTTCAAAGTAGGAAACTAGACAAATTTGAGACTTTAAACTTTCAGATGGAAATAAAAAACTGCTTATTTAGCTTGAACCAAAAGAATTGAAAGGCAAATTTTTTAAAAGTCATAAAATTAAAAGTGATAATATTTTTATCAATTTCTTGTGTAACTTATCATTTGGCTTTTCTTTTTTTCAGAATATTATGAGCATTTTTACTCATTTTTTTATATCTTGTCAGCACACTATTTTATAATTGTAGGTGATAGCAGGAATATTGTGAGGCTTATTTTGGCTTTCCTTTATTTAAACTTTGATAATCTCAGGGAAAGTGGTAACGATAAGTTTTTTAATGTTCATGGAAAATTATGTCAGATGCTTCTTCTAAAACCATGGTCCAGTTGACACTTGATATTCCTTGTGACAACAAAAACCCCAAGCTCAACTATCAAGAGCTTGCAATACAGTTTTATGTGCTTTCTTTCCCTTGCTTTAAAGAGAAAACTTAAAAATGGGAGCTTTCTTGTACAGCTAGGCTTTGTAGAAAGAAGCTGTGTTTTTAGCAAGTTGAAGTTTCCCTCAGGGTGGACAGCTGCCTTGAAAAACAGGAATACATGCTGAATTCAATACTCTTAAGTATGTGTGTTTAATACAGACCAGGAGACAGCTCACTGTGTGACAGATTTCTATAGCTTTTGTATCCAAAGCTGGTAGAAAGTTCTTCCTCAATCATTCATACCTTGATAAGCCTTCAGGCCCATCCTTCAGTGAAGAGAGAGAGAGATTGAAAATATAGCAGAGACCAAGAGCAATTGATGATATCAACTTTCCTCTTGTGAGTGGTTGACTAGGCAAGTTCCCTCTAGGCTCAGGCATAAGGATGACTGAGTTATTGTGATAAACAAAACTTTTTTCTAATTTCTATATATTGGAGAATTGGTGGTTCAATGTAATATGCATCAGTTGCTAAAAGGCACTTAAAGAATAAAATTAGGTTAAAACCTTGGTTCTTCCGTTCAACTGCTGTGTGAACTTGGCTAATTTGCCTAACTTCCATGGGCCTCCATTTCTTCTTCTGTAAAATGAAAATGATGGCAACACATGCTTTTTATGAATGTAACTGAAGGATTCAATAAAATGATGATACTGAATTATAATGGCAAGGGAGGGGGGATGAGAGGAATGAAGGAATGTTAAATAGAACAAAGGGGAGAGAGGGGTCAAGGGGATAGGAATAATGGCAGAATGAGTTAGACATCTATACTAAGTATATATATAAAAACACAAATGGTGTGAAAATACTTTATGTAAAACCAGTGACTTGAAAAACTATGCTCTTTATATGTAATATGAAATGAATTGCACTCTGCAAGCATGTATATATAAAAAATTAGAATAAATAAATAATTTTTAAAAAGAATTTCAATAGTGAATAGCACCTTGTAATTGCCCTCTAAATACTATGATAATGCTATAATGACTATTATAATACCTAAGTATTTGCATGCTGAATATAACTGAAGTCTGACACTAACTTTCCTGTGTGTTTGTGTGTATGTGAACATCCTTAAGATGCAAATGGTTGACAAGACTTAAGATGATCTACAGTTTTAGTTCCTCTAAAAATTATCTTAGCATTTCATTTCTTAATGAAGTATCTTAAATAACATTTCCAGCATCAAAAAAGAGGAGTAAAATATATGGAGGAGTCATAAAAATGCCTACTTCTTCAAAGTTACTCATAGTCACTAAAAGCCCAGTATTGGTTTACAAATTTAAGATGATATCATTTCATGTTGGAAAAAATAAACCAAAAAATCTAAGAAGTAATGCCACTGCATATGCATATAGATCTAGCACATATGTTCTCATCTCTGGGAATTTTGGTTGTAGGAAACTGAAAACCACGTAGCAGGCACGTCTCTCTACCCCTACCTCAAATCCCCATCACATCTAAGAAACCTTGAAAAAATCACTGCTACATTTTATATGTTCCTTGACAATCTTTTGATGCAATGAGGAACATACACAGTAGAAAAAGACTCTACATTACTTGAATGAAATCAGTCATGCATATTTTGATTTTTTTTTTCTTGGTTCTTATCTATCTTCTCTCAGAACCTGATATTATTGACTACTTTCTGTCCTATGATCTTACTTCTTTTCTTCCAGTAGTCAATTTACTTTGCTTCAATTATGGTTCTTTTCTCTCAAAGTCTTTTTTTAAACCTTTAGTTGTCTTCTTGCTCACTTATGTTCACTGTGAACCCTTTTACTCCTGCGGCTTTCATCTAACACTTCCTTACTCATGACTTTAAAATCCTTATCTCTAATTACAAACTCAGCTGCTTCCAGTCCTGCTTCAGTATCAGAACAGAGCACATATATTTGTATATAGAGCTATACTTTCAAGTTCAAAATGCCTGCTGTGGCTAGTCTCTTTATCTTCAAAACTGGCTCCCAGTGGTACTCCTCAGTTCTATAACAGTGTCCACCCCATTCTAACCAAATAAAATTTCACACAAAGAACCTAACTATAGGAGGCAGAATTCTAATTTTTTTCAAGATGCTTGCTTATGCTAGGCATGGTCTGCATAATTTCAGAATATGGAGCATTTTACTCCTGTGGCTAGGAAATGTTACAGGTGACATTAAAAAAATAAGAGTTATTTTGGGTGGGTCTGATTTAAGTGAACTCTTAAGAGGGACTGATCTCTTTTGGTAGGCAAAGATTCAAATATGCAAGGGAAAATGCAAAGGAAATCCTCCATTGTCGTGTCAGCTTTTTATCTCTACTTGGGAAGACCCACTTAGAGAAGAAAAATGTTTATTTTGAGCTCATAGTTTTACTCCGTGGTCAAAAGATTTCATTCCTCTGGCCCCGTGGTAAGGCAGAACATCATAGTGGAAGTTGTCACTGGGGGTATACCTTGGAACAGTTCATCTTCTCTGTAGCCTCTCACCACCCTCACTTCTCTCTGCTTCCTGGTCACCATGAGTGGAGCAGTTTTCCTCCAACATACTCTTTTACCATGACACTCTGCCTCACCTTGGGTCCAGAGCCATGGAGTCAGTCAGTCATGAACTGAACCTCTGAAACCATATGACAAAATTAAACTTTTCTCCTCTGAGTTGTTCTTGTCAGGTGATTTGCTTACAGAGATGAAAAGCTGACTAATAGAATTGCTATGACTAAAGTGAAAGGCCCTTTGAAAGGATGTGACTTCAGTCTTATATAGTGCAAGAATAGAATTATGACCCCATTATGTGAGCTTGGAAGAGAACCCAATTCTACCTGGAAATGTAGTCCAGCAGACACCTTCATCATAGTCTCAGGAGATAATAGGCAGAGAAACCAGACACACATCACACCTAGACTACTGATCTATAGAATTATGAGCTAATGATATTTTAAACTCTCAAATGGTGATAATTGTGTGGCAATAGAAAAGTAATACATTACCCTTTGTAAGCAACCTACCCACAACAAAGCATGTTTTAGCAACTCAGAAGCCCCCGTTAGCATTTTAATGCAAGAAAAGGAGCTAAATTTTAAGTAATGCCAGAGGTGTTCCTTCTATTTCTTGAATTTCTTACCAGATGTTTCCCACCATTGCCCTCCAGGAGCACATTTGTTATTTTGGAGATGGGAATGCCAGTAACAATGAAGGCACACTGTACCCACTCAGCTCCTCTCTATTGGATGACAATGAGAAACACATTTGAAGAGATAAACTCCTCCAGAAAGACCATCTCGATAGCAGTGCATACAGGTGCCATGGCAAATGATCGAGTCCTAGGATATCATAAAGAATATACAGAAAGGAACTGTGTCAGGATTCATGAGTAATTTTGTACTCTCAATTTGTTTTTCCAAGAATATAAAACACCATGACAGTGAAAACTGCAGTCAGGAGATGATCTCTACTTCAGATTCTGCTGTTCACCATTGAAATAGTTTGTTTCCTGCTTTAATGACACAGGTATCATCAAACCACTGAAAACCAACCCTCCTTTCCTACACTCTTTGTTTCAAGCACATTATATTATTGTACAAAACTTCTCTCTTAGATACTGTATGGTATGGACATATGAATCTTCACTACATCTTGCTGATAATCCAAGTATAGCTCCCTTACTTAACACAATACAATTTAGCTTATTTTATTTTTTATAGGCTTTATCTTTTTTCTCTCAATTACTAAACTCTGATTGGAAGTAAATACCATACATCAAAGCTCTGGGTTAAGTGGTAAAACAGATTAAACACATTGGATTTTATACAATTTAGGTACTATTTTAATTTTTTCTGAACTGTCAAGCAAGCAAATGTTCAGGTGCTAAATAAGTTTCAAGGATAATTAAAAGAGAAATCATTTAAAATAAACCTGTCAACTTATTTTCCACAGGAAAATAAGAGGTTCTAATCCTTTCATAATGAATAGCAACAAAATTAAATTCTATTCAGCCCAATATAAATTTTGAAAAGGTAAAAAAATATATTAGAAGAAAATGTTTTGCCAAGGCCCATGAGCTTCAGCTAAACTAAACATTACTTCTCCAGCATATTTCTAATTAAATATGCAATTAAAAATGTTCACTGCACCCTGAGGCCTCCAATCTTATTTAAATAACTGCTTGTCCTACTTTGAAAGCACATTATAGCTTTCGAAGTATTTTTTATAACCTTCAGATTCTCTGTGATTTCTCTAACAAATACATTTCTTATTAAAATGTAACCCTTTAGAAATATGAACAATTTAACAAGCATAAATTGGATATCTTTAAGCAGCTAACACAAGTAAAAGTATGCACATATTCTATGAAAAATGTGAGTGTCCCTTTCCTTTAAAAAGAATTTAGGCATGATTTAAATAATGATATATATTACATATATCTTTGAATTAGATATCAATGGAAAACTATAAAACAAAATAAAATGTCCCAACTCATTCTATGTCCGTTATATGTTATCTAATGGAAATGAAGCTTTACTTATTTCTGTGGTTTTAAATGATTCCCTGTATTGGGCTTTTATTCCTCTTTTGGAGTAAAACACCTTATTGTGCTAAAATTATCACAGTGTGGATATTACCTATGGAAAAAGTTTATTTCAGATTTTAAGTACTTTTCACAGATTATTTATGAGTTGGACACAGGACAATTGCCTAGTTACTTAGATGTCAAAGCTTTTAGTTTCATCAGATTCTCTACTGAAAAAAATAAGAAAGACCAATGAATATTTTTGTTACTAGAGTTTTATAGTATAATTTCATTATTTGGACTCATCCCTGAAATTTTTTATTTCTGTGGTAGTGGTTGGGTTTTGAAATATAGCAATTTATGGTGGCTCCTTGAAAAATGCCAAGCTGTGGCTAAGTTTTTGGGTGCTTGCCTAGAAGGCAGTCCTGGAGATCACACACAAACAAAATGAGGTTCACAGAAATCAGACCGTAAACAGCTGAGAAATATTTGGGATAATTACATATCAGTGATATTTACAACAATTCAAACTGATGAGTTTTTACTGTCTGGATATAATGAAAAACAATTGTGCATATATATTAGAAAAGAGCAGGAAGTCCAAAGAAAAAGAGGGGGAGGGATGGATCATTCACAGATGCACATTAGGAAATCCAAAAGGTAAAAATCATATGAAGAGAAACTCCAGTCAACTAAAAATAAGAAAAATGCAAATCCTGCAAATCCAGACAAATCTGCTGCTACATTTGTCTTCTAAAGACAAAAAAAAAAAAAAAAAAAAAAAAATTCAGATAATACCAACAAATGGTCAAAAATGTAGAGAAATATGTGTGACTGCTGGTGGGAGTTTCCATAGTAACACCCTTTTTGCAGAGCAATGTGGCCGCAGTTGGTAAAATTAGGAATGTACACATGGTGTGACCCAGGTGTCCCTCTTCTGGTTGTAACTGCAGAGATGATTTCCTATAAGGAGATGAGAGGACCTTCACTAAAACAGCACATTGTATGACAAGAGGCCTGGGGCCACTGACTTTTTCATCTTGAGAACTGAAGAGGTTGCATGCACACTACAAAACATTATGGTGTCTATTAGGGAGAAATCAGGAGGAATGTCCTAGATGTGAATAAAGAAGTATGACTGCATCTTTCAATCACTGAGCAAAAATTGAAAAGAAAAGGAAAACATTATGAGATTTGTGGCCTGAATCAGTTTATGTAAATTGTATGTGAGACAAACAATATATACGTGTAAATTTTGTTAAACGGCTTAGAGTAGATGCCTATGAGGTAGAATGGGACTAGGGTTAGTGTACAAACAGAAAGATTATCATAATGGGTAATTATTGACATAGCTGAATATTATGAATAACTAAATTCTCAGCACTTGAAATTAAAAATAAAATCTGAAAATATGGGATGTAAACAATACTACTGAATCACTTACATCCACTCAAGAGAATAAAGGACTTAAGCACTTTATGATTCCATTTACATATAAAAATGATATGCTTATTATAAATCTTTCTTATTTTCTCATTAAGTCAGTATTTCCTCCCAACTTTACTTATCAACATTTGTGTTAGTTTAGTTTGATTTACTGTGGGCAAACTGCAAGCATTCATATCTACTCCATAATTCAATCTTTTTGCTAATCAAATATGACCTTTTTCAAGTTAGTATTTTTTTCTAAAGTGTGTCTTTGTTTTGATCTTGAAGGATATGAAAGTATTTAAGCTATGAAGGTTTTTGTTTGTTTGATTCTATAAATTCAGTGTAAGCTACCTGGTACCGAAAACCGGGAGGAAAACTCTCGGAGGCAGAGTAAAGCTATTACTACTTTTACTTCTACTTTCTTAGAGAGAGCTTAGAGAGGGAAAGAAAGATTTTTCTTCTTAGCTTAGAGAGAAAGAAAGATAGAGCTTAGCTTCTTGTCTTCTTAGCTTAGAGAGAAAGATAGATAGAACTTAGCTTAGAGAAAGATGTCTTCTTGTCTTCTTAGAGCTTCTTTAGCTTAGAGAGAAAGAAAGATAGATAGAGCTTAGCTTAGAGAAAGATTATTTTTTAGCTTCTTGTCTTCTTGTCTTCTTTCTTCTTTCTTCCTCGGGAGCCTCGGCCTAATTCTGACCAGTCATTACTTCTTCTATCTGGTTTCTCTTCTGTAACCGCTCTGCCTACGTTCTGGCCGCTCTGATTCTCCGACCCGAACTCTTCTTCTGACCGACCGAGTGACTGCATGACTGACTGAATGAATTCTCCTTCGTTCTCCTAACTCGGACCGCTTTCACCCGGTTATATACCTTCAGCTTTGCGTCACATTACATATCAGGTGGAACTTATGGCTTCCAGCTAGCTGCAACAGCCCTTCCTAATTAGGGCTCCTTCAATTCAGAGCTAGATCTATTCAAAGAAAAAGCAGTAATTCATTAAAGACGAAAATGACTCGAAAAAGTCCTAACCCAATCCCCCTCCATAAAAAAGCCTGTGATTATGATGAAACACTATTCAAGTAAGCACTGAGAGTTGACCAGTTTGGTAGCATTAGCAGCTATAAGCATAAAAAGTCTTATTTGAATAAGAATAATTTGGCTATTTTCCTTCTTATTTAAATATAGCATTTCTTATCCCCATAACTATACAATTATGTATGCTAACCTCCTAGGACAGAAGAGGAGCCTTAGGGAAAACATCTTAAAATACTAAATATTTATTCCACATGTCATATTATTTTTCATACTTTAAATTTTTGATGTCTAGTTTTGTTTCTATGTAGTATACTAATAGCATTACCAGTTGATATTCAATGTTACTGACAATAGTCTTAGATATAGAATGGATATAAAAAGTGGAAGCAAAATGTTGTTGTTGGAATATCTTTACATCCTGGGTGTTTCCAACATACAATAAGCATTAGAAAGCCCAACTAACTCACTATATCACAGGAAAGAATGGTGTGTTCTCAAACCTGTGATGTGTCCTTAGTTTGTCTTTGACATCAACAACAGTCATTATCAGATTTGCTATGACTACCAGGACACTTTGTAATTAGGATATGCTGAATAGATTAATGTATAGATTGTGTGGTTTGACATGTGAAAGTCAACTGGGGACTATGCCATCATTTCTGTCCACCATTATAAAAACAACATAACCAATATATTCTTCTAACCAGCAAATGATTGCCAAGTTCCCATGAAATTTAAGGTCCTGGAATGAGGCATTGACACACTACTTCATTTATCTAATTTATCCAGTTTTATATGGGAGGGAAAAAAAACAGGATTCATAGATAATAAAATGTTGGGAGTGAGTGTCATAAATTAAGGGAATTAAGACAGTGAGCAGCTAGGAGATGCAGGCTACCCAGAGTTAATTTTGTGACCACTTGTTCCCTTTGAAGGGTCATGTCTCTTGCTTTCCTATAGTGATCACATTTTTGAGGTGGAGACCTTTCTTTCCCAAAGAGGGAAAAATAAACTTTGTACTTATAAAGGTAATGAGGGTAATCATTCCTGTCCCTATATAGGCTCTGGAGTTTATAATTTGGGGCTTTGCATTAAATTCCTGGGGCAGCAATACCAAAAACAAACAAGGGAGTTTCAAAAAAAAAAAAAAAAAAAAGAGAGAGAGAGAGAGAAAGAAAAAGAAAGAAAGAAAGACATTCTCTCATAGTACTGGAGACAAAGGCCATGTTCTTTCTGAAACCTTTAGGGGAAGATGTGTCCTTGCTTTCTCCATCTTCTGGTAGCAAGTGTCTTTCCTGGCTCATGGAAGCAAAATCCCAACCTCTGTCACATTCTTAAGTGCCTATTTTTCCTCTGTGTCTATGCGTTTGCTTGGAATTCACTATGTTTTTTTCCTCTTCTTACGAGGCTACCCAGTCATTTCAACATAAAGGCCTACCTCACTCCAGTATGACTTCTTGTAAGTCAGTTGTATCTGCAGTTACCCCATTTCACGTAGGGTCACACTTGGAAGCACCCAGAATTAAAATTCAACAATTTTTGAGGACACATGTCAACTCATAAAACAGACCCCTCTCTCTTAGATGAGCCCACCATAAGGAAATATGGAATTCATCTGGTTCTGGTAGTTTCACTCAGGTGTGTTGGGTATGGGGGACCAAAGCCACGCTGTTATTCTACCACTGTATTTTCTGTAAGTAAATAAGTTTTTATGCAGATGGGTTTATGCTAGTATCTTTCTGTTGGCCTATCTTACTTATCCAGTAAAACAATGTCTGAGACCCTTCCATGATCCTAACAACATCAAGTTGCAAGAGGAGAGACTCACTTCACTGTTGGATGTAGTTACTTCTGACCTAGTAACTGGGAAAAAATGAGCAAAAGAACGCTTAAATATTGGCTGAAATTTATTATTTATTTATCAGTCTGGAATTCAGGAAAATGAAATTCCTTCATGAATACATTCTGTAATCATTTTTTTTCCGAAACAAAGCTGTCTCTGATCATTTCAATAGAATAGAAATATGCATAAGAGTATTTTTTCTTTTTTTGCCTTGGAAACTTTTATGAGAACAATTCAGTCCTTGAAGCTGATTTCAAACCATCTTTGTACATGTGTACGGAGCCCCACAGACTCAGGTGGGTGAAGGGAGAAGGGTTGGGAAGACTGAGCAGGTGGGCTTTTGCTTCCCTACTTCAGCCACAGCATTTCTGATCACTAGAGGCTTCAAGAACATTAGATTTGTTTAAAGTGTCCCCCTGGTTTCAAAATAAATTTTAAAAAGTGAAAAACCACTGGGTAAGCAGATTAAAATGCCAAGAGGAAGCAGCATTTCTTTACAATTAGATGTTATTTCAAACTTAGCTGTGCGACACTTCCAGATCACTTTCTGCTGAATACATATGGTTATAGTGTTTGTTCTCGGTAGGAATTTACATTTTTCAATTATGTTGCTGAGACAAATAGCATTAAAATATAGCTTACTCCACTAATGTGGTATAGCAATAGATACATACAAATTGTTACATTGCAATGCAATGCTCTTACTCTTTCATTTGTGGTTGCACTACACAAAAGTCAAACAACAAAAAGGAACAAAATACCTTATTACGGGGAGAAGTAACTAAATTGGTTTCTCCATGGAAGAAGGCATATTAATCTAATTAGAATAAATAATTGATTAGAACTTGCATGCCAGTCTCACAAAATTATACTTTGGAAAAATATCACATTTGAACCTTGACTCCTTTTAAAGAAAAGGTATAACCACCATAAAAGTTTATTCTGGCACCCTCATGAATATTAACTGATAAGAAAAAGTCTTCCTTCTGAAAAACTGAAATTTAAAATAATATGAAGCTGACTATATAAATGTGATGTAAATATTAGCATTAATATAGTAGCAATTAAAATTATGCAATGACATAGATGCAAATAACAAAGATTAAATAAATATTAGAAGTTCTTGGGAATAAAGCTGTTTATTTGCTATATTGCACATGACTTGGCTGCAATTCATTAGTATCATAGTAGTTATGTTGGAATTGTTATTTTAATAGAATCTGGAAGGTATGATTATTTTATATCAGTGATTCAAAACCTAGTGTGTTGAAAGTCAGAGCATCTAAACATAGAAAAATTACTCAAAATCACTGATAGATAAGTGGTTCTTCCCACTTCTCTCCCCCAGTTTAAGAGTTTCTGTTAAGCAGTGACCAGATAAATCATATATTTTTCTAAGAAATTGGCCTAACAAATCCTTTCTTCTCTATCTCATTATCAGGTTATTTAAAAAATAACATTAGCTAATTTAAAAATCTTGTCTCAAAGTGATTTATTAATTTAGCACATCTACTTGGTAAGTTATCAGAATTTTCCTTCATAATACTAGGTCAAGATCTGTTTAATCATAATGACAGGCTTTAACAAATAACTCTTCTAAGAGCAATTTCCTAGGGTCAAAGAGAAATATGCAATGTCCTACTATCTTGATAATTTGGGGACAATCACTTTTTTCCCATTTATACCAACCAAATTCCTACACTGGAGAAATTAAAAACATATTAGAGAGTATCCCATGGAAAGGACTTATTCTTAATGTTGGATTTTGGGGTAAAATTTTATAAATTTTTATTCGTAGAAAATTTAAATCCTCAATTCATCTTGACTGATAAAAATACTTTTATGCCATACAAAACAAAATCACTTTTTAAACATTTTATCTTATATAAACGCTGATTAAAATATTTAATTATAATTAATAATCAAGTGTAACCGCTGGCGGGCAAGCTGCCATTCAGAGCAGCGGAGCTGTGGGAAAAAACTCAGAGACAAAATAGAAAAGAAAAGATTATTTTAATTCTCTCTTTTACAATCATTCACACACACACACACACACACACACACACACACACACACACACACGGCTTTCACAAAGCAAACACTCTGTAGGCTCTCTCCCGGGCAAGGTCCCACTCTCATGCCTTCCAGCAGGAGAATGGCGCCGGCAGGCTTTCTTTTTCTGGAGTTGTTCCTCTCAATCTTGCGTCAAGTCCCGTGAGATTTTAGGCTAAGTCCGGGGCATTTCTAATGTAAACAAATGCGGTCTCAGCCAGCTCTTAAATCAGGGCTTCTGCATTTCCCCCTTTTTCATTTTAAAAGAGGGGATGTTGTTAAGGCGACAAGCCTTTTGTTGATGAGCTAAACTGTATAGTATATAAAAATTTTTAAACAAATCAGCTGTCCTGAGTTCCATCAAGCAACACACTGAGTCTTGTAGGCAAATATCAGCAAGGCATTGTCTCGCAAAGTCACAAACAAATGAAAGACCAAAATGTCTACTCTTTATCACATGTTGATCTAGGAGGCCCCATGTATGTAGAGCAGAGGCCACATTGTTGGTGAAGTTGTCTGATGTCTGAGCAGCAGGGATGTTTGGAGTGACTGGATCTTTGTGGTTGTAGTAGCAGGCATGTTTTTCATGTGTAGACAATACTGTCAACAAATCTTCAGGGCCCGCTATCTAGAAACTTAAACTTTTATTATTGAAGGAAAGGCAGTGTTATTACGGCACTGAGTCAAGAGGTGAGCTGTCAAACTAAAAAACAAAACTATTAAGTTAGAAAATTAAAGTTGATTTGTGTTTACACACATTGCTGTTTTGGCTCCTGGAGGCATAAGCTGGCAAAATATCATATTTAGAACAAAACAAAGAAAGACTGAGGGTATTTATTGCATTAAAGATAGAGTAAAGAAAAGTTAAAGGCACTTTGGAAAAATAATTTGTTAGCTGGGACCCTCGAGTCTCTGTGACCTTGTATGAGATTATCTGTTGAAATAACTTATATTAATCAGCTATAAAACAAATTAAGTCAATTACAAATAAACATCTGTATGTCAAAACACCAAAACATTAGGCTACACAGCACTGGTCGTATTTTTCGCTAAAAAGAAATCTCTGGGACACCTATAAATCAAAATTGAAGGTACCTTCACTTATTAAATTATTTACCTAAATTAAATACTCTTAAACTTAAACAAATTAAGGTTATTTGGATCTATAGATATATATATTTTATAAGTGCTTAGTTATCTGAGACGTCACACTGGACAGACACACAAGTTTAAAAACATATATTTTTGACATCATAATTACATGAAATTTAGACAAATGTACAGACATAAAGACATATATTTAAAGAGAAAAAATATAATTGTGTGCACACTAGAGAGAGATCTCTTTTTCTCGGCCGGGAGGAATGAAAATTAAGTTGTGAAATATTTTGAAGGACTCTTATAAGGGAATTATTTCATGTTTTTATCTTGGTCCTCTTGATTTTGTGTCTTTTTTATTAATCTAGATTGTTTAACAACTTTATTTTTGTCCTTTAAATTTTGTACCTGTTTTATTAATCTAGATGGTATCCATATTGGAGAAAATTCGTGTTTTGGAAAAACACAAACGGATCCTCTCCCCCAAATTAATACTGGATCTGGACCCTTCCATGTACCTGAAAGAACATCTTTCCAGTAAACCAAAGGTTTATGTTGTTGATGTGGGTTCCAATGTCTATCTCCAGCAGAATAACCATCAGAGTCTAAAGTTAAAAAATTTAAAGTAAACAGGGCAACTGCCAATCTGTCCTTAGGATTTTTCCAGTTTCCTTCTTTTTGTTTTAATAACATAACTTTTAGTGTGTGGTATGCTCTTTCAATCATGCCCTGACCCTGAGGATTGTATGGGATGCCTGTTTTATGGGAGATATTGAATTCTGCGCAAAACTGTTTGAAAGATGAGGATGTATATCCAGGGCCATTATCTGTTTTAAGCATTTTGGGAATGCCCAATGCAGCAAAAGCTTGTAAACAATGAGATGTAACATCTTTAACGTTTTCTCCAGTATGTAAGGAAGCAAAAATCATGCCTGAGCATGTATCTATGGTTACATGAAGAAATCGCAATTTTCCAAAACTTGGCTCATGAGTAACATCCATCTGCCACAAATGATCGGGCATTAATCCTCTAGGGTTAACACCAAAATGGGGATTGGGCAAATGTGTCATACAGGATTTACAATCTTTTACAATTGTTCTGGCTTGCTCCTTTGTGATTTTAAACCTACGTTGCAAGGTGGTGCTGTTGACGTGAAACTGAGAGTGAAATAAAGTAGCTTGTTGTAGCGCTGAAAGTATAAATATAGTTTTTGTAAGGTCATCTGCCTTTTGATTACCTTCATGGAGGGGACTAGGCAAGTTAGTATGTGCTCTGATATGGCCTACGAATAGAGGTTCTTTTCTTGCCCACAAAAGTTTTTGTATTTGATAAAACAATTTAAAGGCTGGAGTATGAGGTGCTATTGGTCCTGCTAACTCTAATTTTGGGACGGCATGTACAATATAGTGGCTATCTGAAAAAATGTTTATGTGTTGGTCTCTAAAATTTTCCAGAGCTCTTACCACAGCTTCCAATTCCACTAGTTGGGCTGATTTGTGTGAAGTTATGTAAGTCATATTTTCTTTTTGAGTGACTACTGCAGCAGTACCATTTGAGGACCCATCTGTAAATACATTTAATGCCTTAGGAATAGGTTGATTTTTTTATTACCTGTGGAAATATAATAGGATGATTATTACAAAAAGATAATATAGGAGACTTAGGAAGGTGATTATCAAAATTTGCAGAAGTAGAGCATCTAGCTATAGCCCAATCATTATCATTAGAGCATAAATATTCAATCTGTGATGATGAATAAGGAGTAATAATAGTAGCAGGGTGAATGCCAAATATTTTAGTAGAAGTCTTAAGTCCTTGAAGAATAAGTTTAGCCACCATGGAGGTATAAGACTCAATTATACTCTTAGGAGAGACGGGCAAATGTATCCATAATAGAGGCCCTTGCTGCCAAAATACTCCTGTGGGTGTATATTGTGAAGAAATAATAATCAATATCAGCGGTTGAGTTAAATCAAATCTGTCACAATGAGCTCCTTCGATGGCTTTTTCTACTAACTTTAAAGCTTTCTTAGCATCAGGAGTCAAAGTTCACAGTGAGGATGAATCAGGGTCCCCTCGAAGAATATCAAATAAAGGTTTTAGTTGGCCAGTAGTGAGGTTTAATGTAGGGCGAAGCCAATTAATGTCTCCCAGTAGTTTTTGGAAATCATTGAGGGTGGTCCAATGTTCTTTATTTATTAAAATTTGGGGGGGTCTAACAAAGGTATCCATAATTTTAAATCCTAAATATAATATGGGAGGTCTGGTTTGAACTTTTTCTTCTGCTATATATAATCCATATTTTTAAAAATTTTCTGCCACGTCACTGAATATATTAAATAAGATTTTTTGATTAGGGTGGGCCAGTAAAACATCATCCATGTAATGTAGACACATGAGGTTTGGATATTTATTTTTAATGGGTTGGATTGCTTTGTCCACATATATTTGGCATATGGTGGGGCTATTAGCCATTCCCTGCGGTAGTACTTTCCATTGATATCTTTTGTCGGGGCCATTATTGTTAATAGAAGGAACTGAAAAAGCAAACCTGGGGGCATCCAGAGGATGTAGAGGAATTGAAAAGAAGCAATCTTTTATATCGAGAGTAATAAGATGGAAATTTTTTGGAATAGCTACAGGATTAGGAAGTCCAGGCTGAGTAGTGCTCATGATTTGCATGGTTTTATTAATTTGTCTAAGATCATGTAACAATCGCCATTTTCCTGATTTTTTCTTGATCACAAATATGGGGGAATTCCAGGGAGAGGTGGAAGGTTCTATATGTCGTGCTTCTAGTTGTTCCTGAACTAGTAGGTGGGCCGCTTGTAATTTCTCTTTAGTAGGGGCCACTGAGGGACCCACACTGGCTTATCAGAAAGCCATGGTATTTTCAAAACTATTTTCTCAGTGGCCCCGAAGAAAAATGTCTTTTTCCTTTATGATAATGTTTTCTTTTAGGGTTAAGTTTACCTTGTACTTTTTGATAATGATTTCTTTTAGGGTTAAGATTACCCTGTAGATTTTCACATTTAACATCTGCAGGCTTGGTTGCAAGGTGTACTCCCATTTGTTGGAAAATATCTCTTCCCCATAAGGTAACCGGTAGGTTAGGTAAAACATAAGGCTGAAACGTACCTTTATGTCCTTCATCATCCTCCCATTTTAGAATTACCGCACTTTTTTCTGGGAGGTTATTATATCCTAAGCCTCTTAAACTGGTTGAAGCTTTTTGTAGAGGCCAGTGCTTGGGCCATTGACGTAAATTAATGATGGAAGAATCAGCTCCAGTATCTATAAGTCCCTCCATTTCTATTCCTTGGATCCTTATTTTACACATAGGCCTCCTTGTACAGTCTCGAACCCAGCAAGCCATGGGTCTAGAATCAGTGGAACAAAATCTTCTATTGTTCCTATTTTGAGGCATATTTATTTTAAATGAATTATGTAAATTTGGAAGGAGAAGCAGTTGAGCAATTTTATCTCCTTGATTAACAGAACTTATACTTTGGGGTAAGCTAAGCATTATTTTTATTTCCCCTTTGTAGTCTGAGTTTATTACATCTGGGGTCACCTGCAAACCTACTAAGCTTTGAGGACTTTGCCCAAGAATAAGTCCTACAGTCCCTGAGGGAAGAGGCCCCCTGACTCCTGTTGGAATCAGTTGAACCCCCATTTCAGGTGTTAACACTATTCGGGTGGTGGAACAGAGGTCTAATACTGCATTTCTTCCTGATCCTCTGGGGAGGGAGTGGATGGGTAATAGGGATTGTGTTGGGGAAGCATCTGAATGGATGCTTGAGGATACTCTTCTTCCAATGCCTCGTACATTTGTGGGCCCTGGGGCATTGGGCCCTGTGACCCGTTTTTTTAATTTCTGGACTAATGATTTCCATGGATGTCAAATTTTGAATGGCATTTATTGGCCCAATGATTTCCCTTTTTACACCTGGGGCAGCAGCCTGGGGCATCATATGAGCTTGGTCTCATTTCTCTTTGGGGATTTTACCTAGAATAGCCTGATTGATTATGATAATTTTGCCTGGAATATCCTGATTGATTATAATGTCTAGGTTGAGCCCTTGTGAAATTTTGAGTGGTAGCATCTCTCACAGCTGCTGCAATCATATTTTCTGTGACAAAGGCATCATTTATATCTTTACATAGTTGTATATATATGGAAAGATCCTTTTTATTTCTCCATGGCCTGATGGATTCCTGACAGTATTTATTAGCATTTTCGTATGCTAATTGAACAACTAACGGCATAGCTTGCTCTATGTCTCCAAACACTCTACGTGCAGATCTCAGAAGTCGATCAGCGAAGTCAGCATATGGTTCATTAGGTCCCTGAATCACCTTAGACAGGCTACCTTGCAGATCTCCAGGTCCTTGTAAAGTTTTCCATGCCTGTAATGCAGCTGCATAGATCTGGGCACATATGCCTGGCACATAATATTTTTGAGCCTGTGAGTCTGCGAATTGCCCTTCTCCTGTGAGCATGTCTACATTATGATCTCCAAACCCTGCAGCTGCATTTCTTCTAGCTGTTTCTATACACAGTTCTTGAAATTGTGATCGCCAAACCAAGTATTGTCCTCCACTCAAAACAGCTTTGCATAGACTTTTCCAGTCTGAGGGGATTAAATTAAAGGTGTTAAGGGCCTCTATCATGCTCAGCGTGAAAGGAGCTTGTGGTCCATATGTCATTACTGCCTCTTTGATATTTTTTATTGTTATGAAATCTATTGAGTAGTGGACCCTCTGTCCACTATTATCAAATACTGGCAGTTCCCAGTTTATCTGTGAGTTACCCTCGAGAGCACATAAGTGCTCAGAAAGACCTTTTATTTCTGTTTCTAGGGTATGCAAACGCCTAGTAATTCCCTTCATATTTTCTGTAATGGATTCCACCCATGGGGGAGTAGAGGACACAGGTGGTTCCTCTCTTTGAGGGTCTTTTTTCTTTTTTAATTTCTTTTTGATGTTTTTATTGGAGACTGTGCTCTCAGAATCACTGGATTGCCCTTCACTATTATCACCTTTACTGGAATCCTGAATTTCAGCTTCTAAGGAAAGTACATAATCGTCGGCTAACTTCAATAAGTTCCTGATGGCTTTTGCAGCTCTGACCTTTGAATTTACACCATTACTCTTCTCCCTGGTATTAATTGACTCAGGGGCTATGCTTTCCTGTTCGCTTTCCTCGCCATCCATTGAATCCGCTATATCGAAAAACTCATCCATGGCTTTTATAATGCGACTCTTAGTTACTTTTGCTCCCATCTTCAGTCAGTTCTTACCTTCCGGCCAAATTCCTTTTCCTTGCCGGGAGCCCTTGAGCCTACTGTGCTGTGCTGGGCCAGGCGGCCACTCGGGCTGCGGGAGCCTGATGTGTCTGCACGCTGCAGCCAATCCTCACACTGCTCGCCCGCGCCGCTTGCCGCTGCCGCCGGGCTGTGCCACAGAGCTGGGCCGCGCCTCTGCTCCTCGCCGACTGCTTCCCCGTCCGGGCCACCAACTGTAACCGCCGGCGGGCAAGCTGCCATTCAGAGCAGCGGAGCTGTGGAAAAAAACTCAGAGACAAAATAGAAAAGAAAAGATTATTTTAATTCTCTCTTTTACAATCATTCAACACACACACACACACACAACGGCTTTCACAAAGCAAACACTCTGTAGGCTCTCTCCCGGGCAAGGTCCCACTCTCATGCGTTCTGGCAGGAAAATGGCGCCGGCAGGCTTTCTTTTTCCGGAGTTGTTCCTCTCAATCTTGCGTCAAGTCCCGTGAGATTTTAGGCCAAGTCTTGCGAGTGAGATTTCGGGAGACAACAATGTCCGGGGCATTTCTAATGTAAACAAATGCGGTCTCAGCCAGCTCTTAAATCAGGGCTTCTGCAATCAAGTTTTGTTCGGTACCCAATTATGAAGAGTTTCAACCAAGGCACTATGTGTATTTGGGGAAAAGTCTATGCATTATAGGTTGTTTAGCAGTATAACAGGCTTCAACACTCTAGATGCCAATAGCACATTCATATGTATGTGCACACGCGCACACACACACACACACACACACACACACACTCTGCTTCAGTAATGTAATCAGATACATGTCCAGAACTTGCCAAATGTACTCCAGTGAGCAAATATGCCCATGCCTGGGAACCACTGCATTAAAACATATTTTAAAAGATATTATATTATAGGCTACAGGTAGTAAGTTCCATTTGTTCAAATTTATTCTGAATTTTCAAAATTCCACAAGTTAGCAAATAAATCTTCTTTCTCGGCAAAAAAATTTAAATTAAAAGCTTTTAAATACGAATATGGTATCTGTTAGAAAAATAGAATAATTATTTTATGAATAGAAAATCATTACTTATATTTCATATAAGGAAATTAAGTTTCAAAATACCTTATGGGTCTACACTATACTACACTATAAACTATATATAATTTCAATGAAAAATACAAATAAAATTTCCATATACATATATGGACTATATGTATATACATATATATGTATATATATATATGTGTGTATGTATGTGTACATACATACACACATATATATACACACATACACATACAAATATATTCTCTGTGAGTCCATATGTATAGTGGTAAAAACTACTCATATGCATCTACAAGAAAAGCAAGATTTCTAAATACTAGCCATGCCTTCTTACTGATAATAGTTAGCTTGCCCTCTGTTACATATTATAGGTTCCCTTAGCACTGTGAAGCAACATCATAAAAAAATATGACAGACTTGGCTGGAAGTAACAACCATGATAAATGTATTACACCAGCAACAATGGGAATCACAAGGATGGTGATGGTGAGGTTTATGTTATGGTTTGGATCTTAACCATCCCCCAAAGACTATGTGTTGAACACATGGTCCCCAGCTGATGGCACCATGGGGAAGTGGTAGAAACATTAGGTGTTAAGGCCTAATAGAAGGAAGTTAGGTTGCTGGGGCATGCCTGTAAATAGTATATTGGGGCCTCAGATTCATCCTTTCTCCCCTCATTGCTTCCCAAACACCATGAAGTAATGAGTTTTGCTCCACCACACCCTTCCACTATGATGCTCTACCTCACTACAGGACCCAAATCAGTGGGGCCAGATGACTATGAACTGAAACCTTAAAAACCATAAACCAAAACATGTCCTCCTTTTACATTGTTTTTCTCAGGTATTTTGTCACAGGGTGGAAAACTTTACTAACAGTTTATATATCAGAAACAAGACTCAAGTAAATGTGTAGAGTTTTGCATAAATTTCCATAGGTAGCTTAGTTGAAGAGACATCAGCCTTTGAAAGAAAACATCTGACCCATAGCACTGCATAAAATGCAGTTTGTGATGAAATAAAAGAAGTTTCAGAGCATGAGTGACAATATTTTAACAGTTTGTGGCTAGAAGACAAGATTGATTCTTCAATAAATAATGAAAAATTAATGAAAACTCTGCTTAGATACATATGAAAGAGTTTACAAGCTAGGAGCAGTGGCACACATATGTAAACCTAGCTACTTAGGAGACTGAGGCAGGAGGATCTCAAGTTTAAGACTGGCCACAGCACCTCAGTGAAACCCTGATACAAAAATAAATAAATAAATAGGGGCTGGAGATGTAACTCGGTGTAAGTGCACCCTATGTTCAATCCCTAATACCAAAGACATAAACAATTTATATTTTTGTTACAAGTGTACTCTTATAGGTATGCATATATTATATGTAGGTATGTGAAAGGTGAGAAACACACATACAGGCCTACCTTTCCTACAATGTCACTTCCCTGTTTCATTGCCAACCCCAAACTGCCAAATGACTCCCACAGAAAACAATTGCACCAGAGTTGTAGTAATTTTCAATTAATGTTTTGTTTGATTTATAAAATACTGCAATGAAGAATCACTCTCAGTTTGGAAAGAAGGGAAACATTTACTCAGAAGCCTGGAAAGTGTATCCTATAGAAATTTCTCTGCCTGAGCACAGGCGGTGCCTGCGCTGCTATCATTTACTCCCCTGCAAGATAAAACGAACTATTATGTCTTCCGAAAAAGCTCTATGTGTTTGTACATCCATTCCCCACCATCCACTCACTAAGCCATCAATTCATTCCTTTAACAAATATTTACAAAATGTTGGCTCTGTACCAAGCATTATTTTAGGAACTTGAGAGTGTTAGTAAGCACAGCCTTATTCTTATTGCTCATGAAGTTTATTTTTGAGAGTGAAGGGTTACACACAGGGGAGATACAAGAAAAGTAAAGCCAACAACAATATATTGTATGTAGCATCTATTATGTGGTAAAGATAAGTGCAATGGAGATACTTTGTATAAAAGTCACTTTGTAAAAGTGAGAATATAAATGCTTCATTTTAATGTACTCAGTGACCTCTTGAGTACTTACTGTATTCCTTAGGAATTGCCTTCTTGGTACAATTGACAAAGAGCTGGTATAGAATCTTAAACAAATTAATGACTTATTTTTCCACGCAAAACACATGCATTGGTGGTCAGTACAGTCTTGATTTCACGTGTCCACAAAACTTTAAGCTGTTTTCTTCCTTTCTGTTAAGTTGTTCTTAGAATGTGGCTGTCAACTAGAAGGTCACTGGCTGTCAAACAGAAGGTCATCTTTACATCCTCCACTTCAGGAAAGAGGAATGGGGAGATGAAGGGGAGGGAGGACCCCAACCTGCGTTAGCCCCTTAAAGATGTTTTAGAGAAAGCTGATCCTATGACTTTTGCTTATATTGAATTGGCCATTCTTACCTACAAATGAGGATGGGAAATATTTTATCTGAAAATGTCATTTTGTTGAAAAAAATTAAGGCTCTGTTACTAAAGAAGCAGTGATAATAAATATTTGGAAAATTTCCAGCTTTACAAGCCACATCCTCTGGGACTTCAGACTTTTTAACACACCAGGAATTGTTTCTTCTTCATTTCCATTTCCAGAACAACACACAACCTATTAAAGATGCTCAGTAACTGGTACAAGAAAGAATGAGTAAATGAATGAACGGAGTCTTCTAGCTGGCAGTGGTTACTTCCCTAGTGTCCGAAACAGGGGATGATCATAAGACAAATAATCTTAAGTTAAACAGTCTAATTTAAACACAGTGCAAAGGCCTGTAGCTTTCTTGAGTCCTCAAGGATAGATAATCAACACCTTTCTCAAGAATTTCAGAATATATTATAATCTCTAGACTAATACATAATAAGTTTGGCCTACAATATTCCATCAAATGACAGTTGTAAGTAAATAGTTCTGGGAATATTTAACAGAAAAGACAGTCTTCCACAGGCCAGGTATTTGAATGAAAATGATGATTATGTTATTAAAAATTAGACACTTAAGTGTTAAGTTTACATTACATATTATTTGAATTTTGGAACATAGATTGCTACTATCTGCACAAGTAGCACATAATTTGAAAAAGATACAAATGCTATCATTAAAGATTCTAAGTTCATAAGACGGATAGCATTTTAGTTTGTGAGACAAAGAAATTAAACATATTCTTTAAGATAGCTTCTCTTTTCCTTAGATGTCAATATATAATAAAATATCTACAGAGAAGCAGTATTTCTTTTTTTTTTTTTTTATCTAAGATCTATGTGAGTCATGAACTTATTTTTTTGGCTATTTCTCCCCCCACCCCACCTCCCAAAAAAGAAGCCAAATCATCCAGAAATATTCTCTGTGAGTCCATGATCTCTTGCCTTTTCCATTCAGTGAAAAAATTATCTTCAATAGTTAAAATTAAAATAAAGTTATGTTATATGAATGTATGAATATGTCACAATGAAACTCAGTCTTCTCAGTATGTAACAAAGGAAAATATGTATACATGAAAACTAAGGAAGAAAAACCATTATACATGAAAACTGAAGAAATTTCTTTCCTGACACTAGTTTCCATGCAAAGAGACAAAGTCAAGCTGTGTTTCATACATTTTTTTAAAAAAAATCAGGAAAAACAACAAAAACATGATAAGGTAGAAAATTATAGATTTGTGGAACGTGTAAAGGGATTAGCACATATGGATTCTCCAGGAGTACTCTGAGAAACTCAGTCATAATTCTAAGAAAGGGAATCCACAAACAATGGATGTTGTTTCTTAGCCACAATGAATGTTTGTAAATAAACTGTCAAAGATCTAACATTTTCCTCAGCTTTAAGTCATTATGAAGTTTATGAGAAAATAGGTATTTTAGATATTACGTGTTTTAAGGGGCAGTATACAATTTTTCTACACATTTTAGATTTAGTACATAATATTTAATCACTTATTCCACAAAATATTTTAAAAATAGATATTGGGGCCAGGTATGGGGTTAAATGAAATTAAAAATACTTAATATTTTATACTATAATCAAAGTGAACATTAACCAGTCTCATCAGCTCAGAAAAATAAAAGTTTCTGAAATATCATTACATTTTTCAGGAAGAAGTTATTAATTTTTTTCATGTATTCTACTTCACCCTATACTGAAACAATGGCCTGATGTTTATTTCCAAAATCTATCTGCTAAAATGTAATGGCCAGTGTGATAGTTGCCAAGAGATGGGGCTTTTAGGATGTGGTCATGAGGGCAGAGCCCCCATGAATGGGATTAGTATATTTATAAAAGGTATGTGGAGGGAAATATTTACCCATTCTCTCATGTGACAGTGTGTATAAGTTAGCTTTTCATCTCTGCGACCAAAATACTTTACAAGAAAAATTTAGTGGAGGAGAAGTTATTTGGGCTCATGGTTTTACCAGTTCAATCCATGGATGGCCAATTCCTTAGCTCTGGGTCCAAGGTGAGACAAGACATCATGACAGAAAAGCACAGTAGAGGAAGTCTGCTCAGATCTTGATAGCCAGGAAGCAGAGAAAGAGAATGTGAAGTTCCAGGGGCAAAATACATACCTCAAGGGCATATAGGCCCCCAGACCTATTTCCTCCAGCCAATACCCTATTGTCTACAGCTACCACCCAGTAATTCTTTCAAATTGCTAATCTATCAAATGGATCAGTCCACTGATTGGGTTGCTGCTCTCATAATCTAATAATTTCACCTCTGAACATGACTGCATTAGCACAGGAGCTCTTGGGGGATACCTTCTACCCAAACCATAACAGGTACAACAACAATGTGTCATCTGTGAAGCCCTCATCACACACTGAATCAGTTGGCACCTTGATGGTGGACTTCCCAGCCTCCAGAACTGTGCTTACTAAAGTCCACTTGTTTCTAAATTACCCAGTCTATGGAAATTTTGTTATAGCTGTCCAAATGGACTAAGACTATATCTCTATTATGTTTGGAATATAAAAGGGATATGATTATCACTATCATGTATAAGTTAAATATAAGAGTTGCATGAGGCAATTTTTCTACAACATTTCTCCTCAGTGGACACAGATGATGTCTTGTCAATTATCTGTATTTAGCACAAGTGGCAGTACATGGAGGTTTAAGAGCACAATGCCAGCATGATTTTATCATCATCTAATTTGACCTAAAGGCAAAATGGAAATTACTGAAGACAGGAATTTCTAAAATGTAGTAGACACAAGAATTAAGTGAAATGATTATGAAAAGTGATATTTTTAAGGTTTTGATCTTAGAGATTCTGACTCAGTAGGTTAGAGTGGAGTCTCTGAATTGCATTATCTTTTTCAAAAGACTGATACAAATTGTTCTGTTAACACTTGATAAACACTGGTGTGTGGGAATGGATTGACTTTGTATCATTATTACTCAGATCTCAGATTTTGAGAAAAAATATCCACTAGGGACCTTGATATTTTCAATAGCAAAAAGCAGGAGTGCAAAGATCCCATTCAACTGATTAAGAATAGATGTGAGTGTTTTAAAAGTAAATAAACAGTGTCAAAGACGACAATTTTTAGAAATTTTAAAGAACTAGCAAGGACATATACCTGAATAGGAATGTTACAAAAACACTTAGAAGTAGACTTTCCTTGGAAACATGTTTGTTGTTCATCAATTTACAAATGCATGCGTCATAGAGGTACCGTGATTATGTGCTATAAAGTCTGGCACAATGGTTTTTGCTTTAAAAGTTTAAAACCCTTTGACATTAATTACTGGATATAGCCTTAAATTGAAAAAGAGAAAAACACAGAAATACAAAATAGACTTCACAAAGCAGTAAAAACCATACTCAGTGTGTGTATGTGTGTGTGTACACACAGATTCATTTTTAATTAAATTGCTAGACCTGATATAAGTTTTATCATTAAAGACCAATAAACTTACGAAGGACTGTTCAAAAAAAAAAAAAAAATGGGAGGAGGGGTGCTGGGAATTGAACCCAGTGCTTTGTGCATGTGAGGCAAGCACTCTACCAACTGAGCTATATCCCCAGCCCACCCCCACCCCCCAAAAAACTTTAATAATATGTCACCACAAACTGCTATTGATACAAATGTTTAAAGGATGGTTTAAAAAGAGTGACAAAGGCTGGGTCAGGAGGATCACAGGTTCAAAGCCAACCACAACAACTTAGTGTGGCCCTAAGCAACTCAGTGAGACCCTATCTCTTCTGTTCACTTTGGCTATTCTGTGTTTTTGTGGTTTCATATGAGTTTTAGGATTTTTTTGTTTTTCTATTTCTGTAAAAAAATGCCATTGGGTTTTGGTGGGGATAGCACTGAATCTTTAGATTGTTTTCCATAATATGAACATATTAACAATTGTCAGGGTTTTAAAGTTGTCGGGTTTTTTAACTCCCCCTGACCTGGGGTGAGCCTCCTCTGGCCAGCAGAGAAGGCTGGTGGAGCACGCCCCAACAGTAAGGTGAGATCTGAACAGTGGGAGTCAACTGGTAACCCACGCCCGCCTTCAGAAAACACCCAGAGATACCAGGGAGACCGGTCAAAGCTGGAACTCAGTTTATTGAGGAAGATGGACGGCATTTATAGAAGACATGGGTCAATCAGCAGAAAGATCATAGGAGCACATAGGGAGCATGAGCAAATCACATTGGCGGAGCCATTAGCCTATCTTAGTGGTGATCTGATTTCTCAGCACACATCAGGGGAACGCCCCTTGGCTAGGCCAAATTCCCGCATCAGGAAGTGGGAGGCAGCCAGAGAGTTAAGTTTTTCTATTCTTGTGGCTGATGTGTTCTTAAGTCCCCAAAAAACAATATTATGTCTTCTGATCCATTCATTTGTCTCTTCCTTAATTTCTTTTATCACTGTTGTTTAGTTGTTAGTGTGCAGTTCTTTCAGTTTCTTTATAAAGTTTGTAATGCTATTGTAAATGGGATTACTTTCTTAATTTCTGTTTTGGATATTTCATTGTTAATGTGGAAGTACACAAATGATTTTCATATGTTGATTTTGAGTCCCAAAACTTAACTGATCCTAACGTTTTTATGGAATTTTTGGATCTCTACTTATACAAACTCATCATCTACAAGCACACTGTTTTACTTCTCCATTTTTGATTCAGAGAACATTTATTACTGTTTCTTTCCTAATGCTCTGGCTTGAACTTGTAGCACTTTGCGGCATAGAAGTGGCAAGAGTGGGTATCCATATCTTGTTTCTGACTTTGGAGTCAAAGCTTTCAAGTTTTCTACGTTGAGTATGATGTTAGCTGTGGACTTGTCATTCACGGCCTTTATTTTGTTGAGGTATCTTCTTTCCATCCTTAATCTCAAAATTGAATGTTCTTGAATATTTTTCATCATGAAACAGTGTTGAATTTTGTCAAATACACTTTCTGCATCCATTGCAATGATTGTATATTTTTTTTCTCCATCATTCCATTAAAGTGGTATGTTACATTTATTGATTTGTCCACGTTTAATCATTCTGGCAGCTGAGGGATATACCTCACTTGAGCATGGTGTCTAATCCTTTTACCATGTTGTTGAATTCAGTTTGCTAATATTTTGTTGATTATTTTTCTTCTTACCAATGTTCTTTGATAGTATTAGTCTGTAGCTTTCTTGTAGTGCCTTCATATGACTTTGATATCAGGGCAATGCTGGTCTCACAAAATAAATTTGGATATGCTCACTCATCTTCAGTTTTTGTAAGAGTTTGAAAAGGACTGACATTGATTCTTTTTTTTTCTTTATTTTTTGGTATTCAATACAGCACACATGAGGGCTTATTTTTCTATTTGATGGAAGACTTTTTACTATTGAATCAATCTCCTTATTCATTATTTATCTATTCAGATTTTCCTTTATTTCAAGACTAAGTCTCTATAGGTTGTATGTTCCCAAAAATGTATTCATTCCTTCAAAACCACCAATAAGGGGGGACTATTGTATAAATTTTATCCTTGGTACTGCATTTGTTACATCCCACAAATGCTTTTATATAGCTTTCAATTTCATTTGCCTCAAGACTTTTTTTTTTTAAATTTACCTCACTTCTGTACTATGATCACATTTATTTTCATTAGATCATTATTTACTTATTTTAGTTGCTACAATACTTCCAATTAACTTTTTTTCTACTGATTTTAAGTGATCTGATACAAATAAGACCAAGAAACTAATGCATTCAAATTTTTGTTGTCTGTGTACATCAAAATGTTAATGAAATTAGTTTTTTTCTGTAATGTAACTCATGTGATTTCTATTCTAAGGAATAATTAGATAGGTTTCAAAAATGTATGTCCCAAACCATTCATGACAGTATTATTCATAGCAAAAACTGGAAGCCTTAAATTTCAAAAATAATTCATTACTTAAATGCAACAAAATAAATTTGCAATATATAGTATTTTTAGTAAGACTACATTTAAAAATGCTGATAATATATTAAAAGTAAAGAAAATCTACAAAAACAAAACTGTATATAATTTTGATTCAAATCTATTTAAATATGAACATTATCCATGCATAAGTTTTCACATTGCTATACTTTTTTTTCCTTTATGTGCACACAAAGACATCAAAATAGTAACAGCAGATATGTATGGTTGGTGCCTATATTTGTTTTCCTTCTTCTTCTATTTCATTTTCCATAACACATTGTCTCTTTTTCTTTACATTTAAAAAATATGCTGTATTGCCTGCAATGTTGTCTGCACACTTTTTTTTGGAATTGTTAGGCCACTTATCACAGGCCCATTTCCCTTGGTAGAACAGAGGATGGTGTCTTGCATTCTGTCATTCTGTACCAGGTACCCCACATAGACACTTCTTCTCTGAACAGGTATAGTCATTTCCATCCTTTCTTTGAAGGACAAGGTAATGGGTCTTTATAACAGCAGCACATAAATTTCTTTCAGCTCGTGCTCACAAACACCTAAATATATACTTTAACACAAGCAAAAACAAACCAGCATTTTTTTCTAGTGGGACTGCATTTAGTTTTCTGTTTCAAAAATTTCTAAATGTCTTTGCAATATAATTCCCTTCAACAGGAAATCACATGGCACAACCTGCACATTTATCTTTATTAAAGATAAAGATGGCAAAATATATCATTATAATCTGTCATAAAATACTACTTTTAATAAACAGAGTATCATATTTTAAGTCATCACATCATGCTGCTGCAGGGTATTACTTTCTTAATCAAAAGAACCATAAGTTTTGTGTATTTACTAAGATGAAAGAGTCAATGTGATAAATCTACTAGCTTTATTTATACATCAGGATACTCCAGAGAAACAAAACCAACAAGATATGTGTAGTATGATTATAAAGGGGGATTTATTAGCTTGGCTCACATAGTCAGAAGTTGGATAGTCCCACAGTGGTCTTCAGATGAGAGAGAGAGAGAGAGAGAGAGAGAGAGAGAGAGAGAGACGAACCAGTAACACCTCTATCCAAGAAGCTAAAGCCTCAGAATAAGAAGGACAAAGGATGCAGCTCCAGGCCTGGAGACTCCTTGGACCATCACCAGTGGGATTCCCCACTAGTACAGTGAAGAAGATAGAGTCTAATATCCATAAGCAATGGCTATAACACATCTGTCCACTAGGGAAGAATCAAGCTTTTTTTTTTTTTTTTTTTTTTTTTTGGTACCGGGGATTGAACTCAGGGGCACTCGACCACTGGGCCACATCCCCAGCCCTTTTTTTGTATTTTATTAGAGACAGGGTCTCACTGAGTTGCTAAGTGTTCGCCATTGCTGAGGTTGGCTTTGAACTCGTGATCCTCCTGCCTCAGCCTCCCAAGTGCTGGGATTACAGGCGTGCGCCACCGCGCCCGGCTCAAGCTTTTATCTACTGTGATTCCCTCCACTTTCCACCTCCTGCTCCATCTAGGCCCATAGTCTATTAGACAGATCCAGCCACATTCAGGGTGGGCCTTCTCCCATATTGAGCTACTCTACATGCCATCTGTTTCCAAAACACCCTTATGGACACACCCAGAAGTCTCTTAACCCTAGGCATTACTTGGGTATCTCTCAATCCAATTGAATTCACAATCCACATTAACCATCACAGTTTTTATATATGAAATATATGAAAGAAATTAAATTTTGAAATTGGCTTATCTGGAAATTCCAGATAATTATACTTTGTATTTACATATTGTTTTAGTCAGCTTTGTTGCTTCTGGGACTAAATGACCCAACCAGCCCAACTGTAGAGGAAGAAGAGTTTATTTGAGGGCTCACGGTTTCAGAGGTCTCAAACCATAGATAGCTATCTCCATTCCTCTGGGTTCCAGGTGAGACAGGAATGACATGGCGGAACAGTGTGTCAGAGGGAAGCAGCTGATGTAGTGATCAGGAAGCACAGAGAGAGACTCCACTTGCCAGATACAAATATATACCCCAAAGCTACACCCCAGTTCCCATCTCCTCCAGCCACATCCTACCACTTCAGTTACCACTCAGTTAATTCCTATCAGTAGAAAATTCACTGATTGGTTAAGACTCTCACAACCCAATCATTTTATCTCACATGTGAGCTTTTGGGGGACAACTCACATCCAAACCATAATACATATAAATATGTTAAATTAAGCTATGATTGCTGTATGTTTGTACATTTAACATTCTCTTCTGTATAGTATTTTATTACCCTTGTCTATAGAAAATCTAAGATACAAGTGAACGCCATAACAGTATAAATATTTGTCAGGATAAATAGATCCTTTATTATAAATCTCCTATGATTGCTTTTGTTTGTGGCTCCTGTCTTTGCAAGATTTTCATTTAGGAGTTCTACACTCTATGAAGACTACTTGTTAACTTCAACAGTTGCTTGACAACCCACTTCTATTTAAATACTTTTTCCATCTTGGACACACTATTATAGGTCTAGAATAAGTACTACTATATAATCATTGAATTATTTATTTGTCTGCTTTCCCATCAAACTATGACTTTTTCTATATTACATCTCCAATTATTTTTTATCTTTCCACAAGAAAATAGAGGCAGAGTCCTATGAACACAGTAGTTTGGCAGTTATGGGTAGGATTATAGGATGGGGCATGTCATTCACTATGAGAGAAAACCTGTTCCATCAGGGCTTATATTCTAGAAGCAAACAAAGACAGAAATCTCTTAAATTTAAAAAAGACAGAAAGTTCTTGAATAAAAACAATAATATTAGGGAGTTATATATGTTCTCAAGAAACAAAAAGCAAGTTGATGTAATAAACCATTAAATTATTAGTGGATAGGGGTCCTGATTTTCTTTAGAGCTGATAGTCAAGAAATTCTGGGGAGCTGACTTTGTTTCACTGGCAGCTGAAAGATGAAAAGAGGCAAACCTGACACAAGGATAAGCTATACAGAGCAAAGAGGAAAGGTTTTGAATTAGAAAAGGATATGGTTAATTCTAGAAAAAGAAAGATCGGTGTGGCTCAAATTCACAAGTTCAGAAAATTAAGTAATTGGTAAATTTTTGGCAACTAGTTTTTCAAAAGTATTCCATTGTTGGATTAGGTACTAGATTTATTCTGTTTCATAAATTGTCGTATTTCGTAACCATTAACCTTAAGTCACTAATAGTTTTATATCAGTTTGTATCAACAAATCACCCTATCAACTTTCCCATTCTTGTGGATGTAAGACATTTTTTTTCTTTTTCTTTTTTTTTTTTTTAATATTTATTTATTTACTTTATTCGTACACAATGCAATGCATTTATGTTTACGTGGTGCTGAGGATCGAACCCAGGCAGCGCACGTGGGAGGCAAGCGCTCTGCCGCTGAGCCCCAGCCCCAGGTATCTGGTATCTTTTTTTTTTTTTTTTGAGTTTTTTTTTTTTTTAATAATTTTTAATGTGTACAACTCACATACAACTGTTTGTATACAAAGTATATTCGTACAATTCAGGTCTTCAATCATGCATTTAGGAAAATGATATCCGTCTCATTCAACCACCTTTTCTTTTTTTTTTTTTTTCCTTTTCTCCCCCTCCCTCCCCCCATAAGACATTTTTATATGCTTGAAAAACATGTTTTCACTATATATCACATATATAAAGCTTACTTCCTAATTTTTTTTGGGGGGAGTATGAAATAAAAAAAAGTTTTTTTCAAAGTGGGGATCTATTTGTTCTTGTTTCAAATCATCTAAATTCTAAAGCTCATTGTATACTACAGAGCCTGTTTCTATGGTTACCTTGGAAGAGCAGAATGAATGTTATCATACACAAACCCTCTATTTTAAGAATGACCAAAAGGGGGATAAAACTAGACATGCATTTCCATTATTTTTAACCTATGTCAGCACTAGATTAGAGGGACAAAGAATACGGTGAAAAGTTAAATTCAAAAATGTAAAATAAAAAGAAAGAAAAAGAGAGAAAATATGTCTGTCTTTGAACACAATATTAAATTAGTATACCTTCCAAGAATAAAAGTACGCTTTGTTCAGCTATGTGCACAAATGCATGTGTGTGTGTGTGTTAAAAATAGAAAACAATAAATTTAGCAATGCATTTTTCAGGGGGACCATCTGCATTACTTAACATGAGAAAAGATTAAATTATACTTCTTTATTCTGCTACTGAGATATTATATTTCTGTTAAGGGTAATTTCAAAGGTGATCAATTATAGAAATGGAAAATAAATGGTTATAAAACAAATACAGAAAATTTGTGAATACATCATCAAGTGCTGTTAACAGCAACAACCACTAAAATACAATAAATGGTTTCTATCCTAAGGAAGATTATCATGCATTTATATTTAGAAAATCAATGTGACTTTACATGATATATCAGACATTTATAGTATGAAGGGATAAGAAAGTAAAGAGTAGTAAAAAGAAAGATTTGAGGAATTGAAGTGACACACTGAATTTTCATGTGCTACAAAATCTTTGAAAATATTTTTATGGGGCTGGGGGTAGCTCAGTGGCACTTGTATAGCACATGAAAGTTTGTGGGTTCAATCTACAACATTGCAAAAAAATATTTGTAAATGTGTTATTAATCAGTGCTTGAAACATCAAGTGCCTGAAAGCATGTGCAGGAGAAGAGAGCAATGTTCCCTTCCAGTAAGAGAGCATGGACCAAAGCAGCCATCACAGAATGCAACCTGACCCTGCCTGATAGAATGGGCAGGCAAAACACTCCCAACCAATTATGCTAGGGAGGAACTGGAATGACACCTTCTACATCAAGTGAGTGGATATGTTAAACAGAATTCTTCAGAGTACTTACCAGTAGTTAAACATATAAGAAGACACATATTTAGGGTTGTGAATAATTTTTGTGAGAAAAGTGTCAAAAAGGAATGATTGCATGATACATCAGTTATGTAAAACAATATTCATGTGTGCATACCTACAAGCATTTGTTAAATTTTTCTAAAAGAAGCCTCTGTGAGAAAGGAGATGAGGAGAGGGAAGCGGGAGTAAAATGAAGGAAAGACTGAAATGTTTTAACCATGATGTTGAGCCATGAAAAAGGAGATGAAGGCAGTCCACTCTCTGGTTAACATGTATAGCAATAATATATAATACATATATCGGGTGTGGTCTTGAATTCTTGAAACTCAAAAAAGATAAGGAGACTTTCCAATATCACCAGCAGCTTTCAGTTTCTAAGTGAGAAGAGCTGCACATTCAACACCCTTATTCACTAAGGAGTCTAGCAGTTAGATTGTGGTAGTTTTCTCAACAAATGTTATCAGCTATTTAATTTTGTTATTTTATGTCTTTATGATACAGATTCATCTTTACTATGTTTAATTCTAAACATTGAAGTACAGAGATTAGTGACATTAGCACATGAGCACTGCATATCCTCAGCCTTATTGAGAACATGTGAAAAGGTTGTTCTAAAATAAGTTCCAGTATTAAAAAGTCAAATATCTGTATTTCTCTATGTATCTATTTAGGAAAAACTCCTTTTGGTTTTCAAGCAAATAAAGAAATATACTAGGAAGGAAATCGAGTTCTAGCTCAGAATACTTTTATTGGAGTTCCAAGTCTATTAAGACATGAAGGAAGCTGGGCACGGTGGCACACAGTTATAATCCCAGCACTTGGGAGGCTAAGGCAGGAGGATCACGAGTTCGAAGCCAGCCTCAGCAATGGTGAGGCACTTAGCAACTCAGTGAGACCCTGTCTCTAAATACAATACAAAAAAGAGCTGGGGATGTGGCCTAGTGGTTGAGTGCCCCTGAGTTCAATCCCCAGTAACAACAACAACAACAACAAAAAAAAAGATATGAAGGAGATTTGACAATTTACTTACCTCAGTTCTGTGTGAAGGACTCATACTAGTTGTGTATGTACTAGTAGTACTTTGAAATTCACAAATACCAAAGAATAGCTGGTGTATGTGGGAATTTGAAAAACAGACCTTGTGGTAGGTACTAGATAAATAATACCAAAGTATAACTCAAATCCTCAAGAACCCTGTTGCCTACAGTAGAAGTCTAGGTAGATAGCAGGTATTTTCAATGGAACTTTCTTGTGCCATGAGGAGATACAGTGCAGGATGCTAAGAAGAGCTCACGGCTTTTTCTTAGAAGAATGAATACTAAACTGAAACTCGAGGAGTAAGTTTAATGTATCCAGGTAAAGGGAAAAATGAAAGAACCTGTAAGTAAACATAGACAAGACAGGTAACAGGTCATTCTAAGAACTACAGATATTTCAGTACTGTAGGAATACAGCATGCAATGTTATAAGTGCCACTAGATAAAGGAATAGTGGCAAACAAGAGCCCTATCAAAAGGTTTAGGTCACTGAGTAATAGGGATTTTATACAGGGAGCAATGAAAGTCGCTCAAGCATGCCACCTGCATGATTAAATTGTGCAGCAGAAAGATCAACCTTCCATATGAAAAATTAATAGGAAGTGAGATGTGTTAAGATATGTGAAGATCTATTAAAACAAGCCTGCATATCATGTGGGAAAAAAAGCAAATGAATATGAACAGAAAAAGCTAGGAAGAGTAAAAAGCTTAGGGGTCACCAAGAGATAAGGGAGGAGGATGAACTGGCAAAGAGCAAATGATTTTTAGGACAGTAAAACTATTCTGTATGATACTATAATAATGGATACATGTTGCTGTACATTTTTCAAAACCTGTACAATGTAAAACACCAGGACTGAATCATAATATAAATTATAGACTTTGGGTGGTAATTAAGTATCCATGTATTTTTATTACTTATACCACATGTGCTAGTGTGTCCATGGACACTGATAATGGAGGAGGCTACATGTATGTAGGCAGAAATGAAGAACAGGCGAACCATCTGTATTTCCACTCATTTGTTATGAACATAAATGGCTCTAACAAATAAAATTGGTTAATTTTAAAAAAATGAAACATGAATGCACTAGAAATGTAAAGAATAGGCCATATCTGTGAGATGTAAGAATAAGGAGTCAATAGAAATTGTTGAATGATTAGACACAGGTGAACATAGGAGAAGAGGAAGGGAAAGTACCACTCAGGCTTCTAAGTTAAGGGTTCAAAGTAACTTGTGGCAACATTCATGACAAATGGAATGGGAAAGCAGGCTGGAGGAAGGTGTGTGAGCAATGATTATTTTTGATCCTACTGAATCTGGGGAACACATCTGACACTGCAGTAGAAATGGCTAGAAAGTGGTGGCAGACAGAGGTAGATGCCAGCAAACTGAGGCGACAGCCCCAGGAAAGCAAGCTCCAATCAGTGGACACTTTAACGGTATCTGGACTTTATTACACAGGCCAATCACATAACACAGGTAGGTGCTATGACTGTACTTTATATATATATATATATATATATATATATATTTATATATATGTAATATAAAATTCATATATATATACATTATATGTGTGTGTGTGTATGTGTGTATATACATATTAGCACTTCCTTTCTGATATCCACACCACCTAAAGTAGCTATAGAAGGATAAGAAAAATATCTTTGTAAGAAAGACAGAATTTCTATTTAAATGGTCCCTTCTGATAAGACATGCTTATGAGTTTACCTTATAACAGAATATTCAGAGTAAGCCAAAATGAAGGGAAAGGTTTTTGTGGAAAGAACTGATAAGAATTACTCTGATTTTTATCAGAAGGAGATTAAACTAAAATGAAATTAAAGTCTGCTCCATTCACCAAGCAACAAAAATATGGTCATTGAAAACCATCAAGCTATACACGTTGGGGGGTGTGTATGTGTGTGGGGTGTGTGTGGGGATGTGTGTGTGTGTGTGTGTGTGTGTGTGTGTGTGTGTCCTGAATGGAGCACTGGGGATCCATTAGCTTTAGAGAGTAACCCAGAGCCTAATTCCATAAATGTCTTTTTCTCAGTGCAGAACTGGGCTATGTTCCTTTTGACAAATAATAAAAATGCATTTGGATAGATGTGTTTTCAGAAAAGGTCATTTAGTAAAAGAACTGGCATGTGCAGAGCTCTTAGCACTGAGAAGAATGAATTAGAATTCAATGACCCACTTTCAAACTTGCTCTCATGGCTCAGGATCCAATACCCTTCTGGAGCCTGGCAGAAAAAAAAAAAAAAAAAAAAAAAGAGTTGAGAAGATGACCTTTGAAATCATAACCCCAGGAAACACCCAAGAAATAAGATTGCCTTCTGTGGAAGGCATGGAATTTTTTCCAACATGATAGTTGAGTTTTGATGGTAATAACAATAACAACTGAAGTCCTACATGTAGTGACAAAGGTAAACTGAGGTAACAGAACCAAGTTAAAAGTGGAGAAGCTTCTGAGAGGAAATGTAATCCTTTATGAAAGAGTAAATCTTCAATTCCTTTATACAGGGAAAAAAAAAAAAGAAAGCCTAAAACTACAAAATGTTCACTAAAGCTACAAATGTTCTTTTTTATATGTGGATAATTCTGAAGTTATCTGACTGTATTTGTCAGGGTCCTTCAGAAAAAACGGAACTAATAGGACTTGCTTGTTATTAACGCTTTCAGCTGACTGAATGGGGCCCACCTGTGTTGTGGGTAATCCGCTTTACTTGAACTCTACTGATTTCCATGTTAATCTTCTATAAAACATTAATGTTAATCTCAACTTCTCTAAAACATTTCAAATAAGATGGAACCAAATATCTGGTTTATACGACCTACTCAAGTTGATACAGAAAATTTGACTATCACACTGACCTTTATTTCAAAATTTGTAAGAGTCAGGGGAGTGAGTGAGGGAAACCAGATGGCTCATGGGTACTATTGCAAATGGAGAGCAGCAAGAAGTTCTGGTGTACTACTGTATGGTAAAATAATTATAGATGGTGATAATGTACTATATAGTTCTACAAACTTAGAAGGATTTTGAGTGTTTTCCTCATAAAGAAATTATACATGTTTGAGGAGATATATATATGTTTAAACTTATCAAACATTACACAATGTATACATACATTGAAACACCATATGGTAGCCCACTAATATGTATTTTTTTATGATTTTATGATAAAAAATAATTTAAAAAGAAAATCCTTTTGGATTCACAGTTCAGTTTAATAATTAGGTCTTTGATTTCGGATATAAGAAAAAGATGGTCAAGGTAGGGTTGAATTGTTTTCTCCCATTTCCTTCTAGACTCCCACTGAGAAATGAAGCCAGACTAATGGACACTAATACAGAATATGACCAAAGCAAGAGGGATAGGAGGACAAGAAAATTCAGGCTGCCCACGTATCAGATACCATGAAAGCCAGGTTCCCTCATTTTCTCATGAGTTGTGAAATGGAAGGAGTTGGTCATCTCCTGCCTGACAGGTAAGAGGGGGCCTGGCCTATTCTTCTGAGAAGTACTTTGGATCTAAGATTCAGTCAGACTCTCCATATTTCTTTAGGATACTAATAATGACTAAATAAGTGGTCTTAGATCTATGGTAAATATGAAGGACATATCAAGATTCTTTATATACCCATTTAGCCCAGATAGTCAACATTTTAAAAAATTTCTCTGCTTGCTAATGCCATCTATGGCTGGTCTCTATCCAAGAATGCAAGCTGGGAACTTGGCCTTTGGGTTTATAAACACAGTGTTTTGTAATGTCTAGAGGTGCTGCCATTGGTTCTGATGCCATCCAACATGCTTATATGAAACTAGTCCCAGATACTGTGTTTTGATAATGAGGTCCTCAGTCACAGAAGATATGGCTCACTAGGTTTTGGGCTGGCTCCAGTTTTTATAGCCCAAAGAACAGTTCTTAGACTTTACACTGATTGTAAGTTATATTAGTTTCTTACTGTCTAAAAATGAAGTTTGCTGACATCTATTGTGTGTGTGTGTGTGTGTGTGCAAAACCATCTCTTTTCCTATAACAAAACATCCCCAGTGTGTACAGGATAATAGGCCACAAAACCTGAGCAAGTCGAAATGTCATATAGTCAGCAACTTGGGCCATAATAAACTTATCACAAGATTAAGTTCCCTGTTCTCATACTTTCCAGGGCATGTCAAGTGAAGATGGAGACTTAAAAACCCCTTATCAGAGAAGGTAGGCCTGTTGCTCTAAAACCAACCACATTCTTCTCACAGAGTCCAGCCTCAAATGCCATCCTGTCCTGGGATGCCATGGACTCTCTGCTTTCATTCTTAATGGTTTCTCAGGCCCACCTGTGTGGTAGGTTTTAGAAAGTCTGGGTAAGAGTAACATGAAATGAAGTTTGCAGTCCAGGTAAAAAAATGAATCAATGTGTGACCAGTGGCAGCAGAAGGTTGCTTGCCTCACCTAATTTCCCTTCACAGGACCTGTTGTGTCCTAGACACACCCTCACAGCTGCTGCCCATCGTTTGTGACCTGCCACTCTGTTTAGAGCCATGTATTTTGATTGGATGGAGCGAGAACTGTTGTCAGTAGACAGAATTTCCACACACTTAAAGGTGGGCTCTGGCAGGAGAGAAGAGTTTGCTCTCTGTCTTGTGTGTGCTTGAAGGGCCTGCTAGACTTCAGCACCATTGACAATAGTCCACTTTCCTTTGAATGTGGTCAATGGTTAGTGTTTTAATATACTCTAGTAAATTCTGACATCACTGTGATTCCATAGGAAGTGGGATTTCAGGGCATGAATCAGAGAAATGGATCTGAAGGCAAAGTTCAAAACCTAAAAGCCTGAAAAAATAAACAATGGGGTATGTTTCTGGGCCTGATTTTCTGTGGACCAAGTAGGAAAAGTAACCTTAGAAGGTTGGATGTAAAGAATATCAAGTTTCCTATCATAAAATATTGGCTTACCAGCTACAATAGAGTAAAGGTTTCTCATACATGGAATCCATACAACAATAATATCCAATAGCATTAACAATTTTACTGATATTACCTATAACTCATGAAGAACTGAATTTACAACAACATATGGCTAAGAATAAGGTCTAGGAACACTGTACATTTTCAAATATACTTAATTATACTGAGCTGAAAAAACATATTTTATAGACAGTATTTATGTCCCTAAAGAACTACTGAATGACAGGCAAGCTCAATTGGGTAGACACAGCCTCATACAAAAGAAAGATTGTGAATACCTAAGCAAGAGACCAATAGTGGATGAGGTGTGGCCGCAGAATGCGAGGGGAAAAAAAAAAAAAGGAACATATAATCAGTTTGAGGTAATTGCAGTAAGAGGAGTGACTCATGTTGAGCAAGGACAGCCTTTGAAAAAAAGAGCCATAAACAGAGTTAGCAATGATTATTAACTTCCATTTGTATGCTGCACGGTGCATTCCAAAACATTTCCACATGTTTTATCTCAGTCGAATTGGGAAACAATCCTGAAAGTTAAAATAGACAGGTATTGTTCCTCTGGTTTTATATGCAAGGAAAGGAATACAGAGAGGTTAATTGAGCTGGCTAAGGTCGCTTTGCTAGTTAGAGGAACCAGCAAGAAATAGAACCTAGGTTTCCAGAATCTCAGTGTAATGTATTTTAACCACCTCTGGCTGCACAGGGCAATTTTGCTGAACAAAGAAATTCTTCACTTATGTACAGCTTAAGGAACATTGGTGTTTTTAGCCAGTCTTTCCCTATTAATAACAGTGATGTCAGTTTCACCCTTCTCCAGCCATGAAATCACAAGATCCCAGAGGTCTTTCTGTTCATCCTCCATCAATCCTGCCACAACATTCACCAGGCCAAGATCATATTAACCTTTTGGCAGCCTCATCAAAACATTTATTTTTATTGATCTTAAGGCCAAACATATACTTCAGAAAAATGTATGATGCATAGAATAACTTAGTTTTTCTTAGAAAAATAGGATTTTTCCATAAAGAATATATTCCAACTGCTTTATCTTGGGAGTGGGTTAGAAAAATAAGATTATAATTACAATGAGTGTTATGACCTCGTGGGCCTTAAAATTCACCTTAAAAAAAAAAAGAATAGCTCATATTTATCTTTCAGTACAATTTTCTATATTCCAAAAATCCAAATCAAATTTCACAGCAATCAGTGCTACAAGAAAGAAGAGCAAAGCACCTGCAGTTGGGTCTCTCCTCACAACCTGTCAATACCTGCTGGTGATCAGCTGTGGGTTCCACTTTTAATTGTCAAACAATTGATTTTTCCAGGCTATGTGGGGTGAAGTGGAGGAGAAAATCTCTCATGTTTGCATCCAGGGCAAGCCCTCTTACTTGAGACAACTGAACCCCAAATCAAAATAATTTCACTCCATGTTCTAATTATGTTAGTTCTTAATGTCTATAGCATTAAAAAAAAAAAATCAATCACCTCTTTCTTCTGGTCGAGTATCTCCAGCCCAAGGAAACATAACTCGGGAACTAAAAGAAGTATGTGAATCAAGAGAGATGTTTTGCATAAGGCAAAGCTGAATTTGAGTTTGCATGTGAATACGTTTCAGCTTTAGAAGATCTACATTTCTCTTCCTACAATGGGATTATCATTGATTGCAACTTGTATGAATAAATGCGGCTTAAAAGGCAACTACATGAGTTAAAGTCCTTTCACTAGTAAGAATACTTATAATTTCTCCTCTAGTTGGAGACTCAAAATACTGCTGGCAAAACCCAAATTTGTTTAATGTTCTGCCTCTTTCTTCATTGGCTGCCTAATGGTTTTGATCTAGTCAATTCAGACCACTTCCGATTAATGGGCGTCATCAAGATCTAGCCATATACGCTGCTTCCCTCTATGATCAGTAGCAACGGGACAATGCTTCCTGTTATATTTCAAAACACTCACATGGAGTCTTTGGCATATTTTAAGGAGCCACAGTTCCTTTTTTCTTTATTGAACAAAATCAATTGCACACATTTGAGTTCCAAAGTAAATGGCAAGACACTAATCTAAGTACCAAGGGGACTATAAGAATTACAAGATATGGTCTCTGATCTCAAAAAATGATGAGATTCATAAATGCTGAGCCTTTACCATCTGAGCTATACCAGGTCTTTTTAAATGTAAACATAGATGTCCTACTCATTCTCATAAATAAGAGGCCTAGGACTCAAAGAGATTTAGTCGCTCGCTAAAGGTCACTCAGTGAATGTAGAACAGCTCTTGTTCCAAAGCTTTTTCAGAACACTGGATAACACATTACAGAGTCTCCCCAGACTATCTTGTTGAGAAATAAGACACAGAAGTTCTCCTAGTCTGTTTTATGTTGCTATAGGAAAATACCTGAGTCAGGTTGATGTATAAAAATGTATTATAAAAAAATGTTTTCTGGGTACATAGTTCTGGAGATTTAATAACATTATATGAGGGCTGGGGATATAGTTCAGTTGATAGAGTGCTTGCCTCTCATGCACAAGGCCCTGGGTTCAATCCCCAGCACCACCACACACACACACACACACACACACACACACACACACACACGGAGAACATCATAGGAGCATCTTCTTAGCTCCAGGGAAAGCCCCTTCAGCTGCTTCGCACATGTGATGGCTTCATGGTGGGAGCCCACTCAAGAGGGAAGGAGCACATAATGAGACAGGAAGTCAGAGAAATCCAGAGACTGGGTTTGCTTTTTTTGTAACAACCTGCTTTAGTAGGAACTAACTGGTGTACCATGAGAGCTACCTTATTCCTTTTCAAGGGCGTCTCCCCGCAATGATCTAACCACCCTCTATTAGATCCCATTTCCTAAAGTTTCCACTACCTCCTATCTCTGTCACAATGGAGACCAGGTTCTCAGTACATGAAACTTTGGGGGACATACCCAAATCATAGTGGAAGTAATAAGAAAGACAGTAGTACAAATGAGACATAGAAGGTCATGTCTTAGTGGTCATAAAGGTACTAGATATTACAATAACAATGTTTTATAAGCTGGAAATTGTTTCAGGTGATGACGTTTTTAAAACACACTAGGAATGGGCTGTGGTTGTAGCTCAGTGGTAGAGCTCTTGCTTAGCAAGTGTGAGGTACTTGTTTGATCCTCAGCACCACATAAAAATAAATAAAATAAAGGTATAAAAAGTACAATAGCATTATAAAAATACTCTAGGTAAGTTAATTAAACTCTTCTTGAAGAATAGAAGAATTTGAAAGGGATGAGAATGACATGGTAGGAGTTTTATAAGAAGGGAACAGTCTGAGCAAAAACTCTGCAGATGTTTAGGAAAAGGTACCCAAGTACATAAAGAGAATACTGGGCTTGCTGTTCATGCTCTTTCCAGTCCCAAAAAGTGGACTGGCTAAAATATGGTGGCCCTCATAACCAGAGCAAATAGTCTTATGAAAAATGCTGAGGACATCGGTCTCAACAGATTGCCTACTGAAAATATCTGCTTCCAATGACTATGTGATTGTTAGGAATTCTCATGAGGGTTAGCTTTCTTTCAATTTAAGTTTTTTTTAGCTCTGTATATAGCTACTGTAGCATTTCTTAAGTAGATCAATATTTTTTTGAACTTCACAACTTATATGTTGTGATTTTTAATGTAATTTTGATAAAATGCACATTAAAAATAAAGGCAAAAATCTCTCATTGAGTCCATTAATCCATGCACTATGACACATGTTTGTTTATAGATTGTCATGGATATGAGATCCACATAGTTAATTCTGAGTTTCTGAGACGATCAACGAGCATGAAACATTGCTTATGGAAAATAAGCCAGGATGTAGGTAGGAAGTGAGGAGAGAAAAGATGCCAAAGTCCCCATCTGGACTGCTAATATGTTGGTACTACTCAAGGACAGTTTAATGAGGTCTGGTTTGGGGTCTGGAAAATGCTATGTCATCTACACTATAACATAAAGATCAGTAAATATGATTATTACTGACTCCTTGAAAGCATCCAGATTTATCTTAGTAATTCCTACATTTGGGAAAATACTATTACCTGGAAACAAAGCTATTCTTCACAATAAAAACATTAAATTGTTCTTTAATAATGCATGACAGAAAATTGGTGGAATTATTTACTAAATGCCAATATTTCCCATTGACATCTCAGATCACAACAAAGTAACTTATACAGTTTGACATCATGGGGATTCTTAAATAAAGACATAATGGATATATAATTGCAGAAAAAGGTGAAATGAGACCCAGGAAACAACTAATAATAGCCAAATAATTGTTACCTTATTTAAAATACCAGTGCACTGTGTTGCTTTTCCTCCCTAAGCTTCCCTTTAGCTTTTATCTGTCTTCATTTATCTAACATGATAAATAGTACTATATTTTCATATGCATTTCTGTAATGCATCTCAAATATCTTTGCATAACCCAAGCACTTAACAGATTTTTATATACAATAGTCACTAGAGAAACAGAAATCTATGCTGCTCTTCTCAAATGATTTTTTGGAGGTTCATGAAATATCTCAAATAATTAGGATGCACTTAGTGCCAATTAACAGATAGTAAATGCCTGATAACTATTTGTTGAAAGAATAAATTAAAAAGGAATAAGAGCACTTATAAAATCTGTGTTGTGTGGTATGTGGTATTCCATGTTTTTACCTGTAACATTTTGACTATTATAACAACCTTACTATATGGGTAAATTATGACACCCATATAATAGATAAAAATTGAATGCTGCTTTGTTAGTAAATCACCAAGCAAATTTTCAAAAACAGGCACTCTGACACATGTGATTTTTGTTAACTATTATATTATAAAAGAATGAAGATCAATAAATAAATAATTGGAACTACATAGTTACTTATGATGCCTATCACTCATTCTTAATAAAATCTTCAGCTATAAGATATTTGACTAGTATATGTCACTTGTGATTTTTAATGTAATTTTAATAAAATGTACATTAATAATAAAGGCCAGAATCTCTCATTGAGTCCTATATCAGTTCATAAAACCAACGTGTTATATGTGACTTCCTCAATTCTAAGGATTCTATCTTTTGAGATACTATCTGGACAATACAAATTAAAGTCAAACTCAGTGTGCTGATATCAATAGCAGCAGCACCACAGGGAAGATGAAAACCAACAATTGGGAGATTACATCATTATAGATGCAATTTTCTCAACATCTTTTAAATGTACCTAACCCAAGATTGATAGCGAATTTAATGAGCAATCTGTTCTTATGCTGAATGGGCATGATGTTATTATATAAAATGGAAACAACTGGAAATGTGTCAGAAATGCACTTTACAACATTAGTTGAAAATGTCATTGATTGATCAGTATCTCACTGTGTTTGACCCCCAACAACTACCTTTGCAGTGTGCAAGACAAATGGGGGAAAAAGAAAGAGATTTCAACTAAAATCCATGTTAAAAAATAACAACTATTTTTCATAAAGAAAATGTCAATGTCTTTTTGAAACAATATGCCAATAAAATGTCCCCCATTACATAAAGGAAAGCAACCATTCTGGCAAATTACATTGTTTTATTCTTTGAATATGCCAAGCATTCCTTTGGTAAACTGCTACATATATTGTTCTAGTCTCACAGCTGTAAATTTTTTTATTTTTGACTGTAAATTTTTGGAATTTTGACTGTAAATTATATCTGGTTTCTTCCAAATTGCTACTTATTTAATGGACATTTGTTGAGAAATTATTTCTGCATGACCTGAGTAGTAAAATATAGGAAGGGATGGAGGTCATTTCATGCTCTCTGGATTGCAGTCCCAGACTGGTGAGAAGAAGCAGTACAGAGTGATTAGAAGTGTACTGAGTACTCTCAGTACTCTCAGATATTTCCCTTAGTTTGCACTTTCACATCAACTAAGGCTTGTTAATGGGACTGACCATTATATGTCTCAGAAATGGCCGTCAGAGCAGTCAGAAGCAGAAATTCAAATCAAGAACAACCAAATCATAAACATGGGGTTGAAACAACAATTGACCAACTGTCAGATCTTAGTTTTGACTTTTCTTAGTTCCCTCCTACCCCTCTTTTGATGATGAATGACAGGGAGGCACTGCCTAAGCAAAAGGTATTAAGAGCAGGACCAGAATAATATGGCAATCTTCTCCCTAAAGAATAAAGAAAAACAACTTGGAAACTGGGATGGAATTTAAGGAATACATGTTGCTATAGTCAGACAAGGAAATGACCTTATTACTACTCTAAGAATGAATATTGGCCATTTCAAGGAAAAAAATGTGAAGGGAAAACCAATTTGTAAATGTATTGTTAAATATTCATATAAAAGAGAATGAGATCATTATTATAAATAAAAAAGAAATTAGGAAATTCAGTTCAAAGTTAAGTGCAAAGCAAGCAGAAGGAAAAATAATAATAAAGATTTGAGTTGAAATAAATGAAATTGGAAGCTGAAAAGCAACATAGAAAATTTTTAAAAAGATAGTTTTGATTATTTGAAGCATGTAAAAAAATTAGTGTCCAGGCCAGATGTGATGGCACATACCTGTAATCGTAAGAACCAGGGAGGCTGAGGCAGAGGATCACAATTTTGAGCCCAACCTTGGTAACTTAGTGAGACCCTGTTTCAAAATAAAATGTCGCAAGAGCTGGGGATATACATCAGTGGTAAAGCAGCCCTGGGTTCAATCCCCAATAACCATAACAAAAAGTAGTGTCTAAGAACTTAAGGTCAAAATCAACAGTCCTCACTCTTGTCTACAGCTATTTGAAGTACTAAAATGTAACTACATATCAGTTACTGGTTATCTTATCATAATGACTATAATCTTAAACAATATGCATATAAGACTCTTTCATAATGTATTAGGTGTTTCCATTATTTTCACCTCTTGCAATGAGAAATGGGGCAAAACCAATTTACCTTATGGGACCACTTCTCTCTCTTCATGCCCACTGGATCAAATTTTGAAGGATTTTAGTGTTTTGATAGATTATTTGTAATCATAAATGATGCATGTTGTCTATTTCCTATTTAATCTCTGTTGTACATTCTCTTTTAATTCCTGAATATCAGCATCTATACAGCCCCTCTGCAGGAGCCCTGTTTGGGGAGATGGCTTGAATTGCGGTTGACTATGAGCCGTGGAGATTTGGGCATTGTCGCCTTCCGTAGTCTCACGGGACTTGTCCCGGGATCTCGAGTGACTTGGCCGAAATTGCTGATCGGGTCAGCGCCATTTTGGTGGTGTGTGTGGCGTGTGTTAGTCGTTGTTAAAACCAGAAAGAAAAGTTATCAGAATAAAAAACTGTTTGTCTCCAGTTTGCCTCTGAACTTCTTCCCGCGGCTCCGTTGCTCCAAGCGCTTCAGGCGGCAACACCCCTCCAGTGTCTTTCCCACCATCCCTTCCATTTTTCAATATTTATGGGTCCCAGTGTTCATACTTTAACAGAGTTAATAATTCTCTTCTAAAAATAATTATGTGTTGCATGCTTTGTTCACAGAAACTTTCCAAATGTTGAAAAAAAAAAAATAAGCATTTACATGAATATGACTTTATAAATATTTTTTACTGAAAAACAGACATCAGAGCTAACAATTATTTCTTTCTCTAATTTATTAGCCTTTCTGAGGTCCAATGTCAGGATAAGAATGTTGCTCATGGAGGGATGTTCCTAACATCAAGGACAAACAAAATTCTATTCTCTTCTATTCCATTAAATGTTCCAAAAAGGAAATGTTTTACTGTGCTTCATATGTAGACCTTGACTTTCCATTACTTGGCTGTTATTTTCTTTTGCATTGTTTTTTTTTTTCCTGTATTTTCTAATATTCAATTTTTTAATTTTGTGGTGAGAAAAATAGATCACTAGCATCTCCTACCTTTTTCCACATCCAGTCATTTGATTACTCACTAGCCAACATTTCTTTCAGGCAATCATTTTAGAGCCAGTGAGGATCATTCCAAGCATAATTACTTTGAAGGTCTGCTGTAGAATTGTCATCACATCATTGCACTTCCTTGAGCTCTGTAGTCAGTCCCACTGTTTCTGCAAGTCCACAGCCTCTGCTCCCTGTTTTTTGCCTCTATCTTGAATAATTGTCTTTGAAATGAGACATGGAAAATAGTTGTTTAAAATTCTATAATTTATGAAAATCTGTATATTTTCATTTATCATTGATGGGCAATCTGATTCAGTGTGGAATACCAGATTGAATACAATGTTCCCTTAGAAATTTGAGGTTATTTTCTATTTGTCTCCTATAATCCATGGTTATGGATAAAACATATAGGTTCTATTCTTGCTTTGTTGAATTTGACCTGCTTTTTTCTTCCCAGGATATTTTCTTAGACTTGCTTGTAGATACTACTATTCTGGAGATATAATAAGCATATTTAAATTTTATTTTATTGATTATAGCTTTCAGCCATAGTGGAATAATCCAGACATGATTTGCTTTCCACCATACAAAAATAGGAAACTGGATAAAATGTGGGGAATAATATGTCTGCTTCGAGACACCAAAAGTAGGTCTAGCAGGAAAGTGAAGCCATAAGCAAGGGGTCCTAGGTGAGCCCTACCATAACTAAAGAGAGGAAAAAATCAATAAATGTTTGCAAACCAAGAAATGGCACAGATTAGCAAGTTAGTAGCAGTTATAAAAATGTTCCATATATTCAAGAAGACAGAAGAAATCATGAATAGGTTTAGAAAAAATAGATGTAAATCTTATTTTTACTTTTTTATTGGTGGTACATAAAAACAAAGATGAATTATATATTTTGATTTAAATGGAAAGAACAGAGATATGCAGGTTACATTGTCCTTCAAAAAGCTTGCTTCCTAGTTGCAAGAATACAATTAGTAGCCTCTAGTTATTAGTTATTTCTCAGTCTTCCTCAGCATATGACCTGAGGTCACAATTTGCAGAGTAACCCTGGCCAATGACTGAGCAAGAAGATAGCCAATGAAGTCAAATTCTTTCTCAGAAAGCCCCAAACAATTTCCGAAATTTCAGAGCAAAAGAGTGATACAAGGGCCTATTCATTTCTCTCTGTGGGAAAGGGTCCCTTTTGTGGAGCAGATAGAAGAGGAAAATGTCCAAGCTTGATCCAAATGTTAATAGAAACAAATAGGAGTTAGCTTTGTATTTTTTATTTCAGCAAACTGAAGTAAAATATTACTGTAGTACAGTCCTTTTCAGGAGTAACCTTGGAAAATAACAAACTCTTCCCAATGAGCAGAACTCCTGACAGCACAAATGGGCTTTTATTTCATGTGGAAAAAGAAGTTGCCTTGGGTTAGAATGTACACAAACTAATAGGAAGAATCAAGTTTTGGTCAATGGTCTGGAAGAAACATTTGAAGAGTGCAAAAAAGGCTTGGGGTAGAGGAATCTGGATGGATATATAGGAGAAAGAATACAGTGTAAAGATCATGGGATTTCATGTTAACACTTACCAGAGAACATACATCATGGAAGACATACAAAACAATAAAGAAGATAATTTGTTGGCCAATTGTCTTTAGCCAGCCTCTGTGGCTGCACAGAATCAATGAGAATTGAAGAACCATGATGGTTCCCAACCACCAAATTTTATTTATTGAATGCTTCTTCCAAATGTCCAGCCTTCTAGGAAGTGGTTGTTCAGCTCTGGGTCCTTGTTAAAAAATCATTCTTTGAATTTTCCTTTTGTGGTAAATCAACACAGTGGACCTCTTTCAACCCAGGATTCATTTTAACCAGAAAATTTCAAACTTTAGGTATATTTTGCTTTTACTGCCAATACTCCACAAGGATACTAATAAAGAGCCAATAGATCATGCATAACATTGAAACAGACCAAGGAACACACATGACAACAACAGAGACATAACAATTGGCCCATGACCATGATATCCATCAGTCCTATCATCTACAACACCAACCCAAACTGCTGGCCTGCTAGAATGATGGGACAGTTGATGGTGTGGCTGCAGTATGGCTTCCAGGAAAAAGTATCTTTCTTAAATTTGCAATCATTATATGGGTTTGTGCTCCCAAGGGTTAGACTACATAGGTCCAGGGACTAGAGGGTCAAAGTTGAAAAGTCTTCATTCACTATCACTACCAGGATCCCAGTTGGGGAATATATACCCTCTGCCATGCCTCCAAATCCTACAGTTATAGAGATCCTGATTTCTCAAAAGAAAACTCTTCCCCCAGGATGCCTAAAAAGGTTCCCACTGTACCTGGGGGCTTTGAAATCCTTGTATTAAGAAAATAGAAAGACTCACTTGCTCTGCCTGAATGGTGAAAGGACCAGTGCAGTAGCTGTGTCTTGAAGACAGTTATGGTGAGGAGGCTCAAACCCTTTGAGGATGAGTATCAGTTTCACTCCCCCAGCTAAGTCATAGAGACCAAGGCGATCTAAAGTGAAGGAGATCTAAAATGAATAGCAAAGGAGACAGAAGATGATCATCAGTTGTACCCTCAAAGTCTACAGCACTGTTGAAACTTTAACTAATTGTAATTTTCCTCTTATAATTATTCTTCAGGAATAGAGGCTCATCAGTGTCATAAACTATGCCCACAATTTATATCACAAAGTGAACTTTTGTGGTGTCACTACTGGGAACTGTGCTTTATGACCCCATTAGGACTGAGGGATTCCTTTCCCAGGCTATAGCTGGAAGTGGTCTCCTCCAGAAATTCCCTTCAGTGGAAGAGAGTTTTCCTGGCTGGGACAATTTCAGGGCTGCCTACTTCCAAGACTGGTAGACACTTATATAATTCCACTTCCATGTCTCAACTAGGAACAAATCTGAGAGTGCATGACAGCTTCAGTATCTCACTTGGAGTCAGCAGAAGCCTCTGTTGAGATTATACTGCAAAACCAGATTCTTTGTGTGCCAAAACTTGCTTCCTTCCCTTCCTTTCTCATGTGCTAATCCTAAGCACACTCGCTGATACACTTCCAACCTGCCTAATCTACTTCCTGAGAAGTCCTCACTATAACTACAAATCATCCTTCATCTACTCTCAAACACTTACTTTTACAGAAGTTGGTTGAAGTCTCTTGCCACTGGAGATCATTGGCTTTTATTTCACCACAGATGTTTATTTCTTTTTATTTTCCTCTTTGTTACCTTAATAATTTTGGGGTAAAACAAACATGTACATTTCTTGACCCATATCTCTCAGTAAAATATTAAAATTAATTCATGGGCTGATAATCCTACACTCAAAAATGTTCAATTAAAGGGCTGGGGCTGGGGCTCAGTGGTAGAGTGCTTACCTAGCATGTGTGAGATACTAGGTTTGATCTTCATCATCACATAAAAATAAAAAAATAAAATAAAGGCATGCTGTCCATCTACAACTACCAAAAAATTTTTTGAATGTTCAATAAAAGTTTTATATGAATTTAGATCCATAATTGAAATTGAAGGAGAGAAGATGGGCTTTATAAGGATATAATTCTACAATATAAAATTATCAATGGCTTTCACAAAAGACAAGAATTTAGAAGATAACCTGACACCAATAAAAGAAATGCTATTGTTTACATACAGTTGTGCTTAAAATAGCACAATTATGTTATCATAAATGGATGATACAGTCTGCAACAATAAGCTTTATGGCAAAGTTTTATTTATTGACAAAATATTATTAAAACCCAAATACCAAATTCATGAACCTCCTCAATATACTATACTGATACAATGAACAGCATTTCTGCACAAATTTAGTAATTTCATATTATTTTGTAAATTTTCTAGATATAGAAGTAAAAGCTAAATATACTAATATCCTCTATTGATACACATGTATTTTGAAACATAGTCCCATAAATCTGCAAATAAAATTAAATTTTACTTATATACACACAGGTCAGTAACTTAAACACTCTATTTAGAATGGTGAATTACCTTGAAATAATACCCTTTGCATAATAATTCCTAGACAATAAGGTCAGCTTTAACATAACATACTTTCTACATTTTCAATGACTCAGAACTTTAAAATTTTAAAGTAAAGTTCTCCTGTAGGTTCAAAATAAACCACTTAACTATGGTACCAAAACAATTAGCAATGGATGTGACAAGGAAATTTCTTCCTTAAGACAGTTGGTTTGAAATAAAACACATGATCAACAGATGATTCTTTAAGAAAAAGTATGATAATTCATGCGAGCAACAAATTTTGGGAAAAGAGGTATATGCACATTTATTAGATACAGGTCTTTGAAAATATATGTTTTGGAGCCAAAAGGTAATTATTTTTCTTTGTAAATACAGCACTTAGTACAGCTGTGTCAGGAGTTTTAGGTCCATATTTTTGTTTTAAGATCTCAAATGGTTCAGTTATTCAGAGGTGTTAATCTACTCTCTGCTGCTATGAGTAATTTGCAAGATTATGCCTCTAATTTTCTAATTGTAGAAGATCTCTTCAAAAACCCTTGCTAATCACACAATTTCTAAATTAGTAAGCAACAACTGTGCAAGTTAGAAACTGCACAGTGGCTCAAAGAACTCCTGATCCCAGAGTCTAGCCTTAGGCTTGTCACATAGTAAATGCTCAATAAATTTATATGCTTCATAAAGTCAAAATCTATTGAACCGTTCTCTTGACATTCAAAATGATCAATGTGAAAGCACAACTTTTATGAATGTATGTGTCTTTCTGCTTAAATGAAATACTTGTGGAAAGAAGATGAAATGGTCCGAGTGCAGCAATTATAGATGGAAATATTTTTTAATTTTTTTTAGTTGTTGATAGATCTTTATTTTATTTATTTATATGTGGTGCTGAGAATTGAACCCAGTGTTTCACACATGCCGGGCAAGTGCGCTACCACTGAGCCCCAACCCCAGCCCAGCCGGATAGATATATATTTTTTTAAAAAAGATCCTCTAGGATATATTATTAATTGAAAAACTGAAGTTTTTAAGCCTTTGCTCTGTACTGTATTGCATATTTTCACTTAGGTTTATCTGTGGTGAAACATCAAAATAGTCACATGAAAAGTAGGCCCTTTACCTATTATTTTCCATTAAACCACAAATGACACTTTTGGCATGTACACTCAAATTGAATGGACAGATGTATCCCAAAGTCAGGTTCCAGCAAAAATGTCCAACAGGACGTAATGATTATAAATAATATTCCTGTCTTATCCAGAACAAGAATCTAGTAGGTAACAGCTCCTACAGATAAGAATTTAAATTTTCCATAAGATTCATTCTTTAGCATATTTTTCTAACATAGTATTCAAGGCAAATTTTATTATTTAACATAACCTTACATTTTAAAAAGTTACATGAATAGGAACAAGAAGAGTTATACCCAAAAAGGAACCTCCAAAGGATCTACTTACCTACTTCATTTCATTCTGAACATCAAAACCTTGAAGCAAATACTTGCAATCTACCATGAATCCAGGAATGTATAAATGTATACAATTTCAATTATTTTACTTAATACTTAATAAAATAAAATGAAAAAGGATCTAATTTCATTTTTCTGCGTGTAGATACCCATTTTCCTCAACACCAGTTATTGAAAGAGCTTGTTGTTTGTGTGATCTTGTCACCTTTGTTGAAAATCAATTGATTCATAAATGGGTGGATTTATTTCTAAGATCTTGATTCTGTTCCATTGGCCTCTGTTTCTGTTTTTATGCCAGTATCATGGTATTTTGACTACTATGTCTTTGTAGCATATTTGGAAGTGAAGAAGTATGATGCTTCCTCCTTTCTTATTTTTGTTCAAGATTATTTTGCTTACATAGGGTCTTTGTTGCATTTTAGGATATTTTTTTTTAATATCTGGGTTTTGTTATGGATCACACAGAATCTATAAGCCACTTTGGACAGTATGTATATTTTTTAATTTTTAAAAAATTCTTTCAATCCATGAATGCAAGATATCTTCCATTATTATTGTCTGCTTCAATTTATTTCATCAATGTTTTAAAGCTTTCAGTGTCCAGATATTTCACTTCTTTGGTTAAGTTTGACCTTTAGTAGTTTATTTTTCAGTAACTACTGTAAATAGGTTGTTTGCTTGAATTCAGATATTTCAAGAGATTTATTGTACAACATGATTATGGTGTTTAATAATAATGTATTGCATACTTGAAAATCGTTAAGAGAGCAAATTCTACATCTTCTCATTCCAAAAGTGATCAGGACATTAAATGAAGGATATGCTTATTTGAATCTAGCCATCTTAACAATGTATTTGTATTTGGATGCCCCAAATATATAGAATTTTTATTCGGAATTTTAAAAAAAATTTAAATGAAAATATGGAAACATAAATTTTAATAAGAAGTATCTTTACTGAACTATGTACACTTACAAACTAAAAGCCTTAAGGTATTTTGGCCTCTTGTTATGTTCCTAGCAAGTTGTTCTAACTCACTGTCTGTATAAGTTTGTTTGCTGGGGCTGCCATAACAAAATACCACTGACTGGGTAGTTTAAATGACAGAAATTCATTGTTTCACAATTCCAGAGGCTGTAATATCAAGATCCAGGTATTGGAACATTATAGTTCATTTGAGGTCTCTCTCTTGACTTGCAAAATTTACCTTTTTGTTCCTCTCATGGCTTTTTCTCTCTGTATGCATATATCTGAGTCCTAATCTCTTTTTATGGGGACACTGCTCAAATTGAATTAGGATCTATACACAAGATCTTGTTTTACATGCATTACCTCTTGAAAGGCCCTTCTTCCAAACAATGTCACATTCTGAGGTACTGGAGGTTAGGACATTAACATACAAGTTCTGGGGAGACACAATCCATTCTTGACAGGAACCCTAATCGTGGCTAAGACAAATTCTATTCCCACCCTCTTCATGTGGTTCCACGTTGTCTTTCTCTACGTCCTCTGTTCTGTCCTACAATGATCACTCTTGTTTTTCCATTTCCTTAAAATTTTGCAGGGGGTCTTGGCCTTTATTTTTCTTAATGTAGGATGGTGAGATGGCCTGTGTATTTTCTAAATTGCACAATGTGGTTTGCCTTCCTTTCCTTATGTTCCTAAATCCTTGTATCAACATCAATGTTTTCTTTCTCCTGAAATGATGAGAGCAATTTTAAGTTACTTCCCCTGTGGGGTCCATCCAAACCAAATCTGGAAACTGGATCCTGATTCCCCATCTAATTTGACCAAAGCCATCCTGCACTATATTTGTAGCCCCAGCTTAGCACAATTACTGAGTGATGGATGAAGGTCCAACACCTTGTGAATTATGCAAGGCCACAGAGTCAGGACGGGAATAGAATATAATGTGAAAACCTTACCTGGAAAATAAATCACTGGTTGTAATTTGTAGACTCAGATACTTAAGTAATATTTCCTTCACAACATTTTTCTTCCTGTTAATAAAGGCACCACATTCTTACGTGTTAGGAGGGTATGAAGGCATTTTTTAAGTACTGTTGAAACAAATTGAATTTCAGTTATCAAGGGGTTCTCAAGCCACAAAATTAATCATAAAAATTACCAGTGTTTACCACCTTAAAGTATAGGCCTAATCTTGTGACTGGTAATTTTATGTTGTTGAAGAAGAGCATTGAAATTAAATATAAATACATTTTTCAATACATATGACTTTTATTGAAGGAGCCTATAATCAAGGAGATAGCTAAAGATTGCGGTTAGCTGAGAGCCATAAAAGATGTTCTAGTTTCCACCTGATATTAATACATTATTCAAAGAATCTTTGTATGCCCGTGAACACTGCGTGACGCACCTGTAAGCTCGAGCTGTAAGCACGTGTCCTTGTTAAAGCTATATGTATATAACTGGGTGAGGTTCGTTAGTGTGTGTGGGGAAGAAGAAGGTGGTGGTTGGAGTTAGAGCATTTGGAGTGATTGCTGGAGCTGGAGAGAGGAGAAGAATAAAAGACCTTTTTTCATTTTCATCCTGCCTCCGAATTTTCCTGTGGCGTTCGCTGCTCCAAGCGACTTCCGCTTCAGGCAGCGACAGGTGGTGGCCTGTACGGGGAATTCGGTGGCAAGGTAAGAAAAAAGAAAATTTAAAAAGATGGGAGCAAATTATATAACAAAAAGTCGGTTTATAAAAGCCATGAATGAAATTTTTGATATTGAGAACTCAGAGGATAGTGAGAAAAGTGAACAAGAAAGCATATCCTCTGACTCAGTGGAGACCAGCAAGGAGAGTAGGAATGTAAATTCAAAGTAAGATCTGCAAAAGCCATCAGAAGCTTAATAAATTAGCTGAGGAGTATGTACTCTCCTTAGAAACTGAAACTCAGGATGGACTAGTGAAAGTAATAATAGTAAGAACAAGGAGCCAAACCATGACAGTCAAAAAACGGGGCAACGGGGCCCAATGCCCCGGGGCCCACAAATGTACGAGGCACTTAGAGGAGGAAGGCCCTCAGATTCAAATGATTTTCCTCGTCACAGTCCCTTCCTACCCATTAACTCCCTTATCAGAGGGACAAGAGGAAGTGCAGGATTAGATCTCTGTTCTACTGCCCGGATTGGTCCTGACACCTGAAATGGGGGTTCAGCTGATTCCTACTCGGGAATCAGGGGACCTCTCCCTTCAGGAAAACTGTGGGACTAATCCTTGGGCGTAGTTCCAAAAGTTTATTAGGCTTTAATGTTATACCAGGGGTTATTGATTCAGATTTATAAATGGAGAGATTAAAATAATGCTAAGTACACACAGGGGCATCATCTCCGTAAATCAAGGAGACAGAATAGCACAGCTGCTCCTCATTCCCGGTCTCCATAATTCTTTTAAAAGCATGCCACAAAAATAGATATAGCAGAGCATTCGGTTCCACTGGTTCAGGACCTATGGCTTTCTGGGTCCAGGACTGTTCACGGAGGCCGATGTGCAATTAAAAATTCAAGGTATAGAGATGGAGGGGCTGATTGATACAGGAGCTGACTCTTCCATCATAAATCTACAACAATGGCCTAAGGCACTGGCCTCTACAGAAAGCCTCAACCAGTTTAAGAGGCTTGGGATACCTGTAATTTTGTGTGTGTGTGTGGGGTGGGGGTTGTGGGGGTACCCCCAGACTCAAAGTGCTGTAATCTTAAATTGGCAAGACAATGAAGGCCATACAGGAAACATTCCAAACCCTATGTTTTAAACAGCTTGCCAGTTACCTATGGGGAAGAGATATTTTACATCAAATGGGCTACACCTAGCGACCAAGCCTGCAGGTGTTTAAGAAATAAAAATCCTACTCATAATAAAAAAGGCAAAGGACATTTTTTCTAGGGGCCACTGAGAAAACAATTTTAAAAATACATGGCTCTCTAATAAGCCAGTTTGGGTCCCTCAGTGGCCCCTATCCAAAGAAAAATTGCAAGCGGGCCCATCAATTTAATTAAAGAACAATTAGAAGCAGGACACATAGAGCCTTCCACCTCTTCCCTGGACATTTCTCCCATATTTGTAATTAGAAAAAATCAGGTAAATGGAGACTATTACAAGATCTAAGACAAATTAACAAAAACAATGCAAATTATGGGCCCTACTCAACCTGGACTTCCTAATCCTGTAGCTATTCCAAAAAAAACTATTACCTTATAACCCTTGATATAAAGGACTGTTTCTTTTCCATTCCCCTACATCCTCTGGATGCCCCCAGGTTTGCTTTTTCCAATTCCTTCTATTAATTAATAATGGCCCTGATAAAAGATATCAATGGAAAGTATTGCCGCAGGGAATGGCAAATAGCCCTACACTGTGCCAACTATATGTGGACAGAGCTATACAGCCCATTAAAAACAAATATCAAGACCTTATGTGCTACACTACATGGACGATGTTTTATTAGCTCACCCTAATCAACAAATCTTATTTAATATATTTAGTGAAATATAACAAAAAATCTAAAAAAATATGGATTATATATAAGCAGAAGAAAAAGTTCAAAGCAGATCACCTATACTATATTTTAGGCTTTAAAAATCATGGATACTTTTGTTAAACCCCAAAAAATTCTAATAAGTAAAGAACATTTGACCACCCTCAATGATTTCCAAAAATTACTGGGTGACATTAATTGGCTTCGCCCTACACTAAGCCTCACTACTGGACAATTAAAACCCTTATTTGACATCCGTTCGTGGAACCCTGACCCATCCTCACCTCGAACATTTAACTCCTGAGGCCAGGAGAGCTCTAAAAATTAGTAGAACAGGCATTGAAAGATCCCATTGCGATAGATTTGATTTTGCACAACCACTAAATTTGATTATTATTTCCTTCACAATATACTTCCAACAGGGAGTATTTTGGCAACAGGGACCTATATTATGGATACATTTGCCTGTCTCTCCTAAAAGTACAATTTGAGTCTTAATACCTCCATGGTGGCATTTTTATTATCATTTATAGTAGTTAATCATTTTATAATTTACCTTGTTGAACAAATAGGTGACAATTTTATATTTTTAATAAATATTCTCAGTGATAAGGGAAGTTAAAGCTTTTCTATCATAAATTTTATAATACCACATTATAATTCTTGAAGATTGTGATAATTTATTATCCTGAGTCCCTACACTTCCTTCAATCTCTGCAGTTAGAAAAGATGGGCCCTTTATCTTTATGTTATTTTTAACATATCTGAAGTTAATGGAAGTTAATCCTTGGGTTCCTTCTTATACATTTTTGATTCTCTCAGTCTACAAAATGAATTCACTATTGTTGAACTTCTCTGGAAATCATGCCAATTTAGATAATGTAAGAGTTAATTTTATGTGTCAACTTTCTAAGGTGCCTAGCTATCTGGTAAAATATTTTTCTGAATGTTGCTGTGTTTTTATTGTGTCTTTAGAGATTAACATTTTTATTGATGGACTCTGAGCAAAGCATATGGCCCTCCGAAATCTGGATGGTCCTCATCCAATTAGCTGACGACACAAATTGAACAAAAATCTGAACTTTACCAGGCAAGAAATAATTCTATTATTTACCAGACATTTTTGTTAATATACACAGTCATGAAAAACAGATGCTTGACCAATAGTGGGGAACCCAGTATTAGGCTTGAGTTACTATCTGGTATTTTAAGCATCATCTATCAATACTTGAATTTAGAATGGATGGAAAATATCTTGTCCTTGTTCTTCCTAAGTTTTAAAAGTTTGGGAAATAACAAGTAAAAAAATAAACACAGAAGCACTATATTTTACAACTAAAAGCTACCTATTATATAATTTGAATATAATCCTTTTCCAGAGGAGACTTGAAGTTTCTGAGATGAAAAGTGACTTGCTTATAGTCATAAGATGTACATTAAAAAAATACAAGGAGAGACTGAAATCATAATTAAAGTCGAAGTTTTCATATTAGTTATTATTTTTCAAAGTCACATTGATTTATAGCTAAAATATTAAAAAGAAACAATTATAAATATTCAATAGCTAATTGAAATAAAACAACACATAGAATAAAATATCAAATGCAGTCACAAAGGAGAAAAGAAACTTTAAAGAGAAAATTATTTTTAAATAGATGTGGGTCAAGATCCTGCCAAAAGAGAAACTAGTTGATGTTCACAGAGCAATACATATTACAAAAAAAAAGTGTCTTGAAGAATATTGTCTTTTCTAAATTAAACTACACTTAAAACATTTGAAAAAAAAGTAACTGTTCTGACTCACAAAATTCTTTTGATTGCAATTTTCTATAATTATAAAATAATTTTGTTTCATAAACTATAACTTTCAAGTTACAAAATTACTTTAAATTTTAAAAAAGCCCATGTACTTAGTCTATGGACAAGTCATGAACTCAATTAAGAATTTGTGAAGGTTTATTAAAGAATATTAAACAGGAGCACTATAGACCATTACAAATAATCATCTGGCCACAGCTATTTTTCTGCATGCATAGCAAAATAGGCATTCAAGGACTCTAGCATTGGTTAGTGTTATTATATGCAGCAAGAAATAATAACCAGCACAAACCTATGTAAGAAGGGAGTCTACATTTGCCTTTTTAAGTCACCACCTACAATATCCCACCTTAAACTTGCATCTTAAAGGCAACATAAAGGTCAAATAAGCATCTTTACACTTCCTGGGTTCCTCTAAATAGTTCATCTTAACATTGCTTCCAATTTTATCTGGTGTGTTCCTGTCTGGCACATATCCTGACCTTTTGTTTCCATCTTAATTACATTTGTATTTGAGATTCACAGTGTCCTTTGCTTTTTTCAGCTTTGACTCTTGAGCTCATACTCAAACATGATATTCTGCCATTAAAAAAAAAAAAAAAAAAACTTTTGACACAGAAATGTCATTATACCCTACTTACTATTTGTAATCATCTTTTAAAATTATCAATATGCTGATAATATTTTTTCTGTCAATATGTTTATTACTACAATAAGCCTTGGGATCTGTTCTATGTGCTTTGCACACATAATGTAATTCTCATAGCAATCCCCTTGCTTCCCAATTCACTGAGAAAGTTCAAGACTTCAACAGACAACTTGGGATAGTCCACTGACAAAACCACCCCAGCTACTAGATTGTTTACCCCTATTCCTCTTCTTTGTATTTGTTATTGGAGACAATCTACCAAACATATATATCTACTTTAGGCCTTTAACAGGAGCAGGAGAGCCACCATGTCTTACCTCTTCAGGAACATCATTTACATAAGGTTCTTCTCCTATATCACATTTTAAAAAAAGTTTTCTACTGACCATTCTTATCAAATTGGGTGTTATTTGACTCATCTCTAATGAGTTTTATCAGGAACCTACTTTTCAGGTATCTTCATTTTTTACCTTTATAGCAAAACTCTTCAAAATGTTCTCATCCTAATTCTCTCTAACTCATCTCTCAGCCTCTCTTAACTCAATGTACTTAGGCCAAGATGTCCCTGAAATTGCTCTCATTAAAATCATCAAAGCCATCAATGACCACCTGTCATTAATAAATTTTAATCCTCTTCTTACTTGATACATAAGAATTATATCCAGTAGAACCCCACTACCACCCTAGTCAGTTATGGAGTTTTAAATAACCTCTGTATACTGATGGCTTCTAATTTTTATCCTGCCTTTCCCCTTATTATGGTTAGGAAGTGAGGTGTCCCCCCAAATCTCATGTGTGCAAAAATGCAAGAAAGTTTGGAAAGAAAGGATTGCATTATGACTGTCTTGACTTGCTTCTATTCCTTTCTTTCCTGCTTCAGTTGATGACAAATCCACCTTTCCACTTGCATAAATCAAATATTAGAATCATCTTTTACTCCTTTGTTTCTCTCTTGTCTAAATTCAATCACATATTGCCTTTACCTCCCAACCATATTTGGAGTTCAAAACTCTCTTCCTATCACCATTGCTACTTCCCTGCTTCACATTATGTCCCCTTTTCTATAATTCCTGTAATACTATAGCCTTTTAAAAATATCCCTGCTTCTTCCCTTGTCCTACACAGCGTATTTCCATGCCAATAGCTAAGTAATTATTTTAAAACACAAGATGATTAATACTTGGCTAATATCTTTCCACTGAGCAAAAATCTGCTGTTTCTCCAGTCATAGAGAAAGCTTCACTTCTGTACAAGTCTTCCAAGGCCCCTAGTCACCTGGCCCACTTACCACACTGACAAGTCAGGAGTCCTCTCCAGTGCCTCCCTCTCCACTCACTATGTGCCTTTGGTCACCTTTCTCTGAGAGTACTTCACAAATGTCTTCGTGTGTCCTGCTGTGATGCCTGTGCTCTGCAATTCCCTCCACCTGGGACACCCCTCTCTCCAGATTTCTGCTTGACTAAATCATTCCCTTTCAACCTTTGCTTCTATTTCATCTTTTCAATGAGATTTATTTTGACCACTCTTCCTAGTACTTCAGACCAGCGCCTATTCTCACCTCAGCAATCATGAGTCCTGTGTACATGGTACATAAGATAGCAAATATTTTTCTTGTTGTAGTTATGCTTCTTATCTTTTGACTTGTCCTACAAAATAAACTTCATATTTGGCCTATGTTGTGTTCTATTCTATTCATTGATACATCCTAAATGCCTAATTTGCTTATTGCAACATAATAAACATTAAAGAAGTGGTAGAAAATGATTAAATATTAATACAAAATCTACATTTTAAATACTGTATTCTGTAATATTCTTTCATTCTTACTTCATGTTTACTGATAAGATGTTCTTGATTTCTAACAATGTTTTATTACATATTAATCAAGTTCTATTTGAATTTTGTTATTAAAAATTTTGAGTAAGACTTTAAAATGATTAGCCAACATCTTTTCCTATACCATATGTTAAATAATCCATTTTTCCCATCTTGGTAGCCAAGTGAAGAAAGTGTAAGGAGAAGACAAAGATGAGCTGGGCCTAAAAGTTACTGTGCAAGAACATGATAATTCATAATCAAACATTGTGTTCAATAACTTAATAAATATAGCAGCATATATGTACTTGGGTCTGTTTCTGGGCTTTTAATATTGTTATCTGATCCTGTGCAATCTATTCCCATCCTAGAAGCTCAAGCTATTCTTTAACAACATACTGTCTTTCCTTTGCTCAAAATTTCAGTACTACCTTTCACTCCCAATAAAAGAGAAGCATTGTTCTGTTATTCTTTTGCAAGTACAGTATCTTTAAAATGTACAATTTTATAACAAATTTTAAAATATTCTAGGTATTTATTCTCTTTTCAAAGGTATTGTTGCTCTTGAACACAGTTTCTAGTAATATTTTCTCAGCCTATTTCTTAATTAGCAAATCATCAGATATATCAATTAATCTTGCAAGAGGTCATAGAAAGACTGTAAGGATGAGCTGGCTTGACTAGCATAGGCCAGAATAGAGCAAAGCCTGGATTTGTCCACAGGTCATAGTTTGTCAACCTTTGATATGAAGGCAGATGTTTTTCTTACATATATTTTTATCAATCAAGATTTTTTTCTGTTATCACCATAACGGTATCTGGTAGTATTGCCTGCTCAATCCTTTTCTCCCTCTTTTCCACAAGTTGTAGCTATAAAACTAAAAAATCATATCATTCTAGTCTAAAGACTTTCCTTGTTTCCTCCTCTAACTTTCACAGATATTTCTCTCAATAAATAGCATACATACCCAAACCTATTTGATGTCTACTTTTCAGAAAACCCAAACTAACATACCATGTGATTCTTCCTCCCCAAACCATTTTTCTTTATGCTCTTCCTATTCTTCACCAAGTTAAAAGAGATTTGTTTTCTAGGGCTCCTGTAACAAAGTGTCACTAAGTAGGTGTCTTTTTAAAAAGACACTTATTTTATGACAGTTCTAAAAGCTAAGAGTCCCAGATCAATTTGTATGCAGGACTAGTTCTTTAGAGGGCTGTGGAGGGGAATCTGTTCTTGTGATTTGCTGGCAACTTGAGTTGTTTCTTGCAGATGATGTTCTCCCTGTATGCATGTCTCTGGCTGTACATCTCTGTCTTCACATTGTGTTGTTTTTACAAGGATAGTACTCATATTGGATTAAGGGCCCACTCTTCCCTAGTATGACTTCATATTAACATACCTAATTATATTTGCATGACCCTACTTCCAAATAAGTACATTCTGAGGTTTGAAGGTTAGGAGTTGGAGTTATAACATTAATTAGAGAGCAGAAATTTAGCATTTACCATTGGTTTCTTGATATTCTTAAAAGATATTTCAGCCACATCTACCAGGGGGACTTCTTACCTTCATTCAACAATCACCCACTTAACAATCACCTCCCAAAATTTCTCTGGTTAATCTTCCCTTCCCGTTTTCCTTTCCCCCTACATCTCTCATCTCCTCTTTCCCTTGGGGAAGAAAAACAAATCCTTCTCATTTTCTTTCTTATATCTGATAAACATTGCCCTAGAGTAAAAATGGGACTATTGCAATAAACAGGTCTAGTCTCCTTGGATGCAAAATTCACATTAAAATAGTGTTTTTTCCTCCTCCTTCAGGCAGCAGACAAGCAATATAAAATGTTATCACAGGAGCTTATGGAGTACACAACAGAAATTTATTGCTTCATAAGACTGATAGCTCTAGAATACAGTGAACCACAAATGGGATGTGGAACATTTTATAGTAAGGTAATTTTTCTTAAAAAGATTTTTATCATAAAGTTTTCTCCCCTTTGGAAAAATACTATTGGCAGTTGATAGCAAGTTTCAATGTCAGGTGCCATAAAGATAATTTACAATAATTATCCTCCCATAATTCTTCACATTTTTGTAACTATAAAGCCCTCCTTAGCAGTGAAAACTCCTCCAGTTTTGTACAAAGAGGACTATACAGAATATTAAAGAATGATTAACCAGCTGACAAGCCCTCCCCATCTCCAATAGTGCTGTAAGGCTCTTAAAATCCAAACTGACCAACTTAATGCAGACTAACAGTCCCAGGAAATAACATTTTTAAATTTAATTAATATATTTTATGTGGTGCTGAAGATCAAACCCAGTGACTGAGTCTTCCTCTTACTTATTAGTCACATGTGACATAGCTGACCACTTTTTCATTCTTGAAGCACCCTCCCTACCCTTCTTTCAGGGTAGCCTCTCTCTTGATTTTCTTTTCTTCATCATTTCTCATTTCTCTTCTGGTGCTAATACAGATTTCTTATTTTCTCAACATTAAAGCACAAGAAACACAAAGCCTCTATACTCAGTCTTTTCAATTTTCTGTTATTTCTTTCAATCTTGAGTTCCAAAAACCATCTATGCACTGATGACTTCAACTTTTGCTTGAATTTAACATTTAAAAAACAATTGGCCATTTGAAATCTTTACTTATATATCCAAAGGGCTTTTCAAACAAGTCTTGATTCTGCTCCTTGACTACCTTGTCCTTACATTAACAGATATGTTGTGGTTTGGATATGAGGTGTCCCCCCAAATCTCTTGTGTTAATGCAGAATATTCAGGGGTAAAATTATTGCATTGTGAGAGCTGTAACCCAATCATCCTAGTTTGAATGAACTAATTGGGTGTAACTGTAGGCAGGTGGGGTGTAGCTAGAAGGGGTAAATCACTGGAGGTACTCCTGAAAGGTCCATCTTCCCTAAGGACCCTTCCTCTTTCTCTCTCTGCTTCCTGCCCTCCATGAGCGAAGCAGCCCACCTCCACCACACCCTTCCACCATCTTAGTCTGCTGTGCCTCAGACCATAAGCAATCTAGGTAACAGTCGAAACCATGAACCCAACTGTGAATCCTGTAAGTTGTTCTGGTCTGGTGTTTTGGTCACAGCAACAAAAAGCTGACTAACACAAGGTTCCTCCGTTTCTTTAGATAGTAGGACAAACAAAGAAAACTATTAGTTATCTCTGACTACTCTTTTCCAAATATGTCCAATTTGACCTATATCAAATACTGTCGTGTGTGCATTCCAAATACCTGAAATCCAACTGCTTCACCACTTTCTTTAGCCATACAATCCTTCATACAAATTGTTTCTGTGTGGTCTGTAGCATCATTACTTTCACTTTCACTTATATGATGCTCATCTACCTCCAAAGAACTGCCAGAGTACTTCTGTTAACAAGGAGTTATTACTTTATCACATCTACATGTAAAATCTCTAATGTGTTGTTTTCTTAGCCAGACTAAATCTAAGTCCTTTCCATAGACTAAAAAGCCTTTTAGTTCCCCAGTCATGACTCTGATCTCACCCCCCACCCCAGTCTAGCATCAGCCGCATCACACTTGGCTCTTCCATGAAGATGCCTAGAACACTCTCAGCAAGGTAGTTTGCACCTGTTGTCTCTCCCTGGATTTTCAACACTACAATGCCACATGGAAACCTGACCAATAGTTTTCTCATTGCCTTAAACATTTAGGATAAAGAAAGGAAGGAAAGAAGGGAGGAAGGAAGGAAGGGAGGGAGGAATGGAGGGAGAAAGGGAAGACGGGAGGGAGGAAATACAAGCCTTCATCACTTTCTATCACTGACTCTATCACTGCTTTACCTTTCTTCATAAAATTTATCTCCACATCGCATACTGTATATGTATGTCTCTTTTTTTTTAAACCACTTTCCTCCTTAAAATTTAGTCTTGATATAAACATGGAATTTTTTCCTTTCTGTTCACTATTAAATCACAAGTTCCAGAACATAGCACTAAGTACACATTCAAAAACTGGAATATAATTTGATGAGTGTAATCTAATTGTACAGAATAGGAGATGGAGGTAAAATAAATTGTGTGTGTATGAGTGTCTATGTGTATGTGTGTATGTTTCCCAATGTAATAGAGATAGTAAGTAGAATATATAGAAATCAAATCCTGGTCAATTTAAAAATAATAACAAACCAAAAGGAAGTGATAATTCCCTTTGTTCCTTGTTCCACTCATAAAATCAAATATTATTTGCATGATAGTCTGACTTCACAGTGTGACTCCTGTCCTGTGAGCTTCATCTTACATTATGAATCACTGTTGGAAAACCAGCATTTGAACTCCAGCTCTGTGTCCAGCTGCTTCCTCTAAAGTCTTGCTTTTTCTTCAGCTCTGTTCTCCCTTGTACTTCTTCTTTAGCCAGATGACCTCCCTCTGGTGTCTGGCTAAGGAAACTTCCTTTCACTTTGACTTAGGTCTAAGGTCCCTTACACTAATAAGTCAGCTCCAGTCATCTCAGTAAAAAATAAATCTCTTTCCCTCCCAGGAAGCTCCACAGCACTTCTTTTTATTTAACTTTTAGCACTTTACAGTATGTGCCATGCATTAAATATAATAATGTTGTGTTCATGTCCCTCATGAGAAACTAAGCTGCTTGAGGACAGTGCCTTCCTTCTAATTACCTTTGCATTCTGCCTTTAGGTATTAACACAGTATTCAATCAAATAATGAAAAAATTCTTTTAACTCTTTAATCACATCTAGTTATCCCAATAACAAAAATGTCCATCTATTCTCATTCTTAATGTTATTATTTTGATGTACAAAGCTTTAAAATTAGATTTTTCTTATTGCAACTGACTTATGTGTTACTGTTAAGATCCCTAATATAATCAGTATTATTTATTTATAATATATTTTCAAATAAATGCATATTACTTTAAAATGTACTAAATAGAGCAGGGAATGTAGCTCAGTGGTAGCTTGCCTAGCATGTATGAGGCCCTCTGCTCAATCACCAGCACTGCCAAAAAAATAACATATATATATGTATATGTATATATATATATATGTATATAAAATATATATATATGTATAAAAAAATATATATATGTATATGTATATATATATGTATATATATATATACATATATATACGAACTAGAAAATGACTATTAAGAGAAATAAAATAATAATAATAATATACAAAGAAACAGGCAAACATGGATGAGTACATTTTATTTGTCCAGGGGGTAGACATTGTTATGTGAAGGACATCTCCATCTCCTCACTACTTTTAATTCCTCAATTCTTCCCATACTAAATCCAGTAGATTTTTAGTTTCCATTATACAGAGTTATTTAATTGTCAAACCTCAGGAAGCTATAGTACAAATCTATGGAGCAGTAGATAAACATGAAAGAAGACAATAAAAGAGGAAGAAAGGACATATAGCAAAATAAAAACTGAGTAACAAAATAAGTATTTACTTATAAATAACTACCTTAAGTGTAAATGGGTTAAATTCTCTGATTAAAAGACAAAGTGGCATAATAGAACAAACAAAGAACATGTATATGCTGCCTACAAACAATAGTCTCATTTCACTTGCAAATCATGCTTAAGTGAAAGGGCAGAAAAAGATACCCCAAGCAAATGGAAACAAAAAGAGAACAGAGTAGCTATCCTTATATCACATAAAAGAGACTTTAATACAAAGTAAAAATAGACAAAAGTCATTATGTAATGACAAAGGGTTTAATTAAGCAAGAAGATGTCGTAAGTATAAATATAAAACGACATTAAAACTCTTAAAAACATAAGACAAATACTAATATGTAAAGGGAGAGATCGACTATATAATGCTATAATAGTAGAGGACTTCGATAGCACAGTTTCAACAATGGATGGATCCAGCCAAAACTGTCAACAGAGACACAGGATTTAAATACACTCCAGAGAAGATGAACCTAACAGAACTTTCCAACCACCAACTTCAAAAGACACATTCTTTTCAATAGTACCTACAACATTCTCTAAGATAGACCATAGGTTAAGTTACAAAACAAATTTAAGAAGCTAAAAATCATTTCAAATACCTTTTATGACCACAACTGGAAACCAACAGGAGGAACTTCAGAAACATCATAAACACCTGGAAATACAACTGCATGCTCTCAAACTGCTGATAGGCAATGAATACCTTGACAAGAAATTTTTTAAAATTCTTGAGACAAATGATGATGGAAACAAAAAAAACAAAACCCTATAGAATACAGAAAAAGCAATTCTAAGAGGGAAGGTGTTTATACCAGTAAACACCTATACCAAAAAAGGAAATAACCAAAGCTTACACTTCAATGAGATAAGAAACCAAGAAAAAGCCAAACTCAAAATTAGTAGAAGAAATACTAAACATCAGAGCAGAAGTAAATGAAATAGACACTAAAAACTAATTTTAAAATGATCAACAACAAGAAGGTTTGGGGTTTTGAAAATATACACAAAATTAAAACAGTATCCTTTTTGCCTCTTTATATTAGAATGTATTAAGAATGAATGGATAATATTATGCAGAAACAAACAGAAAAAGAAGATAGAGAAGCATATGAAGAAAACCAGATGAAGGACTTTCAAAATCAAAGGCATAGATTTGATAGTCTTGATTTTTTTTTTTTTCCCCAGTACTTGGAACTGGACCCAGAGTGTCAGGTATGTTATGCAAACACTCCACCACTGAGCTATATTCCCAGGCCTCAAATGTTGGTTTTATTGAAGTTTGTTAATTCTGCAAAGTGATTTGATGATATTGGGTCAAATGAAAAAAAAATTAGGCATTCATTTAAAAATTATTGAGCAATTAATAAGTATCTACACCATATACTCATCTATTTTCTGAAATGCAAGTAAACAAGAGAGAAAGAAATCACATCCTTAATCGTGTTTAAACTCTAACAGGAGACAGATAATAAACAAAGAAGTTATCAGGCAACTTAAGACTGTGAGTTGGATTTACCAGGGAGGAGCTAAATGATGTTACCTCATTGAAGTAGATTCCCTGGTTTTTAAGCCAGATGGTCATGAGTTGAAAAAGAGGAAGTTATACTGGAGGGCATAAAGTGAACATGGGTTAATGGGGAATATTTGTGATATGAGAAAGGATGTAAGATATGTTTTGCTTGAGAATGTTTACAGAAGCTACAAAACCATTCTAAAATATGACTTGGTGAACTAGAGGTGCCCTTGGATACTGTGAGGCTTAATTTTATGTGTCAATGTGACGGGGCCACAGCCCAGTATCTGATGCCCCAATATCTGATTAAAAATTATTCCTCACTGGATGCTGTGGTGCATGCCTGTAATTCCCAGTGACTCAGGAGTTTGAGGCAGGAAGTCCACAAGTTTGAGACCAGTCTCATCAATTTACCAAGATCCTTAGCAACTTAGAAAGACTCTATCTCAAAATAAGAAAATGAAAAGGACTTGGGATGTAACTCAGTGGTAAGGCATCCCTGAGTTAAATCTCCAGTACTTGACCCCCACCAAAAAAAAAAAAAAAAAAAAAAAAAAAAAAAAAAGAACACCATTTTTGTAATGTATCTATAAATATATTTTTGAAACACAGTGACATTTGAATTGGTAGACTGAATAAGGCAGAGGCTTTCCCCAGTGTGGATAAGTATTATCCAATTCCTTGAGGACCAGAATAGAACAAAATGGAGGCAGAAATCTGAAACTCCCATCCTACCTGACTGAGCTAGGGCATCAATCTTGTGCAGTCAGTGCTTCTGATTCTCAAACCATCAGACTATACCACCATCCTTCCTGTGTCTCCAATGTAGCTTGCAGATGGCAGATCATCGGACTTCTCAGCCTCTAGAATCACATGACTCAGTACTCTGTGCCGGGTGCTACTCTGGGTGATTTTATGAATAAACACACACACATAGAAACAAATAGGTGCACACACACATAATATGTAAGTGTAAAATCTGATACCCGTACTTAGAATCTCCTTTTGTGCAATTTACTACTAGCAAGGAGGGTAAAGTAGGAAATTTAACATCCTTCAGGATCACCTAGAGTACTTATAAATCACAGAGTACTGGGTCCACTCCAAGTTCCTGGTTTAGTAGTTCTGAGGTAAGAACCAAGAATTTTTGTTTCTAACAAGTTTACAGGTGATTCTGACACTGCTGTTTAGAGGATGACACCTTGAGAACAACTGCCATAAATAAGAATAAATTTTGCAAACAATCAGAATAGTAGAGACTTTGATCACATTCTTTGTTCTCTCTGACAACCAGTGCTTCATCAGAGACAATGAGATCTTGAGCCAACTCGATAAATTTTGTTCTTATTTAATTATTTAGAAAACTGAATATAAATCTTCAACAGGCTACTATGCTTCATCCCTGAAAAAGACTCTGTGTCTCATTATAATAGAGTCTCCACAAGCATTACAAAATGTCAAGTTTGCTGCTAAAGAGCAAGTTCTTAAAGTGCATTTTACAAACTGCAGAAAAACAACCAATTATAAAACTTTTCTCAAGGCCAGACCTCCCTTTAAGTAATATAATCATAAAGAATACCTGTATCCTTGCAAAAAGTTGTGTTATGACCAATATTAACAAAAGATGTGAAATTGTATCATTTGCTTCCTTATAAAAGTTATTGACTTTTCATATTTTTAGCAAACTATTTCATTGCACTCACAGACTGTGCCTTCGAGAGAAGCTACTTCCTCTGCCCATGTCATTCCAAGGATCTTCCGGCTGGGCTCCTAATAGCCTTTTCTATTTGTGAATACTTTCATGAACTCTATTCCGTTTTGCATCCTTTTATGTGTTTCTATTGCCATGTGTTTTATGTGTTTCTATTGCTTTCTGGTGAAAGCTTTAATGCCATTTCATTGAGTGAGTTCTCACTCCCTTCAGGCTGGGCCTAGATTCTTTTAATAAAAGTGAACACTGGACTCTTGCATTTTTTTTTTTTTTTTTTTGTAAACATTGAAAGAAGATATTTATATATCTATTTGTATGTATGTCTAAACACACATACACACACACACACACACACACACACACACACACACACGACATTCAGACCAATTCATTTTCATAAGTGACCACACCTGTAAAACAAAAACCACCCAAACCAAGAATCAAGGTGTTACTAGAAAGCCAGGAGCAACAGCATCAATCTTGTGCCATTTTAAAGATTTGTACAGGAAGCTTTATTGCCTTCAATTCAAAGCCTTTCAACATGCCCTGTTGAACACTTTAGATCAGGATTTCCTCTGCCTAGAACCTGTCCTCCATGCTCCACTAGAAGTAACATCTAGGCTTTCTCAGTAAGTCCCTTTCTTGAATCATGGTAGATATTCAGAGATACTAAAGACTTGTCTGAGGCACATGCCATGGACTTAGAAGAAAATTACATTAAACTCTTGAAATTAAGAAGTGTGGTCATTAAACTATCAGTGGAATTTTTGTGAAAGTTATGATATAGAATATATAATGTGCCCAGCATAAAATTGGCAGTATTTACATGTTTCTTTCATTTTGTTACTTTATTTTCCTGTCTGATGAATACTGTTTTCCATAATTCTGCCAAATATTTCTCTACTTGTTCTATAATTCTGTCACAATATAGACAGAAAAATATTTTCTTAAGAAAGTTGATACACAAATATCACTATAACACCAATCCCCAGCACCATCCTATCCCTTCCCAATTCACACATAATGATTGATAACTGATTCAAAAATATTTTAATACCATTGAAAAATATGAAATGGTGTTGGTTGTGAAAGAATAAATGGATAGGCCCAGATACATTTCTTCTCTGGGGATTTTCTAATACAATTTGTTTTATTGATTAAATAAGTGAGTAATTAGGTTGATCATCTAGATGTTGTCCATTTGGGGTATTTTTAATTAGAGTATTATAATTATGCATAGTATTTGGGTTTATGCTACTCAAAATTTTTAGCAGAAAATATAGGGTCACAATTAAAGTAAGGCTAGTTCATATCTGAAGTTCACATCATGTCCCCTATAATAAACTAAACACTTTCAACATTCTCTGAAACATTGTTTATGATTTTGCATGGAAGCTAAATTTAGCACAATAAAAGAACATCCTTTATTTTTAGGAGTCTCTATCTTTATCTTGATTCATCTCCATGTGATAAGATGTCTTGATAAAGTGGCTGAAGAGACTCCACTGTCCCTCTGTAGACCATAGCAGTAGCAATAAATATTCTTGATTTTCATTTAACAATTATTTATCAAATGTCAGGAAATAAAGCTGGAAATGTCGGACACAATCCTGCTGTTGTGATTAATTGTTAATTAATTAATTAATTAATCTTGGATTAATTGTTATGTGTCCAAATTACCTTTGACTTAAAATCCATATTCATTTAGTAACATTCTGTGGTCACCTGCATTATGCCATACACTGTAGCACTATTTATGAATAGTGGACAGTCCAATTCTTACTCCCATCTGTACATACAATTTTGGAAAAAGAAAGCAACTTTTTTAGTTTGTATTTGATTTTTGTGGTAGTTGCTGCCTAACCACATGCTTTTGAATGACAAGCATTACTTAAAAATACCTATTCTTTAACTCAATGGCTCATTGCCCTTGAACCAAACATATTGAACTCAATTCTCTGCTCACTCGAGATAAGCTGCTCTCTCAGGGGTAATCCCCAGCCACCTTTCATACAAAACCTTGGAAAAGGAATTCAACTGGCTCTGTAGACCTTTTAGATGCAGCTACAAGTCATGGGAACAAACATCAGTTATGCAAATTGAAGCCCTCAAAGAACAACTGATATGAACAAATATGGATATAGAATTCTTTTTGACCATCTAATAAAAATATCTATAGATATTTCATTTCTAATATGAGCCAAGCATGGTTGGTCAATTTATATTTATTATTTATAATTTTCATCATCTTGCTGAAAAACAGTGATAATTATCTCAGAGATGTTAAGTTTGCAGAAAGGGCTCACAAGTCTTGAAAGTAGGATCACATTTGGGTATTTGCCATAGATCCACAACTCTCTTCCTCGGTGTGCATGGATGTGCCCATGAGAAGACAAACTGTATGAAATAAGGAAAAACATAGTCATTTATTTGAATATTTTGCTACATACTGGAAAGAATTCATGTTTTTAAAATGATTCTGAATATGACATGATCTTTCCATTTTAAATTGTTTTGGGGTTTTGCAAACATTTAAGCAGTGCTTAAACAATTTCTAAGTGAAATCAAATGATGTTGTTATAATTGCTAGATGAATGGAGCAAAGTGCTTCAGAAGAATATTGTATTTGTCATTTCCACACTATTTTTGAAGGAGTAGATTGATTTAGACAAAAATGTTATGTGGGTAAAAGACCTTTTTAAACATTGACTTCTAATCTTTACTGCACTCCATTCTAGCTCTATTATATTATGTCTCTCTGAATACAAAGAAATATGCACTTGGTACTAGTAGGCATTCAGACCACAATTTTAAGAAAATTGTGGCTTGTGACTGATAAGTATCTTAAGACAGGCATAGTGCTGTATATGTCAAGAGAACTGTTATTCATTGTAAGTGGTTGGATGCAATTGAGTTTCTGTATCTGAATGTTGTACATTTGTGAACATAAATATCTCAGATTATTTTGCAATAGTAAAAGACCATTATACTACAGGTCTTCAATCTCCTGCTGTGTATTCAGTCTTTCTTTTTTCTTTGCATATGTTTAACTGACAGCCATGACCTGTACCTTAGATGATGAAAATTTTGAATGGAGATTAAATATGTATAAACACTATGAAGGACACTTATATTGTCTTGGATTCCAAGTTTAATATAAAATAGGTATGGTGAGGTAAGTATTATATTATTATCTTAATAGAAATCTATACAAATAATATTACTCTTCACTAAAAATGCCAGCCTTGTATTTTTAATTTGTACTATTTCAATTTTATGTAATGAAATTGTTTTTTGAAAGGACTTGACAGCTATTTTGCATTTTAAATTTTCATGGTAGTGGAACATAAATACAACTAGGATATCAGACCTGCAACATGTAGATAATTATTAAATGAAGCAGTTTGAGAATCTCTGGAAAAGTTTTTTTTTGTTGTTGTTGTTGTTGTTATTGTTTGTTTGTTTGTTTTTGTTTTATTTGTGATGTTGGGGATTGAACCCAGGGCCTTGTGCATACAAGACAAGCACTCTACCAACTGAGCTATATCCCCAGCCCTGGAAAAGTTTTTTGATGAATGCACTGTGAACTCTTCTAAGTGAAAGTCCTTGAGATGACTTTTTTTTTTTTTTTTTTTTTTTTTTTGCGTTTTTTTTTTTTTTTTTTTTTGCGTTCTTTTACAAATAGGAATGAGGGGAAACTTAAAATCAAATGATAAAAAGCATTTTGAGAATTTTTTTAATCTTGATATTTTTATAGGTCACCATGTATTTTAATAAAATATTCAATAAATTGATGCATATTTAGCCTTGGTTCTAGTAATGGACAAATTTCAAATGAATAATTTGTATCAATGATGCTCAAATATTATAAGGAATCTATTATATAAGAAACATGGATTCTCAAAAGAAAACTGTATTTTTTGCTTAATTTTCAAAGTAGACATGATCACTGTCTCAAGAAACATGGGAAGGCGTTTATAATCACTCAAAATTATTTCTTTTGAATTCTACACAATGAATATTAACTTACAAACATGTAGTAAATGATTCTTGACATCTTAGGAAAGGAAGGGAGCAGCATCTACATGTCAATGATGGGTGAACCCAAGCTCCTTCATACCTTTGGTTTAGGCACTGAAAGGAAAAAGGAAAATAAGAAAAAGAAAAAAAGAATTGTGCAATTTATTTTGGACTTTGGAAATGAGCATAGGACACCTATCACAATATCAATGCACATAAAATTTCTAGCAATACAGGGCTATTTTTATATATCCATGGTAACCTATTTTTCTTTCTTTTCTTTTCCTTTTTTGGCTCCTACGTGTATGTTGCTAAGCAGTTTACACTGCTGTACTAGATAATTATATCAAACTGCATCAAACTGTTAACTCTCTTGCACATTCTCATTTATTATGTCAAAATTCTGTCTGCTTACACAAAGAAGGCTACCCAAAGCATTAAAATTAATTTTGAAGCCAATTTTTTTTTCTTCTGGATAGTGGCATTTTACTAAAATGTACTATATAACATTTATTATGGAAAGCTAAGAATTTTACAAATTGCTGTGTATGTATGGAAAAACCAACCCATGTTTGTTGAAGCAAATGAATGCAATGTGTTACACAATGAGCTGATGGATTTTTATTAAGCTTGATTTTCCATCTGGCCTATACAATACCAATGTCTTATGTAAGGCATAAAACACAATTCACAAAAAGAATGAGGCTGCTTTTCCAAAATGCTTTTTCCAGAATCAGTCAATAGAGAATCATGTGTCTGCAACAACAGTCACTTTCTAAAACCTTTTCCAGGTCTTAATTATTTTTCAGGGTGAAAATCACCTGTCAACATTAAGGAACAGTAGGTCACCTACAGAATGAGTTTGAAGTGGTCCATGGAGCAGCAAGGGAAAGTATGCTTCTCTTTTCAGGAAGAAGAAAGTGTATCTCCTTATTTTCTAATAATCCCTCTTATGGTAAAGTGTATCAGTAAGTCCTAATTACTCTTCAAACAAAACAATTGTTGTATAATGTTAGCTGTAAAACTCAAGACTAATTTCTTTTATTTATTTATTTATTTATATTTGAAGTTGTATATGACAATAGAATGCATTACAATTCATATTACACATATACAGCACATTTTTACATATCAATGGTTGTCTAAAAAGTATATTCACACCATTCGTGTCTTCATACATGCACTTAGGGTAATGATATCCATCTCATTCTACCATCTTTTTTTTCCTTTTTACCCCCTTCCCGCCTCCCTTCCCCTCCCTCCCCATTGACCTTTCTATTGTTCCTCTAATCCTCCTATGCTCCCTGTCCCAACCCCTGTGAATCAGCATCCTTATATCAGAGAAAACATTCGGCATTTGGATTTTGAGGATTGGCTAACTTCACTTAGCATTATATTCTCCAATTTCATCCATTTACCTGCAAATGCCATTATTTTATTCTCTTTTATTGCTGAGTAATATTCTATTGTGTATATATACCAAATTTTCTTTATCCATTCATCTACTGAAGGGCATCTAGGCTGGTTCCACACTCTAGCTACTGTGAATTGTGCTGCTATAAACATTGATGTGGCTGTGTCTCTGTAGTATACTGTTTTTAAGTCCTTTGGGAATAGACCCAGGACTGGCATGGCAGGGTCATAAGGTGGTTCCATTCCCAGTTTTCCAAGGAATCTCCATAGTGCTTTCCATATTGGATTCACTATTTTGCAGTCCCACCAGCAATGTATGAAACTCAAGATTAATTTAAAATGTGCTGAAACTCTTTGATAATTTATTTTGCTATATCATTGGGTGTAATTAGGGCTATAAATCATAACACTTAATGAGTTTTAGAATATAAATTAATTATATAATCTTTCCAAGTCAGACTACAATGGCTCAAATACTGGCTTTGCCCCTCACTAAGTTTTTGACCTTGGGAATATTATATATACTCCCTCTGTCTTGGTTTGCTTATTTCAGAAGTGATACTAATGCTGATAACTAACCTACCAGTCAATTAAAGCATTAATTTGAGCATTAATAAAGCTAAAATATGTCAAAGGATTAGGTCAAGGCTAAGCACATGAGAAGCAAACATAAGTATACCTATCATCATTGTTGTTATCCTCATATTTATGATCTCACTTTAATCAAACTTCATTTCCACTATGTAGTTGTCATAATCTTATCTTAGAAAACTTGTAAGAGTGAATGTGGTATCTGGGTTAAGAATTTCCAGTTTATTTTCTTTCAAAATAAGATGAAATTCTAATCAGTAAAAATCCTTTTTGAACAGAATATTCACTAAACTGAATTCTTTTATTGAAAGTAAGCTAAACTGATGCAATTTAGTTTTGAATGTCCTAATTTTTCTAGTTTGCAGAGGATTTACACATGATATATATATAAATGATTTGGTCAAAGAAATGCAATAGCTTTATTCTTATGCAAGGTTCTAAAGACACACATAGTCAAAAAGAGAAGTGCATTAAGAATGTAGGGACAAAATTCAGTGCTAAATAGTAATTGAAAAAGATGTGTTGCTTGGAAACTGCAGAGAACACTGCTTTGTTTCAAGCGAAGGGTAATACACATCATGAGTTAAAATAGTAGAACCTTTTTATAATTTCAACAATGCAATTGATGATAGTTTTAATAAGCTCTGACACATAACATAGAATAGTGCATTTCAATCATGCAGATGGTTCACAAAGATAACTCACAAACACTGATAGGTTTATATTGAGGTTTTGTTACATACCTTATAAAGTTTAAGGTTATGGGTGCATAAACTGGACTCAGATTAAGGGCAATGAAATATTCCTTCTAAGAATAATCACCCTTTCAAAAGAAAAAAAAAACTTAATCAGTGGTGTCATGCACCATTGAGTTTTTGTGCATGGGACTTGCTATTTAATAGCTGTTTGGTGACAGTTGCAATTGGAGGCAGTTATTAAACAATGTAAGATGCTAATTTGTTACTTGGCAGGGGGAGTGAGTTCTTTGACTCCTACCCAATTTCACAATGTGATGACCCTGAAAGTCAATAGAAATAAAGAGATCTGCACATGGAGAGCAAAAATCACAATGCAGTGGCAATAACTATTCACCTTTTGTTTGGGTGCTTGAGGGATGACATTCAAATGCTTACAGTCAAGGCATCTGAATGGTGAGGTAATATTTTTTTCTCTCCTGAAGACTCATTATATACAAGTCTCTATGTTTCTGGAAATTCTTCTAAATAAGAGATAATTGATCTCCACATGAAGCAGTTACTGAGGCCCTGCTATTTTGGAAATCTATTCTTCATTGGACCCAAAATTCAATCTGTTAATTTCTTAACACACTGTAACTTTTTACATGGACCTAATCTATGTGTTAGTGATCCAAAGTTAGTTTCTAGCTCATTTTGTAAATTAGCTACTTTATATCAGTTATAATTAGTTAATAAAGGAGGAAACATTTAAGGAGTCCTATCATATACTAACCACCCTACTTATTTTATTTTAAATTTTAAAGATTCATAATGAACTGATATATTGGGGATCAATAGACCTAATTTCATTATAATAAGCTATCAATCATTAAAAATACAAATATGCCCAGAAATCAGAGTGGTTTCTGACTGAATTTTGATAATAAAAGATATTTTTTCCATTTTAATTAAAGAATTGAGTTAGAAACATATGTGTAAGTTGAGAAAAGTTTTAACTTAGACTGAAATCAGTAATACTTAAATAAAGGTGATAATTAATACTCAAATGTTATAACAATTTAAAGCTCTAAGAATTATAATCTTCAAAGAACTATTCAAAAGAATTTATATATATATAATTGCTTGATATATATATGTATATATATTTAGTGATATATATGTATATGCATATGCATATATACATATATATATAAAACATTAAAAATTATTTTAAATGACACTCCTCTATTTGGTTGGCCCCTTATCTGTTTTTTTAAATTGGAAAATATTCCTGTTTTACTGTATCTAATTTTCAATTGAGAATTGACCATAAGTAAGAGTATAAAAATAAATGCTGATATAGTGAATTTCTGATAAATAAGATGTTTTCTTATATTTTGTTTCATTACATTTCTCAACTGGTATTTAACCTACTTATTTAATCTAACTAGGTTATTCTGTAGTAAATAACACCTCCAAAAACTTTATTGATACAGAAGAAGTAAGGTGTTCATTTTGCTCAAGTTAAAACATGCATGGCAGGAAGATAGCTCTGCTAGTTATAGTCCCTCAGGGGAACAGTTTAGACACAACCAACATCTCAATGTCACCATGTCAGAGGGAAAAGAGAAGTGAAGGGAACTTGCATGATATTTATCACTTCTGCTCACAAACTATTGGCCAGAATTGGTTCAACTGTAGGGAACAACAAGAACAGAAAAAAGAATTGAATAATTACCATGAATAGGTTTGTTCTAGGCATCAACTTGCAGATAAAGAGACAAATAGGAAAGCTTAGAAAATCCTAATTACTGGTTCAAAATCACTTAGTACTTATGTTGCAGAACCAGGATTTAAATACATATTTACATTCCAAATTCAATGTTCTTCTCACTGTAGTTTTTGTTATAACTCTATGTGTTATAGTTTTTGTTATAACTGTATCAGTCAACATCTTCCTCAAAATCGTGTACAGTGGATATATAACTACCATTTTTTTTTCATTACTGGCCACAATTTTTCTTTCTGTCTAGTTTCAGATTGCTAGTTAAATGTCAATTAGTGATTTGTAATATTGAAATCCTACAGGCAGTAAGTTCCAAACTGAACTCAGAAATTTCTACCCCTATCTTCTCCTTTACCTCAATCCCTTTGCATGACTCTCCATGCAGGATTATCCTCAGTTTTCTAATTTTTCCCACTTGTCACAAGTTACCAAATCCTAAAGACATCCTCTCACAAATGTGGCATAAGTTGTAGGCTTCTCTTCTCTTCAGCAGTAGTTTTTCTGGTATATAAAAAAAGTTGTACCTGACATATTAAATCTGTAAGAAAAACTTTACTCCATGGTGTTATAATACAGTTGAGATTATTGCAAGAGGAAGGAAAGGTTGAACTCAACTACAACAAAATAAAAGAAATAAAAGTTAAGCATTACTGGACAGAGCTACTGAAGTAAGAGAGGACATTATGAGGCAGGTTTGGTCAATGTCATTGAGTCATCTATTTTTGCTAATTTGCACACATTGAAGTTAGACTGTTACTATCCCACAGAGACTGGGAGATGGGGAATTTGTCTTTCTTGATTATTGCATTTCAAAGAATTGATTCCCAGGTCCTTGAGGAAGACATTCCTAGGTTGCAAAACTAGCAAAAGGCTAGGAGAAGACTAACATCCAAAAGGGGCAGAGAAAGAATTTACAATTTCATGTCTTCTAGTGTAAATCATTTGAGAAAACAGTAGTCAGAGATGTAGAATTGAGAAGAATCCTGTCTAAAGTGTATTCATGCTGAAGGAAACAGTAAGGCCATCTGGGTTATAGGTTCTCAGCTCCCTCCCCTGAACTCTGCAGACCCTGTTCTATCCCTGCCACAGTGGTCTCACCTTCCCACATGTGCTATTCTCTAAGTTCTGAAATACGTCCTCCTCCAACGCAAGGTAGATCATGTTACTTTTTATGGAAAATTCTTGACCCTGCTATACTTAAAATATAAAATAAGATGCTGTAACTCTAGAGTACTCTCCTACCACTCAACTCACCTTAGGTATATGCGTCACATCCCCCTGCACTGTCCTCCAGGAATACTTCCTCACTCCCTTTATCTTTGCACACACCATTCCCTTCTCCTTGAAGAATTTTATTCCTTTCTTTGACCAGAACTTCAGACCAGTTCAGATTTCACCTGCTTAATGAAACCTCTCTATATTTTCTAGGCAGTTTATCTTTCTCATACCTGGTCTCCATAGAGTGTGGAACTCCTTACCTCAGATTGTTTCTTTATTTGTTTATTCATAGTCCTACCTCCTCCTTTGGTACTGAGCACCACTAGAACAAAGATTCTGCATTATTTAACTTTATATGTTAGCAATTATCACTTGTTCAGTATAGTCACTGTTCAGTAAACATTTTTAGAATGTTCTTCAATAATTAATTCTTAATATATAATAGTTAATGAATTTTAAAACTTGCATTCTTTTAGAAAAATATATTTAATAAATTCATTATGAAAGTATATTCAATAAGGGTGTTAAGCATCTTCTATGTATGAATATGGAAATAAAATTCATTTCCTTGAGATGACGTGTTTAATAAAGTTCAAAATGATCGGGAACAGACAGATGTGAGTGATGGAAACATAAGGTTAAGAGAATAACTCTTTAAAATGGGCTCACTGTGCTGACCCCACCATGTTTTCTCTTTCAAAAAGTAATTTACCTATAGCCCTGCTTGGCTAAAATGGACAAGATATGTTACATTTCTCAGCAAGCTGACTGTTATCTGCAGGAGAAATGCAGGTTCAAAATAATTCCAATAAGAAGAACACACATTACCATGAAGGGGGAGAATTTGTGACCTTTACACAGACCAGATCCCAGAATTCAGGGAGATAAGGATGATTCCCCCTGACCATTAAATCTGAAAACACAGGTTACAATTAAAGCTAGTCAGCATGGGCCAAAGTGATCTAGAGTGGTCATAGCAGCAGAGACTTGAAAATTTGATGTTATCATGCTGTCAGTCAGAAGTCAAGAGGTGGACCTGTGTAGAACTCTATGGAAACTTCCCTGGGACTCCAGTAAAACTGGAGGGCAGCAGAGGCATGCCCTCCTTTTCCTCTCTGAGAGGACCCACTCTCTCTGAGAGTGTCTGCTGTACCCCTTTCCCATCCCTTCTAATAAACTCATGCCTCTTACTCTGAGTGATGTATTTGAAGTCTGTCTGACTTGATCACAAGAATCAGGATTTAGAGAGGGGCCTTCTTCCTGCCTCAGTTTCCTTGAAGCCCCCAGCCATGTAACTAAGCCATTAAAAATCATTAATAATGTAGTAGCACATGTGATTTGAACATGGACAGTGCAGAACTAGGACTCAAAGAATGCCTCAAACTCTCAGAGGAGGCACCACTTCAGCAAAAGCCAAAAGTGTTAGGAACTAATTCAGCAACTTCGGAAATGAACACACAAAGAAAAGTACCTAGGAACCCACAGGGACATGGCAAAGCACAGCACTTTCTGGGAACTACAAGTCATTGAGTATTCCTAGAGCATAAAATGTGAATATATATTGCCAGAGGATGAAAATAGGGAGAGGAAAAAAAAAAAAAAAAAAGATAAGGCTGAACTAATTAGTCAAAGAGAGTCCACAAGGACCTGTCAGGCCATCCAGGGCAATTTAGAAATTATCCTGTTATGATGAAGAAACCGAAGCTCCTAGTATTTATAGGACTCGTTCAAGGTCACAGTTGGGGGAGTGGATAGAATCTTGCTATAGTTTGGTTCTTAATGAGCATTTGTTTCTTCAGAATATGTTGTAATCAGTAATTAACACTGAATTCTGATATCCCAGCGAGGTACAGCTAAGCTTGCTTGGCTTTCTGGAATGAGGCTGATTAACAGAACTGATCAGTCAAGGCCACAAGGAAGCCTTTTTGATTTTAGGGTTAACTTTCAGTAGATTTCACTGCTGTTGATTTTTCTCCCATTCCTCCTGTTAGTAAGTTTTATCTTTACACTTTAAGAGACTTCAATATTGCACCTAAATCTGATTTTACAATTTCATGTCATTTTTAAACCTAAAATTACCTGTCAGTTTTGTTATCCATGTGAATCTACTAACAATGAAATAAATACCTGATAAACATGTTGAAAAAAAATTAAATAAAACACAGAGACAATTCAGAAAGAGACTATACATTTCCCATATATAGAACCATGTATAACCTGACACAGAAAAAAAAAAAATGTGATAGAGGAGCCCTACAATTAAATAACAGTAGCAAATAAAGTGAACAATAAATTCATTAAATAGAAAATATTTTTCAGTGACATGTTACAGTTCCCAGGTAGAATGCTTATGTGCACACTACTGATAAAAATTGATTTGTATTTCAAAAAGAAATATTTCTTAAAAAGTATTTTTAGTAATCTATGCAAAAGTAAACTAATCCCAAGGGGATGTTATCTAAATGAAGTTATACTAATGCCCCCTGGGAAAGGGGGCATTTGCAGTAGTCAGATGTTCTCATATCATCAAGATGATCAATTTGCCTCTGGGAGATTTTGAAATTGTTTTCATTTTTCCGTTTTGGGAATATCAGGAGATGCTGGGGCATACTGAGATAATGGTAATGGTTTCTTTCTCTCCAAAGCTAAGAATTCACTTTTAAAATTGTCTTCTTCTCTAGTGATAAACCACAGATGTTTTGATCAAAATAATATGAATAGTAAATAATCCATAGCATAAATCTCCTCTGTTTTAAATTAAATTACCACCTTCTTGGATTATTCAACTAAAAGTTTCACTAACTAGTGAGGGATGATCATAAACTTTGAGTTGATCTTTGAAAGAAACAACAACTTAGCTGACTTTTAGGCTAGGTTCCTTGTATCAATTAATTTAATGTTTTCATAACATCAGAGAGGATTGTTAAAGAATTGGGTTTTTTATTCCCTTCATATTTCTTCATAGAAGATAAACATGTTTATAACATCATTATACCATCAGAAGTATAATTATTTTAAATATTCTATTTACTTCTACTTTAATGATTCATTTATTTTAAAATGCTTAATCATGTTATATGGTTAAATGCACTTATGTTAGCACAATAGTGAATGTTTGTAATTTATAAATAGGTAGTTCTCTTATATGAGCAGTGAAATTGCTTTTGTTGTTATTGACTCCTAAGTGCAGTCAAAATTTGAAGCTCTTTACTCTGTAAAGTTCTAATTGTAGAAATTAACTATCAATATTACAAAATTTTTAGGTCTGTTTGATTTCTTCCCTTATAAATTTTAATGAAGAATGCTAATAATATCTTAATTCATAAGTCCATTGCCACCTTTTCATTCTTCCTTTCCCTCTCTGTACTAAATTTGACACGGTTCACTATTTCTTTTTTTTAAGAAAGCACTCTTAAAACTTGTCTGCATGAAACTCTGCTTTTCTTTCAACATCCCCCCGCCTTTTTTTTTTTTTTTTTTTCTCTCTTCAGTTTCTACCTGTCTTCTTGAGCATTGGATTGCAACCTAGAGGCAATATTTCTGAGAATTTCATTCTCAGGTATTCTCATGTACATTCATTCCCTAGGCAACCACAACCACACTCATTATTTCACCAACTACATAACAGAAGTTCTCCATTCAACACACTGGCCATTGCCACACACTCTTTCAAGCAGCACTTTCCAAACACAACTTGAAATCTCCTTTTCTCAAATGTGTTCTGTTCTGTAACTCACTATCTGAGCAGATGAAATCATCATTCACCAGATATCCAAGCCACCAAAGTGAACCTTACCCTGGATTCTTTCTTCTTTCAGTCTCTCTCCCACGCCATGTCAAATCACTATATAATTCAAATACTAATCACTTTTAAATCCTAAGAGTCTCTCCATCATAATGCTTTGTGTTCTGTCCCATAAAATTTTTCATGTATATTATTAACACAGCCTCTTAAGTAACCTACCTATCCCATCTTTCCCCATCTGATCCCTTCTCACACTACTAGAATTATCTTTTAGTGACAAATCATTTTTTTTTTACTTAAAAATATTACCTATAGGATGGGATATAGCTCAGTTGGTAAAGTACTTGCCTCACATGCACAAGGCCCTGGGTTCAATCCCCATAACCACAAAAATAAATACATAAATAAATACACACACACACACACATACACACAACACACGCACATACACACATACACATACATACAAAACCTATGGGCCATCATTGGATAAATGACAAAAACATGACCCTATCAACACAATTATGGCTTTTTATGATGAGTCTTAAGCCCACATTTTTGGTCAGTTTCTACCTATTCTGTTTAATAGACTCAAATTAATATCTACATCAATTATGTAAAAGGCCTCAAGATATAAGTATAGTAACTAAAAAAAATAGAATTCAAAAAGTATTAAACTATTGGATTAAAATGGGATATTTTTGAATACAAGAAACATTGTTAACAAATTTAGGCAATGTCTAATGATATAGTAGACATTGTTAAACACCTATGGTATCATCAATTTTTGCTTTTTAATTTTAAAACTGAGAGGTAGAAGTTGGACATCTTCAAATGTCAGATATATCATTAATGCATCCCAAGGCTGCATATTACCCATTTGGGGACAGAAATTTTCTTTCATCATACACTTTAACCCTAAAAATGCACTATTATATATATATGCCCTACATTCTACTATTCAGATAAGAGAATCAAAAATTATAACAATTTCCATTGCTATGTTCAATGTTATTCTTGCAAAGAAGGGAATAAGAATCTTCAAATATTTTAGCTCTTTTCTCTTCAGTCTTCCTGACCCAGCTGATATAAACCCAGGATATAGTTCAATAATAATACCAAATACAAGCTACTGACACAGATTTTTTTAAAACACAAATTGTACCAGTTACTATATACTCACAATGTTTTGTGAGCTCTTGGGAACTGATAAAAATAGAGTAATACATCTAAAGTGCTCTAATTCTCATGGGGTTTTAAATGGACTTTCTATTTTTTGATGCAATTCACTGTCACTTTGAACAAATTCACACCCAGATTAAAGAAATTTTTTTTTCATTGTGATGTTAGAAGAATCACTGAGGTATACTTATTTCACAGGAAACACCCAGATTTAAATTCTCTAAATTTATCTGGTACATTGTACAATATCAATTTTTTAACACAGTCTCTTTGGTATGATTTGGTTTCTGGGTAAGGTGTGTTTGATTGCTTGATCACTTGATGCAATTCCAAAGATTCTACTCTGCTGTATCATTTCCTTCTTCCTTCATCTCAAACCAATCAGCCTTTATTCTCATAAACTTTCTTTTTATGTCCACCAAGTAGTAATTTCTAAAACACATCTGACAAGAAAAAAGAAAAAAAAAAAAAACAGAATTTTTCTGTTATCTGGAAATAATGTTTTAATTAAGTTTTAGGTATGCTGGACTTCATTCTTCACAACTGTGTCAGTTATGGATTTACTTGAGATTCACTGGGTTCCTCTCATGCATTTGCAGCCAGGTTTTGTAGAAAACTAAACTGTAAAGCAATGTTTTTCTGCAGTTTGGGATTTCAGCTCAGGAGCACAAGTTAACCCCAGGTTTTCAGCATGATTACATTTATCTATATTTAAAGTACAAAGGAATCAACATGCTGGAAAGTAATTGCTCTGTTGCCATAGGGAAAGAGATTAGGAAAACTGTGAGTTTAAGGGAGAAACTGCCTGGGTAGTAATCCCTTTTATTATCTATTCTAAGCCATAAAAGATTCTATCCCAAGCCTAATAAATAATTATGTCATGAACTGTAGGGTCAGAGGACTCCAGCAAGATTGCTAAAAAGTCCAACTCAGAAACTTCCTATATTCCTAAGGTCATATTATCTCTTTTAAAAGTATCTGTTTGACAGCACTGAATGCAGTCAGATGCTAATGTGCACAGCAGGGAAGAACAATTACCACAACCATTCATTTGCTAGGTGATCTCTAAGGCCTATCCTAACTTTAAAATTCTATGTCTGTGTCTAAATTAGAGAGTCATTTTCATTTGAATTGACAAAGCTAATCATGTTTTAATTAAGATATTTTCTTTTCATTAAATGAATGTGTGTCAGAACAAAGAATTATGTTAATGGAGAGCCCAACATCTGTCTGTAAAGCCAGGGTCATGGAGCCAGCAGAACTTAGACAAATGACCAAGATCTCCTGAAACAAGTTTACTGGCAGAGCTTGTGCTAAGGCCTCTGTCAGCTGGGCAGAAGTAGACAAATGTACAGAAAAGGCCAGATGAGAATGAGAATTGTGGGAGATAAACACGGCGTAAACACACAAAGAAAGCAAACAGTTGGTGAAAAAGCAGACAAAGCAAGCTCTGGAGGGTGGAAATATAATCCTGTTTTTCTGTTGAGCCACTCAGTGTCTCCTCCACATCACTTATGCTTCCAAGATAAACTCTTAAGCTTCCATTTATTCCAGGACTATTCAAATAATTTGGAATACAACTTTCATGCCAGAAACTTTTGAAAATCACATCCAGAAACAATCCTAGATACTATGAACAAATCATGAGCACATAATAAAAGCTGGGTTTGAGGTTGGAGTCAATATTGGAGGCCCCTCGGAATGTACTAGGTAGCGCTAATGGTTTCTTGACCTTCGCATCTTCTCTGTTGCCATTCTCTACTTCTGGAAACTAGATTTCCTCTGCATTACTGATGTGGAGTCCCACAGTCAGACATTTGACCAGACCATCAAAGAAAATAATCAGATCCAAGTAGTGATTAATTTGACTCCACTCCTCTGTAACAAATAGAAAGGAGATACCATCATCTCTCAAGGCTCACATCTAACATAAAAAGCCTCAATAATGGGCTGGGGTTGTGGTTCAGCGGCAGAGCGCTCGCCTCGCACGTGTGCAGCCCGGGTTAGATCCTCAGCACCACGTAAACATAAATGCATTGCATTGCGTACAGCAAAGTAAATAAATATTTAAAAAAAAATCCTCAATAACATTTATAGCCAAGAAGTTTCCCTCTAAAATCTCTGCAATTGGCCCATTTCTTCACAGTGGTCCCATGCTGACTTACACGATTCTTAAATTGTTTTCTTCCATAGATAAACTATTTAATGGAATTTTATCCTTTGTATAGGTATGACTTTTTGTCAGCAACAAGACCGCTACCTTCATGAGGAAATGACCATGGAGTCATAGTATAGTCTGAAGGAGTGGGGGCTGTGTCCATCACATTCATTTGTGTATGACCAAGCACTGCGCCCAATAAATAATTGTTGAATGAAAGTGAGGGTAAGGAAGGAGGACTATCCCCTGTATTGAAGGGAGCAAATGTGAGATATCTGCATTTAAAAAAACCAATAAGCAAAGGAAAATAGGCATAAATGGAAAAAATAAACCCTACTTTAGAAATGTGAAATATTTCGTGTCTCAGCAATGTTTAAGGCTGAAAAATACATAGATGTTTCATAGATGTATAGGTATATTTCTTCCTCTAGGTGTTAAGTTTCATGATTAAAAAAAAAAACTATGATTTTTGTATTTGCTATAATATAACCAGTGTTAGGACCATGCCTGGTATTTACCTAAATCTTAACTACAATAATAACTAGGTCAATTTAGTTAATTAATATTACATGCATGCCCCCTTTTATTAGTATATAGAAATGGTCCTTTATAAATTTAATGAAAGTAGGAACTTAGAGTGCTCTCTTTGTGTCATATGCCATTAAAATACTGTATAAAACATCAAAGCACTTTAGTATTATGCCAACTCTTATCCTGAGAACAGCACTATAAAGTGATTGCTGTCATAATGCCTGTCCTATGTCTGATGACAAGAAGGTACTGCAGGTTAAGTCAATTGTTGTGGGTCACCGAGCTGGTAGATCTTGGGGCTGGGATCGAATATAGCAGTCATTCTCTGTAGGCCGCCCTGTGACTCACTGTCAAGTTCTGCTCAGTTACCTTCATAATGAAAAGAATGCTTCAAAATCTATATTGACTATCCTATACACAAAACAACAAACAAGAGAGAAATTGAAAGAGAAATTATGTACATATACCCTTTGGAAAATAAGAAGGATGAAAAAATGAGAGAAAAAGAATTGAACTAGTAAAATCAAGGTGCATAAGAAGTCCTAGTAAAAGTTAAAACTGGGCAGAAGACGAAGGGGAAAACAAATGATTTTACTTTAAATTGATCTTGCTGGCTTGGCACAGTGGTGCATACCCTGTAATCCCGGTGGCTTGGGGAGCTGAGACAGGAGGATTGCAAGTTCAAAGCCAGCCTTAGCAATTTAATGAGACCCTAAGTAACTTAGTGAGAATCTGTCACACACACGCACACACACACACACACACAAAGTTCATTCTATGGACATGATGCTACTGAGAAAAGAACTTTAATTATCAGATTATTTCAATTCCCCTGCAAAAGGAGCTTGAAGTAATAAGAATTGAATACCAGGGAAGGCTATGGGATGGCTTCAAAAGAAAATTTAAAAGTAGAACTAGAGGGACAGTGATGGATAAGACATGGAGAATAAGAAAATGTGAGGCATGATTAGGAGTCTTCTACCATTGAAGGCAAGACAGATGCCAGACCCGTGGCCATGAAGACAGGAGGAGGGGAATCCAGATCACACTGCACTGGTGATGAGGTCAATGGTGGTATTTTTAATTTAAGGTATCTTTCTATAACTGCAGTTTCTTTTCTGGGACAACATTGTTTACTTACCTACCTATCACTGCCATTAGTTTCTCTCTTGAATCTCTGAAGTTCTACACATACAAGGCTTCATGAGCTTCTACACACCTGTACTCAGCAACAGTAAAAGACACCATCTCCTATTTAGAGACCTGATTTGTCATGTTGGATTTGTCTCACCTTGGTCTGTTTGCTCCTTCATTTCACATCTACTCAATCTATGAATTCACATTCCTAATTCAATTGAATGCATCTATTATTTTCTCTCTCCAATTCTAGGTCCTCATTATTTTGTAACTAGATTTGGTGTTATTTTGGTCTATGAGTAAGTAGGTATTAACTGAAAGAAAGTCAGGAAGGTGGGACTTACTTTCTCTTTGTGATAGAAAAGTCCTAGCTTGTTCCCACTTTATAAACCAATTCTTTGCTTACTTACACTTAGAACTCGGCTAAAAAATTACTTTCAGCAGGAGACGTTTTCTGACTTCAAAGCTAAGTAGCCTGCTCAATTACCTCTTCCCACTGTACTTTGTATAACATTTAACACCTCTATAACTACCTGTTCAGAGTCTACTTTTCAAACTAAATTGTAAGTACCAAAAGGAAGTGGTCTGTCTCTCTCTTGTGCAATGGCTTCCCCAGCGCCTGGCAATAGTAGTTGGCCAATGATTCATGAAGTAAATTAATGAAGGGAAGTTAAGCAAGATCACACCTCCAGAAACTACCCATTTACATGTAAATCACTAAAAATATACATGCAAGAGCAAGTTCATTATGGGAACTATATCAGGTACTATAAAAGATACCTGAAAAAATAAATAAAATACTGAAAGTTCAAATTTATTTCCCAGATATACTTCGGACATTAGTTGATATAGAAGAGGAAATTGTAAAGACTGACTAAGCCCAAAGTACCCACTGTGAATTGAATAACAAAGCTGGCATGCTTGCAACCTTGTAAACAGTGGGATCAGCAAGAAGGTTCATAGTAATGCTTTGTTGAATGTCTCTGAAAAATACCAAATATGAATCACATATTTTTATGTTTCTCAGCTAGAGCAAAATGGGAGTTATAAAATTATTACGTACAACCACCATGCGTTTGATAAATCTCAACTAAATTACCTTAGTCCAGAAAGTATTAGGAAACACTAAGGGTCATATATTGACATAAAATAGTCATATTCAAGGACAATGGTGGCAGGGCTTTAACCCCCCAAAGACACTGAACAATCTGGCAACCTCCCAGCCAGCCAAAGTGGCAGAGAATTTTCTGAGTTTGAATTTGACCTGCTTTTCTCCCTTGGGAACCTCATATTCAACTTATCCCCAAGATTTCTCAGAGCTAATCCTATCACAGGACCCAAGAGAATAGCAAAAGGTATAATTGATCTTTCTTTTCACTTAAATTCTTTCAAGGACAAAGAAAAGAGATCTAAAAAGTGGTTCTTATAATAAATATCATTCTCTGTTTAAAAAAAAAGTTCTTTGTAGACTTTGTTCTTTCCCAAGTGAATTTTAACACATAACCAATAACCATTGCCCTTTACTCCAACAAAATAGAGTTGAATACAGATTAGTATAAGTCACTCAGAAATTTAAAATCTAAACAGAAGAGGGTAATTTTAAAAACGAAATGTTAACTCATTTTCAATTTTTTTGTCACTCTGGGGACATGGACTATTTAGGCATTCCCTTATAAGTGTGTGCAGTCAGATGGCAGATGCCCTTTCACTCTTTTAAAAATATTTTTGAATTGTAGATTGAAATAATATATTAAGAGATTTCAATTTTATCCGACATTCTCTGTCTTGGAGGAAGAATTAAAATGCAACAGATTACTAAGTATATTCGAATGAGCATAATAGCTTTACTCAGTTAAAAGTCATTGGGGCTAACATTTTTGCATAATGAATATCTTTAACAATTAAGTAGTGGAAAAGAAATGAATTAAGTGTTATCACTTAATAATGCATAAATGTCACAATGAGGTTTCTACCTCCTATTTCTAACATGCAAAACCTGGAGGTAAAACAAAAAAGCAAGGCCCTTGAAAACAACTTGGAGTACTGTTTTGAAGGAGTAAGGCCATCAATATTCAAGTTTGTCTTTTGTTATCTACTAGTTATGTTTATAATTTGTCTCACTAAGATATTGTTTTTATTTTCGTACCCCCAAATTCTATATTTCCTGAGTCTGTATTTGTTGAAACTGACATGATAGATCATCGATCATTTAGAGTCTTCAGCCATGATAATTTAGGTTATATTGGTGGAACTTATGAAGTTAATTCCACTTACCGTAAGAATTCTTAAAGTAAGAAACAGGTGATACATGACTCTCTGTATGAACTGTTACATCAAATAACTTCTGGAGCCAAATTTACTTCAGTATAGATAAAAGGAGTTCTTAGAGAAAGTCTTGAGAGAATTTTTGTTGGAATACAAGAATTTCCTTCTCTACACATGCTGTAATTACTTTATTTTTTTTTTTTTTTATAACTTACATTCTAAAATAACCTTTTTTCTCACCTTTTTCCTTTTCTCCTCAAGACCTTCAGGAGATGTTTTCTCAAAAGGAATTTTACAGTTCAAATTACTTTAAAGGTAGAAAAGATGTTTTAAAAATTAATCATTAAAGAATATTTAAAAATTTCCATCTCTGAATGTGAGCATATAGATGATAGTAGATTTAGTAGCTGACAAAGAACAAAATAATATGTCCTGATTAAATCGTCTATTTTTTCACATTATAGATTATTAGAAATTTACTTATAAAATAGATGCTTCTGCAATGTTAATATCTGTCTATTCTTGTCTCTAAGTTAATGTTTATCCCCTTTGCAAATTTCAAAGTACAAATAATTTGGTGGATTATAAATAATATATTAATATTGTGTTTAATAACATCATATTAAAATAAAATTATTATTTAATATGGAAGAAAGTAGTATTGATTCAGGAAATAAAATTGACCAATTTAACACATAAGATCTAAAACTTAAAAGTTTCTTTAACATATTAAAATTCTAACTTTAAAACTCTCTGAACTATTTCTAGGAGTGGTTATCCACTATTGAATCTCTCTCTCTCAGATTTATAGTTAAATGGTTATTTGCAAGAGCACATGTCTCACTAAATACACACAAAATGAATTTGTGTGTCATCCTTTGCAAGGATCTAGCTGATCTTCTCTTCAGTACCTTGCTGTATGCCTGTGAAAGCAAATTGATTCACCCCAGATTGCCAATGAGGTCCTGTAATATTGTAGTTGTCACAAACCAGGCCTAAAACATTTCAGTGATTTCACTACAGAAAGTATAGAGGACCCAAAGGACACCAGGAGTATGTGAACAGGTCTTTCCTCCTTCAAAAAGTAATAAGCCCTAAATACAAACTCTTAGGCCAGTTAAAGCCTTTCAAAATTTACACCCAGAAGATTTAAATGTTTTTCCACACAGTTGAACCACATTTAACAATAGAGTATATCACTATTCAAGACCATTCTTACCACTGGTTTTGGTCTGTTTTTTTATTATATTTGGACCTTTTAGGAATTATCATTATGTGCAGAGTTATATTTTTATTCAAGGCAATATTGTATATGTTTACTTTTTCCCTTTTGTAAATGATAGTAGCCAATGAATAAATTTTGTTTTATAATAAAATTTAGGATTCTTCACCATGTTCTTTATTTTATGTTGCTGCTAATTTTGAAGTATGAATTATTAGAGATTTATTTTAGAAGCATTTTTCTCTAGTGACAGCAAGACATGATTCAGACACCTTTCATTGTTCTCTCCCACAAAGGTGTTAGTAATACATAATTTTGATTTTAAAGTAAAAAATTTCAGCGTATGATGCTATATGACTCTTCAATCATGAATGTTTCTGAATCTATTAGATAATGATACTCACTTCTGCATTTGACTTTACAATCACATGACTCTTAATAAAATATTACTCAACCAAAACACATGGCTCCACACAAGTATATTGTATCATCATGAATATCCACCTCAAATTGCAACATCATAATGGATTGTCTAAAAAACTGAAGTGAAGTAAATAATGATAGAAAAATCAATTTTAACTTCCCGCATTCCAACATTAACATGAAAACTATTTCTTATATTAGTAAGGACTATACTTATCATCTTATATTAGTAAGAACTATACTTATCATCTTATATTAGTAAGAACTATACTTATCATCAGAGCACAGTATCTCTATTTTTATGCAAATTTTATTATGTTAATGTCTTATTTATCTTACTTGTTTGTATACAAAGAAACAAACACTGTATGAGATATGATAAGATTTATTATCAGAGTTATCAGACATAAATTTTCATCTAGCCAGAAGGTAAACTGAAGATGTGTCTTTAAATTATGTATTTTCCCTATTTTAGGAGAAGACGTGGACAGTAGATTCTGTTCTATCTTGGATTAATACCTGGTGATTACAGAGACCTTAGCCTTTTGCCTTGAGGGATGCACCCCATCTCTGCAAATGCAGCTTTTGATTAAAAGGGAGATAAATGAGCACCATTTTCTTTGTTTTTTTTTTTTTTGCCCCCATTTATTTTTCATAATAAGAACTCATTCCTCCCACAATATACTGTCACTTTTCTTTCAGTCTCTGCAGTAGCTCTGACCCAGTATAAAGAATGCATAAGATCCCTCTGTTTCAAAACTCATTAGAAAAGATAAGAGCAAAAACTTTCATTGAAGAATAAGCCAGAAACAACTTAAATAAGAAAGAAACCTCAGGGGAGTACTAATTAGAAAAGTTGGGATGGGTCAGGAATAACTTGCTCTATTTTTGCATATGAGAAAGTTCCAGATTGGAAGAAGAACCCAGAGACATTGAATCAGAAAACATAGGCTGATACTGAGCTTTTTGTCATCTCCAGAAGGACTTGTAACCCCTCAACTAATAGAGATATATCTCTTTCATAGTTTTTCAGAAATACCTCAAATCATTGGAATTATAGGTCTTTATGAAATAAAATATAGTACTATAGCATAGTGTAGGCTGTCTTTAAATTAGAAATGTCACTGCCCAGTATTCTTATTTGATAGCTTATTTTCTCAGGTCAATACTTTGGGAAACAACTTGCAATCAGCTATTGTTACATTTTATTTTTATACATGTTTGGCTGTATGTCTTCCTCTCTTCTGAGTTTATAAGAAATGATAATTGTACAAGTCAATTCACTTAACATTATTGAGTACTTAGTAAATGTCAGGCATTTGCTAAGAAATTAGCATGCATAAATTTCTTATGTAATCATTCCAATAATTCTCTCTGAATGCTATTTGCTCTACTTTAGAGATAGGAAGCTGGCCTAGAGGTGTGAATCGGGCAATGTTTTTTTATGTTAAACTGCTGTGTCTTACTCCCATATACTTCCTGTTACCCAATAACTTTTTCATCATTCATCTATACCTCCACTGTTACACAAAGCCTAAGAGACAGGGAGACACCATAGAATTTTGCAATTTCTGATTCTCAAGCTATAGTCTATATTTATTAAATTAATTTTATTCAGGTCCCATGTAACATAAAAGTCTCATAAATATTTTGCATTATTACATTTAATAATGTAATATTAAATGCTAAACACTAGAAGATATGCATTGTTATTATACATAATTTGTAGATAACTTTCCTATGACCTGTCATGAAAACTTTACACAGACATGAAACTACAGATCTTGTCAATATCTTCTCAAAAACATTAAGAGGTAGAATGAGGGTTCAAATCTTTCTAAGCTTCCTCAAACCCAACCAAATAAATGACCTTGGAGGTTGAGAGGTTAAACCCAACTAAGGGGTGAATGTATTTTTTTTAAAAAAATGACAGATTTGGAGATTCAATGAAAGGGTTACTTGTGCCATTTTAAGCCAGTTGAACACTGGATAAATTGCAAGAACCCCAACTTCCTCTAAGCCTACCATCAAATCAGACTAGAAGAAATGCTAGGGCGGAGCCTACAGGCAAATGACCAAATTAACTTGTTGACCTCCTACCATATCCATGTGTATCAGCATTTCAAATAAAAATGTAATATGATTTTTTTCTGATCCATAGGTGGAATATGGCATACTCCTACTAAATTCTTGAACTCCAGGAGAACACAGAATTAGCCAAATCTTCTCAATGTTCTCAGGGCCTCTAATGTGGAGAGGAGGTAAGGCAGGAGAGTAGTAACAGTTCCAGCCAGAGAGCTGTCCAGATGTGAAATGCCCATAGCAGTGCATGTGCAGAAATTGAAAGACCTGACAGGATCAATACAAGACAAGTTTTTCATGAAACTATCAAAGCTTAACTTCAGGGCTGCTAACTTGCACAAATTCATCAGAAGACATGGGATGTGCTGAAATTAGCTTACAGTTTCCTAAAACCCCATTTAACTGAATAATCGATTGTAAAACTATGACACACTTATTTAAAGTACACTTCAAGTTTGGTAAACTTTGTCAAATTTATATCCCCCAAGCACAACCATTCACAGAAAAATATAGAACATTTATATCAGGCCAGAAAGTTCTCTGGTGCCCTCACCTACTATTCCACACTCAGAGGCAAATATTCATCCTATTTGTCTATCTTATTATTTTTCCTAGATTGTTCTGACTCTCCCAAGCTTTAGCATCATGATGCTTATTTCCTCAAGGAGAAGCTTAGTAGTCTCACTCCACGCAAACATAGTTCAAATAAAGCCCTAGGGGTGAGGGGTGTTTTTTGAGAATACACAGGCTTTTTTGGCTTCCTCATTTTTTTACTCTCTTTCTGTTATTTCTTTTCTTTTCTCAATTTCCGGTTGATTTTTGACTTTGAACTTGGGCCAGTGACTTGCCAGTCCACTATGACTTTACTATTTGCTTGAGCTCTATTTGATGGACACAGTTTAAAGGGAAAATCCTGGATGGAACAGGATTTCAGCCAGTCTCTTTTTCTCTAGGTTCTGCCTGGTTTTGGTCATCAGACAGTGTCTGCACAAAGCATCTTCTTTGAAAATAATTGGTCTAGGAAGCATACTTATCTTTGAAAGAAATTTTGATTTTTTATACAGAACCATAATATTTTCAAAACCTAGATCCATTGTCTACTTTTAAAAATTCACAGAACTAGGATACTTTCACTGCAATCTTTACAAAACAAGGTGACACTCAGGCTGTTTTCCACTGACTTGCAGAACCTATCCTGCTACTGGTGTAGGGCAGCATTAGAGTGGTGGCAGGCACTTGAAGGACCCTGCAAGGAAAACTGGTACTATGTGTAGTTTGAATTCACTAGGAGGAGATAATTTTGAGAAATGTTTAGCTTAGGTCCTTTATTTGATAAAGTTATTTTAATTTTATATAGCAAAATCATGATATTCACCCTGTACAGTCATCCTGCTGAGGTTATTTTTATTTATTTATTTATTTTTTTTACAAATTTAATGGTTTGGTTTATGTAGCATTATATTTGTACATGGCATGAGAAGATGAGTTTTATTTTTGTTTGTTTTATCCCCTTATTCAAGAACATTACTTTTTCTCCCCTGAAAAAGCCCTCTAGTGCTGAATGCCTAACAGAAAGACAATTTAGCATTTTGTGATGTTCGCCTCCATATTTGGGAAGTATTTCCAAGAATGCAAGTCAAACAGAGTTTAAGAAAATAGATCATGGAGCTGGGCGTGGTGGCACAAGCCTGTAATCCCAGCAGTTGGGAGGCTGAGGCAGGAAGATCGCAAGTTCAAAGCCAGCCTCAGCAATGGCGAGGGACTTAGTACCTCAGTCAGACCCTGTCTCTAAATAAAATACAAAAAAGGTCTGGGGATGTGACTCAGTGGTCAAGTAACCCTGAGTTCAATCCCCAGTACCAAAAAAAAAAAAAAAAAAAAAAAATGGATCATGGAGCTGATTTTTCAGGTTTATGATAACAACTACCCCTTCTTGAGCAATTATTGACAAGTTACTTAAAATCTGTTTCCTTTCCTGTATGTTATAGAGTTTTATGTTCTGTGCTGTTTGAAAAGACCATTTTACACATTCTGTAGACCCACAAACAAAAATAGGCATTGGAAAATTCTGTTGTTATTGCTGTTGTTTAATCTAAGATTAATAACTAAAAAAACCCCAAGTGTAATTAATGATTTTTTTAATCTCTAATTTTTAACAGGATTCAAATTATTCACTAAGACAAAAACATTTTCTGGGTCCAGTGGAACAATTACAGAAACAAATAGTTTCTCTTCAGTAAAACAGACCTAAGGGAAAAGACCTATTTATATCTGTTTCCCCTGAGGCCATTATTATTTTTTCTGGAATAACGTTTAAGGAAAATGAAATTTGGGGACTGAATGACTCAATATGTAAATGAACAAATTATATTTAGAGAAGATCCTATTTTATGTGTTTTATTTATCCTTTTCTTTCTGAGTAGAAGAATCATTTTCAGATACATCTGTTTTCTGGAATTCTGAGAAGGTGAATCTTCTATAACTGTGCAACATTTAGAAATACAGTTCAATTAACTGTGCCCTCTATAGGTCCTCTAGGTATGGTTATTTCATAATAGGTAATGCAATTTTGGTATCAGTGAGATGCATTATAAAGGTTTCCACAGACTTTCCACCTAATTTGAAAACTCTACACTATTATGGCCTCATAAGTAGGTTATTAAGCTTAAGTTTACCCTGGAGGAGGTTTAAAAGCTGGTATCCTCCCTCTGTAAGATCATGGCTGCTACTGTTCTTTAAAAACCAAATATGTTTCATGGATGGTAAATAAAACTGTTTGAACTATCATTTTTAACTTGAGGTAGTCTTTTGTTACATATATGTGCACAGGTTAAGACAGAAAGTAATGCTACTCTGTGATTATTTTAAATGCATATTTTATACCCAAAAAGAAAGAAAAACACTTCTGAAAGTCAGAACATTTGAATGAGCCCCTAGGACTTTTAATATTGTCAAGTAGAGGAAATAGATACTCAAGGACCTCCAGCTCAGTGCTTCTATGCTCTTATACTCACATTTCTCATTCCCTAAATTGAAACCTTCTCACAGGTTCTTAATTGATTATAATACTAAATAGGCAACTCCTATTTCAAGAATACCCAGTGTAGAAAGTTTTTTTTTTTTTTTTAAATATTTATTTGCTTTAGTTGTACACAATGCAATGCATTTATGTCTACCCAGGCCGTGCACGTGCTAGGCGAGCGCTCTACCACTGAGCCACAACCCCAGCCCAGTGTAGAAAGTTTTTATTTTAATGGAGGAATAAAAGACTTCACAATGAAAAAAATGAGGTCCAGTGCTTGGCTATCTGGGAGGCAGCGTTTGCAGGAATTGAGGCCATTTTCTGAATCTCTGAGCATCTCTCTGTGTGTGCTATAAGTAAAAAGTTTCTTGTAAGTATCCAACACACCATTCTGTTCCTTATTTTTCACCAGATTATGTGCTACAGTCAGTCCCTTTCCAGACCCCTCACATTCTGTGCACAGTCTAGATAATGTTGGGCATATAAAGTTGTTACTTTGAGTTTTTGATACAAAGTCAAATGGCTTTGACACTTGTGTGGTTGCTGTCAACTTGGCACCATCAATAGTCTTCAAATACTACTCACCAGCTTTCTCAGAATTTCTTCCCTGTACTGCTAATGAAAGGATCCCAACAGACATTTGCAAAGGTGAAGAGGAGCAGATGCCAGGATCCCTAGTGTCATGGCAGGCTGAAGCTACAGAGCACTTCCTGTGCAAGGACTAGGCTCACAGACATCTTCATCCACTCTGACTGAATACAGTTGTGGTCAATACTTAAGATTTTTATGCTTACAAATTTTTTATCTTGCATCATAGTAGGTATCAAATAAAATAAACTTAAAACTACAATTTTGAAAACTGCACTCTTTCCAAAGAAATTGTCATTTTCAAAGGCCATGACATAGTGTGTTTTTATGAAACAACCCAGTTATCAAGGATATTCTCATTGTGGGAACAACATAGGTCAAGTTAATGATTCAAAAAGGGCAATCAGTGTGACTTTCAAGTTGACCTTCCTTTTGTTGCAATAAAGAATCATGAAGCATTGTTGAATAAATAAACCCCATGTGCTATTATTCACTGTGAAGCACACTAAATAGAGTTCTCCTGATGGGAGGCCACATTATCAAGGTTCAGTACATAAAATCCAAAGCATCTGCATTGTGCTTTGGAATTGGACCCAAACATGAAACAACTCCTCAGGTGAAGTATTCAGGGCATCTTGACACTACAGTAATTTACCCAACAGACATTTTACTGAAAGATGAAAGGATATGTATAAAAATCAATTGATTCTTCAACATAAACATTAAAGAAAAATTGATAGGACAAAGAATACATTTAAAATTATATCAAAAAGCTTTATTCCAAATTGATTTCTTAATATATTACTAGTCTATTTTTTTAATTGATGATACATAGTGAGAAATGAAGTTTGTAACAATGCCAACTACTAGCTTGCTGCTGTCTGTTGTGCCTTTTATTCTTGAACATCCAAATGGATGTTTATTTGCAATTGGTTCACTGAGCATTACTGACCATTTTCTTTTTCTTTTGCAGTGCTGGAGATTGAACCCAGGCAGGACCTTTTGCACACTAGGCATGTGCTCTACCACTAACCTAAACCCCCAACCCAACACCACTAACCATATTTTTTATGAAATAACATGATTCAAAATATTAAATGTTTTTCAATAACAATTTCTTTTAGAAAACAAGTTCTTCTCTTGTTGATACCTCTGTTACCTCTCAGAAGTGCTTTCTTTCAACTACTAAAAATATTTGGTGTTCCAGCACAATCATTTCAACAAAGTTGGTTAAATCTTTAGCTTTCACATACTCAAAACCCTAAGGAATTGTATTGTTTCAGAACAAGTTCACTCTTTTTTTTTTTCTTCCTAAAATAGCATATTTTTATCGTTGAGAAATCTGTTATTATGAAGTTTCATTTGTGAAAGAAATATGTTGTTGGGACCTCATTTATTTCAATATTTCATTTTTTTTCACACTTTTTATGTGCTTCTTTGGAGTAGATGGAAAATGGTTTTTCATACATGTTGTTGAAAGTGATTTTGTAGATTGCTCTCCTTGGGAAACTTGGAGGTGGCAAAGTTACTGTTTTAACTTTATTTCATCCCCAAATACATGAAGAATTTCAGTAGAGTGTCTTTTGAAACACTCATGGCCTAAGTGGAAATAAAGAAATTATAAGATACATATGGTTTTTAAGTTATATTTCTTAGTTTTATAAATTGAAGTATAACTAAAAACTATCTTTATAATTCTACTTTACATTTTGATTAAAATTTTCATAAACATAGTTTTGCATATAAAGTGACACTATGTAAATAATACATTTTTTAGCTGACATATTGTCTTCATTATTTAACTGCCAATCTATTTTTCTGTTAGTTAAACTATTTGAAAGTTCTTAATGATGATTTTTTATATTAGTTAATGTTATTCAAAACCATTATTATATTATTTTACTCAGAACATGCCATTTTACTTCAAATGGTTTTGAAACATAAAACTTACATAAGGGGATTTTTCACTTACATCTATGATTCTTCTTCACATGAATAATTTGTCATTCAGGCCATGTTCATATTACTGATGCTTTACTAATGAAATATGATAATAGCCTATGTACTCACATAATTATTGATCACAGACTAGTCCAGGAATATCAGAAATGACAATATAGTTGACATTGTCCTATTTTTTATTCAAAAGACAAGCTCTGGAAAAGGAAGCAAATGGCAGATTCCATCTGGTTTCCATGGCCAGAGCATTTATTTATCCATGTGCACAGTTCACATAAGACTGTAAGCGCTCACTTCCTCTCTCTGATGTTTTCATCTATACACTGGGACACAGAGGCAAAGAAAACACAGCTAATCACATCCACCTTTCTGGGTTTGGGGAAGACTAGACAAACAATAAAAGGTACAGAATTAAATACATCAGTTGGTCAGATAAGATTGTGAGGAAAAGTGAAGAAGGCTGAGTCCCTGGAGTGAGGGCTACTGCTTCAGAAGCCAGAGTCAGGAAGGTCTCTGAGCTGGTAGTCACCCAGGGAGACACACCTTCCTGAATCAGGAGTGAGTCACACAAGTCTGCCCTGTGCCTGTGTTAGTTTTTTTGACGAATATTACTTTATGTGTTTGAGGGAAGTCCTGAGGACCCCAGAAAGATTTTTATTTACCTACCCTCTGAATTCAATGAAATTCTGTCTAGTCGTTTTATAAACGATGGTAACAGACTCTATCCACAGGTGTTTGCCTCTGCTCACTGTGTTTTCTATATTTAAATAAGCACCTGGCTATTGACATTTTATATGTTATAATCTCTCTATTTTGGCAACTTTATTAATCTAAGAAAGGACATTACAATCTGTCCATTTAAACAAGAATTATTCTGATATAACCATTTGGGCTTTTAAGAGAACCAAATTACTGTGAAGGAGTGGATAATGAATACTGCATTTCCTTCAAGCCCTTAATAAGCCTTTGCTATTAGGTGAGAAGTAGAATAGCATTGCATTTTATTCACTATGAGTGAGAAAGGGGCTTCAGATTTTCAGAACCATAAGGAAGACTTTTCTTCTTCCTTTGGTTCTCACATCTATTCCGTTATAGATACCTGTCCTGACTTGATCATCTCTTATCACCTCCTCATCTAATCTATCAATAAGTCAATCATCTTACTCCATACATATTCCAATTCATTCCAGCTCTGCACTGCGGAAGTATGCCAGCATTTCAGCTACTACTCTCTCCCTCCTGGACTATTGAAACATTATCATGAGTACAGGGAGAAATAATTACCCTATCTGTACTGTGGGATAAAAACTGGTTGCAAAGCAGGGAATAGCTTGGAAAAGGTGAGATTTTTTTAAAATATCATTGATTAACATACACCGTTTTCAGTGTTTCTTCTTATTCTTGTGCATTCCACATCTGTACAGTGTCATATACAGCCCGGGATGTGATAAACCAGCCTAATTCCATCTTAAGACCGGGAGCCATCCTGTCAAAAAGTTATGAAAAGCCCACTTCAGTTTTCTATGAAATGCTAGGATTCCTATTTGGCCTGAGCCCATTTTAATGTTTTAAAATTGTTTGGCATTCATGCCCAGGCCTTGAGCTCACTCAGGCCTGGCTTTCCTTGACCAGATAACAACTCTTTCTCTCTCTAAAACTAATGGTGCCTCATAAACTTTTGATGTGGGGTTTGACTATTACTCCCTCCCTTGGAATGCAATGCCATGTAGATTATTAGTTTGCTACTTGCTCTTGAATTGCATATGTCTGACCTTGTTAGCTGTAAGTTCCCAATATTTTTTGTAACTCTTTGAACTATAAAAACCTTATCTTCCCTGAGAGCGGGGCTGACCTCTAGCCCAGTGTTTGGGAGGGGCAGCCACTGGCCAGCTCCCTTTGTGTGTACACAATATAAGCTTGCTTTAATTTAAAATTGGAGTTGGTGGTCTTTTTTTTGTGTCTTGGATCAACAGCTGGACATAGTGTGGTCTGGTGGAATGAAGAAAGAGCTGCCCAAGGCTAGTCCAGACAGCCATAGCCAAAGCAGTAATTCTGAAAGGAGGAAATGAGCACAGTTACCAGGACAATTTTCTGGGCACATAAGCATCATTCTGTAACATGTTTCAAATTTTCAGGAAGAAAAAGTAGCAGAACAGACTTCAGACTTTACATGGTTTGAAAAGTGGAAACTACGAAAATGTTTGGAATTTAAAGAAAGTATATTTCTGTAGTCAAAAGGTAAGTGGAATTTGGGGCCATAATTCTTATGCCATATTTTGAATATAGTTATTACTGTTAAGAGCTATGTGGGAATATTTACAAGTTTACATCTATTGATAGAAAATAGGCCATGATGAAAAATGTTTATATAAATGAGAGACAAAAGAAATTAGAGTGTTCTATCAGTGCTTGTTTAATCTTCGCCCATGAGTCTATATCTTCAACAATTATATCCCGGATGAAATGTCACCAGGCTCATTTTGCAGCCCTGTTGATTAAGCAAAGATATAACTCAGTAAGGTACATGGATTGAAATCTTTTATACCATTTGAACAGAATAGCCTCAATTGGTCTCTCAGAGACCTATCAGCTAAATGAAGTGCCTTTGTGTCCTTGCCTTGGGGCAACAGAACCTAAGGTTTAAACATGATTACAGAAGTTAGACTTCACATGTGCACAAAATGCTAAAGAGTTGGAATAATTTTGCTTTCAGGTACTTGAAAATAAAAGTTGATTGTCTTAATTTGGAATGTGATTTGTGCTTAAATTCTCTCCAGAATATTATTGCTCATTTTGGAAAAAAGATCTATTTTAGCATTCCACAGGAGTACTCATTTAGGGAGAAAAATAATAAACAATAGTTACCTCTGCTATATTTTTCCAAGGAAGGATGATGAATCACACCATTTTAAAGATGGTAAAGTTAAATTTCAGCTGGTGATTAAAGCACTTATCTTCAGATAATTACATTATGTCAGTGGCTCACTGATTTAAATCACAAAAATAGAAACGCCCTCTTTAGCTTGATAAAGTCATGCATTTATATCCTCTATAAATAATTTTTTTTTTAAGAAAGGAAGCACAAAAGTTGTAGGAATACTATTACTTATATTAAACGGGCAAAGTTGTAATAAATCATTCTGACTGATAAATGTCATAGTTTCTTTTCCATGAATATGATAAATGTTTTAAAAACTGGGTCAAACATTCAAAATTTAAAGTTTATTTTAAGAATTAAAAAAAGAAACACCTAGATTACCTTTGCAGTTTGTGTTTATAGCTATTTTTGGTAAGAACCCATGTCATACATTAGCAGAGTTTGTGTTTATAATAGCATTACCTCAATATTGTCCACAAGACAGGGCTCACTTTACATAAAAGAAGAAAATATGGCTATTTGCATACATCAAAATTCTGTAAAACATGGGAAATTTTAGAACTTGTTTAAGGGAGAAAAAATAGATATATACAAGTTTAGAAGGGAAAAACATCTATCTTCATGAATTCTAAGAAAGTTTATTTGATTTTATAGATAATAAAACAGCTTAAGAATAGCAAAGTTTTTCAGAGACTTGGTAAAAGACTGTTGTTTAGTTTTTTTAAAAAAAAATATTGCTACAGCAGCTGCAGGAAAGTCTGGCCCAAACACAGGGCCCTGCTTGTAATATGCTCTATTGCTTTCCTAAACAGAAGGAATCACAAGGGCATAAAGAAACAAAAGATGAGCGGGTAAAGCACCCATACCACAGTCAATAACATAAAATGTCAGTTCTTATTCAACCCTATTCAAACAACCATGCATGATTTCTCCTGAAATTACTACTCCAGGCTTGATGGTTTCTTCATTAGATTTCTTATTGCCACCTCTACATGGTGTTAAACCAGGGGTGAACAATGGTCACCCTGCAGCATCATAAAGCAGACCCCCTTGCTAAGGGTCTCTGGATCTCTCTGTAACTAAGGAGAGAACTCTGATTAGCTGCAAGGAAACTCAACTGGCAAAAAATTTCTCTTCCACTTTCTCAGGTGATTAGAAGTAAATAGCAACATAATTTTCAGAGTGGTTTTGTTATTTAAAATATACATGAAACTTAGTGTGGCCATAAAGTTTATAGAAATATTTAAATGTGTTTTTGGGAAGCAAACACAAGAAAAGTCTTAAAAGGAATACCAAGATTTACTCTGACCTTTAGCTAAAAGGTTTTCCTCAAAACCCATAATTTTGAAATGGAAAAGTAAATAACAGTGATGCTCTTCAGTTTTAGTTTTTACTTCTGTTCAATTCCAGTATCATATTTTTCTATTGCTATGTAACAAATTATCACAAAATTTAGAGGTTTAATCTAGCAAGCTTTTTTCACTGTGTGTGTGTGTGTGTGTGTGTGTGTGTGTGTGTGTGTGTCAGGGTGTGTTTGCTTTTTGTTTGTTTTGGGTGTGTGTGTATGTGTGTGTGTCTCTGTATTAGGTACTTGGGCACATATTACCTGGCTCAGAGTCCCTCATGAGATTTCATTCAAGCTGTCAGGCCAGACTTCAGGTATCTTAAGGTTGATCTGCAACTGAATACTGCTCTTTGAAGATCATGCACATAGGCTGTGGTAGGTCTTGTTTCTTTATCACACAGGACTCTCCATAGGTTTCCCGAGTAACTTGACAACATGGCAGTTGGTGAAGAGAAAGACAGGGAGAAATGGAGAGAATACCAGGGAGCACTGAATATAGATGCCTCAATCTTCTTGGAATCTGAATTTGAAAGTGACATGCCATTATTTCTGCTAGATTCCTTTTTCAGAAGTTAGTAAGTCCAGTCCACACTCAACAGGAAGTAATAGCATAACAGAAGGACTACCTGGAGGCTAAGGATCATTGGTGATCAATTTTGAGGCCGCCTACTATATCTGAGTTTTTTTTAAATTTAATATAATTTTTTATTTGTTTTAGTTAGTTACACATGACAGTAGAATGCATTTATGCACTGTGATATTTCATATGTAGATGGGATATAATTTCTCATTTTTCAAAGTGTACATCTGTTGTTTTTAATTTTGTTTTATTTCTTTATTTATTTTATTTTTTTTTTCTCTTTACACATTTACTACTTATTGTTTGGAAGAAGCAAAGCCTTGTTCAATCTAATGGCAGGTATAGAAAGGAATTCTTATTAAAATCTAAGCAGTCCCTGAATTATAAATATTCAAGTGTTTTTTGCTTTTTTTTTAACTTTACAGTGGTATGAAAAACATATATTCATTAGAATCTGTACTTCAAATTTTGTATTTTGATCTTTCCCCAGTCAAGTGATATGTGGTACAATAAGTTTCCATTATGCCAGGCAACATCAGCCAGGGGTAGTGCCCATCAACCACAGACCATTGAGGGAAACAATTGACCCTCAGCATGGTGCTATGTTGCCAAGCTAGAATGTTTAGTACACTAGGTATTATTCACTGCAGTTTTTGACTTATGATATTTTAAACTTACTATGTATAGGTTCACTGGGATATAACCCCATGGTAAGTGAAGGATGTGTACCACATGAATATACTATTCTTATATTCAAGGGCATGTGGCACGAAGTGTAAAAACAAATCTTTCAGAACTATTCATTGCATTTACATAGAAATAATATTCAAGTTAAATTTCTTTGTAGATATGAATATTAGTTGTTAAAAAATTATAAATAGTCATATGATAAGCTGAACAAGTGTTAGGTTTAGAAGGAAAGTTAATTTAACTTTTTAATTTTCACTACTCTTTTGCTAGATGAGATTCTGCTAAGACAGTGCTTGGATTTCACTTCCTCTATGTACAACTGTTGTAGGCATTTTGATGGAAATCTTTTAAAATAATATGTATGACTAGGCAATTGCCATAAGCTTCTTTAGAATGGCATATGTAAATTATTAATATGTATTTTTCTGGAAACAGCTTTGGATAGATGTGATTGCAACCTGATATCTGCCACTTCCTAACCATCACTTTAGGTTTCTTGCATAACATCATTAGGTTAGACTTCTCATTACTAAACGGAGTGAGTTACATCAGTAATTTTAAGTTTTGTCCCCTTGTAAAATACTATTATTTTGCAGTGAAACCTACAAAAGTAATAGAAAAGGCAATGAAGAAAATAGTATTCTCTGATACATGAGACTGCTCTGAATTTGAAATTATAAACTTTAATAGTCTTAACTCTATAATTACTAATTTAGTGAAGATATTTATACTGACTTTAACTCAAACATGATGAGAAATATTTGGAGAAAAAATTGTGGGTGTGCTGAACAGGTGCACATTTTTTTCTAAATTCCTTAAAAGATACAGTATAACAACAGTTTATGTAATGTTTACATTGCGTTAGATATTATATATAATCTAGAAATGATTTAAAGTATACAAGAGAATATTATGTCATTTTGTATAAGAGACTTGAGCATCTGCAGACTTTTGTATTCAGGAGACTCCTAGAACTAATTCCCTGCAGATACAGAAGGATGATATATCTGTACCAGGAGAGGATTGCTGAGCCTATGCCCATATTCAGTGTTTAACTTATCAAGAGAAATATACACATTCAAAAATGCAAAAAGGTATGTAGAAAATGCCAATGAAGTAATCAAAATGAAGTATTAAATAACATCCAATAAATCCAAAGGTAGACAAATTAAGAATAGAATGAGGAAAAACAAAAAAAAAACAGGTGGGCAAATAGAAAAGAAAATGGAAAACATAGCAGATCTAAATTTAAACATATTAAAACTTACACTATGGGGCTGGGATTGTGGCTCAGCGGTATTGCGCTTGCCTAGCATGTGCGCACCCCAGGTTCGATCCTCAGCACCACGTACAAATAAAACACATTGTGTACAACTAAAGCAAATAAATAAATATTTTTTAAAAAAACTTACACTAAATGTAAATAGTCTAAGTATGTCAATTAAAAGGCAGAGATTGTTAGGCACTGTATGGACTAAATTGTTTTTTTTTTCTCACTCCCTGAATTCACATATCAAATTGCTAACCTCCAGAATCTTAGAATGTTACTATATTTGAAGTTAAGGTTTTTTAAAAGATAATTAAGCTAAAAGTAGGTCCTTAGGGTGGTTCCTAGTAAACATGATTAATGTCCTTTGAAGAAGAGAAAAATGGATTTCAGACATGTGCAAAAACAGAGGGAAATCCACATGAAGATGTATGGAGAAAACAAATAATTGCAAACTAAAGGAGACCTCCACAGAAACCAAACCTGCTAATATCTTGATCTTAGCCATTCAGCATCCAGAACTGTGAGAATAAATTTCTGTTGTTTAAACCACCCATATGTGGAATTTTGTTATGGCAGTCCTAGAAAATTAATTTAGGCAATAAAGAAAAACAAAACTCAATTTGGTGCAGTTAGATATACTTTAAATATAAGGCACATTGGATCGGCATTATAAAAACAATAATATGGGAAGGCAAAGTTGGTTAAAATTTGGAAATCAATTTAATTACCAAATTAATCAAAATAAATAAAATGCATATGACAATTTCATAAGATGTGAGGGAAAAATCACAAGAAAAGGCCTTGAAAGACACATTAAAAGATTGACAAAATATGTTTGTCTATGGAAGATACAGAGAACCAGGCCATTGGCCAATGAGGGTGAATATATCCCTAGTATTGTTTGGTTTTAGTGTCTTTTGAGTTTGTGTTTGGTTTACCAATCTATCTTAAAATTAAAAAGTTGAAATAATAATACTTCTTAGACACTAATACCTGATTCTAAAACTTAGCAAGGAAAATTCAAAAAACATTTTTCAGTGAATGAATAAATGTGAAAGCAAAGAACTCATTTTGAAAATATTTGATGCCATTATCAACATAATTATGAGCTAAAAAGAGATATATATTGTTGTTAAAAGTTATTATTCACATTAAGTTTCATTATTTTTAACCCAATCATCAACTAGGAAATTACATTTGAATTTTCAGGGATCTTATTGTTTTCTATTAATTATTATATATTTATTTGTTTTTAAAGTGCTTCATCAGATATGTCTTGATATATCTCTGCTGTGGGGAACATACTTTTTTAAATGCTAATACACACATCATTTCTTGATGCTTTAAATTAAGCGGAAATAACTTAGCCTTCTTCGTTATGTGTTATGTTAATTCTAGTTTTGGTAATTCTATTTTTTCTCAAATCTCTGTAACTCATTGTAAGTCATATTTTCTAAAGCAGTGAATGCTTTTAAAACTCACTGCATATTAAAGGAAAAACACCTTTCTGTTGCCTTCTTAAGTCACAGATAACTGTTATGTGTACTCTAAGAAGATACCGTGCACTATCTGTCCTACATGTCAGCACTTCCATTCATTGATGAACCAGTACAAGTTTCTCAGAAATTAGTTCTTCTTTTCTGAGAGAAAAGATACAAAGAAAGTTTGTGTGAGTAGGCACAGAATATATTATTGATAAATGTGCATTTTTATGCAGTGTCCTCCATGCTTGCTCAGCAGGGTCACCTCTAAGGCAGATGAGAAGGCCTCTCCATCTAGGTGAAATTTATGCTCGTATGCTTTCTAAAGGACATAGGCTCAGACACAGCACCATTACAGTTTATGTACACGGGAAGTCAACAGCTAATGGTAGAAAATAACCCCCTACTAGTCCACTGAAAGGTTATAAGTTTTCTAAGAAATGTGGGACTCGCTGAGCATTGTCTGAAGAATATGCAAATTCTTTATTTTGAAAATTTTATTTTATTGAATAGTGACAAAGTATAATTATTTGGAGCACAAAGTAATGTTCTTATACATATGGAGGATTATGTATATGGAATTGAGCTACTTAGTATATCATCACCTCAGTCAGCATTCATTCCTCCTAACACTGTACCTTTAGACCAACATTCCCTTTTCACCTTGCAGCCTCTGATAGCCAGTGTGCTGCACTCTGCTTCTATGAGCTTCAGTTGATTCAGATTTTGTGTACAAGTGAGGTCATATACCAGTTGTCTTCTTGTACCTAGCTGATTTCACTCAACATAATCAGACTCTTCATTCTTCCAAGTATTCTGAAGGTTCTGGATCTCAAGGTTAGGGATGTATTACAACTCATCTCCAGGGACAACCACCACAACCATACACAGCCAGCAGGACTCAATGAAAGAGGAAGAGGACACAGAATTGATATGGGATAGCATGGCAGGCACCAAAATTATAGGTTAGATTAATCCTAAAACAAAGAGAAATCACTGAATGGTTTTAAGTAGAGAATGAAATATTCTGTTATATTTCAAAGAAATAACTTTGGTTTCTGAAGACATTATGTATGTGTGTGTATAATCTGAAGAGATAAATTATTGAAAAGATCAAGAGTGAATATGGAGATATTACTTACAAGGCATTTGCTGTGGTCCATTAAAAGATGACTTTAGCTTGAGGGGAGGAGGAAAGTGAGAAGTGACAGCCATAAAGACTGAAAGGTGAGAATGAACTCAAGATGTGGCTTATGTATCTACAACCACTAGTACTGTGTGATGATTTAGTTGTGGGTAATGAACAACAAGGAGGAATAAAAACTATTTTTTTAAACACAAGTTAAGTAACCACAGTTCTCCTATCTCTGCAATCCAGTTTCATTATATTCATTAATAAATTTAATAAATAATTCAGCTGGGCACAGTGGTGCACACCTGTAATCCCAGCACTTGGGAGGCTGAGGCAGGAGGAAAAAAAGCCAGCCTCAGCAATGGTGAGGCACTTAGCAACTCAGTGAGACCCTGTCTCTAACAAAATACAAAAAAGGGCTGGGGATGTGGCCCAGTGGTTGAGTGCCCCTGAGTTCAATCCCAGGTACCTCACCCCCCCAAAAAAAAAAGAGAAATTTAATAATTCAAGTTAGCATTTTTGCAATGCATAATAAATTATAGAACATTCCTGCATACATTAAAATCCTGCTTCCTGGCAACAGCTCAGTAAGGTAAGCTTTATTATCTTCAATTTGTAGGTAGAAGGCAAAGGCTCAAAGAAATTTTGGGAGTGCCCACAAGCACACAATTAATAAGCTATTTGTCATGGTTTCAACCCATGTTTACTGCTACAGGGTTCCACCAATCATACTGCTTCATAGGTCAAGATGGAAAATGCTTGATTTAGAAAAAGAAGAGATGGTAAGAACTATACATCAGGATAGTTTATGTTCGCTCTTTATAAATAACTTCATCATAAGCACCATTGTCATCTTTTATAAAAACTTTGATATTCTACTTTTTAAAAAAGAAACAATGTACTTCTTATTTTCATTACATGTTGGGGACATTAAGAACACGTCAGCTGAAAAAATAGAAATTTAAGTCAAGGAAATGAAAACCTAACTCTCTGGCTGTCTCCCACTTCCTGATACGCGGACTTGGCCTAGCCCAGGGGTGTTGCCCTGACAGATGATGAAAAATCAAACCACCACTAGGATAGGCTAGTGGCTGTTCCTTCAATGTGATCTGCTCATGCTCCCTGTGCTCCCCTATAACCTTTCTGCTGATTGGCTCATATCTTCTATAAAGGCCGTCCAACTTCCTCAATAAACTGAGCTCGTGCCTTGACAGGTCTCCCTGATGCGTCTGATTGTCCTCCGAAAGGAGGGCTGGGTGAGTCGGCTCTTAACCTTTCCTGATCCGTCCTTGTTGGGGCGTGCTCCCACTTCTCTTGCAGGTCTAGAGGAGGCGGGGGCTAAAAACCCCAACAGTTATATACATTTTTTAAAGCAAAACAAGTTTGAGTACCAATGGAAAAATATGCAGGCATTATTTGCTTGAAATAATATCTATGTTTTGTGTTCTTTTTTTTAATGTGAAGAATAACTCCAAAAATATACATAGAAAATGTTTGGAGTTGTTTATTTAGTCCCCTGGAAGGGACCATAAGTCACCCCTTATAAACACACTTAATGTGCCTGAATAAGTGTTTGTGAGTATATAGTAGATAGCAGGCTGAAGAGAATGAAAAAATTGATGGCAAGAGAAAGAGAAGATGCATAGATCCAAGTCTCTTTGTCAAATGACGCCGAGCTTGGTCAAACAAAATGTTTCATAGATTTGGCTAACTTTCTTAAAAATTCCTAATTTAAAAATGAGAGAATGTAATTAGAAACATCATTTAATTCAGATATCTCATAACTTGTGCCCAGAGGCACCAACTAGTTTAGGATTGCCTTTCCCCTATGCTGCCTTCCATTTCATTTTAGTGAGCAGTTGAAGAAAAATAACATCGCCATAATAATTCTTTGGAATATTGCAACCACAAATTATTTCCATTGTAAAGGCATATGGTCTCATGTTTGCAGCAAGATGTCAATAGCCCTTATTTTAAACAGACAAGAGAAAGTAAATGATATATGTTGCAAAGACTTGATCAACATCATGGTTATACTGCATAGAAGGACACTTCTTTAATAGTGTAAACCATATTCACTGATGAATGTGCTTCTGTTTAAAAAATAATAATGTATGAGTTAGTTAGTGATTCAGGGTATTACATTTACAGTGAAAAACATCATCTTCCTCTGCTTAACTCAACCACTGGAATAATGCCCAAACATTTCCTTTTCAGCACTGCCTCGTGCAAATTGATGGACCATCCGAGTGCCTGAGTTGTCTTAAGGAAAAAAATTCCAACCACTATCCAAAGACTCTCTTCACAGCATCTTAATTGCAAAATTTGTCCACTTTTTTCATTTTGTGAAATTGAGTCTCTGGGAATCTTAATATTTTAATACTTTTATGTTCTGAACAAATTTGTTATGAGGTAAATTTTGTAAGGCAACAGTGAATAAGGAATGTGGACTCTCTGTGTTTGAGTGACAAATCTGTTTGTTGATTATTTTCTGCTTTTACACATATATTTGATTACTTTTATTTCCCTGGTAAAAACTGATTCCTGTAGGAGCTGAATGTAAGATAAAAAGTTATGTCATTTTTCCTCCTAATATTAACCAAGCTAAAAATTTCCATATTTCTATAAACTGTGAATCAAAAACCCCAAACAAATTTCCCTATCAGAAACCAAACAGTGCATTTTTATATACGGTTGCCAAATGCTTGTCACATCCATGAGTTCCTAAGCCACTCTCCCTTTTTCTCTGTCATTTATAAAAGGAAAAAACAGTATGTGTTGTTTCCTTGAATATATTTGAAAATACATTGTTGCTTGAGGGAGAATATTTTTTATATGTTGACATTTATTTCTTCTTTTGCCATTTTGTATTTATAACTTGTCTCCTCCTATTTTTATTGTCTCACTAATCTTTCCCCATAGCAGATCCTTTATACTTTATTAGAAATACTCAGCTTTTCCAGAAAAGTACTTTTTATATTCCTGTGGAACCAAATTGGACTCAGTTGTCCTTTTAACACATCAACTTTAAGGGGATAGATTGGAAGCCTTAGAATTATTTTTTAACATGAATTCAATGCTTCAAAGAAATCACTAGGAAACATTCTATTTGGAAGCAACCATGCTTAAATACCTGTATTTATTTTTTAATCTTTCCAGCCACATTATTTAAGCTCACATAAAAAAACTGGATTTTGTATTTCTGCTATTAGTCTGATCTGTAAAATATTCCAAATTGAATTCTTATGAGATATCATGCATATAGTTATATTTCTACACTCTTGAATGTTTGAAAATAGTTGCAGTTAATTCTTGGATAAACATGACGTTGATTTATGTGAAAAATATGTTATATATTAGCTTTTTTTTTTTTTTTTTGCTAAAATGTTAGTGCCTTACATTTGCAGGCAATTTTTTATGAACACATGAAGTTCATATTATATAATAGCATTTGTTAACATTCTAGGTATGCTTAGTGTTATGCTGTAGTTAATCTTCCTAGGGATGCAGTGTTTTATTAACCTGTCTTCCTTAAAGTCATTTTCTGAAAGATTTTCAAAAGCTTCCCTTAGGTAGTGAGCTCACATTTAGATTTTCTTCTTATCAGAAAATGTTTCATCTCCCATAAATCTTTTCCAGAAAAATTAACAATAAACACTCATATTGGTTGGTGATAGTGAGTTTTATATTAAGTTCCATTAAATATTCAATTAATCTTTTTCTTTAATGTAACTGTTCTAAAATGCTACACACTCTGTAAGAATGAGAATCTGTTTGATACTCTTTAGCTAAAAGAATCTCTTTTCATATCAAAGAGATCATTTGACCTTTGGTTTTTTGGATTATGAAGATACTAACTTATAAAGGCAAGAGAAAGGAAATGAGAGGAATGAAAGAGCTTTAAATAGAACAAAAAGGGGGCAGGGAGAGGTGGGGGCAAAGGGATAGGAATAATGGCAGACTGAGTTATCCATGATTACCCTAAATACATGTATGAAGACACAATTGTTGTAAAAATACTTTATATTAAACCAGCAAATCGAAAAATTGTGCTCTTTATAAGTAATATGAAATGAAATGTACTCTGCAAATGTATGTAACAAATTATAATAATAAAAAATTTAAAAAAGAATCTCTTTTCATGCTCTCCTGGGATGGCATTATCTATAGAATTAAATAATTCTTAGAAAACTTTTGTCACTATGCTACTATTTAAAATTCTCATCCTTGATATCATGTGGGTTAGAGTTTCCCTTCCCCTCAGAATAAATAATACTAAATTTTCAGGCACTGAAGAGAGCCTGCAATCTGTATCTAAATTATCTTTCCACCTTGATTTATTTTCCTGTTTCTCTTTCTATATTAAATCACACCTTACACAGAGTTGGCAAGAGAAAAAATGATTGGTTTAATAGATGAATGAATGAATCAATCTGCAGGTGAATAAATAAAACTCATATTTCATAAAGGCAGATATCATCACTCTAGAAAAATGAGTCCAACTGACAGTTCCTAAGGAAGACTTGCTATTCTACCTCCTTAGCTCTGATCCTGATTTTTTTTCCCTCCTCTATCTATATGATAGAATGCCAATATTTTCCCAGGCATAGCTCAAATACTATCTGACCCAAATCCTTTACTAATGCATCTTCTTGGAAGCAATCTCTCCATTTTCAGAATTCCATAGAATCCTGTGTCTCTCCTAGGAAATAGTATTAAGATTCTAGTAAATCTAGTGTGTAATTAGTTATCAGATGTGTATTAATTACTACACATGGATCATTGTTCAATTTTTGTTTCCTGTATACTTTCAAGATTACTAAGGAAAAATGAGAAAGATTTCAGGATAAAGAAACTAAGGCAGAAGGCATTTGTGGGGAATAGAACTTAGATTTCAACCCCAGGGGATTCAATCTCAGAACTTCTGTTATTAGCATTATGCTGCATGTAGAGACAATATGATGATTATTTCCAATCACTAAACAATTTTGAGATCTATTAAGTAGATTTGAACCACATGTATGATTTGAACTTGACTCATGTGCTTCTCATATGTGGCCCATCAGTAAACCATTTCAAACCATCTTTTTACCTCTTGAGTTTCCCAAACTCAAAATATATCTAATTACATAATGCTATTAGACTTATCATGCTTCCTTTTTCTAAATAATTATCACTTTCTTCATAACCTTTAATCTTTCTGAAATGCATAACTCTTCTATTTGCAACTAAATTTAGATAATTACATTCATGAGAGGCCAATTTGCAGGATAAACTTATTATAAACAAGTGGGATTGGTGACAAATAATGTCTAATTATATTACAAAGATATTATAAAAGATTGTCCTACATATTTTATCTTACTGGTTAGTTTTGAAACTCCTTTCAAGAAGCTAATGGGTATGGATAGACAAATAGGCATCTTAACACTTGGATAATTTGTTGTTTCCTCATCAGGATTCTGTAATTTAATTCAGCCAAAACCTGACAATTTTTCTTATGATTTTTTATTTTTATGTATCTTTTCACAGATTGTGAGTTTTGTGGACCAAAAAAATTTTTTAAACCTACTGCAAGTTGCTATTTCATACACAGATATATTGATACAGTATGGCATTTTCCCATTCCCTAACTTAATGGAAGCCTTCTCTTTTGTAGTCTCCTTTCCATCACATGACCTTGTGGTATTATCTTAATAGCCTAAAATTATCCTTTTAACTTATGTGTTTAACTTTTGAACATTTTTCCATCTGTTGTCGATCACCTCCTCCTACTCTCCCATAAGAGAAAGGACTTGCCCTGTTCAATATCGAACGCCCTAGATAAAGAAGGATACCTGGCCTCCAGTAGGAGCTAACTAAACACTTATATAATGAATAACTACTAGACCCTCAATAAATTGTTTTGGAATTAATGAGTGATTTAGAAAACAATATTTAGTTATGACATCAGTTTATGAAAATAACATTCATGCACACAACTAACAATATCTGATCTATTGGTTTGTATCCTACACATAATCTAATTTAGTTATTATGATACATAATAGACCAGGGATATACTCCAGAAACAAAAGAGTGAGATCAAGTCCGAGGACTTCTCTCATTACGACCTCCTTCCTCTCCACTGAAGCCACTAAGACCAACAGATTTTAAGTGTATCACAGGAATGAACAAGAGAACTACTGGAAGTTATAGCCCAACCCCATGTTTATTGTTTACATTGTGTAATTCCTGGTTGAGTAGAAACATTAAGTGGAAGTAACTTCAGTTGGATCCAAGAAATTCTATTTTTCCTAAGCCTGGTTCAACACTTCACCAGTTCAGTTCCTTTGGCATAGTCCTCGGGATTTGTCATGTTGATTTAATAATTTAGTATGCAAGTAAGTAGACACATTGGTAAGAATAAAACCTTCTGGTACAGAAATTGGAAATAAGAATTCTTGGCACTTGATGGACTGTGGGTTTTCAGGAAACAAACATGGAAAGTTGAACTGTGGTTCAGGTTTTAGCTGTTAAACTCTCTTATTACCCCAGAGGCTGAGGCTTCTACAGCAATGGGCTCTGTGGAAAATATATGTTTGAAGTTAGTAAATTTTGGTTCAAAAGGATTCTCATGAGCACCACAGAATAACTCTCTCAGGTCATCCCCAGCCCTTGCTTGGACTCTGTCCACTGCAGTACTGATGGTACGGAAGTGAAGGCTAGATAGGAGGAAACTGGAGGAAGTGGCAAAAGGAGGAAGACGTGTGAGAAACCTGTGTTCCAGCTGTGCACACAGGAGAGCTTCCAATGCACAATCTTATAAGTAAATAATGAATGTGTCTATTCCTGGACATTTCCCTGGGACTAAGAGAGTAGTGAATTGTCAAAAAAAAATCTTGGTACAATGAGTCTTGAGGATGCTCACTGACCGTCCAACTAACCATCCATTTTTTTGCCATTTGGGATACATATTTCTATTGCCGCTGATTAAGAAATCCATTCACCATCATTGATGTTCATACTGTGATGGCAGCCACTAAATATAAAGAAATAGACATAAGATTTTGGGAGATACTAACACTGCTACTAATTCTAGATTTTTAATCCAGTAGTTGCTAACACAGACACTATGAAGTTGTGTCACTCAGCCTCATTTAAAGGAATGGCAGACTCAAGAAAAATAGCAGTCTCCTGAATGTCAAAGTCATCTGCTCCTGAAGAATGGTTTAGAATCATTCATGCAAGGCACTTGCTTTCCAGCATTAGCAAGCAAGGCATTGGGTCAGAGAGGGATATGGATTTGATCTTGATTAACAGAAGAAAGTAGTGGTATTAAAAGGGGAGGTAATTTCTGCACAGTAGAGTAATTAAATGGTCTTTCTTCCTAGTGCCTAGAAAAAAACTAAAGCTTTTATCTTCATTTTTGGAACTTCTCTGAGACCATGTTGAATAGTAGGTAGAAATGATTGCAAAAATCAGATGAAAACACTAACATAAATAATGAGGAGAGAAATCCCAAATAATAATACATCACTTGGTAATTTAACAAGATAGAGATTTATTTTACTCACATAAAATCCACAGTTTTGTTTTGTTTTGCTGTTTTTTGTTTGTTTGTTGGTTGGTTGGTTCTTTAGTTCAAGAATGAGGTGGTATCTATTTTACAAAGTCATTAGAAAACTTTCCTGTTCACTAATCTACCATCTCCTTCCAACTCACTGATATACTATCCTAAAGGCATAGTCCTTGTCCTCTTGGTCCAATACCACAAACGATAGCAAAAAAAAAAAAAAAGTCTGCTTGGGCTACCATAACAACTTACCTTAGTCTGAGTGGCTTAAACACTCATGGGTCTGGAATTCAAGATCAGGGTACCAGCAAATCACGTGCTGGTGAAGTCCTTTTTATGACTTGCAAAAGGTCACCCTCTACTTTAACAATGGAAGGTTTGAGTGTGTTCTGGGGAATAACAAGCTCCTGGTCTTCTCTTATCATGGCCCTAAGAGTATCATTGGAAACCCACTCTTATGATCTCATCTAAATCTACCTCCCTGAAGCCTCACATCTAAATGCCACTATATTAGAGATTGGGGCTTTGATCTATGAATTTGGAAGAGGTGGATCCCAAGAACACAATGCTTGATCTGAGTGAATGCACTTACCAGTCCCCTCACATCCCCCAAAATAATAGATATTTTAAGGGGCATCCTACAATCTCAGGGGCTGAAAATGATTATGAAAGCACTGGCTTCCAAACAGTAGTCATTACAATAATGCCCTGTTCCAAGAGACTTTAATCTGGTGTTAATGGCCCTTAATATAAGTGTCAGCAAACTACAGCCTATAGCCAAATATGACTCACTGCTTACTTTTATGAATAAAGTTTTATTTGGACACAGGCATGCCTATTTACTTATTATCTATGCCTTCCGTGCTACAGCAACAAAGATGAAAATGGTGACCAAGACCATATGCTCCACAAAGCCACAGATATTACCTGGCCTTTTAAAGAAATAGTTTCCTATGCCTGCCCTAAAATATCCACAAACATACTTTACAGGTTTGTGCATCTTGTGAAATGTTGAACAGAATGATGTATGTGTGTTTATTTGTTATGGAATGGGTTAAAATTTGTATCAAGTTCTCAAAATATATGTGCTTTACTACAAAAGTTCATAGGGTTTATAAAGCTTGAGGAAATACAAGGTAAGAGATTTGCTTGCTTCTAAGAATGTGCTGATATAGCCATAAAAAAATGGCAGGTGAATTAATCAAGAACTTATTTGGTGTCATGCAGATTAGTGTCATAAAAGTAACTGCTACAAAAACATCTAGTTAGAATGCCACTGTGAAACACCAGTAGAATTTAGACTTCACAGAGCCATTTTATGCTTTTGATTTTTTTGGTAAATATTGACACTTTTGATTATTAACTAAAGCTGCAAGAAAACTCATTAGTAACTTTAATTCTGTGAGTATATTCAATTTTGGATCACATCACCAGTTTGGGTATTCATGGAAAAAGATAACATTCTATAAAAATATTACCTTTCTTGGAAGCTTCAATCATCTAATAATAAAATAATTCACAACTAGGGCTTTTCTCTATTTTCTATGTACAAGAAGTATTCCAATTTCTGGTTATTACAAAATAATATCAACTGACTCTGTTCTATTATGGGACAATGTTAAAGTTCAAGAAAGAAAAGTAAGACAAGGTCAGGTTTACTTCTTTTAATTACACAAGCCTTTTACATGTATCTTAGGATGGCTTGTATTTTAAGGGGCATCCTACAATCTCAGGGGCTGAAAATGATTATGAAAGCACTGGGTTAGTGAGATTATACCTTTGCTGCTAAGCATCTAAAAGATCATTTACATAAAACTTACATTAAAATATATCATTTTTGTAGTTTAACAGGCCAATCTTTCATTTTCATACAACAATCTCTTAACACCTTGGATTTGCATAACTTATAAAAATGTTTTTAAAAATGGTATCACATCTATTAATTCACAGCCACCCTGTGAGCATGGTAATTATGGTCTCCTTTTACGGATTAAAATTTTGATGTCCAGAGAAGTTAGTCTATGAAAGAAACAGGATTTGATGGATCAAAATTCCCAGTTCTGTACTCTTTACCTAAATTATACTCTTGCAAAATGCCTTTATTTCTATATGAAAAGAACAAAATTATACTCACATATTAAATAAATATGTGCACTTACCATTTTTAGGAAAGAGAAAGTACATTTATTGATTAAAAATTATACTCACATATTAAATAAATATGTGCAATTATCATTTTTAGGAAAGAGAAAGTAGATTTATTGATTACTAATTCGGGCTATAAGCAAAGAAAAAGACATTGAAAGAGAAGCCATTGGATTTCCAGTTTTCTAATTAACATTAAATTGCTACAGTTATTAAGCTAGCATTACTAATATATGATACTTTGGTCATTGTTATTACATGGAGCTTTCAACAGAGATTTCAAGTTCAAATGCCAATTTCTTCTGTTTCTGTTCACTATTAATAAGCATCTATCTTCATTCTTGTGTTTCCCCTCTTGTAAGTGTTACTACTGATGGAAAGAATGAAGGTCACTAGACAAAATAATAATGTGTTACAGAATCACAGGGATGAATATTTAAATCAGGTCTATGTAAACAGAAGGTTTCTTTTGAGTAGTTAAACTACACTGTTTTCCCTCATTTTAATTCCTCTTTCCATTTAAATGTAAAAAGTCTTTACAGAAAATAGTATCTCTATAGACAGGAGGATAAGGCCAATTATGCAATTAAGAACCTGTGAGGATTATAAACCTTGACACAGGTCTTAGTAATGCTGATAATTCCAGTTCAGTATGAATATAAATCAACAATCACATAAATAAATCCACTCAGCTCACATTTTCTTTTAACATTTTAGTTTTTATAATCATTGTTTGTTTCTACTAAGCCAAAAACCAAAAATAGTTCAGCTATTTGATTTTCTGAGTAATTCCAACATGTGCCAACTAATTAGGCTATTTGAAAATACAATTGTAATTAAAACCATGTGTACTGAGGGGTTAATGTCATGGTATTTATGATTCTTAGGACACCTGTAAAGTTGCTGTAAATCTGCAGCACAATAGGATGCAACCTAATAAAAATGTTAGAATTTACAAAATGTCATCAAATGCTTGTGGCCCACTTCTATAAAAAAACATGAATAATTCACAATACTATATATGGAATTAGATTTTGCTGCCCTGATTCCATTTAAATAAGTGTGTTTATGAGTCACCAATTTCATTTTCCTCTGCTTCTAAGTGGTGACCTTTCACTTATGAGCTGAAAAGCAATCAACACTAGCTATAGAATGAGATAAAGGGAAATAAATTTAAATATTTATAGTAAACATTTATGTTGTCATGTGCATTCCAAACACATTTTTGTTCAAAGAAAAAAAAAGATGTATGAGGTCCGTTCACTCTACAAATATTTATTGAGACATTACAATGTGCCTATTCAAACCTACTACGTGGTTCTAAAGAAAATTGGACAATACATATATGGATCATAAAATAGTGTTAAAAGACACTTTTAAACTCCTCATATTTAAGAAAAAATATGCATTTACCTACAGAATGACTTCCAATAAGCAGTGATTCTTCCAAGTTTCCACTCCTATTTTTTTTTATGTGCTCACAGTTATCAGGCAATATTTGTTAGGATGTTTTGATAGGACATATTAAAAACTGAAGTAATCATTAGAACAAATATAAAACTCATAAAGAGATAGCTTACTATTCATTATATCCAATGTATTTGTGTTTCCGTACATTATTTCCTCTAAAGAACAATCTCCACCTCCACCCCATAGCTTCCTCTGTATTCATTTATTCATCCCAAACTATTCTAAGGCTAATAGCAAAAGCACTTTACACACACACTACAACTTCTCCTGTACATTACAAAAAGGATTTCACAGTCTTGTGCGCTTGCCTGGTTGCTGTCTGACCTCACTCTAACATCAGGATAAACATTTATTCCCTGGATAATCATAGTGCCTAAGCAAATTTTTGTATGAGACAGAAGTTCAACAAATGTTTGTGAAGTAAACTAATCAAGCCATTTCCTGTACAAAAGACTGAAAACTCTCCATTGCCTTTGACTCATCTCAACAAAGCCCTCAAGCCCAGGCCTAAGCCATTTTTCTAGCTTCACTTCACACTTTCTTAAATCCGGTAACTCTTGGCTTGTGATTCCTCACTTTGATTCAATCACACTGTTGCAATCTGTCTTCGGTATCTGTTTGCTTATATGTTGGCCTGGCCAATTCCATCATACTTCAAGCTCTAACTCAACCATCATCTCCTTTCCATAATATCTCCCAAACTTCCTTCCCTTCATTTATTTTTATAGCATTTTATATTTACCTCTAGTTTGAAAGATCCAATGAGAAGTTACATCTGATTTGCTATGAGCAGCACTGTATGCAGAAGAAGTGCACCCTTCTCTTCCAAAGTGGGTTATTTAATGAAAGAAACCCACAAAATTTTTCTGCTCTCTGAATATTAGCAGGGTGCCTCTGCTTAGTCAGGCAGCATGAAAAGCACAAAGCTCAGATTTAGAGGTTATTTAGATCCTGTTCCCTTTTCTCACTTCTTGTGACTCAGATAAATTACATATTTTGGGAGTTTCTTCAATTGTTGTCCAATTCTGGAAATACATTGAACCCCAACTCAGCTGTCATTTCCACAAGGTTCTGGTGAAAGTTTAATTATATTAAAATGATAAAGTGCCAATTTCAGCAAATAAACAAGTATTCAACCAGTTTTCAGTCCCATTCCACCAATAGTGAAACCTTCAGAGCTTCTATAGATCTTGCTCTCCTTTTCAGCATGGAAAGATAGTATAGAACTCCCTTTGGAGTCAAATTGCCTGGGGACAGGTCACAGCTCTTCCTCTGAAAACAGACAGTATAACATATCTGTGCATTAAATTTTTCACAGGGCTATGGTATTGTGAGCATTAAAAACTTAACATGAATAAAGCCCTCGGAGTACCCTCTGATATATGGTGAATGTAAAATATTAGCTATTATTATTCTTATAGTTTTCTTTATAATGTATCACTTTATTAACTACTCTATATTAGTCAATACTTCCTATATGCAATTTTATAGAATGGTAACTAAAAATAACTTAAACAAAGAAATTAAAAGGGAGGAGGGATCCTTGACCTTGGCTAAGACAGCAGAGGAGATCACAGGACTGAAGGGGCTCCACAGTTAACTGGTGAAAACCCATGCCACCATGGTCCAATATGCATTGCCTCCCATCTGCTTTCTTCTTTTCTTTCCTTAAAAAAAAAAAAATAGATCTGGCTTCATTTGTTTTCTGTTCTTCCAGAACTATGTAATAAAAAGACTGGATACTTTTAACAAATGAAGGAAAAAGGGATTTGGTTTAGGCAAAAGCAGTAGATGTCTATTACAACTGCTTTTTAGAACAGAGAGGAACTTGGAATGGAGACAATATCAACCTCATGATAAAGATGGTAAGAACATTTATGTTTTCACCACCCTCTGCAGAACACACTGATTCTCCATGGTGAGCCCAAATTAGCCATTGCTCAATAGATATTGGTGTTGGATGCAGGAAGATTTGAGAGCGTTTGTGATGAGTGACTCAAGTGATGGTGGCATTAGAGTTTGGCAAGGAAACATATGAGGGTTAAAACATACCATGAAGAGAAAAGATATAAAACAGATATTTGTATCAATATAAAATAATCCTAAGAGAAATGTTTCAACAGCACTGTGGTCTTTTTTTTTTTTTTTTTTTTTTTTTTTTTTAAGATAACAGATTATGTGTCATTATATTTCTTAAGATAGACACTAAGTAAATGTTTCTTATAAGGGAAATTTATTTGGTTTCACTCTCAATATGGACAAATCAATTGAAAGGTAGAATCTGATAACAATAACATGAATGAGAAGTTTATCTGTAGAAATTCTCTCTCAAATAGTGTGGTAAGTAATTTATTCTGTTAGGAGACTATGTATCATAGTATACCAAAGGAAGTCTGATGTAACCCAGGCTGCAAGTTCTCTGTGAGCATTTATTTGCAACAGTAGTCATCTCTGGTTAAGAAAACAAAACTAAAAATCCCCATATTCTTTTTTTTTTTTTTTTAACATTTTTTAGTTGTAGATGGACACAATATCTTTAATCATTTATTTATTTTTATGTGGTGCTGAGGATTGAACCCAGTGCCTCACCAGTGCGAGGCAAGCACTCTACCACTGAACTACAGCCCCCCATATTCTTATTGAGGTCTCATGTTGACTGCTGTCTTCACGGAAATGGCCATGATGGTGTTAAAATTGTACCTGTTACTGTGGACAGTGTAGCTATGTTTTACTTTAGAAAACAACAGAATCAAAAGACTAAGAAAGAAATTGTCCTAATTCTATCAACCTGTTTCTAGGGATCTCATAACAAGGAACTTGTGTTTAGTGCCAAAGATTGTTACTGGTGGAGTAGTGGTATTGGCTGCTGATTCTGGGCAGTTACAGCCATCTGTTCCCCAAAATTGTGTTTTAGAAAGATATCTAAAACAATTAGCAAGTTGAAATTCTATAGACTAAGCCAAGAAAATGCAATTCAGTTGAATTTGGTGCAAAATAAGGTTCATTTTAAATAAAAGAGGGAATAGAATGGAATTTGTCAGAAGCTGTTGGAGGTCAAAACAAACAACAATGTTTCAGTAGTGGAAATATTTCAAAGAGAGGTGGTGTTCTTTGACTAGAAAGACTGTGTGGGTGATGAAAAGATTTTGATACTAAAATAAATAGAACATAGAAGGGCAACAAAAAGGACAAGGTTAAAAATATAAACAAGGCAGTTTTTGTAGTATTCACATTGTGTTCTTCAGAACACATTGCAATAAATAGTCTTTATAAGCAGGTTCAGTAATGTCACTCATGAGTCATACTTCATACTAAATAGAGTCATTGAAAACAAACTACTAAAATTCATCCAATTTAAAAGCAAAGGATGATGCCTAATCCAATCTAAGTCTGTGGGTCACGACATATATGAATACTGTAAGCAACTGTAATGCACCTCTTTGGATAGGGGTCTGGAAGGTGAATGCATTGAATGCAATGGTCTGCAATGAAAGAAATTCAGATGCTGAAGGTCTGCAAAGCTGAAGAAAACCCTTAAGGATGCAATGATGAACACCTTAAAATAATATAACAAGAAAAAGTGCATAGGAGAGAGTAACTACAACAGATACATAAATAACACAGAAGATACCACTAGACAAAGACCCATAAGACAAAGCCAAGAGGAAAGTAGATTCTACTGTACCAAGAAAGACAGTCTTTGCACCCATGAAGTATGTAATGGACAATTGGCTAACAAATTTCTCAGACACATTAATGCATATAAAATGACATCACTATAGCTCTATTTGACATCAATTAACAATATGTTTACAAGAGTTTTTGCCATGAAAGTTCTACTCCCTTAAAAGCAGAGCAAAGCAAAACAAACAATTTTAGTATCTCAAGGTATTAAAGTTAATTTCTCAAATGCTTCCCATAAATAGAGAATCTGGTTTTGTTCTGCCTTATCAATAAAAGATGGAAGTGTGGGAATGGATTTCTTCTTATATGTTTATGGGGCTAGCTATATTATGTATAATAAATAATCTGAAGTACTTACTTGGAAAACTGCAATTTAGGATTGTATTGATTCATTAGAATAATTTATTCTTAAATTCATGCCATCTCTTTGCCTCTACAAAAACCCACTCCTTTTTCTGGAGGTTTAGAGAATAAATCACATTAGGTAATAAAATAAGTTATTTTTTTTTACTTAAAGGGTTTTTAGCTTAATATTTTTAAACATATTATATGTTTTTTTAAATCAAGATAGGAGAAAACCACAAATTATTGTAGAAGAAATTCAAGATTAACTTATTTTAAGACTATATATTATGATAATATGAAGTTTCCTTGTCAAATGTGTTTTGGGACAAATAGACTCTTGTACAGTAACTCCGTGTCCTCATTTCTAGTAATCTTGTTCTTGTGTCTAGCCTTAGCATACTGCAACAGTCTTACAAAACAAGATTTATTTCTTCGGGTGATAACTGATCCCAAAAAGGAGACTGAAGAAATATTTAGAATTTATGTCTTTGCTCTCCTAAATAAGAAAGAATCTCCACTTGCCCTAAATGTATATAACAGGCATTCTGTTTGCTGTGATACCAAATGAGTGCTAGTAAACAGGAAAAAAAGAAAAAAAAAAAAAACTACTTTAGTATGTTTTCAAATCCTTTACTTTGGTTAAGAGCATGTAAATTGGGATGTGATAATTATTTCATTCTATCAAATAATAATCCTTTCTTAATGAGACACTATTCCATTATTGCTGATTTCTTTCCCTTTTATAATGTGTTTATGATGATACAACCAGTTAAATTATGTGAAATAAAGATTTCAAAGAGTTTGGCATCAATAGGTATCAGATTTAAAACCCAACATAGAATAAGTTCGAGTATACAATTAAATAAGTATATGAAGTAGCAGTGACACTATCATTTTACATTGTTTCAAAACTCCCAAATGTCTATTCATTTTTATTTCCACAGTCACCACCCTATACCTTGAAACCTTCAGATTACACTCAAGAAATCATTTCCATAACACTTTAAATAAAACCCATATTCTTCACTATGATTTACAGGGAAACCCCACATATGTTGGCTCTGTTTACCTCTGACCTCATTTCCTATAATTTTTACCTCTCTCACTGTGTTCCACCACACATGACTCTCTCTGCACAACTCTTCCACACCAGGATCTTTGCACTAGCTTTTCCCTCTTCTTAGAATCTTCTTTCCCCCTAACAACCACTTCTTCTCATTTCTAAAGTTAACTTATCAAGCAACATCTTGTTTACAACTCTCATCTAATGTCAATTGCCAAATTATTCTCTATCACATATCTGTTATTTTAATGGTATTATTTAACAATCTCCAAAGTTATATTACTGTTCATTTATTTATTTGTCAATTAACTGATTCTGCCACCAAGAGAAGGAGAATTTATCTTATTCATTACTACAGCACTAGTTGCTAGTACAGTGTGTCTGTCACATAGATGCTCAGCATATATATATATATATATATTATATTTTAAAAATGAACTATTTATCAGAATAAATCAAACTGAAGTTTAAGGTAAGTTTTAGGAGAAACTGTATATAATAATATATAAATTTTTTGAACCACATAAAAATATTGAAAAGAAGGGCAATGAGGATTTGGGGCAGAAGAGAGCATAGTCTCAACTTCTCACTAAAATGCATGAAGAGGACTGGGGCTGGGGCTCAGTGGCAGAGCACTTGCCTAATATGTGTCAGGCACTGGGTTTGATACTTAGAACCACATAAAAATGAAACAAATAAAATGAAGACATGCTGTCCATTTACAACTACAATTTTTTTTAATTAAAAAAAATAAAATGTATAAAGAGAATAATGAAAAATGTTCATATTTTGGGAGATCATTTTTTCATAGATTGTTTTTATTGCTGAATTACTTGTAGCAGATTTTCCCCTTCCACTCTTTTCAAGTATGTTTGTATGAGAATAGCCTTGGCAAAAAGAGGTAATATCTCCATTTGGGGAAAAGGGAAGAATTTGTTTGTATTGAGGTTAATAAAGATAATGTCTCCCTCCAAATTACAGACAAACTAGTTTGCTAGGGGCTCCCTGTATAATACTGGAGATTTCCTAAGCTTTGAACTTCTCGGTTGTGAAGTTCACTCCATGTTTGCATCCATGCATCTACATTGTTTCCAAGGGCTTCTGGGGGAGGGGCACAGGAAGCTCATACTGCCCATAGGGCCAGAAGGACTGAGATTCATCATCTCTGACACAGGAGTCTTGTGTCTTCCTGCAGTATATACAGAAGGCTAACTTATTAGCTTGTGAGCTAGGTAAATTTTCAGAACCTTCACAGTTCTTGACCCAGCAATACACTAAACTGCTGCCAAGGGGGGGAAAAAAAAAAAAAACATACATAGTTGAATCCAATGGAAATTATCATTAGAAATGCCATTGGTGGGATGATTTTTAAAATAATTTCTGGGTTATGCATTCTTCCCCATGTACTAAATTAAATCAATATTAATAACCCTACATTCTCCTGTTGTCTGCTGCTATTATGAGTTTCAAAGTCTCTGTGTATCTTTGTGACAATTAGGAGTCTGAGCAGTCCAATGCTTGAACAAGGACCTTCTCTTTCCCATGTTCCCCACCTCTACTTTTAGATAATGATTTCCTTTTTAAAAAAAAAAAATCCCATAAAGGATTTTTCTAGGAATTCAATATGTCAATTTTTATGAAATCTGAAGAACTATGTCTAGAGCATCACAGGCACCATCTAAAGTTTGCTAAATTTAAAAGACAACACAAGATTATTTTTAAGTAAAAACAAAATTTGGAAAAAAATGGATATTCTAATATTGTTAGGCTTTCTGGAGAAGATATTTGAAATTTTCTTCCATTCCCATAGCAAGCACTCACTAAACATCCATACAGTATGTACATTTGTCATGTCATGCATTTACTCTGTACATCTTACTCTGGAAGATGATCTAATCTTTAACCTAGTCTTTATTTCATAAAGCAAATACATTTTTCAGCATCCACTCCATGCCAGGCACTGTTCTAGGTACTGGTCATTTGGCAGTATGCAAAACAGACATGAATTGCTGTGTTTCGGTGCTTAATTTCTAGTGGAGTGAGGTCTTTCCTCTGTGCTTACACATCCCTGATGTTTCTCTAACCTGTCCAAATTTCCACTGTTATAAAGGACACCAGCCATACTGGATTAGGACCCATCTTAAAGACTTCATTTTTTTAACTCAGTCATCCCTTTTAAGAGCCTATTTCCAAATACAGTCAAAAGTCTGAGGTATTGGGTTTAGGATTTCAATATATGATTCACAGGGATGGAGGGGTTGATACAAAGTAGCTCATGATATCTTTCTTAGAGATAGCTTGGAATTAAAACCTTGTTTTCATCTTCTTGCAACTTTTTCTCATACAAAGCAAATTAAGGTATGTAATGGAACTAGTCCATGCTATGCTGAATTCACACATAGTACCTTGTTTGCAAAATTGTTAATTGCAAATTCCTGAAGTTGCAGCTGCCCCATGATACATGTGGCTTGGCATGTGCCCATGAATTTGCTGACAAACACAATACAAGTGATGGATAAGGGAAAGAAGAATAGTTTCTTTTCAGTCCTTGCCCCTTCTACTCTACAAGGGAACACAACTGGTACATGCATTGCTGTGGCCCAGACAACCAGTCTGAGAATTGCAAGCTCTTCCCATACAACTGCTGTATGGCTGTGTGTGTGGGGGGGGGGGGGGGGGGGGGGGGGGGGGGGGGGGGGGGCGGGGACAATGTTGCCTGTTTGGAAACTTCAGATCTAATTAAAATGACTAATGGGAATATATGAAGCCTCTTTTAGAGACTCATCTTAAGACTCATACTAAGAGTCTTCTTTGTCTATTCTGAGCCTAAAACCAATTGATATTAAATTAGAGGGCAGGTAGGGTGCAAAGGGGGAAGAGCAAGTAGCTACAGAATTTCAACAAACACATTGAATATTCATCAAGGACAAAACTATAGCTTTTTCACGGATGACAAAGGAAGCAGCATTTAAAAAGCACAAAAGTAATAAATTATAAGATGCAGATTGGGAACTACAGGGGATTCAGCATAAAGCATTCATGAGGCATACAAATAATGAGATTAGGGAGGAAAATAGGGGTGGAGATCATTGAGGGTTCTTTAAGGCATGTCAAGAATTTGTATCCTATTTGTAGTCATAGCTTGTCAATTTAATTGAGAAGCTTGTGGTTGAAGAATTTGATAATCAAATGTGTTTTCTTAAAAATGAATTCCAGTGGACAGATGACAAATTATTTAGTGCTTTTTTCATTAGTACCCAGAGACAACCTTCTTATGAAACTAAGGTACTGCAATCCAAAACATTGATTTCATTGTGTGCTTTGGAAAGGAGGTGTTTACAAATGATTCAGTTCAAGAAACAGGAAATAAACATGAATCTTCAGTTCAAACAAGGTGAGCCTACCTGGGGTCCTGTGTCTTGAACCCTGGCATGCTGCTGATCTTGGGTAAATGTGGAGAGGAGTGTTACCATGGGTATATCAGGAGACATGTGTAAGGAAAGATGCTTACAAATAAAGCACAGTCAAATTTGGAATCAACCCATGTGTCCCTCAATAGGAGAATGGATAAGTATTTGTGAAACACTCTTACCTGAACCACAGATATTGAAATGTGCCAGAAAGGGCTCAAACACACAATGCAGAGTGAAAGATTTAGTTACAAGTTTAATTTACTTCATAAAGATTAACAAGACCTATGTAAATTTGTGAAAATGCAAAGCTATGAATCATTTTGTAGGGACACACGGATTTTCAAATATAAAATGTGATCTGATTGGACACTCTCAGTGTGCTTGCTTCAAAATGGAAGGTGGGGGAAATTAATTTTGACACAGGAAAATAGGCTTCTATTTTATTTCTAAACTCTTAAAACATGGCAAAATATAAACCTACTTAATCCTTGGTGGTGAGTAAACACTTCTTTAAATCTCTATACTTTCCTATAATTAAACATTTCCAAATTTATTTTTCAAGAAAATTTTTTTCATTGGTGTATATTATGCTTTATACTTTACTCTGAATTTGTTTATTGGTTTTTCATAACCACCTGTGATTAGGTAGGAATAAGTGAGCACCTTTTTCTTTATTTCATTAACCAAGTCTCAAAGAGGAGAAGTGCCTTACCCCAAATTTTTTTGAAAATTATTGAAAGCTGAGATAAAAGTTTAACACCAGCCTTTTTAAAAATAAATTTAGTACTGTTTTCACTCTCTTGCAGGGCTCCTGTTAGTACTGGAAGAACTTGGGAACTTCTTCACAATCAACAAATAGCACTAAAAGATAATTTAATGTCCCCCTTCTCCTTTCCCTACTCTACATTGTGTTTTGTTTTGTTGAGAATATTAAAGGGCTGAGTTCTCTTGAATTTTGGTGTTGGCTCATGATGCAATGGATGAGGACCCTGCCTTGGCTTTGAATTTCAGCTCTGTCACTTCCTACCCATGAGGACTTCGCAAGTCATTTATATGTGTTCTGCATCTTTTTCCTTGTGGGTAGCATGGGAAAAGTGATAGTACCTGGGCACAGGGTTATTGTTAATGAATTGGAGGATACATTAAAGTGCTTGGCATAGGTCCTATTGCAAGTGTCACAATGTCGGGTAGTAGAAGAATAGTCCACTGTACAAAATCCAGTCTAGTAAGGAGAAAGTAATGAGATGAATCTCTGGATAAGCTGGTTGATGTCCTTTGTTAAAGAGCTATCCAATGTGCAGAGTCTTAAGAAGCAGATAAACAAGACACACCTTGAGTAGATTAGCAAGACTACATTACACTGGTACAAAATTAAGCATATGTTCAAGTGAATGTAAGCTTCATTTTGTATGTATTTAAAAAAAAAAAAAAAAAAAGTGAAACTATCCCATAGGGGAGAAGAGGGAAAATAAATGAAGTTGCTCTTCCCCTAGAAAAAGGGAACGCTATTTTATTATTTTGACCACTTGATCTTTAAAAATATTACAAGTCTATTCTATAGTCCATGTCACAAAATGTATCTTACAAACACATGAAAATGTATCAGAGGCATATTCAAAGCCCAGTCATAAATGTGGTGCCCAAAAAAGCTAATTGTGGCTTTGAAATATAAGTATGAAGAGCAGATAGCAATGCTCATCCCAAATTCCTTCATTAGAATGAGCATTAGAAAGCCCAATTTTGGGGAAAAAAATCAATTACATATTTTCAAAGATGGAATCAATAATTTTTTGTTTTGTTGTTGTTGTTTCAAAAGAGGCTGTGCACATTGCTTTCAGCACTATTGTAGAAACAGTGTTACTTCTATCTCGGTCTGATCTTCAAAAGCAGGTGACCTTGTTTGGTTTCAATAGAAAAATCTCTCATGAATTTGCATGGCCATGTTAGCTGTATAGTGTTGATTGCAAAGATATAAAACCAAATAATGCCATAAAACAGCCCTTCGGGCACATTGCCTTTTAAACTATTTGCATAAAGATGGACGGCACATTGCTATGTGCATATAGTTAAACTCCAAATTCAAATGAAAGAATAAAGTCCTACTTAGGATTCCCAGGGCTCAAAAAGAATAACCTATGTAACAATCTCACAAAGCCACTTAAAGAGAGGAAGCAAAAATAAAGCATATCAAATTTGTAGAAAATTAGCATCTTGTTTGCTTGTTGGGTATTGCATGCAATATTCAAACAAAAAATTGACACCTGAAATATCTTTTATATGTAATAAATATGAAAATAAATATTGTTGACACACTGTATATGGGATAAACAAGCAAAACTGCTATGTTTGTCATCTAACTCTTCACATATATGTAATGAACATAAAAATGAAGTTAACAATTAAATAATAAGGCATAAAATACTTATTCATTAGCTCCCTTGGGAAAAGAAAAATATCACTGCATGTGATTTGAGAATTCTTCTCATATAAAATTGCCTTTTTTCTATCCATGCCATGTATGTTCAGATGATTTATATTTCATTGAAAGGTTTGTGGGTTTTAAATATGAACATTAAGAGGTTAATATTTTATCAAGAATCAATAAGTGGGATAGTATCAAACTAAAAATCTTCTTCACAGCAAATGAAGCAATCAAGAATGTGAAGAGAGTGCCTGCAGAATGAGACAAAATCTTTGCCATCTGCACCTCAGATAAAGCATTAATCTCCAGGATATATGAAGAACTTATCATTAAAAAAAAGATCAGTAAATGGGCAAAGAAACTGAACAAACACTTCACAGAAGAAGAAATACAATTGGTCAACACATATATGAAAAAGTGTTCAACATCTCTAGCAATTAGAGAAATGCAAATTAAAAACACACTGAAATTTCATCTCATTCCAGTCGAAAAGTTATCAAGAATGCAAGTAACAATAAATGTTAGTTAGGATGTGGGAAAACGGGTACACTCATACATTGCTGGTGGGACTGCAAAATGGTGCAACCATACTGGAAAGCAGTATGGAAATTCCTCAGAAAACTTGGAATAGAACCATCATTTGACCTAGTTATCCCACTCCTTGGCATGTACACAAAGGACAGTATACTACAATGATGCAGCCACATCAATGTTTATAGCAGCTTAGTTCATAATAGGTAAGCTAAGGAACTAACCTAGGTGTCCTTCAACAGATGAATGGATAAAGAAAATGTGGTACATATACACAATGGAATATTACTCAGCCTTAAAGAATAATAAAATTATGGCATGTGCCAGTAAATGGATGAAACTGGAAACTATCATGCTAAGTGAAATAACCCAATCCGAAAGAACCAAAAGCCAAATGTTCTTTCTGATATGTGGGTGCTAACTCACAATAAGTGGGGGTGGGGGGGGGCAGAATAGAAGTTCACTGGATTAGACAAAGGTAAATAAAGGGAAGGGAGAGGATGGGATTAGAAAGATAGTAGAATGAATAATGAATCAGACATAACTATGTTCATATTTGAATACACAGCCAGTGTCACTCCATATCATGTACAACTACAAAAGGAGAAGTTATATTCCATGCATGTATGATATGTCAAAATACAATCTACTCTCATGTATAACTAAAAAAGAACAAATAAAAAGTAATAAAAATTTAAAAAGAAGATAGTATTTTAATTATGTTTGTACAATTAGAATTTAAGATGCATTTCTAATCAAATCTTTAGCATAGTTTAAATAAATATGTGTATAGATAATCCACATATTTATAATCCACATGTTTTACCATTGATATTATAAGACAGTATTGGGAAATAATTCTGTTTTTTTCCTTCCAAAATGTTTTGGAAAAAGGGCTGTTTTATTTTGTTATGCTTGGAGAATATACTAATTGATTTTCTTTTACTCTGAATTAGCCACAAAGAAAAGACACAAGAGATGGGCCACTTACTTTAACTTCTATCAAAACCAAGGACCAATTTGCCTCTCTGGGATGGTTCGTCTTTATCTTATTTAATAAGGGATTTGATCTTTGGTAATAGTGTCCAATCTCTGATGCTTAATGACACCAAAAGCTCTTTTGGAGATGACTTAAAGATGAATCACTCTAGGGACCAAGGGGAAGCTGAGTTGGTGGCACACCAGATACCCTGCCTACTTGAACCAGAATGGTTATAAGTAAATTGTTTCTTCAAACACATTTTATGTGTCGAGCGCAGTGGTGCATGCCCGTAATCCCAGCACTTGGGAGGCTGAGGCAGGAGGATCGCGAGTTCAAAGCCAGCCTCAGCAATGACGAGGCACTTAGCAATTCAGTGAGACTCTATCTCTAATAAAATACAAAAAAGGGCTGGGGATGTGGCCCAGTGGTCAAGTGCCCTTGAGTTCCATCCCTGGTACAAAAAAAAAAAAAAAAAAAAAAAAATTATGTAATTGAAATAATCAATGCATTAGTAAGATTTCTATTGCCATTTTTCTCCATAGTCACTAAGCTGTCTTTAGTTGTAAAACTCTGTGAATTATTTTCTATAGGTGATGAATCTGCAGGTAAAGTAGTACTAGTAATGAAAAACTAACATAGGCAGCACTCTGTAAATGCAAGGAGCTTTTCCACGGGCTGTAAATAAGTTATACTCCATTTATGTATGATGTGTCAAAATGCATTCTACTGTCATGTGTAATTAATTAGAACAAATTTAAAATTTTTTTTAAGTTAATTTATTTAGATCTCACAAAACCCCTTTCAAAAATGTTATACTAGCATATCCCTAGGCAATGAATCCGAAACCTTTCAATAATATGCATTATCCATTAATATGTTATACAAAAAATATTCTTATAAATATTCTTATAAATCTGCTAAATAGCCACCAAAGTCCCCCCAAAATCTAATAAAGCCAAACTGCTTGAGTATCTTAATATTCCCACTCAAAATTAATAACAATTTTAGCTAACAAGTTAGCAAATATCTCTATGGGATTGGGTTCCATTCCGGTGAGAGGAGGAGGAAAAGGAGATTTTACAGCTTCTGATGAGAACAGAAGGCAGTAACTTTCCGTAAAGTGATTGGTCAATAAATATTAAGAGCTTTAAAAATTGTATGTTGTAGTATGTGTCAGTTTTCTGTCTCTGTGACAAATACATGAGATAAGCAACCTGTAAGGAAGAGTTTTATTTGCATTCATGATTTGAGGTTTCAGTTTATGGTTGCTTTTGGTCTGTGGCGGCATGGTACCTCATGGCAGGAGAGAGTAGCAGAGGGGGCTACTCAATCATGATGGCTGAAAGCAAAAGGCAGGGGGAAGAAGAGGAATCCTCATAGCCCCCTCAAAGACAGAATGCCAGTGACCTGACTTGCTTCCACTAGACCCCAGTCACTAAAGGTCTCACAACCACCTTGTCTTGGATCATTGGGAGAAATTTAAGATCCACAGAAGAATATTTCTAGGACCTTCTACAAAAGAGATAATTAAAATTATACTTAAGTCAGTGCATGGTTGCTTATTACAATGTTAAATGTAATTTCAAAATAATTTGAAAAAATAAAAATCTAAATAGGGAAATTGAAAAGTAAAATGTGGAGCATTCATTTTATAAAATATTAGAGTAAGTGAAAATCAAATCTACTTCTAAATGTTTGGATTTTTGCAACAAATTACAGTATAAAAATGAAAAGAAAGTTTGTATTAAGAAGATCTTGGGCTAGGGTTGTGACTCAGTGGTAGAGCACTTGTCTCACTTGCATGTGTGAGACACTGGGTTCAATCCTCAGCACAACATAAAGAAATAAAATAAAAATACTGTACCCATCTACAACTAAAAAAAAAGTCTTAAAAAATCTCAACTACATAAAAATATATCTCTATACACATATATATATGAGCAAAAATATATGTAACCATAGATTTACTATAAACTACCTTTAGCTGGAGTCCATTGGAGATATGATTACATCTCTTCTGAATTCCCAATGTCATGACCTATGATAATTTACATTATCTCCCTATTCCTTAGAATTTTTCAAATTCTGTACCATTACTTCTCTAACACTGTCTTTCCATGTACACTTGCTCCAAATTTATTGATGCCATTTCCCTTGCATCAAATTAAAGATAAAGCCCAACCCTTTCACCTTTTAACCCTACCCCCATCCCCAAATACTTCCCTACAATATCCATGAGATTCTTAGCTTCACTAAACTTTTGAGGAATTAGAGGGTGGGGTAATCCCTATTGCTCATGTATATTTACCCTTTCCTCTTCTATAGTCCTACTTTTTAACAAACATCCTTTCTGGAGTTAACAACCAATGGAAAGGAAAGAAGGAAACTCCACTCAGTTCCAAGGAGAATGTCTGAATTGTTTGTAAAGTTAACATTTTGAGGCAATATGATCTCAAGTATGATATCTGGGTAATAAAACATTTTTAATATAATATAACCACCAGGAATAGTCTCTATAAAATAAGCCTGTCAAGAATAGAAAGATAACATGGCCATCAGGAGATAATTTTTATTTGTTAATTTAAAATAAAAGATTCGCAAATAAACATAGATACTTGCAGACTGGATTATCTGCATATTAAAAGGAATTAGTACTAAGGAAGCACATCATAGTGCAGATTTTCTTATCACATTTGTTCACAATGAATGATACTGTTTAGATTGGTAATCTTTGATTAGAGAATTTTTTTCAAGACCAATCTGAATGTCTCTAAAGTTTTTCTCTCTATAATTGCAACTAACCATTTTTTTGTTTGACTTTACAAATGTGTATGATGTCAATTGCTAGTGTTTCTGAAGATTTATTTATCAAGAAAGGAAGTACTTTGACACATTAAGGCAATTTATATTTTAATTACTAAGTTGGCATAACATTTGCTCACATTGCCAGCACTATAGCAAATAATATCAATTATTTAAGTTATTAAAAAAATGTAAGGTCAGGAATTTCTCAGATCACCAATTACCTCAGGTTGTTTATTTCAATTTTATTTTAAAAATTAATAAAAGTTCAAGTGCAATCAAAATATGCAGAAAAAATATTATTCTCTTGAAAATTCTGGCATCCGTGAATGCCAGCTTTATAGAACAGAATTTAATATAAAAATAAAACAACTCAAACCACTTATGCTCACTATAAGCTGAGGAATAGAATATGCAAATGGAACTTTTGCAGGTAACAGGTTTTTATTTTGAAATAAATGTTACTTCATTTACAAATGGTTTTATGTATCATGAGGTCCCAGGCACTATGATTCAAAGGGAAAGGACAAATATCTATTATTGCATGGTCATTTTCCTTAAGAAATCCATGGCTAATTTGGGGAGGAATATATGATAAAACATAACTATAATACTTCATGATAAATTTAATGAGAGAAATATGACCACAGGATGGTGAGAATCCTAATGAATCCTAAATGGTCAGAAAGATAAATGTCAGCCCAGAAGGACTGATGCAAATAAGATACTGGGGAAGGACAACCTTACAAAAGGAAAGGAAAACATAATCAGATGAAAAAGAAATCTGAGTCCCCAAACGTGGCTTAAAACCTGTTGCAACATGGGTATTTTCCAACAACAGAGGCTTAGGAAAGAGCCAGAAGTCCTCTGTGGAGCCGTTATCCATCACTGAGATTATTAAGTAGCTGTCAAATCTATGTGAATAACAAAACTTAAAAAAAAAAAAAAAGAAAAGAAAGAAACATGGTTGCAGACTGGATTCATAAGCCCTGGCCTTGATCCAACTCTTAAGATATTCTCTCCAGAGATCTGGAAAGTGGCCAATGTTCCACATGAAGGAGATTAAATATGCAAAAGTAATACGTGAATTTTCTCTAACATACTAGTTTTGCAATATTATTGGGAAAAGATTTTAAGGATGAATAAGTTAAATTGTTTTAAACAAAATAAAGAGGATACATATCTGGTCAGTAATTTGAAAACAAGATAATTTGAACCACATTACCATATTAATAAAAGAGAGAAAGAAAAGGAGCAGAAGGAAAAGAAGAAAAAGAAAAAGTACTTACACCAAGAAAAAAATTAACAAAATCAATGGGCAAATTAACTAAACAACCACATCTCAAAAGAAATATGACTGGCCAAAAACTATATGAAAAAAAAAATGTTCAACATCTTTACAATTAAAGAAAGGCAAATCAAAACTACACTGATATTTTATATCATTTCAGTCAGAATGAAGCCATTAAGAATAATAAATGCTGGAGAGGAAGTGGAGAAAAAGGAACATTTTTACACTGGTGGGGGGGATTATAAATTGGTACAACTACTATGGAAATCATTATGGAGATTCCTCAAAAGATTAGACATGGAACCACCATATGACCCAGCTATTCCATTCCTTGGTATTTATCCTCAAGAATTAAAGTTATCATACTACAGCGATACATGCATACCTATGTTTATAGCAGCACCATTTACAATAGCCAAAGTGTAAATGCAGCCTATGTGTCTATAAATGGAAAAATTGATAAAGATGTATCTATTGAAATACAATTGTGCTAACTTATTTTAAGCTCTTCAAAAAGTCATTGCACTTAATAAATACCATACGTAATACATCTTTACTACAATATCACCTTATGTGTTCTGCAAATGTTGGAAACAATTCACAATTTTTATAGCTACAGAGACATTGGAGATGATGGGGCAGGGAGGAGTGAGTCTAGCAATTTTTATTAGTGGATTATTTATTCCAATTAAGACTTTTAGAAATATCAATTTTAAAAAATAACAGCAAGTAGAGCAATTCTAGGTCAAGAGAGTAAAAGCCCTCAGAGTGCCCATCCTTAAGAATGAGAAGCTTTGGATGAAACTCAACATCAAAGATTGAAAATCATTGCCCAAGATTGTATCTTATTAAAAAGATGAGGAAGAGGGAAAAGGAGAGAGAGAGAGAGAGAGAGAGAGAGAGAGAGAGAGAGAGAGAGAGAAGAGAGAGAAGAGAAGAGAAGAGAAGAGAAGAGAAGAGAAGAGAAGAGAAGAAGAGAAGAAGAAGAAAGAGGAGGAGGAGGAGGAGGAGGAGGAGGAGATCATCCCAGAGAGATTAGTTAATTTGCCCAGGGTGATGAAATGTGTTTATGGAATTGAATTCTGTGACAAAATTCAAGTTTTCTCATCCCCTCTCTAATCTTCTCATTCCCACACCGTGCTATAGGTATCTACATGCACTGTGATATAATAATGCTGCAGCTGCAGTTTATGTATGGTGGAGGACTAATGAACATATATTTGTTACCACCTAAAGGAACATACTGGTCCTTTGTTTTCCTTTTCTTATCATTTAACCTATTACTCAGAGGTATTTAATTATCATTATTAAAGCAACATTGTAAAAGTGAGTGGAAAACTTGAACACAAAATGCATTTCAGGGGGGAGAAAAAACACGTAAATAATATTCTTTCTGGGAATATCATAAAATTAGTATATGAGTGATAATTTGGGGAACACTTTAGGTGATTTAAACTATTCCTATAGATCATCTCTTGATCACCTTCCAGGTTTCCAGAGAGAATTTCTTTACAACTGGATCAGGGCCATGAGTTTTTTATATCCACAGTTCTGCTTTTATTTATGAATTTTGTTCTTCTTATTAGAAGTGATATTTCTAATGCAATTTCACCTCCTTCTGCTAGTATATTATACCTATATCTTATCATCAGTGGAAGGACTATTTGTACTTGTCCGAAGAAATTAGCATTTGCAACAAATAATCCATTTGATTGAAAACAGTATGAATGCCAAAATCAACAAAGAGGGTGATAGGATACAGAACTGAGGTAGAAATCAAAAAGTTTTTAAGTTCAGCAAAATCTGACTAAAAAGAGTATCTTCTTTCTTGTTTTCTTTCCTTCCTTCCCTCTTTCCTTCCTTCTTTTGGTATTAGAATAGAATCACTAAAGTCTCATATTATAGTTAAAACACACTCACTGCTCCAAACAGAAGAAGGAAAAATTCTCCAACATCATTATGACACATGGTTGTACCATTTCTGAAGATTTTATAAGTACCCTTTTAATGTGGGATCCAATAATGTCAGAACAGAAGCAACCAGTTTGTGCTATGTGGTCAGGAATAAATGATATTTTATTATAATGTGCAAAGGACACACGGCATGTCTAAAATCTAGACATCTAAAATCCAGAAGCAAAGTCCAATGTATACTTTAAAACAAGGCGAGGGAGACTGGCCTGGCAAGACTGAGCTCTGTGCAGCTTCAGAGAGAGAAAACAGCATGTTTTCCTTTCTGCCTCATGTACAGTTGCTTTCAGAGCCACAGACATATCATCTCTGCTGCTGGCATAGAATTTTAAAAGTTTAGTGAGGAATCACTCTTTTACAATGCAAAATTCTGTTTCAAGTTGCAAATCACAAGGATTTTTCAGAAAATCTATCAAAGAAAAGAAAATAGGCTCTCCATTAGAAAGTAGTTAAGAGTCTAACAGTATAATAATTTTTCATTATTTTCATTACAAAAAAAGATATAAACCAAATCAAGATCTAACAAAAATTTGCTTTATTTGATAATCTGTGACAGTGAATCACTTTAATCCTTACCTGTGAACATGATTTAATATTCACTACATAGGGTCATAATTATTCTTTTCTCGTCGTTACAACTTTGTATTTTTTTAATGTTTTCTTGCTCTTAAAAAAAGTGACTTTGTCCAGCAACTATGAATGTCAAAGTAGTTTTCCTTCAGTTTTAAGTAGAGACACTGTGTTCTTTTTCTGTTTGTTTCAGCATTTTGCAGGAAAATTTAATCATGTTAAAAATAAGAAAACCTTTCAAATTTTCAACCCATAAAAAAAAGGGTTAGAGATACTTAAAAAATAGAAGTGCTTACTTCAAACAATTACAAAACTCCTGAAATTATATTCTCTATACACAGCAGAGTTGAATAGATCTTCCTGGACAATAGGTTAACCTAAGTGTTCCATTTCCCATCTGTAATACGATTGGGAACATATAAAATGTGTTTTGTTTTCTATCGATTTGTTCCTCTTATCAAGTAAAGATTTATGCCTTGTTTTCCAAACAGTCTTGAGATGCAAACTGCTTCTTTGATTCCAGATATTTCAATAGAACCATGCAGAAATCAAATGCCTTGTTTTCTTCAAGTTCATTGCTGATGTCAGGGCATTTTAATGTCACTTTTAGATCCATTAAAGAAATTAAACAAATTAGCATACATCCACAAGCCAGAGACTTTAAAAAAACATTAATCCAAACCTTAAGAAATTGGGCCACAAACCAAAAAAAAAAGGACCAAGGCCATTTTTTATTTATAAATTTCATCTGTATTGGTTTCCAGGAGTTATTAGTGAATTGTGAAGAAAATTGAATTTCTTTCTATTTTGAAAATAGTTTTCATAATGTTTATTTTCTATGAAGACCTAAAAAAAATTAAATAATGCATTGGAACCCAGCTTTATCAATGTGTACAGAAAAACACAGCATTCTTCTAATTGAGATGTCAACCACATTTTCCTCCCCCAGTTTAACCACAGCTGGGGGAGCACTGCATCCCCTTCCTACACTCAAGTCTCAGAGTGAAAACTTGCATAGTAGAAATGAGAATCTCAGTGCTCCAGCTAGAGCAAGCAAAGCAGTCAAAGCCACACTGAATTCCCAGTCAAGGCAGACGGAGTCTTCGTAGCCAGCATTCATCCTGAAATGCAGAAGACAGGAGAGGTTCTCAATTGCTGGAGCAGAGAGGCCAGTGTTCAGGGAAACTCTGTGTGTGTGTGTGTGTGTGTGTGTGTGTGTGTGTGTGTGTGTGTAGATAAAGACAGAGAAACAAAACCAATAGGATATACATACATATAGCAAGAAATAAGAAATTGACTGAGATGATTAGGGAGCTGGCAAGTCCCAAGAACTGCGGGGTGAGTTGAAAGACTGAAGACCCGGGGGTGCAAATGTCTTGGTTCCAATACAGAAGTAGAAAATAAGCTGATATCCAATTTGAAGGCCATAATGTAGGGGGAATTCTCTCTTACTTGGCGGAAGGATCACCTTTTGCTCATCCAGGGCATGAACAGAGAGGATGTAGTTCACTCACACTTGGGAAGACAAGGTGCACTATTCAGTCTACCAATTCTTACATTAATCTCATACACATCTACCCTCACGGAAACACTAAAAATTATGTCTGATCAAATATCTGGACACCCCATGGTCCAGTCTGATGGCTGCACTGATCATCCCAGTATGCAAAATATTAATAAACTTGACAGAGGGGCACGAGGGCCTTAGTGCATCCTTGTTCTCTTTCCAAGGAGGTCTCTGCTTAGAATGATTGCTGTATCCCTTTGGCATCAACAAGTACCACAGTGAAGTCCTAAAAGTGCTGGTGTGAAGGTTGAGGAGTAGAGAATGATGCAACAAGTTCTGGCCACTCAAGGTTAGTACTTTAAGTATCATTAAAATATGTACCCTTGGGCTGATAGCTTTTCTTTCTGATCTATATAAATTAAGTAGAGTTTAGAGACAGGTTGTTTTTATTCTGTTTTCCAAGTGATTCTGGTGATGAAAATACTATAGTTAAAGGGCAGATAAATATTTAAACTGAAAACAATCAGACAGTAAAGACTTTTGCTTTACTATGTAAGCTGTGGCTGTTGCTCATTTCCAAAGCTATTACCAACTTGCGTGGGATTAGAAAGACTCTTATAACATAGTCAGTGGTCCTCACACGCGTATTCACACTCAAACCCACTGCCATTAAAAGAGAAAACATAGCACTGATAATTATCCCTTTTGCTAATATCTCATATAAGCAAAAAAGATCCTGAAATAAATACCAAGATAAGGTTCCCCACTTCCATATTATCTGGTTTGTCATCAGTCATTCAATGTCAAATTCTAAAATCTTGTGCACCCCAGCAATGGCATAACAGGGGTAGGAGAATCTAGACCAGGGCCCGGCAAACTACTACAGGTAGAATGGACACCGGTTTTTGGCAAATTAAGTTTCACTGGAACAGAGTCATGCTGATTCTTTTATTGTATTGTCTATACTGCTTTTCAAATTAAGACAGCAGAGTTGAGTAGTAGCTATGAAGCATGTATGTTCCACAAACTCAAAAATATGTATTCCTACTCTTAACAGAAAATGTTTGGGAGGTAGATTATTGACCAAGTATTTTTTCTTTTCTTTTTCTTCATTGGTGCATTATGATTATACACAACAGTGGGATTCGTTGTGACATCTTTGCACATGCATACCTTGCTCTAGTTTCTCCCTTTGTCCTGCTTTCCTCCCTCCCCTGATCCCTTCCTCAACTCTCCTGGTCTCTCTGACCAGGTAATTTTTTAATGTTTACTATATACTTGGTTCTAGGGATATGGACATGGGAAAGCAAGAAGATAAAGATCCTTGACTTTTTAGACTTTATGCTTAATGGTCAGCTCATGTCTTCTTATTTCAATACTTAAATGTAGTCCTCCCCCTACATTTTCTTTTTTCTTTTTTTTTTTTTTAGGTTTAGTTAGGTACGATTGACAAATAGGAGTCATATATATTTAAGGTAAAAAAGAACTTGATGTATTGATACACATTTACATTTTAGAATGTTCAGCACAAACTAACATACCCTTCAGCTCACATGGTTACCTTTTTTTGTGGTGAGAACACTTGAAATCTACTCTCAGCAAATTTCAAGAATACAATACAGTATCATTGACTACATTCATGGAGAGGCACAACCTAACCAAAGTTCATCAACTGATTGATTTTCCATAGCAGAAACACTGCAGCCTTTGACCAACAGCACCCCATGTTCCCTCCCCAATCCTTGGCAACATCTATTCTACACTTTGTTGCTATCCTCTCTGTTTTTTAAAAATATTTGTTACATTATAATTGGTCTTGGTAACAGAATACTTCTCATCATGTGCCTTATTACTCTTGTGAATTAATGTACAGGTAAACTCTAAAAAGTTAAGGATCTTTTTCCTTTGATTTCCCCACTTGTATTTTTACTACGATAGTATACAACAGACATTCAAATATTACTTGGTCAATAATCTGCTTCACAGATTTTGTAAGACTTGAAAACGTGGTATTTTCTGAAGAATTTTACTCTTTCTTATAAAGGGGGAGGGGGTGATAGAACAAGGTAATGAAGTATCCTTTATAATAAAAAGACTGCTGCGCCACCTAGAGGATCGACTGGGCTTCACAGGATTGTTTGGTCCTCCATTATTAATTAAAATGGTGTTGGAAGGGTCATCGTGAGTATTACATAAGAGGGTACACAAAAAAATGTTTAGCACAGTCACTGGCACAGGCACACAAGCTGCAAATATTTGCTTATAATGTCAAATAATGCAATATATTCAATAGGTTTAAACCTAACCAAAGTTCATAGTCTTCATTTCTGACTTTTAAGATCCAAACCTTCATTATTCAACACCTCCATCCTTTGGCCACACAATTGTGTCTCATTCTCTACTAGAAAACTGTAAGCTGCTTGGGGGTGCCAGTCTTTTAAGTACTAAATTCATCTTTTTTTTAAAAAAAAAAAAAAACTAGTAATTGTGATATAGCAAGCATTCAACAATCTTTTTTGAACTGAATTGAAAAAACAGTGGGGAATCTGAAAAACAGCCTAACAAATGCTTGAGTAGATATTTTCAAGTACTCTCAAATCCTATTCTTTGGATTAAAAAAATAGATTTTTTGAAAAAGGAATAACATTGCAAAAATAGTTTGTGCTAAGTGTCTGCCCATTTGAAATAGCATTTTGTCACATGGAACTCATGAGGGCCTTACAGAACTTAACCACTGCAATTATGTTATTTGTTTCATGCTGTTTATGCAATCAGTGATACAGTTGTCTCCCCACAACTTACAGAAGCACAACTTTGTCATACAAGATGACATTCAGTAAAATAAGTTTTTTTACCAAGGAAAATGAGATGCCCCAGAGAGTGTGGAGGCTGCATTTCTTTCTTTCAGGTTAATGTGACCCATTAATACATTCAGAATTTCTGGTGCATTTAAAATTGGTTTATTAAATTCTTCTGCAAAGATTAAAAAAAAAATCTTCAAAGGTGTCATAATCCATTTTAAAAGAAATTCTGAAAATTAAAGCAAGGGAGCCCCCTTGTGGACTGATTCTAGTGCCATGCACAATAAATTATCAGGTAAATCAATGATTTCATTAGTATTTAGGAGAAAAATTCAATTGTGACTAAAATGCAATGATTTATTTTCTGATGAATCTCATGAAATACATCAGAAATGGATGACAGACTATTTATTTGTGTGCACGTGTGTGTAAGTAGTGTAATACAAAGTAATTCCTAAAGCCAGCACTGCTTTGATGAATCCTAGACTTGGGAAAAACCAACTGTGGTAGCCTTTAAGTATTTTCTCCAACTAAGCAACCCAAAGAATTGATCCCATAATCAATGGCTACTCATTCAAGAACTCTAAAGTATAATTGGCATTAGAAACTCAATATGGGGAGAAAGGAAGATGGTGGAATAGAGAGGTTGCTTCCCTGGAGGCTTCATGGTGTGAAACCAAGAAAAGCAGACAGACAGCTTTCAGCAAGATTGGTGAATGGACAAAACTTAGAGGGGACTTCACTGGAATTTAATACTGGACACTGAAAACACATCAGGGACACAGGAGATCAAATATAATAAAATAAGGAAGAAATCTTCATTGCCAAAGCCATGGTAGAGACTGGAGGCTCAAGCCAGAACAGTCCCTCCTTGAACTCAGTAAGCAATAAGGGAATTAAAGGAACCCCCATTCTTGGGGAGACTGAGATGGTTTGGGGTACAGAGAATTTAGAGATCAAAAACACTGCACAATTAAACTATAAGGTGACCTATACAATATCCTTGTAAAGGAAAGTAACCACATCTCTCTGGTCTGTATGTGAAGGACAGAGGAAGGAACCATTTTACAACTGCTGCACAGAGGCCAGAATCTGGGGAAGCCGATTTGTTTTAGATGCAAATCTGTCCTGAAAAAACAAGCTAAGCAAACCCACGCTGCATGACAGAGAGTGTGCCTAAGTGATCAGGAGAAAATCAAGCATGGAGAGGTTTACACAGGGGAATGACGGTCACAGAAACCCACCCAGCTTCCCCCTCCCCTCCCAATGTGGTTGCATATAGGACCAGCTGGGTGAAAAGTGCCTGACCAGCAATTCAAAGGTCAGGGATGGAAGAGATTGAGTTTGGAGATCTAATCAGAGACCAGGATTGGTGGGATCCACGTGCAATGTAGTTGGCTAAGAATTGGCTTCTACACCACATGAGTGGAACCCAAAGGAGATAACTGGAGTTCAGTCTTCCAGCATTGACTTGCAATTGCTGGGCCATGGAGGTGTGCTGATTTAAAATCTCCAGGCCAACTGGCATTCATCAAAGAGACTGGAGCATACCTAAGCCTAAACCCTGTCTTCAGGAGTTCCACCTCCAGGATTTATCTTGTCACCCTAGCAACCCCACACTGAGGGTGGGGAAAGCATCACACCCCAGACCTAACACTGCAGAGAAGAGAACCTGAAAATCTATCTTTTGCTCTCCAAAGGAAATAATTCTTCAACTTTCCGTAAAGTTCTTTTTTTCTCTCTCTTTTTAAAAATTTCTACCATTTTGGAAACCAAATTTTTTTCATGCATCAGTTTATTGAGTACTAGGATGTGTGATTAGTATATTTCAGTTTGGTTTTGTATTCTTTTATTTTCATTTTTTTCTTAATATATTTAGTTTTAAAAATTTTTAATTTATATACATTTTTTTCTCTCACTTATCTATTTTCTTTGATTCTCTTCTCTTTTCTTCTGTTAACAGCCAACCTCTATTTTTCCCTCTTTCACTCTTCCTTTAATTTTTTTCCTTCTATCATCCCTCCTCCTTCCACAAAATTTTCACATCCTACACCACTTCTGTTCTCTCCTTGTCCACCATTTGAAATTGTAAACACTTTTTTAAACTTACCATTTTTATTGTAGGCAATAACTGAACATACTATTTCTGTTTATTGTGACAAAAATGTAGATGTCTTAGAAGAAGATACTTGGTTTAAGACTGTATATTGTTTGCATGGGTTGTTGTTATTATCTATTTCTCCCTAAACTGTGAGGTACTGGAAACCTTCAGGGACACTATAACTCTATAGGTAGAAACTTTACTGCCTCAAATCCATACTGCTAGATGGGTAAAAACACAAACAACATGGAAAAAAAAAAAAGGAACAAATCACCCCCCAAAAAATCCCAATAATGGAAGAAATGTCAGAGAAGGAGTTTAGAATGTATATAGTTAAGCTGCCATAAGATAAACGACAATGTAATGAGTGAATTCAGAGAGAGAAAGTGATAGAGATTGAGCAAAGAAATCAAGCAGAAATACTCTAAATGAAATAACAATAAACCAAATTAAAAATTCAATGGAAAGCATGTCCAACAGACTAGACTACTTGGAAGACAGAGTTTCAGGCAATGTATACAAAATATATAATCTTAAAAATAATGTTGACAATGGAGAAAAGATGTTAAGAGGCCATGAACAGAACTTCCAAGAAATAAAGGATAACATGAAAAGACCAAATTTAAGATTTATCAGGATAGATGAAAGCATGAAGATACAAACCAAAGGAATGCACAATATTTTCAATTAAATAATACCAGAAAACTTCCCAAACTTAATGAATGAAATGGAAAATCAAATGCAGGAGGCTTACAGAACCCCAAATATACAAAATTACAACAGACACACACCAAGGTACATTATTACAAAATGCCTAACATACAGAATAAGGATAGAATTTTAAAGGCTGCCAGAGAAAAGGATCAGATTACATTCAGAGGGAAACCAATTTGGATTTCAGCTGATTTCTCAGCCCAGACCCTCAAAACTCAGAAGTCTTGGAATAATATATACCAAGCTCTGAAAGAAAATGGATTCCAACCAAGAATACTATAACCAGAAAAATTAAGGTTCAGATTTAAAGATGAAATGAAAACTTTCCATGATAAAGAAAAGTTAAAAGAAATCACAAATAGAAAGCCTGTACTACAGAACAGTCTCAGCAAAATATTTCATGAAGAAGACATGAAAAATAAAAGTGAAAACCATAAAAAGGAGGAACTACACTAAAGGAATAGTTAATCAAAGGAAAAACTAGTTCAAATTATAAAACAGAAATAAACCAAAATGAGTGATTACAAATCATATCTCAATAATAACTTTGAATGCAAATGGCCTAGAGTCATCAATCAAAAGACATAGACTGGCAGATTGGATTTAAAATATAAGACCCAACAATATGCTGTCTCCAAGAGACTAGCCTCATAGGCAAAGACATCCACAGACTGCAGGTGGAAGGATGGGAAAAAACATATCACTTACATGGATCTGTAAACAAGCAGGGGTTTCTATCCTCATCTCAGAGAAAATAGACTTCAAGCCAGAGTTAATCAGAAGGGACAAAGAAGGATATTTTATACTGCTTAAGGGAATTATACATGAACAAGACATAACAATCATAAAGATTTATGCCCAAAAGAATGGAACATCTATGTACATCAAACAAACCATTCTCAATTTCAACAATCAAATAGATCACAACATAATAATAATAGATGACTTTAACACACCTCTTTCACCACTGGAACTAATGAGAACTAAACAAAGAAATTATAGAACTAAATAATATGATCAATATTTTAGACTTAACAGACATATATAGAGTATTTCATCCATCAGTGAGTGATCCAATACACTTTCTTCTCAGCAGCACACGGATCCTTCTCTAAAGTAGACCGTATTTTATGCCACAAAACATCTCTTACCAAATACAAAAAAAAAAAAAAAAAAAAAAAAAACAAATAATGGCTTGCATTCAATCAGATCATAATGGAATGAAAGTAGAAGTCAACAGTAAAATAAAATATAGATATCCATCTCATTATCCTAAATACATGATTGAAGACCTGAATGGTACTTATATACTTTGTATACAAACAGTTGTATGTAAAAAAAAATGCTATATATGTGCATTATGGATTGTAATACATATTATTATTATAAATAAAAAAAGAAGCCGGGCGCGGTGGCGCACGCCTGTAATCCCAGCCAGCACTTTGGGAGGCTGAGGCAGGAGGATTGCAAGTTCAAAGCCAGCCTCAGCAATTGCGAGGCACTTAGCAACTTAGTGAGACCCTGTCTCTAACTAAAAAACACAAAAAAGGGATGGGGATGTGGCCCAGTGGTCGAGTGCCCCTGAGTTCAATCCCCGGTACCACAAAAAAAAAAAAAAAAAAAAAAAAAAAAAAGAAAGAAAGAAAAAATATATAATTATCCCTGCATCTTTAGGTCTTCATTTTATGTGGCTTCCCTATCACATAAAACTGTTAAATAAATTTGCTATGATTTTCTCTTGTTAAAAAAATAAAATAAAATATAGAAGCTACTCTAACACTAGAGACTAAATAACACATTACTAAATGACAAATGGATAGCAGGAGAAATCAGGGATGAAATTAAAGAATACTTAAAGGTAAATGAGAATAGTGACACAACATATCAAAATCTCTGGGACACTATGAAGGCATTTATAAAAGGAAACTTCATTGCATTGCACTCATTCATTAGAATAGAAAATCATCAAATAAATAACCTAACAGTACATCTCAAAGCCCTAGAAAAAGAAGACCAAATCAACACCAAAAGCAGAAGAAGACAGGAAATAATTAAAATCAGAACTTAAATCAATGAAATTGATTTAAATATTGACAAAACAAAAAGTTGATTTTGAAAAAATAAATAAAATTGATAAACCCTTAGACACACAAAGAGAGAAAAAACTCCAATTACTAAAATTCGTGATGAAAAAGGAAATATCACAATGAACACTACTGAAATTACACATGATGTTTTAGGTTTTTTGCTGCTGTGACTAAAGGATCTGACCAGCGCAACTGTAGGGGAGGAAAAGTTTATTTGAGGGCTCACGGTTTCAGAGGTCTTAGTCCAGAGAAGGCCAGCTCCATTCCTTGGGGCTCGAGGTGAGGCTGAACATTATGGCAGGAGAGGGTGGCGGAGGAAAGCAGCTCACATCATGGTGATCAAGAAGGAGAGAGAGAGAGAGAGAGAGAGAGAGAGAGAGAGAGAGAGATTCCACTTTCAAATACAAATCTATATCTATACACCAAAGTCATGCCTTAATTCCCACCTCCTCCAGCCTCACTCTACCACTTCAGCTACCTCTCAGTTAATTCCTATTAGCGGATTAAATCACTGATTTGATTAAAACTCTTACAACCCTATCATTTCTCCTCTGAACCTTCTTGCATTGTCTCACATGTGAGCTTTTGGGTAATACCTCACATCCAAATTGTAACACATGATAAACAGAACCTATTTTGAAAATCTATATATCCAATAAAATTGAAAATCTTGAAGACACTGACAAACTTCAAGAATCATATTAGCTACCCAAACTGAATCAGGAGGACACATACAATTTAAACAGATCAATTTCAAGCAATAAAACACAAGATACCATCAAAAGCCCACCAACTAAGAAAAGCCCAGGTCTAGACAGATTCTCACCTGAGTTCTACCAGATGTTTAAAGAAGAATTAACACAAATACTCTTCAAAGTATTCCATGAAATTGAAAAGAAGGGAACCCTTCCAAACTCATTCTATGAAACTAGTATCACCCTGATACCAAAACCAGACAAAGATACATCAAGGAAAGAAAACTTCATACCAATATCCTATTGGAACATAGATGTAAAACTTCTTAATAAAATTCTGACCAATTGCATACAAAAGCATATTTAAGAGATAGTGCACTATGATCAAGTGGGGTTCACTGCAGGAATGCAAGTTTAGTTCAACATATGGAAATCAATAAACATACTCATCACATCAGTAGACTTAAAGATGAGAATCTTATGATCATCTCAATAGATGCAGAAATAGCATTTGACAAAATACAGCACCCCTTCATGCTCAAAACACTAGAAAAACTAGAGATAATAGGAGCATACTTCAACTTTGTAAAATCTATATATGTTAAGCCCAAGGCCAACATTATTCTAAATGGAAAAAAAAAATTGAAAGCATTCTCTTCAAAAAATGGGAACAAGACAGGATGCACATTTCACCACTTTTATTTGACATTGTCCTTGAAACTCTAGAAAGAGCAATCAGAAGAAAGTAAAGGGATATGAATAGGAAAAGAAGAACTCAAAGTATCGCTATTTGCTGAAGACATGTTTCTATATTTGAAGAGCCAAACAATTTCACCAGAAAACTTCTAGAACTAATAAATGAATTCAGCAAAGTAGCAGGATATGAAATTAACACCAATACATCAACTGTTTTCCTAAACATCAGTAATTAATCTACTGAAAGAGAAATTAGGAAAAACTACCCCATTCACATAGTCCAAAAAATATATATAAAATATTTGGGAATCCAATCTAACAAAAGAAGTGAAAGACCTCTACATGAAAACTATAGAACACTAAAGAAAGAAATTAAAGAAGACTTTAGAAGATGGAAAGATCTCCCATGTTCTTGGATAGGCAGAATTAATATTGTGAAAATGGCAATACTACCAAAAGTGCTATACAGATTTAATGAAATTCCTACTAAAAGCCCAATGACACTCTTCATAAAATTGAAAAGGCAATCAGGAAATTCATTTGGAAAAAAGAAGAGATTCATAATAGCCAAAGCAATCTTTAGTAAGGAAAGTAAAGCAGGAGGCATCATGATGCCAGACCTTATACTACAGAGCTATAGTTATAAAAATGGCATGGTATTGTCACCAAAACAGACGTGCAGACCAATTGTACAGAATAGAAGACAGAGAGACGAACCCACATAAATGCAGTTATCTCATACTAGACAAATGCACCAAAAATACACATTGAATAAAAGATAGCCTACTCAACAAATGGTGCTGGGGAGACCAGAAATACACATTTAGCAGAATGAAATTAAATCCCTAACTCTCACCCTGCACAAAACTCAACTCAATGTGGACCAAGGACTTTGGCATTAGACCAGAGATCCTGCACCTAACAGAAGAAAAAGTAGGCCCAAATCTACATCCTGTGAGTTTAGGAGCCTACTTCCTTAATAAGACTCCTGAAATACATAAGTAGAATCAAGAATCAACAAAAGGTATGAAATGAAACTCAAAAGCTTCTTCACAGCAAAGAAAACAACCAAGAATGTGAAAAGAGAGCCTACAAAATGAGAGAAAATCTTTGCCACCTGACCTCAAATAGAGCATTAATCTCCAGGATATATAAAGAACTCTAAAAACTTAACATTAAATAAAACATCCCAAATAACACAATTAATAAGTGGGCAAAGAAACTTAACAGACACTTCACAGAAGAATACGATTGGTCAAAAATATAAGAAAAAATGTTCAACATCTCTAGCAGTTACAGAAATGCAAATTAAAACCACACTGAGATTTCATCTCACTCCAGTCAGAATGGTAATTATCAAAAATACAATAACAATAAATATTGGTGAGGATGTGGGGTAAAAGGTACACTCACACATTGCTGGTGGGACTGCAAATTGGTGCAACCATTCTGTAAAGTGGTATGGAGATTCCTCAGAACACTTGGAATGGAACCACCATTTGACACAGTTATCCCACTCCTCCGCATATACCCAGAGGACTTAAAATCAGCATACTACAGAGATGCAGCCACATCAACGTTTATAGCAGCTCAGTTCACAATAGCTAAACTCTGGAATCAACCTAGGTACCCTTCAACAGATGAATGGATAAAGAAAAGGTATACACACACACACACACACACACACACACACACACACACACACACAATGGAATATTACTCAGTCTTAAAGAACAATGAAATTATGGCATTTGCCAGTAAATGGATGGAACTAAAGAATATCATACTAACTAAAAAAAACCATTCCCCCCAAAACATAGGGCAAATGTTCTCTCTGATATGTGGATGCTAATTCACAATAAGGGCAAAGGGTTTAGGAAGAATAGAAGTAACTTGGATTAGACAAAGGGAAATGAAGGGAAACAGGAATAGGTAAGATAGTAGAATTAATCACACCTTTCCTATGTGCATATATGACTACATGACCACTGTAATTCTACATTATGTACAACCAGTTATACTCCATATAAGTATATATATATATATATGTATATATATATATATATATATCAAAACACTTTTTATTGTCATATATAACTAATAAGAACCAATTAAAAATTAATAAGGGTGTTAATTGCACATGATGGAGGGAAAAAAGAAACTCAATATGTTTGAAGATGGGAAAATTTTTAAAAATAGTGAATTTATTAGTGAATTCAGTTTACAAATGAGTACTTGTTATTTTAAAAACTAACTTTATTTTTCTATCTAGAAATCCACTCTAGAGGATTCATAAAATGTATTATTTCAGTGAAACTTTTCTAGTGTGGAAAGTTCAGAATAAATAAAATTTTAACTAGACTTATGAGAAGTAAATAGAAACATACTTCTTTTAACCCGAGCTCCTATCTCATTTCAGCTTCAGCCTTAAAAGCAATTTTTTAAAAAGTTTAATTTTATCTATTCTTTTTTTTCCATCACTACATTAAAACTGGAGAATGAAAATCAGGAAAAGTAAAGAGTTGGAAAAATGAAAACTGTATTTATTTATTAATTTTTCACATTTTTAATGCCACTGCACAACATTTATGCATACTTAGGACTTGTGCCTGTTTTAGTGTGACTTTATAATGTATTAAATTCTTATTACATTGGAAAATTCCCTGATGTTGGTGAGTAGAGATAAACCAAATTTGATTTATTTTATTTGAATAAAACTCCTGAATTCTATTACACACCTCCTCTGTTGCTTTCTTTGCTCAATGACATGTACAACTTCCCTGTGATTTTTTAAGATATAAAAGCATTCTGTTTAAAACCACACAAATGATTGCTATCTATTTGCACTAAAACATTGCCGCAATTTCTCTCTGGTGTAGATTGCTACTTTTATTAAAGAAAATATGTCCATGAAGGGAATGAGATAATATAATAGGTTTAGAGTGACAGCTAAACTATTTTGCAGATGAAATTAATTCAAATTCAGGGGATTGGGAGCAATCTTAGGAACTGGAAGACATGAGCATAGTGATGAGAGTTTGGAAATATGTGTAATCTCTAGTAGATAGAAGGAAATGGTCCTTGGTATGACATTTCTGGCTGTGGGGGTAAGATGGCCCAATATTAGTTTGCACAGTGATATCAAATTTCAATTTTGGTTTCCTTTTACTGTGTCTTGGGCTACCATTCCCCAAACCAGCAAAGCATCTACAAAAGCTACCAAATCAAAAATGAGTGTGGCATTAAAGAAAATATGATTAATGCAGTTTGAGAAAATGTGGTTCAGCAATGAACGGTGAAATGTAACAGGCCAGGATCCAACAGCAGGAGAAAAATCATATCAAAAATGACCATCAAAACAAAAACCCTGAAGAAGTCAAAGGACTCACAAAGACTACATTGATTTCTTGTAAGACATAGATCATTATAATCAGAATAATCTCAGGTAGTAGGGAGATTCCACAATTATTATAAATTCCTATACTTAGATCATTGCCACGTCCTTATAATTGTTCTACTTATACCTCTAGTCACTTACAAAACAAACATTATTTTAACCCACTGCTTCAAATGCACCTACACCTCTAGCTCCTTGCATAAAATCTCACATCCTTCTCTTTGTACTCTCATCAATTTGACATCTCATTCTCTCTACTGTGCAAATTCTTGCACACCTCAGAGCAATGGCCTGTGACATTACTAAAATATTAAGAACTTTTATTACCTGACTTATGTAAACCTTTTCAGTACACATGTTAGCTTTCTTTCCTAATGACAGGAAACTTACTAAGCATAAGGTATGAATTCTATCACTGGTCCACTTTCCAGTAATATATGCACTTATTCCATATGACTCTGGCCTGTTACAGGACAACACTTCCTGTTCATGCTTTCTTGTTCACCATTATCAGAAGATGAAATTCCTCTGAAGGATGCTCACTTGTCATCTTTCTTTGGTGCTGCTGTACCTGCTCTGTCTACCTGGGAACCCCATGCCAGTTTCTTCCTCTTGCCTTGTATTACCCATGAGATTGTCCTTCTCTCTGTTCATCCTCCACCCAGGCAGTAGTTGTCCAGAAGCCCCATTTCATGAAGCCAAATAATCACAAATTGGGTATTGACATCATAGACTACCTTCAAACAATGTTCAAGACTTCCATCATGCCTCACATCCATGAGTGTTTCACATCCTAAAGCACATCCATCATCTTCCTGATTTTACCACCTTACTTTTCTGTGTGCATCTAATCTGAGTTGTATTAAACCATTCCTCTCTGCTCTCTGAAACTCCTGTGGAATAACCAATAAATCCCTTTAATCCTCAAACTTCTAGTAGCTATCCCTTGACTTCTTACCTTAACTGAAACCTGGCTCCTGAGAGAACTCTGTTTCCCTGCAGCCCTTTCAGGTGGTCTTTCGTATCTGTTCACACTCTAAATTAAGTTGTGGAATCACATTATTCCAATATTTTAAGAATACTTAGTAATCATTACAATGAAAAGGGGGGTGCACAGAATAACCATTACCCTACCTTGTCTTGAGTATGACTAATTACCAATTATTAACATAATCTTCACTTTAAAAACATTTTAGTATCCAGAGCAAAATAAATGCAGAAATTCAAAATAAAGGTGCATTGAACTTACTGTGCCAAATGTGGCTAGAACTCCCTAAATATTTGCTTAGGGTGTATCATAAATTTGTTTCTGTGACTTTTTATCAGCCAGAATAAATGAGTAATCAAAATATGCTACATGATTCACAAGGTTCATAAGATTGAAGTAACTCATTTTCTCAGGGGAAGGTCAGATTTAATGACAATGAAATGGAAAACTGTTTCCCCAGTAGTTCCAATTAAGAAGGTACTATGGAATATCATAAACAACCTCAACAGCAATTCTGGACAAGTAAAGCACAGAGACTCATAAAGATTATTTCTTAAAATATCTCTTCAAACACAGACCAATGGTCTTGTAGCATGGTACAGATGAATAAAGTTTTCCTAAGGACTACCATAATATTGTCTTTCTAAATACTTTATTAATTTTTTTAATTAATTAAATTTTATTTCACTCCTCAAGTCATAGTAAAATACAGGTTAATTTTTTTTTAAACTTATTATAGTCTAAAATGTTTCTTTCTATATGCACTTCTTAAATACCTATAATCTAGATATTTTTGTATTACAAGAAATACAAGGAAGATTGCTTCCAATTTTTAGAAGAGGAATAACTTTGTAAATTATATAATGATTGTATATCACTAAATAGTGATTAAAAATTAGAAAGTTGATATCGAAATCCTTTAATTAAGAGTGTACTACATCATAATTAAGACCACTGTTCTGAAGTATAATTGCCAGCATTTATACCCAAACTGATGTTCAGTAGCTGAGTGACCTTGGGCAAGTTTGCTCTTCTTCTGTCCCTATTTCCCCATAGCAAAATTGGGATAATATTAGTATAAAACTCACGTGGTAGAAATAAGAATTAAATGAGTTGTTATATGTAAGTCACCTAGTGTTGAGACTAGCAAAAGAAAAGTTCAATAAATATTCATTGTGATGATGATTATGAGGATGATGATTTTCATAGGCAAGTAATTCAGCTTCCTATAATTTTGTTTTCTCATTTATATGATAGAGATGATACCACTCACCTATAGAGCTTTTTGTATGAATTAAAACATAAAAGATAGCATATTAAAATGTGTAGTTCACTCCCTTGTACATAGGAGAATAATAAATGGTAGATTATTTTTATATTTATTTATTTGCTTTAGTTGTACACAATGCGTTTATTTGTATATGGTGCTGAGGATTGAACCCCGGCCGCACACGTGCTAGGCGAGCGCTCTACCGCTGAGCCACAATCCCAGCCCCAATGGTAGATTTTATTGCTGTTATTATTACCCACTTTTCAGTAAGTCACAGTATATGCCTATTATTAACAGAGCATTTTGCTAGTTCAAGAGATAAGTGTGACATGAATCTCAGAGGATTTACTTCCACTGATCTATAGAAGAGGACAGATACCAGGACAGGCAGAATCTAGTGGCATGTCGGCTGGAACTGAGCAGCTGCTCCTTGCTTCCTATCTGGTCCTTAGAATAAGGGAACCTGGAGTAGTCTTTCCCTAGGGTGTGGAGGAAATATTCACTCTAGGAGTGCTACCAGCTGTCTGCCATCAGTGTTCACAATGTGTTTTGGTCAGTAGGCTACCTGTTATGGTAGGATCAGTGATCAGGTGGGCAGGAGAGAAGAGGGGCAGGTGAGGGGGAACTCTCCTCCACAGGACCAGGACAAATCCAGTGTCCTCTTGAAATTTCCCCTGACAAGTGCCAGATGACGAGTATACTGACCACACTGAACTAGATTTTAAATTTCATCTGAGGCTCATTTGTGAAACAATTAAGTTTAAAAGCACCTAAGCACAGTCCATGTGTGCATGTGTGTTTGTGTGTGAGTCTGTGCATTTTGGAGAATAAGGTGCAGTCTGGAAGAGGATTAGAAGACAAGAGCGCTAGTCTCTGGCATTTGCATGTGATTTTGGGTTTGGATATTTAGCCTATTCTTAAGAATGACCAGATTTGGAATTACCAGGGGATCCTAATTTTAAAAATGACTATGGCCAAGCACTAACCTTAAGGATCCATATTTAATAGGTTTAGGGAGGTGCCTGGGCATGAATACTTTTTAAAAAAAAATTTATAGGTTATATATGTAGCTTGCATTGTAAGCAAAATCACTGCTTCAGGCAATGAGAAGCTGCAAAGACAATAATTGTTTGAGTCCTATGATGTGATTTGCCTTTTAGAAAAATCCATCAACAGTGTGGATTAAAAGAAGCACAATAGAACACAGTAGACTGTAATTTATAAGAAACATCAAATTGTTAGAAAACAATCTAAAACCAATAACCAGAAAACAGTTCATTGAGAGGAAACATACCTCTGACTCCATCTCAGCATTATTTATTATTGACTAAATAAATCGAATTGCTCACACATCAAAGGAGATGATTCATTTGTGTTTTGAATTATGTGGCCTGGCTTCTAAACCACTCTGTTTCACACACTGAAGCACAGTGTGTGAATTGTAGTTTCTGGATTTCAACACATGTTTTTTGTTAAACATTAGATGCTACATATAGGTGAAGTATCATATAATTAGCTTTCTATACCATATATGAAATCATAATTTCATCCCTTTGAAGCTTTTATGTGTTCATTAGTTAACAGAGAAAACAAATTAAAGATCACAGGTAGCAAGAAGGATACCTGATTAATATTGTCTGAAGTATGTCATGTTGAAAACGATAGGGAAATTAATGGAAAGTTCCAGCATTCGATTGATTTTGAGAGAGGGACCATCACTTAAAGTCATAACTAATTTTACACATAAGTTAATTCATTAATGTTTGGAGAAAGTTGTCTATTTAAAATATTTATTCTCGCCTCACCTACAACTGAGAACAAAAAAGTTGATCATTTAGTCATTTGGATAAAGTAAATGTTCCAGTTTTGATTGAACAAAAAGTCAAGAAAGGGTCTTTGTATCAGACACTAAGATGCAGGAGCCCTGTTTGGGGAGATGGCTAAGATTGTGGTTGACTACGGGCCATGGAGATGTTTGGGCATCGCTGCCTTCCGTAGTCTCACAGGACTTGGCCCGGGATCTCGCGGGACTTGAGCCGAGATTGCTGATCGAGTCTGCACCTTTTGGTGTGTTGGTTGTTTGGTGGTGTGTGTGGTGCGTGTTAAAGTCATTGTTAGAGCCAGAGAGAAAAGTTATCAGAATAAAAAGCCTATTTCCAGTTCGCCTCTGAACTTCTTTCCGCGGCTTTGTTGCTCCAAGCAGCCATCGCTTCAGGCGGCAACACTAAGATCCTAATATTATCTGATTATTTATAAAATTACACCTGAAGGAGAGCAGATCACTTTATGGGTTACAGATTCAAGAGTTAAGTTGGCATGTACAAAGGGAAATTTTAGATGTGGAGATCTAGCATATTAAAATAAACAGTATTTAATCCTGGATTCAGGGAATTTCAGGCTACATCCTAAGATGAGACAAAAGTGGAAGCTAGAAAACAAGGGAAAATGGAAGAGAATTCAAAAGGTCCCAAAGCCAAAGTGAAGTTGTGAAGCTCTAGAATTAGAAAGAACCTTAGAGGTTACCTACACAGCACAGTTAGTGTGAACCATCCCTGGGCTTTGGCTGTACAAATTCATAGTTCTTTTCTACCATGGTGTTGCCATCTTTTCTCTGTATAAATTATTCTTTCTTGAAATCTCTCCTTCTTCGCTCCTTCTCTCCCTTCCTCCAGGCATGTGTTAAGCCAATCTGGTTATAAAACTCTGAATTTGGCTAAAGGCATATTCAGGACTTCTTTCTCTCATATGGTGTATACTCAAGCCTAAACATAACAAGAGTAATCATCCAGTCTGCAGAAAAGGAAAACCTTTCTTCTCCCCACAACGTCTGTTTTTGCTCATAGAGTTTTCCTCACTTCTGCATTACTGTGCTGGAAGGAAAGAGGTTTTGTTTTCAGAGCCTCTTATCTCAGGCTGCACATAATTGCTACCACTTACAAAATGCATGAAAATACCAAGGTTATCTCTCTCCCATAGTACAGATCTGTTGCATGGGTGGGCATAGGAGAAAAGATCTGGACATTCCCTGCCCTCTTCACCTGCACACAGTCCCTTCTCCTACAATGGCTGAATGACCTAAGTTAGCCAATGTTAGTCTATCTGCAGCCCCTCATAGTGCTTAACTAGATCATGCCGTAGCTTAGACTTGGGTAGATGTGATCGGAAACGTGACCCCATGAAGGAATGATACAGGATTTACTTACTGTTTTGATGTGATTCTTTCTTAATCTGATTATCAGATCCAAAATTCATTTGAGCAAAAGCAGAGTGACACAGTCAATGTCCATCTGTAAGGTCGAAGGCATCCTGTCAGAGTCACAGTGTTCAACACATATTTCATGTTCATGTTCTTTAAGTTGGTTTATATAATTCAACTATAAAGGGATTTCAGCCAGAAAAATGATCAATCTTTACATTATATCAAATTTCCATATTATTTTCACTGAAAGATCTTAAAGTTATCTCCTTTAAAAATGTGAAAGCAGGGCTGGGGTTGTGGCTCAGCAGCAGAGCGCTCGCCTCGCACGTGCCCGGCCCGGGTTTGATCCTCAGCACCACGTTAACATAAATGCATTGCATTGTGTACAACTAAAGTAAATAGATAAAGATTTTTAAAAATGTGAAAGCAAATAATTAGGGGAAAATAGCTATATCCTAAGTTTATACCTTCTACAAACACTTGTTCACCACAGCATCAAAATTATTAAGAAAAATATAACTAGACATACACAGACATGATAAATGAATTATCCAGAAGTAGAAATTTGAATGTGCCAGGTTAGATTTTGGGAAATAAATAAGCAATTTATTATTATTATTTGAATAAGGTAGAATTTACAATTTCTTGAAGTTGATTGAGTTCATTGGGATAATTTAAAAAAAATTTTTTTAATTTACCTCTATTCTACTTTTGTTACAGTTAAATGCATAAACCATACTAAAACTATTTTATCAAACAAAGCACCCTGGATAATTTGTACTGAATGATAAAAGTGTAAGTTTTTCTGTCCATATAAGACAAACACATATACACAATATACACAGTCTATTCAGTAAATGCAATTTGTGTATTTATAGTCAATTTAAGCTTGCTTGCATTTCAGTGGACACATAGCCATCTCCTATTCTAGAAAACTGATAATGCATATGTGTGTGTGTTAATATATAGCCTTTGCTTATTGTATTCCTCAAATTCTAACAGTATTTTTAAGTGAAGAATAAATCATGAAAGATTTTAGCTTCAGAATTCTCATTTACTTTGGAAATAATATTTATAAAATATTGCTTTCGAAAGCCAATGTGTTTATTACCTTACTTTGAAGAAAACATGTCCTGGTTGTTGCCTTTTCCAGTGTAGTCCTTCACTATACACTTGCCATTTCAGGTTTATGTCCCATCACTCTCACAGTGTAATTCTCTACAAAAGGTCAATCCATTTCTCAACCGCATCTCAGCCTTCAGTGTCTTTCTTCTTGCACTTGAATAGAGGCACTGAGGACTGACACTGCCAAAACTGAGACATCTGTTTTCAATGCTTTCTCTTCTTTGACTCCAGCAAATTCTCTCTCCTGCCTCATTTTCTGTCTTCTTGATTCAATCAGGGACCCAGGAATACATTCTGCCCTGCCATTCAAAAGCCCTCATTATGTGCACAGATAAGTCTGCCTCCCACAAACGTGGAAATATCAAACCTCTTTCTCTTCATGTGCATGTATATACATACACACAAATATATATCACCCTTTTGATTCTCATACACATGTGTATTGTATACATATTATATATGTATACATACGCACACACATATATACAAAATTCTTCATCTCATTTTACCATAGGGCTACATTCAACTACATAAGATAATGTATGAAGTTTAAAAATTACATATTTTCTAAAATAGAAGCTCCCAAAGAGATAAAATATGAGATATTAATACCAGTAAATTCTTCTGTACAGAGGGATGGAAACAGAGGGTGAGGTCTGGGGAAGTTTCTCAAAATGCTTGAGTAGTATACATTTACAATGTATAATAGGATATCAAAAATCCTGTGTCTTTCAGCACAGAAATATGTTTAAACTTGTAAATCCAGTGTGTCTTAAAAGAACATATCAGTTTTATTTTGTAATCTAACACCTATTAACATCTTCAGAAAAAAGTTACATGGGTACTCCAGCTCCAATTAACATAAAATTGTTGCCTAGGATGTTATGTGTTAGGCCACTTAACTAATCCCACCATAAGACCTGCGCTAGATTGACAGAAGACCTGGTGGATTTCTGGAGGAAATCAGTTCTTTCACCTAAAAATCTCATACAGGCTATAGTTACTGGAATGCGTTTAAGGATGTATTCTCAGCTGCACCTAACATGCTCAGCAATGTGAGCTGAATATGGCTCCTCAAGACACACAGGGCCCCATGGTGGACATCCTTGGTTGGTGATAATGTTATTCCATCTGTCAAGGGAGAGGTTTAGTCATAGATCGTTTGATAGTCAGGTTTTTGTTCCTGTGACAAAATAACTGAGCAAAACCACTTAAGGAAGGAAGATTTATTTTGTCTCACAGTTCCAGATATTTTTGTCTATAGTGACTTGGTCCCATTGCTATGGGCTTGTGGTGAGACAGAACAGCATGGCGGGGAGTTTGTGGTGAACCAGAGCTGCTCACTTCATGCTGAATGGAAAACAAAAAGAGTGAGAGGAAGGGGTTTGAGACAAGTTATACCCTTCCAGAGCATGGTCACAATGACCTACTTCCTCCAAGTAGGCCATATCTCTTACAGTTTCCACCACTTCCCAAAAGTGCATTCAATTACGAATCCAGCAATGGATTCATTCAGAGCGCTCATGATCAAATCACTTCTTATGAGGACCACCTCTAAGCATTGGTACTTTGGGGACCAAGACTTCAACACACAAGTCTTTGGGGGCATTCCAGAACCAAACTATAGCACACCCCTACCAAACATGTCAAGCTTCTTACTTTCAGTGTTTTCATCTGGTTATTCCAATCTTTAGCAAGCCATAGCAACTGAATCACAGGCTAAGAAACAGGTACAATTTCTAACTTTGTCGCCAGTTTCCTGTGCATCCAGAACTACAAATTATAGCACTAGACACTACGACAAATTGTAGAGCTATAGACTTAGACACACTACAGCCATAAAAAAGAACCAACTGTGGACTCTGCAGAAGCATCATGCCTTATTTCAAGGTTCCAAAAGAAGTAATCACAGCCATTCTGGGCCTGATCTACCACACTGTTCACATGAGAATATTTCCTGCAGGAAAAATATTGTCACTTGTAATATTGTGTTTGATTTTTGTTCTTTTTGTTTTGGTTCAGATTTTTTTATGTAAAACTTCATCAAATTTTGATATAATAATTTTTTATCTTTCAGCCCAACTAGAAGTGTAGCAGTGTCATGTTTTGGGAACATGACTTTTTTGTGGAGTTTCAAATGAGCAACTTAAATCATATATATCCAAAATTGAAATATATGGACAACTCAGAAAATTCTAAGGTCTATTTTTAAAACAGATAAGAATTAAGCAAACTGAAATATAAAATTAAACACAATTTTCAGCAGCTATCAGAAATGTATTAAAGAAATACCTTATTCTTTCTGAATTAATCATATGGAAAAATAATGCTTTCATGATGCCCTAGAATAGCATTAAGGAAAATTATATATAGAAAAGATTTCTTCACATATTAAGTACATTTGTTATGTTCTAATTCTTTTGTAGTTGGTAATCTATGTGAAGTGTGTATAAATGGATATATAAAAGCAATAAAACACCAGAATCTAGCTTTTATATATTTTTTTTAAATTTTCTTGGAATGCAATGTACATGTCCCTGTAGAAATGTTTAGTGATGATTCCAGACAGTGGAAAAGTTGTTAATTCATGTCTTTACTCAGGATTTATTACTTGAGATAATACTAGGGGAATTTTCTTATTCATTACTCAAGATCATACTAGGGGAATTATCTTATGCACACAAACACAGCCAACTGTGGAAGATACATCCTCATTCTCTTTAACATGGAATGAACACTGTCCAAGGGCTTTCCTTGGTGGTAGGGATAACAGATATGGTCCTCTGTTGGATTCAGAACTGGTTCCAAGGACAAGGAAGATTATACTGACCGACCACATGGGAATTCTGCCAACACAGAAGAAAAGGGGTGTTACTCAGAAAGCAGAGAGATTCAGCACCTGGTCATAAATGCTTCCAACAGGCTTAAAGAAGGAGAAAGATGTCCATGGGATGGATGAGAGAGGGTTTTCAATTCCCTGGATTCAGAAGGGAAGGTGTTCACAAATAGGTAGTGATACTGGGCTCCCAAAATATCATAATGAATTTGAATTGTCTGTTTGAATCTCACATGAAAATAGAAGCTCAAGTGTTTTTATGGCTAAACGTTTTGAAAAAAACATGAATATGTTGATGACATTATCATCTCATTGATATCAAAAATGCCTTTTTCTTTTATTCTGTCAGAAGGCAATTACAAATGAAATTTTAAATGAAACCACACACACTGTTTTCTACATGTATCATCTCCTTTGCAAAAATATTTTTGACTATATTGTTTATGCATGAGCTTTCTGCTTTATTTTTCATATAATTCAATCTTACTGCCTTGACAATATGTGAAATTTACAGTTTTTTTTATTCTTTGTCAGACTCATTGTTGTAATATAATAAAATTCTTTTTGATTATTTAATATCACTACTTGTTCAGCCATTACATGTGAGTTGGAGTTGCTCACAAATGATATTTAAGACATTGAAGGCAGAAGAAAATGCTAGAACCTAGCACAGTAACAATGGTATTTCAAATTTAGTATCTTCATGCTAACTCCAGATATCTGTTAAGAAAAAAAAAAAAAAGGAGTGGTAAGTTTGTTAATAGAGAAGAATGATATTACAAATAGTACTTAAATAATAAAAGTCATTATTCAAGAGTCTTTGTCAAACCTGTACTTAAAATGATTTATTCAGGATACAAAACTACTTTCATTTGTCTCTATTCATCTTGGGTTTTACTTTAGAGAGGCAGTTACAAATGTAATTCTGCATTTAGTCAGCTACTTGAACCCAACTCTTCCATTTATGAACTTGAACTTCAACTCTATATTGTCAGAAGAATAGTGCATTATTGCAGTGGTAGGAGTGTGAGTCTATTTTAATGGAAACTATTTTATATTTATGATTTCAAATGAAAATCAATTATAAGTCCACTATAAATCACAAATTGATTAATGTGGTCTCCTGGCAGTTGAAGAGGTTTTTAAAGGCTCAGGCTACAGATGGCTGACTGCAGTGTTTTGATTTGTAATTTTTTGAATTTTTGTAACAGTCAAAACTGTAGACATTGAAATTCTGTAGCCAAGTTTTGGGCATTCCACAAGGTAAAGGATTCAATGATCAGAATGCAATTACATTCTGTTCGCTAATAACTTTTCTTATGTCAGTCAGTTGTCTCTTGAAAAATGTCATTTTTATTACTATTACTACATTACAGATTTTCATGATTGTAATTTAGTTAATACCCTTATTTGATTTTTCAAAAGAACAAATTTGATTTGTCTTTGTTCATGATTAATAGAACCTTAAACTTGATAATGAATCAAAATTGATCATTTTGTTAAAAAATAATACAATCATCTACAAGATATAATTGCTATAAGAGGAAATGATATAATAATGATTATTCCCTTTTAGTTTAATCAGAATATATCTCATTGAAAATAAAATGTCTTAAAGCCATTTGAATATATTTTTCCTATGAACTATTTCCTTTATAGCTATATATCTAACTCACCCCTTAAAAGATTAAGTATTATTTTTAGCCCTTAGAGAAAAAGAGAGAGGTGGAAGGAAATTTCACACATACTTCCCAGGACTTTTATGAGAATTAAAATTTTCAAAAATTTGTAAAAAATCATTTGCACTACCTGGTATATAGTAGGAATTCATTAAATAATGAATATCACCATGATTACTATTGAAAATGTAGTGTCAGTTGTGCATAGTGACACAAGCCTGTAATCCCAGTGATTTGGCAGTCTGAGTGGATTAATATGGTCTTTCTATTAATCCACTCAAAAACTCCCATAAGTGAAAAAGTATTTCTATTCCATTTTAGGTTGGGGAAATTAGGTCATAGGTGAAGAAATTATCTTAAGTTTCAGTGCAGGTAAAAGGAAGATCTGAGATATAAGAGAAGTTACAGCTTCAACCCCAGCACAGTATCTAATAGCATATCATTTCTATTGAGTTACAGAAGATAATCTCCAAACTTAATCTATGCCATTGCTGTAAAGATCAAAAGCAATTGTATGTCTGAAAGTGGACTTGCACATGAGACCATTCAAGACTCCTTGGTTTGTAGAAACTCCCCCTGCCCTTGCCCCAACCCCTGGTAAGTAGTTTTGTGATGAAATGAGAAAACAGAAACAATTGTCCATTTATTAGTTTCTGAAATTTATCTTAAAAATATCTAGGTGAAAATATGACAATGACCTTAAACAACTTAAACCTAATCTACATTAATGGGATATTGACAAGAGTTATACTGAAAAATAAATAAATATATATATATATATATATACACACACACACACACACACACACACACACATACATATATAGAGGGGGGAAACAAGATAATAATTATATCATAAATATTAACATTGATTTAAGACCCAAACTTTTAGAGGTAAAACTGAACAAAACAATAATCAATGTTTACCAAAAATAAATCACCAAGGAAAGTCCTGTCTAGAAAGTTAACCCAGATTAATCTACAAATACTGACTCAATCACAATATACCTGAATTCAGAATTTTGTAAATTAAAGTTTTAGGAAAAAGTACTCTCTTCTTTCAAGGAATTTCCTGGATAAATATTTTCAAAGAAAATATTTTTAAGTCTATCATTTTCTATTAGTTATCTTTTAAAGTATCTTTTCACAAGTTCAGTTAAGATAAAAGATATCAAATGTGCTTATGGTGGTATTAATTTCACTTCTCTATGACCCAAGTTTTCACTTTGTCAGCACCTAATTAGCAAGCAACCTGGTGACAGGATTGGTATGTTGTTATCCCTATCTAGTTTGCCCATAATATTTAGCATTTAGAGGTCTTTCTGTAAAGCATTACTAAATATTTACACAAATCTAGGTCTAAGACCTAAATGGATTTCATATATACTTAAACTAATGGTTTAAGAAGAACCATTATTCACACAGATGTCCTTAAGTCATTTATGGAAATAATTGTCTCCAACTTCTCATGTGTATGCTAATGAAAAAGGAGAAACCATAGCATATTCTCTAAAGAGCAAGTAATCTTCATATAGTTTTTTTAAAGTACAAGATTTCTTCTGGAGAGGTGTTTTCAAATCATCTTTGTGCCTTCTATCTACTTCATATCCATATCTCCATAATTGCATGTGTGGATATGTCATTAATAGATATCAACATGGAAGCCATCCTACCTCTGCACTTCAAGATTTGAAATTTAATATATTTTAATGTTGTATGTAGCAGTTTGAGTCAGATTTCCAACTATTGAAAGCCAAATATAGCCTAACTGATCCACTGCTTTTTTCCAAAGAATAGTCATTATGTCCACAATCATGCCGTGTGGGCCAGACAGGAAAAGGTGAACGCTTGGAACAATGATCTGGCTCCAGGTAGAAAGGGTCAACTCAACCTATGAGTCCAAGTCCAACTCAGTAGGAAGAATACAGACAACAGATGGTGCGCCAGCTAACAGTCAGCCTCCTGATGCCCAACACAATGTAATGAAGGTACCTCTACAGGTACTACTCTGAAACTCAGCAGGGCAAATGATACATCTGTTACAATTTTCTGTTCCAGTCACAGAGCTAGTATTTGCGAAGAATTAGCCATTGCTTTGAAGGGGAGACTGATTTCAGCAAAACATAAATCCAGCCCTAGAAGGTCATTTGTACTAATTAGATGACAAGAATATAATCTGGACAAGGAAATGACATAAAGAGAGAGGGAGAAAGAAAGGAGGAGTGGAAGTTAGGACCTGGTCTGAGTAAAGAGGCAAAATGTGTTATATGGGGACAAAGCTGGCTTTGTTCTTCTGGGAAAATATGACCCATTGCCTGCTTGAGCATGTTAGATTCCTCTTGACTAATGCCAGGCTGCTCCCAGAGCCAGGAACAAGGTAGAGACGTTTTCTAAGGAGGTACAGGACCTTCTAGTGGATAAGGCAGGAGTTTGGGAATTGAGATGCTGACAGGCCCTTAAATGTTTATAGAGCCCTCTGGAAAGCTCCAGTCTCCCTAATAACCACCTGACCTTGAAAAGCTGAAACTTGGACTCCCTGATTGTAGTTAAGTAAGTGATTTTGACTAAGCTGGACTTCTCTAAGACCTCTGTAGTTAATACTGACAAGACTACCATTTAATATTACACTTGATCAGCTAGACAGCATGGACCTAGAGACAACTTAAACTGCTAAATGGAACATTGAAAGAAGTGCCCAAAAGAAAAAAAAAAGAAAGAAAGAAAGAAAATGGGAGATAAAATGTAAATGAGAGCACAAGTCAATTTTCCTTTTATTCCTACATTTGCTTCATTCCTACCTAACACAATTAAACAATAAAACTCTAATGTACAAAAAAGGTTTTAAAAAATATTATTTATATTTCAATGAGTTTCACCAGATGCCATCTACCTACTAGGTAGTTAAGGCAAAGATAACTATCCTTATTTAAAAACAACTTTCAATTTAATCTCTCTTGTACTAAGTTCAGAACATTCAAAGTTCAAGCTGCTCCTATGTTTTTTCAAACTTTTCTACTTCCTAATATGGTGTCCAGGATTAAGGGAAAATCTTGGGCACAGTGCATATTGGGAGTAAAACTCTTTGGTCTTTTTTTGTCCTGTGCACCTGGACACACTCTTCATGATGAAGCTGGGTACTGGTGAGAAATGGAAGGTGCTATGGTAACAACACTGCTATGATTTTATTAGCAATGTAAGTTTTTACTTAAATTCTTAGGTTTCTTGACTTGTGGTCTTTCCGTCTTCTGCATCCCTGTCAGTGAGCTTTTTTTAATGGAAATCTGGTCATACAACTCTTCTGCTTAAAAATCTTTGAACACATCTCAGAAGAAAATAATAAATCTTCTTGTCTTCAACTCTGACTCAAGTTCCAAAGAGTTATCTTTAGTCAGGCTGATGGAGGTGAGGCAGTACAGGTGTCAACGTGTAAACACCACATTAAATTTGTCTGGACAAATTGTTTCTTACTGTGGGAAAAAAAAAAAAGAAAGTATCATTTCCAAAGATGGCTGTGGTCCAGCAATGTGAATAATGTTGAACCCCAGTAGAGCCTATTCTTCCAGTGAGGAGCTTCCTAGTGCTTCTGGGATGCTGGCCCACTCTCATGCTGAGGCTGTACATGCTCATAAGCAACAGGATTCAGTGTTAAAACTCAAATTGGGCTTCTTGCTGTTTCTTTGCATTTTGGAAAAAGATTAAATTCTAGATTTTACTTCTTGTAAGCCACTCCAGAGGTTTCTGTCTCCCAATTGTCTTTTGAGGTGATCTCTACTATGGTGAGGGAGAACTCCCTGTCCCTCCACTTCCTGCTCCACTCTCCATCTAGAAAAATATCACAAAATTTAAGTTTATGACCCAAGCAAACCTGGGTTACAGCCTACAACTGAAGTGAAATAGGGAGTATATGACAGGAAAGAATAAATACCTGTTTGTTTCAAATTGTATTTGCATTAAATGAAGTCATCCAACCTCAACACAGAAATAAAGGTAGGGATTTCCCTCTCCTAGGACATCTGGGCTACTCAGTCTTCGCAAACAACCCTATAACATGCAGAAGCTGTCCTATCACACAACCATGAATTCCACCTAGCTTAACTCCTGTGGTCGGTAACTACACCTTCAGAGCAACTGAATATGGAGTATTCTCAAGCTCCTTGTAATTATCCAATGAATTAAATATGTCAATCTAAAAATACTTTTTCAAAAGAGGCATTATTTTTAAATGAATTTTGATACTATGCTTGGCACTTTCTTCTAAACAATAAAATATGATAATCCCATGATTAAGAATAAAATAATGACTGCAAAAATTTTAAAAGATTTATTTTGCCCACTTTTCATTCAATTTAATTTTCTACCATTATTTGCAGTACTTTAGAAATGGTTTTATATTTCCATATATTGTAGGTTTTTTAATAATCTACAAAATTCCTAAAACCATCTAAATTGAAGAAGCCGGATATCTCAGAGTATTATTCATATAACTACATACTTAGAAGCATTTCACTATTTGTTATTGATCAAATTCAATGAAAACACCAGGTCTACTTTGAACTCAGCTACACCCATTGCTTAGGTTTCCTTAGGAATAGAACAGTATTCTCAACTGGGAATTCATGGATTGACTCAAGATATTTATGAATCCTGTAACTATGTATAAAAATGTGAATATATGGAGCTGGGGTTGTGGCTCAGAGGCAGAGCACTTGCCTTGTACATATGAAGCACTGGGTTCAATCTTGGACCCACATAAAAATAAACAAAACAAAGATATTGTGTCCATGTATAACTAAAAAATGTTAAAAAAAATGAATATATATGTATGCATTTTTTTTGTCATAAGAGTACAGGTTTTAAAGGACTCTCAAATGAGTTTACTAAAAATGTAATTATCACCAAATCTGTATTACAAGATAAATGGTTGGGAAGAATGGTCAGTATTATGTCTGATGAAGGTATATTTTGACATGAGTTTATAGTTTCTTGCTATGAGAATATTAATTCTTATCTTTACAAAGAAAACTCTCTTTATAAAATAGCACTAAATATGAAATTACAATTTCAATAACAAAGTCTAAATAGATTGGACAGGTTCATTGTTTAAATTCACTCATACTGAGAAGACAATTATAAATATTATGTTTTAAGATGTTGTAAACCAGGCAAGGTGGTGCACACCTGTTATGACACCTCAAAGGCTGAGTCAGGAATGTTGCTTGAGCCTAAGAGTTCTATACTGAGGCCATACTTTCAACCTATTGAAGCCTTTCTCCTATAAAGAAAAAGAAAGAAAAATGAAATTTAAAGAACTCATTGTCATAAATTTGTAGTTATTTCAATAAGATGTTAATGGTTTCCACTGTGAAGTACTAATTCTTTTTCACATTTGGGCTTTTTAAAAGTGATATATGTATTTAAGTGGTATATATTACTTGATAAATTTACAGAATTTTTCCCCAGATCATTACCTAATCTGATATACACCACATCAAAGTTGACAGAACAGACATTATTTTTCTCAATAGGTGTCATTATAAAAGTTGATGTAATTTTTATTCATGATCACAGAAATAGTTAATTATGGAGCTGTGTCTCATACCAAGGGTTTCTAATACCAAGTCTATCCTCATTCCTCCATATACACTTTTTCTTCTTAAACAGTAAAAAGAAATATTTTATCATTACTCCAGGAAATACATATAAAATTCCTAATATTTGTTAAGCAAATGCTCAGAATAGAGAAACACATGTTTCATATTCTCTTATTATATCAATTAAAAGCATCTCAAATTAATTTTAAAAGTAATTTTTCACTTATTTCAGTATCAGTACATTCACATGCATACACAAACATACACATACATGCACAGAATTGGTTGAAAACACTTTTAAACTATAAACTTTACTTTCTTCTATTCTTCAACAGAAATATTGAATTCACTGTCATTCTTATAAAGAACCAAGTTGATTATTTTGATGAGTGTTTATTGTATTGTGCCATAATTTCATGATGCACAATGAAACTATTAGGCAGGGAGGAGCTCCTTGTTTCTCACATAAGATTTCTACAGACTGAGTCACAGTTGCTGATTCGTTTCCTCTTCTCCTGGTTTTCTTGCAATACGTGCTAAATCTTTATGTTTTGTTTCATCCTTTTGTCCTCGGATTCCCCCATTTACCTTTATCATCCCAATAGATTTCTAACAGCCTATCAGCAGTTACCTAAGGGAAATCGAGAAAGCTAAACTAATTAAATGAGTTAACTTAATTTCATACACATAAACCTTTCCTTCCTTGATACTTGAAGGTTCATGTGCTGTCATAAACCATTCCTGCTCTTGCCTGATGACTACATTCATGGGGCATGGCTTCATACTTTACCATGCATAGTTTATGAAACAAAACCATGAGGAAGAGACACAGAGGACAACACAGGAAAAGTTACTTTTTCTTTATAAATGGATTTTTCCCTCCATCCTTTGCACAGAAAACATATATTCTTATGACTATCACACAAATGGATGAAATATACATACATTACCATATTACCCCCTGTCCTTTGATCAAATTGTGAAACTGTTTCTTACAAGAACACTTAGGAATAATTTCTACTTCAGCTTATGTGATATTCCAATTTCTCAGAGTAGGGTTGGTGAATTAAGTGCCTCTATGAGTCTACAACACAATGCCTGATATATATTGTTTATGTTATATAGAGCATAGTTTATTTTACACAAAAGTAAATATTTGTCTTTGTTGTCTTCTTATTTAATGTACCTATGCCATGTAGATGGTAGGTAATAAAAATATTTTTGAAATAATTAGTTTTATATGAGAAACAGCATGAATTTTATTTTTAAATTTTATGTACTTCTAATATTATTTATAAAGACTATCAAAGGCATGTAAACTATTTTACTGCTTCAAAAGTATCTTTCAAAAACATTTAAACTTATTACTTAATATATGTCCATAAAAACTGTCAATTAACTTATCACCATTCACTTCAGTGAGCATAAATGGAACTAAAAACAAGAGATGAGTTCTGTCTGATCAGAGTTTAAACTGAATTTTGAATCTGAAGTCCCCTAAATCATCTAAGAAATAAACACATTGATTTTGTTTTTCATTTAGGTTGGAATTAGAAAATATTCCTTTGTTTTTTCAGTTCTTCTAAGACAATCATGAATTTAAATATAGATTCCTGTAAAAAGAAATTTGTAAGACTTCCTTTTCCTTGTGGTTTGGATAAGGGGTATTCCTAAAAGCTACTGTGTTAATGCAGGGGTGCAGAGGTGGAATTATTAAACTATGAGAGCTACAATCAGTGGGTTAATCTACTTAATAGATTAATAATTTGAATGAAGTACCTGGATAGTAACTATAGTCAGGTGAAGTATGGATGAATGAAGTAGGTCACTAGGGGTGTAGCTGGAAGCATTTATCCCCTCTGCAGCCTTGTCTCCACTCTCTCTGCTTCCTGGCTGCCCTGAACCAAGAAGCTTTCCTCCACCATGCCCTTCTCCTATGATGCTTTTCCTCACTTCAGGCCCAGAGCAATGCAGCTGGCTGATCATGGAAAGACCTCTGAAACTATAAGCCAAACACAAACTTTCCTCCTCTCAGTTGTTCTTGTTGGGTGTTTTGATCGCAGCAATGAAAACCTAACTAACAAAAATTAGCTTTGAGGAGTGGAGTCATTACTATGCCAGTAGCTGACTATGTGGTTCAAAAGCATTTGAAACTGGTTTTCAGGAGGAGTTTAGAAAAGTTTGGAAATGCAGACTAGAGAAGAATTTGAATGTTGTGAGTGAAGTTTAATATGGAATGTGGAAAGTAAAATCTGTGCTCATGAGATTTCAGTGGGCAGCAGGGAATCTGTTGGCAATTGAACTAGAAGCCATTTATGTTACATTTGAGCAAAAAGTTTTCTATATTTTGCATGTGTCCTGAGTCTTTCTGTTAGGCTGAAATTAAAGGTAATGGACTAATTCATCTGGCAGAGGAAATGTCAAGGCAGGAGAGCATTTAGACAGTGACATGAGTGTTACTAACAGCTTTATAAACAAGTTTACCGTGAGAATCAGGAACAAAAATCAAAGAGAAAACATTTGAAAATTTGCTTGGCCATAGAAGAAGCACATGTAATATTGGCGCCAAAGAAGTTGTGGTTGCTGAAGAGATAATCACCACAAAAGAAAAGTTAAGTACTTTTCCAAAGACATTGGTAAAGATACCTTCAGAGCATCTTAGGAATAAGGATTCAAGGGTGTAAAAAGGAAAACTCTTTTGAGAGGAAACCATGGAGATGCACTGCTCACGCAGGGATGCCTAGGATTTGTTTCTCCAGGATTTGATTTACCATGCTTAGACACTCAGGCAATCAGAGGATGCTGAAGCCTTGGTCCAAGGGGGCCTGACTACTACTGGAGCTGACAGCAGACCTTGGCATCATCCACATGTGGATAGTTCCAAGAATATAGAATGCTGAACTTCTGGGGCCATGGAGGCTTTCATCAAGTTTTAAATGGAAGACCTGCAAGGACAAGCAAAGTGTAGCAGGGTTAAAAGTCCCTGCAGGAAGCCCTTGAGAAGGCCATGCATAAAACTGGATGAAGGATGCCAAAGTTGCAATGGAGAATCCCTTGATTAAGAGATGACAGTGATGTGGAACATCTGCCAAGGAAAGCTGCTACCTGCAGGCAGAGCTAGCTTAGGAGAGAGCCAGGACTGTAGCTCAGTGGTAGAGTGCTTGCCTAGCACATGTGAAGCATTGGGTTCAATCTTTAGCACCACATAAAAATAAATAAATTTTAAAAAGAGAGAGACAGACAGAGGACATAAGTGCTGCATCCAGCAAGGCTGTAAGGAAGGAACTGAGGAACTGCTTAAGGCATTTGGAGCTTGCAGCTCATAAAGCACAGATGTTTGACGTGGAGTTACAGGACCTAATATTTGCCTGGCTGGGTCTCAGTCTTTCCTGTTCCCATCCTTTTTACTATGACTCTATTTCTCCCTTTTGGAATGGCAGTTTTTACTGTGTCTCTGTATTTTGGACATACGTAATTTGCTATTCATTTTTACAGGGTTTTTCATCCAAAATCTTGCATTAAGTCTCAGAGGAGTCTTTGGACTTGGACAAAATAGATTTTTTTTTTTTTTTTTTTTTTGGTGAAATGAACATAAGCTTTGGGGGGCTAGGGGAAGAATGATATGATTTAGATATGATGTGTTCCCTAAAAGCCTATGTTTGAGACAATGCAAGAATTTCCAGATGTAAAATGATTAAGTTATAAGAGCTGTAAACTGATAAGTGATTTGATTCAATGATGAACTAATATTTGAATGGACTGAATGGTAGTTCTAGGCAGCTGGGGCAATACTGGAGAAAGTAGGTCACTGGTAGCTTAGACAGTGGACTGACCTCTGAAACTGTGAGCATAACATAGTTTTCCTCTTCTAAATTGCTCTAGTTGTGTATTTTGGTCACAGTGGTGAAAAACAGACTAACAAAGCCCTCTTGGAATGAGGTACAGAGTCATCATGCCAAAGACTATAGTATTCTAGCCAACCGCTCCCTATAACTTTGGCAATCTTTTGTGACAGCCAGAAAGGACAAAGAACTGAATCACAGAAGCTGCAGCAATAAGCAGGATATAGCCACCAGGACTCCCTGACAGGAGGGATAAACCAGCTAAGGGCTGCCAAAGGATTCATTGTTCTTAGGGCTTGCCCCAGTCCTGCTAATAGTTCATGGTTTTGTTGTTATTAGTTTTAGGATACAATGACTGAGCCCAAAGAAAGATCAGTAATTCTGACTGTATCCGTGTTTAATTTTTTTTATAATCTCTTCATTGTTTTTTGCATTTTGCAATAATTTTGATTTTTTAAAAAAGATGGTATTAAGATAGTATTTACCTTTATTGCTAAGTTTTATTGGTGCCCTAACCCTTAGCTGTAAAACTACAGCTAAGGTAGAAGACTTCATAATATATGCTATTAAGCACCAATAACACTGACTTAGTATCTTTTGATTAAGGCCAAAGAATCCATACTTTTATAAAACAATTTTAGAGTTTGGTCCCAGGAATCCTGCATCAGAACTTACAGAATCACTGAGAAACATTGCAAGTGATTCCTTGGCCTCACCATAGGCCTGCCCATGTCTTTATGATGATTTAAACAAATGAACAGACAAATAAAACAAACCATAGATTATTAATCTTTATGTAGGAGGTGCAAGATGATACATAAGTACAAATGCACTGACCGATGTAGTCTCTATTACTGAATCCTAACACATTTTCCTCTTCTCAGAAGTGTTAGGTCTCCTCCTCTTTTGCGGTTCCAGGAACAGTAACATTGTTATTTATTTGCTCTATTATAGCCTCCTTGATTCCAATTCTACACACTGTAACAAGAAGGCCAAATCCACCCAAAAGTTCTTCTATCACCTGTAAGTTACAGGCCGATTATTTCCCCCACATCCATGTGTGCAGTCACTAATCTCTTTTTTTTATTTTTAATATTTATTTATTTACTTTAGTTGTACAAAATGCAATGCATTTTATGTTTACGTGGTGCTGAGTTTCGAACCCAGAACGTGCGAGGCGAGCACTTTGTAGCTGAGCCACAACCCCAGCCCACTAATCTCTTTTTGTAACTCTTTTGATGTCTGAATAAGTAGGAAGCATTGATTAAATTTTCATTAAATTGATAGTGACATTGCCATTCATGGCTTTCATCTCCTATAGAATTCGGACAAGTGATATTCAAAAAATTATCCCCTCCCCTAAAGTCATTACAGTAGAAATAAAAAATAAAATAAAATGTTGCTCATCTTTTTTGTTCAATCCTCTGCTAAACCTTTTCAAGCTGTCATAATTTCCAATTTGAAATACCTATTAAAGCAAAAGGCCAGGGGCAAATGTGGAAGAAAGCATTATACTTTGTTCTTTGTATAATGTGGGTATCAATTACATCACTGAAATATGGTGCTTACTATTTGTTTCTTCCTTTTATAACATTTACTAAATATTTATTATATATCCATTTTGGGGTGAAATTACAAATAAACAAGACATATATTAGGAAATAAAAAACAATCTAGGCTGAGGTCTGGTAATGTAATGCTTGAAAAATAACCCCAGAGGAACCATAAAATATTTATTAGCTCAAAACCAAGTTAGTCTAAAACTTCTAAGGCTTCATGGTTTCTCATTAATGCATGGAAAATTTGGCCCATAAATCCATTATTTCCAATTTATAAACTCAATGTAACATTTAAAATTCACAAAACTTATACACAAAACAAATGCAAAACTGAAAGTGTTTCTCATCACAAACTTTAAAAAACCTTTACAAAGTTTTGCATGACACCATAGATTGTGACAAATCATAAAGAAAATTAATGGTTAAAAATGAGCATGTTTAATCAACTATGAAATACAGAGATGGAAGTATTAAACATCAATGGTTTTATTTCTTCCACATTTTTACATTACCAAAGAAATGTCAAGACTTTCTATCAATTGAACCAGGAATTCTCATGTTCTCATGGGGCTATAGAAAATTAGAAAATGAGAAAATTTGGGGGAAGCCTTAAAATTTCCCAAATGGGAAAGTCTAAGAAAGCTAGTAATTTAAAAAAATATTATTATAGCAACAATTCATGCATTAGCCAAACTCAAATATTATTTCATCTAAGGTTTCTCCCCCTTCCTTATTCCACCAGGGAGATATGTAAAGCATAAAAGCACAAACAGATGAAGACTGACATGCAACTTTAACCTATAGCAAAGATTAGTTGAATCTCCCCTTTATTCTGACAGCTGTGCTCATCATCAAATTAGACCTATAGATCCACAATTCAAGCCTCCAAAATGTCAAGGCCCCTCTTTTATGACCAGCCTAGTCAAGCCCAGAATAACTAGCTATTAGGGTCAGGATGTCTAGATTCAGGATAGAGGGCAAAGGCAATCTTTTCTCTTCCATAATTGGAAGAATACACTCCCTGCTATTAAAAAAGATTTAAACAAACAAACAAATAGAAACAAACCATAGATTATCAATCTCCATATAGGATAAGCAGGATGATTTTTAAGTACCAATGCATTGATCAATATAGTGTTTATTATGGAGTCCTAACACATTTTCCTCTTCTCAACTTCTCCTCCTCCTTCCCCTTTCTAGGAACAGCCTCATGGATTCTAAGGCCACATCCACCCAAAGTTCTTCTATCACCTGTAAGTTATACACGGATCTTTTCCCCAAAATATCTCCAGCAAAACATTTACCCTCAAATTATATTTTTATTTATACTAATGAAAGTCTCAAACTTGAAATTAGAGACATAATTAAAGTTAAAAAGTTGATTTTATATGTGTACATAGCATAATTTGTTCAATTTCATTCATTCCTCAGTTCCTCTTTTTTCCAGTCTCTTCTCCCTGCCAGTCAATTCCTTTCCTTTGTTCCACTGACTTCCTTTCTATTTTCATGGGATTCTTACCCACTTATTTCCCCTCATTTCACTCTATCTTCCACATATGAAATAAAACAATTATATAAATATACACATCTATAAAGCATGGACTAAAAATAAATAAATAAAAGAAAGACGAGTACAGCAGAGAAAGGAAAATATAGGGAGAAGGGAGGTAAAGGAAAGAGGAAGTACTTGGGACTGAAATGGAACATACTATACTTTATGCATATATAATTATTATTATTATGTCGAATGAACCCCAATATTATGTATAACCATAATGAAATAATAAAAATATTTTTAAAAAAGAAATAAAATAACAATGCCCTTTGGGAACACTTTCTACCTTTTTAGTGTTTAAAGGAATGCATACATCATGCTAGATGGAGAAAAACTACAAGCATTTCCTCTAAAATCATGAACAAAACAAGGATGTCCACTCTTATCATTCCTATTTAATATAGTCCTCAAAAAATTATCAGAGTGGTGAGGCAAGAAAAGGTAGTTAAAGGGATAAAAATAGGAAAAGAAGTCAAACCATCTCTTTGTACTGACAATATGATCCTACATCTAGAAGCTAAAACCCATCATACAAACAAACAAAAAACCCAGAAGATTTCCATAGCTTCTAAATGAGCTTAGCAAAGTGGCAGGATAGAATATAAATACCTATAAATCAATAGCTTTTCTATACTGTAACAGTGATTTAGCCAATGAAGAAATCAGGAAAACCATACTATTCACAATCATCTCAAAAACAAATATGAAAATTAATCTAATTAAGGAAGCAAAAGAGCTCTACAATGAAAGTTATAGAACACTGAAGAAAGAAATTTAAGAAGACCTTCAAAGATAGAAAGACATCCCAAGATCTTGGATAAGCAAAATCAATAGTCAAAAAGGCCATACTACCAATATACAGATTCAATGTAATCCACATCAAAATACCAATGACATTCTTCATAGAATTAGAAAAAAAAATCTTAAATTCATTTGAAAGAATAAGAGACCCCAAATAGCCAAAGCAATACTAAGCAAGAAAAAAAAAAAAAAGCAGGAGGAATCACAATACCTGATCTGAAATTATCCTAGAAAGCTGTAGTAATAAAATCAGCATGGTATTGTCATCAAAATAGACACGAAGACCCTTGGAACAAAATAGAAGACACAGACACAAATCCACACAACAATAGCTGTCTGATATTTGACGAAGGTGTCAAAAATATATCTTGGAAAAAATATAGTCTTTAAAACAAATGGTGCTGGGAAAACTGGATACCTATGTAGGAAAATGAAACTGGACACCTGTCTCTCACCCTGTACAAAACTCAAATTGAAAAGGATGAAAGAATTAGGAATTATAGTAGAAACTCAACACTTGAAATCATATAGCTGGCACTGACTTTTTTATCAAGATCCCCAATCACAAGAAATAAAACCAAAATTCAATAAATGTAATGCCATCAAACTTAAAAGCTTCTGCACAGCAAAGGATACATTTAGCAGTGTAAAAAGACAGTCTACAAAAGGGAATAAGATTTGGCCAGCTACTCTTCTGATAGGGGACTAATATCCAAAATATACAAAGAATTCAAAAAACTTAAAACCAAAAACCAAATAACCCAATTAACAAATGGGCAAAAGAACAGAAATTTATCCAAAGAAGAAACACAAATGGCCAACAAATATGTGAAAAAATGTTCAACATCTCTAGCAATCAGGGAAATGCAATTCAAAACTATATGAAGATTTCTTCTCACTCCAGTCAGAATGACAGTGATCAGAATATGAACAACAATAAATGTTGGTGAGGTTGTAGGGAAAAAGATATACTTGTACATAGTTGGTGGGACAGTAGGATAGCACAACCACTCTGGAAAGTAGGGTGGAGAATCCTCAAAAAACTAGGGATGGAACCACCATATGACCCACCATATGAACTACCAAAATACCACTCCTTGGTATTTTCCCAAAAGAGCTAAAATTGCCATACTACAATAATACAGCTATCTTAATGTTTGTGGCAACACAATTCACAATAGCTAAATTATGGACTCAACCTAGATGCTTATCAATAAATGAATGGATTAAGAAATTGTGGTAGATATAAACAATGGAGTTCAAGTGAGCCATAAAAAGAATGAAGTTATGGCATTTGCCTGTAAATATATGGAAACAAAGATCATAGTAAGTGAAATAAGCCAAATTCAGAAATTCAAAGGTCAAATGTTTTCTTCTCATATGTGGAAGTTTGAGTAAAATGAAGGAAAGGGGGAAGAAAGGATAGGATAACACAAAGAACTAATGAAATTTAAATTAATAGACTAGCAAAAGTAAGTCTAGTAGAGTAGAGATAGGAAAGTGGGAGAGAGGAGGGAAAAGGGGAGGGTCATGAACTGAAATAGATTTCCATGCATGCATGAGTTTGTTGGGAAAAGCCTAACCACTATGTATAACTACAAAGCTCTAATAAGAAAATATATATTGAGCAAAATGAAAAAGAATTCATTAATGTTTCCTTCAACCATAATCTTTAGCTTGTTTCTGACAAGTCAGGTACACATAAGTCTACCTAATTTCCCCAATTTACAGTAATTCTTCAGTCTTACCAAACCAAGAGATGGGGACATATATATATAGAATTGACATCTATAAAATGTGTTAGGAATCATGTATGTATAAGCATATTGATTCCATGGTGCACTTTTTTTTTTCATTTAATTACCTATTCAGTGAAATTGGCAATAACATTTTAGTAACTTATTTCATGAATGTTTATATGTGGGTTAGAATTTTTTTGACTTCTATTAACCCAAATGTGTATTGAACATGTTTTTTTTCTTCTTTTATCTAAAAATGTACCCAAAAAAAGGCAAAAATGCTGTAGGAATTATCAGGTATCTGTTGTAAAGTATGCAATGGTCACATACATCATCACATTTACATTCCATTTTCAGCACAGCCTACATTCTAAAGATCCTTGCCAAGTAACCAATTACATTTTTATTGCTTTTAGCTCCTTTAGTCTTCCATTAGGAGGTCTATACAAGAGTGGTAAATTCGTCGGCTTGTCCTTAATAGGGTTTAGATGCTTAGTCGATTCTGCATCTAGCACGTAGTTTCCTACCTTTAGTTAACTAATTCCCTGTGATAGGTTTGTCCCATTTTTAATAACATCAGATGGGAAACTATAGTGTGTGTCTGGAGAGAAGAGCTAATGTATTATCTTTAGCACTTAATGAAATTTCTTAAGCAATTCAGTAATCCCCGATGGGCAAAACAACTGTTTATCTGAGTGAGGAATGTGGGAAGAACCTCCTAATTCCCCTTTGTGGTTTCCCTACTAAGAAAGAAAACAACTACAACACAAAACTTCCCCAACATTGTAAGTACACAGAGCTCTCTTTTCTATCCAAGGGGAGTGAATAAATACTATATGGAGGTTTCTTAATAAAATGCATTTTCCCAAAAGGATATTACATCTAAGGATAGATATTATCTGAAAGCTGCCTTACCCTCCTGAACAGAGAGTGGCTTTTAAATATAAATTCCTCTTCTACATTATATCAGCTCCAGCACCATAATCCAGAGATAAGGGATGAAATAAAGAGAAAATATGGAAAACAGACAGAACAGAGAACTGTAGGTAACCATTGGTGGGGAACAAATCTACTTAGAAATATTGTACACAAAGATCTTGTACTTTTGAAGGAAAACTTGGAGCAAATTTATTGAGGAATATACTGCTCTCTCTCATAAATAAAAAGGTAAGGGGTATAACATACTAGTGTTAGTATTAGTGGAAATGACAGGGCTTAGGCTTTGAAGTGAGGGAGATTCAGAGTTTGTGAGTAATTCATTGATCAATGTTATGTTTTTAAGAATTTAACAGTTTGATGTTCATTTAAATGTTTTTCTCTATAGCAATAATCTTGCTTTCAACCTTTATCTTCTCTGGCAAGAGTTTCATAGAATAATAAAATCATGTTGAAGTCAGTGAAATGGTAAAGTCTGACTATTTAACTGAATTTAATATAGACAGTAGTCTCTGTGAATATAGTTGGTTTTTATTTTCAAGGTATATAAATTAAGCTACATTTTGAAGCTCAAATTCTGCTGTTCTACACTTAAAGGACTAAATCTCTCTCTCTCTCTCTCTCTCTCTCTTTCTCTCTCTTTCTCTCTCTCTCTCTCTCTCTCTCTCTCTCTCTCTCCTGCCCCCTCCCCCCTTTATCTCCCTCCCTCTCTCTTTCCTTTCTCCCTTTCCAGTGATTCAGAAGAAATTGCACAAAAATTTTAGCACTTGAAAGAGGTTGTAACATATTTATTTTGTATCTAAAACATGTAATCCAATGATAGAAATTTTGCACAAGATAACAGTACAAACAAAAGTTCAGATTGTAGAAATTTTAGGATGTCTTAGGGAATAGACAGTATTTCCTAAGTAGTTGTAATTAATAATGGTAGAGTCCTTTTTTTTTTTCTTTTCAAAGGAGCAAATGTGAGTATTAGAAAATACCAAGAATAACTATGATAACAAGCAAGATATAAATGCCAGATCTGCAAATTTTACTAAATTTACTTTTGCACCTACATGCTAAAACAAATAAGTGATTTCTTGTAAAATTCCCACTCCTTATAATGCAGAATCTGTCCTCCTTTTCCCTTCTCATAGATATATAATTGAATTATATATAAGGGAACATTTTTCTGTCCAATATTTCCATTGTTGTCTGATTCACCTCATATAAGTATTTAAATTTTTCTTGTGTCTAGCTTTCTATTAGGTATATAATTTTACTAGAGAAATTTTAAATTGATTTATTTCAATGGATGCTACTCCCATTCCCTGGGTGTTCAGGTATGGAAAACTAAGGGATCCACTGGGTAAAAGGGAAAACATAACACATGAAGAAAAATACATACTTTCATCACAATGCATGGACCATACTATGCACTTAATTGTTTTTCAAAAAACAAAAAGATAAAAACATATAAATAACAAACCATTTGTTTCCTACCCTTAGCAATAGAGCTCTAAAGATACACTATGTCTGAAAAAACTAGTAAGGTTCTCCTACACCTTGATTAGCAAGATTCCATCTTGGATTCCGTTTCTGATCTCAAATTGAGAAACTGTGTTAAAACTTGGGGGGGAAACTTACCATTTCTGGTCACCATAACTTATACAGCTCGTAGGATAAAACATGGGAATTTGAACCTGGAAGTGTGGTTTTATATCTGGGTATCTTACCCTATACTGCACAGCATAGGTGAGTTTGTGTCAGGGAATTGGAATAAAAACATAATAATGTAAACCAGGAAGTAGCTGTACTCCTTTGCTTGATAATGTAGAGTATAAGAGTTAACTAGGGCGTGATTAGCTGCATTTTTTCTTTTAGCTCTAATTGGGATGAAACTTTGCTACAACATTTCTTACATACCTGGAGAGATGTCTCTTCCACTGAACTTGATACTTCAGGTTGGAAGGAAAGAGTAATTAAGTACAGGTAATAGGTCAGTTTCCGAGAGTGGATCAAGAGAGATCAAGGATCAGAATGTAGCAGGAGAGGGGTTTGGAGTCAGACAATCAATGAAACTGTATTGAGTACTCCAAGGTATTTAATCTATACAGAGACATAAGTAAACTAGAAGTCAATATGAAACAAGAGGAAACAGGGTTTCAAGGTAAAGGACAAACCATTTGAGATTAAAGCCATGAAAGATAAGAAAAGAAAAAGAGAAAATCTGTATGCAGGAGACAGTATTTGACTAAAGGATATAGATTTCATATGAGATCCAAAGCATTATGGCTTAAAAATTAATCAGAGAACAGGCAATCAATTACCCTGTCTTAACCCAACCCAGTTAAATAGCACACTGATAGTGATTTGTCTATATTTTCAAAGACAGAAAAAACAATCAAACAGTGCAGATTTGTATATCAGAAATAAACAAGAAAAATTTAAAAATATATTTTCGTGAGTGAAAAGGATTATTTTTTCATTTCTTTAATGAATTTCTTCAGAAAAGTTTTAAGTGAAGTCAAAGTTCCAACTTTGTTCTACATACAAAAGCAAGCTTGCCATAATATAGACAAGGTTAAAAATATTGAAAGGATTGGTTTGATTTCTTCAGAGAATCTTTTTTTTTTTTTTTTTTTTTTAGCTCTGATATATACATAGTTACTGAATTATGCTTCTCCACCTTGAGGGTATGATTCAAACTGAAAAATACACACAGGTCAAATAAGAAAAGAAATATTTACACCAGCAGTAAAAACAAACATCTGTCATTCTATGTTTACAGGGTTTTACCACCATAATTAAGTTCAGATCCCACTTCTTCAAAATACAAGAGGAAGAGGTCAGAGCCCAGTGGCAAGGAAACATTCAAATAATATGCCTAAGTTGTCTCCCATATATCTGATCTTTTAGAATAGGCTGGAACTGAAAATAAACTCCGCTGCTTCTCTTCTTGCAAATGCACTACAGAATAAATATTTTCTTGTGAATGTGTAATGAAATACTGATTTAAATTATATTCACTTGCTATGCAAATTAGGTTTGAATCAGCCCATTCATTAGTACTATATCTGAGGTAGCAAAATAAATACACCACCTAAATTTTATTAAACATGCTTAAAGTTCTGAGATATTACAGAAAGGGAATTTTTAATTATGATACAAATTAACAGACTGTCTTATTACTTGATATACTGTTTCTTGTTAGCTGATATAAATACTCACAGACATCCTGCATATGCAGGCTTTCTTTCTTTTGTTGACATTAACAAGAAAAATCTCTTTATAAAGTTCATTTTCATTTACAATTGTAGATTAGTCCTGAACGTTTTTTCCTCATTACGTGTGAATCATTAATCATACACAATGAATGCAGCATCACTTTTTGTTCTGTGAAATGATGGGCTTTGTAAGGAATACTTATTATCATAAATCTTTCTAAAAGAGCTCCTAATAGCATCCAATAACTTATAACATCAGTGGGTAAAATTTAAAATGTACTCTCTTCCACCAGCTTTTATATCTGAATACATCACCATCAATTTTCACAAGGACAATTTGAAGCATGAACACGTAAATACAAATATCCTTATCATTAGTAATGCAAAACATAGTTTTACATTTTATGCTATTTTTCTCCTGAACAGGATTCTGCAACACCCTTTGTTTTTCAATTGTTCTCTCCCCATCTAATATCATTAAAGCCTGCTGCTCAATAATTAGTCCCTTTTGTCTCTGTAAAACAAATTTTCAATCTTTGCCTCCTTGCCCCATTCAGATCCAAAGTATTTTCAAACATCAGATCAAAGATGAAAAATGATTTGTTTTGAAAATTATGACCCTTTTCTTATTGTTTGGCAATTTTATTGAGGGTTTTTAATACATCTGCTTTTGGCAAGCAAACCTTAAAACTTATTAATGCTGATGTTCTTGATAGCAGAACTTAGAAGATATAGCCATCTACTCAGAGTGAGGGAAAAAAGGTGATTTTCTTGTAGTCAATGATGCCAGACATTTCCAGGAAACACCCAGGTCATTTAAGGCATAATATACCAGACATTTTCATTTTTATGTTGTTTTGTTTCCAACTTGAACTAGTTATAGTATCATCATAAAACAATGAAAGTGTCAGTTTCTAAAATTTTCTACAAATGTGCCATGTACAGCAAAATAGTTGTTGAATCTTCTACTGATAAAAAAAAGAAACCATGGATAGGAAGCTTTTCAAAATTTTCAAGTACTTTATAATAGTACTGTAATAAATTGTCATGTGGCTATAACTTCAGTACTACTTAAACTTTAACTTTATTGATTTAAGTTCAGATAATTGTGTAAGGTAGGTTTTTAGAGCTCCATTTTAGGGATGAGCAGAATGCGGGGCTTATGTGACCAGCCTCAGGATACCCCAGTAAATAACTGGCTCAGATGAAATCAGAAATAAGATTTGTCTGTCTTCAAAACCTAGCTTTTCCCTTTGTGTGTCTTTTTACTGCTTACATCTATTTCTCTTGGCTTTAAAATTATAGAGGTGGTGTTAGGTTCCTTCTACAAATAGACATGAAAGTATATACTCAGATGTTCAGTTAAGCATACATAGTATAGTTTGTGGAGATTTACAGGTGACCAATTCATAAATATTGTATTGACATATTTTATAAAAGTAATTTCTAACAGCATAGATAGACTTTGAGAGAAGTATATTATCATTTCTAGGATCACATTTACATACAGGAAGATATGTGTTAGTAAGTGGAAATTGTTTAAATGTATTGTTTCATAATTATTCATTATTTCAGTACAATGTTTACATTTTCATGTAATCCAATTTGAACAAAAGATTTTCATAGGGGGGCTGGGGTTGTGGCTCAGTGGTAGAGCGCTCGCCTAGCACGTGCGCGGCCCGGGTTCGAACCTCAGCACCACGTAAAAACGCCTTGTGTACAACTAAAAGCAAATAAATAAATATTTAAATGAAAAAAAAAATTTAAAAAAAAAAGATTTTCATAGGAACAGTAAAATATGGCAAGTGATACTATTTTTTAATTGTTCTTATGGAATAGTTGGTGTGTTAGTTTTTTATTATTATTACTTTATTTTATTTGTTTATTTTGTTATATGGTGCTAAGGAAAAATCCAAGTGCATCACACAGCTAGGCAAGTGCTCTACCACTGAGCCATAACCCTAACCCCTATTTTCTTATCTATAATAGGGAATACAATAAAATTTATATTGGAATTTTATAGAAACAAATTACAATAAATACTATGTATAACTTTATGTGTGTATATACATATGCATATTGATAATTGATACCTTAATAAATTCAAATTTTAATAATTGAGAAAAATTTTGTGAACTTTGTTTAAGAATTTAGTTTATTCTTCCAAATATGTGCTTTAATTACATGTGTATTAAAAAATAGTTAAGATTTGTTGTTGTTTTTAGATACATTGTGATCAAGTTAATGATTCAGTTGGGATTGCCATGTTATAAAAATCAGATTTTAAATTGATATTATAAGCAATATCAGAAGCAGTTATTATTAGTACAATATGAAAAAAATTAGAAATATTAATTATAAATTAGGTTTTGAAATATGAGGACCAATACTTAATATGACTGGTAATACAGTCTTCTTACTAGTATTAATTGTATTGTTGTGATTACAATTTGGTAGCAAGTTCCACAGTGATTATCATCCAGAGAAAAAATGCTGTTTCAAGTACTATTGTGTTCCTGCTCTTGGACCACGTGCTTGGGAATGGATCAATATGCCAAGACTCTCAGAAAGCCAAAATGGAGACAGAGTTTCCACCAGTTTATTCCATCTAAAAACATCCAGGCAGGATAAAAATGGAGGAGTTGTACACCTGTTTCTTCATTATCATGAATATTCAAACAATATCCTTGGGTGGACTTACAATGTGCAATTTAGTTGAAGCTGCATGCAGCCCTTCTCCAATTTGTTCACATGAGTGTCTGTAATGACAGGCTTGTGTGGGCACTTATCTCTAGGAGGTAGAAAATGAAAGTCAGAATCTCAGGAAGCATTGTATTTCTGTGAAGGATTGTATTCATCTAAAATGTCATGTGATTCTATATTTGCAAGAGTTTCTTTTTGCCTGATGTAAAAACAATTTTAAAATTTTGATTAAAGCCTTACTTGTCTCAGTTTTATCATTGATACTTCAAAGGATACACCCATGAAAATCCACGTGAGTAGTATCATCTTGAAGCTGAGTATCCAAATAGCTTAAAGCCTTGACGCTCAGGGTCTCCAATGTTTGTTAACTTGGCTTAGTATTCATAATGTTAAAATGTAAAATGTAAACATTACCATGTAAAAATGTATACTTACAAAATATTAAATATTCTTGAAAATATTTGTGGGATTTTTAAATAAATGATATGTTTCTCTTGTTGAATGATATATTTGGTTGGTGCCAATCATAATCTCAAGACAGTCTCTAACACCATAATCCTGAATGTTGAAATCCCAAAAGATTAAAATCTCTAATGTATAAAATACCCAGTCACAACCCCAAAAGATTAAAATTTCAAATGCTGAAATCGAGAAAGCTAAAATCTTTCAAACAGCAATTCTCATGCAAGAGAGAGAGTGTGAGAGAGAGAATAAAAGAAGAAAAGAAAAAAGACTAAGAGACATAGAAATTCAAATTCAAGGGAAGCTTAAAAAATGCATCATTTATCTGCCCTGACATTCCCTCCACAGAAGATGTTCCAGAAGCTTTTGATGAATTAAAGTCACAGTTGCCAGAAGCAGCTAGTGAAGTTACTTACTGGCTTGAAAATAATCATGGGTTCAATGGCATGAGAATTCACTTATGCAGAGGTGTTGATGTTCCACCACCCTATTGTTCCCACCAAACCTGTGATGTACATATGAGTGAATGTGGAATGGATTTTGACAAACCCAAAGGACCCAGAATCATGTCCCAGAAGATGGGAAATTTTATTAGGGAATGCTCATGTCAGTGTATATGGAATCACAGAAGCATTTCAAAAAGAGCAACAACATATACAAAGTGAATACAAATATACCATCCAAAGAGACCCATGCCCTAAAATAAAACAGCAGCTATTCCTGATAATGTAGAACTTTAAAACACAGTTAATGATGAATGGTGCTTGTCAGTTCACTCTTATGGACCACCTCAATACAATTCCTAAAATCTATCCCTGCAGCATAATTTTTCATATATTGAAATTTCTCTTCAGTATTTTACTCTCTTTTTTTTTTTACAATTTTAAATTGTCAGTATTGTATTTGACAAATTGCTATGTTATATATATCACCTTCAAATCATTTCAAATACTAGAGGTAACATTTTATAGACTTTTTAGAGACTTCTAACTCATTTTAAGCATTTTTCGCAAATTTGATTCCATCAAAGTGCATTACCAAATGCCACTTTTGTGTGAAAATGTTATATGTGCATGTGTAAAAACACACTGAAACCTCTCCAATAAATGAAGAGATTCCTTTTTGTTCATCTGCATTTATGGAAGATAAAATTTCTTGAAATCTCAGCTTTTCAGGTAACTGTATATGCAGTGGTGACTTATCACAGTTTTTGACTGATCATTCAATAAAAGGCTTAGGATTGCCATCACAGTATCTCAGAAGATTACAATTATAAAGCAGGGAGCTTCCAATTACCAATCACATTAATAAACAATTACGCATTCTGCTGCCTGACCTATTATATATATATATATAATAGGTCAATTATATATGGTATATAATATATACCATATATATATATATATATATATATATATATGGTACCTCTGCTCCTAACTTCATTTTCCATGGGACTCTTGTTGGTATACCTGAATTCTCATGTTTGCAAAAGTGTGTATGTATTTTGGCCTATTTTGTTGTGTAAAGAATACTATGAAATGTTTTGTCATGTTTTTATGTTTCTTAAAGTAATCCCCCCTTAAGCATTTTTTTGTTATTTTTTTCTAGAATTATACTTTGAGAAATTTGATCTTCCAAAATTAATTATGACAATTCAAAATCAATATTCAAGATTACAGAATTCAGAATTATGTCGTTTGAGATTATGGCCCAAACCTATGTTTGGCTTTTATGTGTTTTGTTATAAACTCCTTGATTGAAACAATTTTTTGTTAAATCTTCTGAAGTCAGGATAAAAAGTTATTAAAATATCTATTTAAATACTTTTACAAATAGAACCTAAGGCATATGCAAAATCTACAAAACTTAAAGCCAAACTTGCTCTTTTTCTTTGTACTTTGTTTTCATCTTATTTAATCTTCGTGCTATTATGAGGACACTTGAGGAAGAATTGCTAACTGCAAATCTTAAATTCTTAAAATTTCCTCCTTTAAGTATATATTAATTTCCTTTGTCTAAAAAATTGAGGTCTCTGTGATTTGTGCTGTTAAAATATCCTCTTAAAACATGTTTTATTATAAGCACTAGTTAATAACAGATGATGCTGTTGAGTTATGCTGGTACCCACCTGTGAACCCTTTAAACTTTAAAAACAATAAAATGTAGACTTCTGTCATGTTTCTGCCAACCTTATACAGATAAATATTAATAGGTTCCTTAAATCTGTCCATAATTTTTAACCTTCCTTACAGGTATGCATCCCAATAGATTATTTAATTGAATGAAGCATTTAACTCTCTGTTTAAGATAGTAGACTGCCACTAAAATATAATTTTAATTCCTACTGTATCTTTTGTTAAAATAAATGAATAATTAGACTCCTCAAAGTAGGCTCTAAACAACCTTTTTAAAAGGGTAGCATCTTTTCTTTTTTTTTCCTTTCTGGTTTTACAGGTCCTAGAATATGGAAGATCCTTATTCATTCATTAAGTCATTTCACCTTCAAGACATAGAGATATACAAAAAAAAAGAAAAAACTTTCCTCTAACAAAAAGCCAAATTTACTAGGAAAAAAATGGCAAATTCGAGATACAGAGACATACAAGGTCACCTAACACTTGTTGTTCACCATGGTTATTCAAGATATGCAATAACCTGAGTCTCATGGAAGTCAGAAACAGAAATCAGAGGAACGGTGGCCCAGCACACACAGTTGTTCACTGTTCAACCTACACAACAGTATACAGTGGGAATAGAAGAACATTTCAGACAGAGTCAATGAGAACCAAGTGTTCTGTAAAAACCCAAGGAAATGGCCTTTGTTCTGGAGTAATGGGGCAAATAATGTGATATTATCTTCCTTCTAGAAAAATTACTCTAGCAATATTGATGAAAATGGGCTGTAAGAAAGAAGCAGGAACCAAAGAGATCAACCCAACATCTATGTTATTCCAAGAAGAATTAAAGATAGTGATAGAAAGAAAAGAGAAGAGAGAATATTTTAGAAGGAGATCTAATAGCCTGTTGGTGCAGGTGAGAAGAGAGAAGGAAGAGAGAAGTATGTAATCCTGATTCTGGCTGGCACAAAAGGGCAGACAATGGTTCTCTTTACTGAACCAATACACAAAATAGACTGAGGGTCTCTTAAGGTGGTAAATGGTGAGTTCAATTTTAATCATGTTGAACTTGGGGGTGGGGTATTTAAATGTATTGCTGTAAAGTCAAGAAGAAAGAAGTGGCCAAGTGGCATAAATCTGGTAGTTACAATGATCACTGTAGCCAGTTGGAAAGCTGAGATTCATAGGTGTATGTTGGGACTCTGGATGCTGTCTGTCAAGGGGATGAGCTCTGGTTGCTTACCACGCCCTTTAGAGGACCAGGGCTAAGCAAGGGGGTGTGGCTATGACGTATCGTGAGAGTCCGAACCGCCCTGCAGGTCGAAGATTGGTTATTTCTGGGCCTATTTAAGTGCAGTTCATTGCTTAATAAATTTGAGTTTTGGTTCTTGCTTTCTACAAAACTCCCCGGGTGTGGCGTGGTATCCGTCAATCAGGCGGGGTGAGATGCCTGGCGATTTTTGCCTGTTAAGCCTATCTTCGCCAGGTAAGCTACATTCTTTCTGCAGGCAGAAAGAACCCCCTTTTAGGGCCCCAAAAGGGGGGTAGCTTTAGACCTCGGCCCCATTAATAACACAGCAGTCCCGGCAAGTTGGCGCCCAACGTGGGGCACAAAAATTATCGGTAGGCTTAGCACGGTTAGAGACGCAGCGTCTCTCTGACAAAAGTATCCTCTAATATGGGGCAAGCGTTAACATTTAAGAAATCTCAGGACCCAGCCCTCGAGGCATGGCGATGTATTTTAAGAAAGCAAGGTCTCCAAATTTCTGATGCTCAAGCTAAAAAAATTTGGAGTTCATTAATACGGGCGGCTCCCTGGCTCCCAAAGGCTGATTTTAATTCATGGAAAACGTGGCACCAAGCGGAACAAATTTTAAGAGAGAGAGAAAATGAACAAGGGGAAGTTCCACCTCCGGGAGTCTATCCAGCTTTATCCGCCCTAAAAACATGCTCTCTCATGCAAATAGCAAAAGAATCTGCAGAGGCCACAGATCAGGCACCTCAAATTATATGAATTGAGGTAACGGAGCAGGCCCTGTGGGAAAATAAAATATCTGAATCTAGTCTTTCCCGGTCCGGAGAATTAAACAGTCCCTCCCGGTCCGCGGATTTGGAGAAGCCTAACCACTCCCTAGAAGTAGAGAAATCCCGCTCCAGGGAATTAGGAAAAACTAACAATCAAGAAATTACAGCCCCTCCCTTAGAGAGCTTTAACAAATTCCCTGAGGACAAAGGCCATCGGCCACATGGCTCACCACACTGTGAGCAGGATCTGCCATTTTATGAGCCCGCCCCTTCCGGGCCTTCTGCCCCACCGCTTTACCAAGAGGCGCAAATTTCACAACAGCTGCTAGCGCCCCCTGGTGGGCTTTCACCAGTAATGGCATTCCCAGTTAATTTAAATCCGGGAGGAAACAGGCCGGGAATTTGGTACCCCTGGGAGACTCAAGAGTTAAAAAAATTAAAGAAAGAAGTGTCGGAAGATGGTCCGAACTCACCATGGGCAGAATGTATTTTATCAAGCCTAGCCCATCACGCCTGCACGACTAAAGATTGGAACGATCTAGCCAAAGCCGTCCTTCCGGGACCTTTATTTCTTAAATGGTGTGCATATTTTTCTGATAAATGCCATATGCAGGCTGAGAGGAACCAAGCTGCGAATCCTCCCATACCAATAACCTTTGGAATGCTGGCAGAAATTAGTGACCAATATGCCACAGACATTCAACAGGCAGCAATACCAGCCCCTTACCGAGAGCAGGTGCGAGCTTTAGGGCTGGCAGCATAGAAAAAGCTAGAGGAAGGCCCTACAGAGCCTCCTATAGCTGGAATCACTCAGAAAGCTAATGAGGATCTGGCCACATTTATTGAGAGAGTGGAAAAAAAAGCCTTCAAAGGAAACTTCCACCTGGTACGATGAGGGACCAATTTGCAAAAATGCTAGTTTGGGAAGGGATGACCACAGATCACAAGCTGGCCTGTGCCGGGTTAAAGGATAGATCTATGGGGAGATAGATTATTGCCACCAACGATGTGGGTTCAACAACTCACCAATCTCAAATATTAACCACTGCCCTTAATGCCCATACTGAGGTATTAGCAACAGTTTTAAATGGATAAGGGACCTGTTTTAAGTGTGGACGACAGGGCCATTTTAAAAAAGACTGCCCCAATGGTCCTGGTCGGCCTCCAGAATGCTCCCCTGGCCAGACTCAAAGTCCAGCTGCCCCTAGAACACTTTGTCTTAGGTGTAAAAGAGAGTATCATTGGAGAAAAGATTACAGATCTAAATTTGATATTCAGAGGAAACTTTAAACTCCTAAAGGGGCATCCTCCAGCCTTGTTACACCAAGGAGGTTCCCCTGCTCACAGTCCCCCTAAGGTCCATTGGACAGTTCCTATTGTTCCAGGGATTAGACCAAAGATGGATATTTATATATCAAGAAAGAAATTTCATTGCCTAATTGATACTGGGGCAGATTGTACTATACTAAGGAAAGAAGAGATTCCACCCCAATGGGAATTAATTCCAGGGCCCCAGTTACTCGGAGTAGGTGGAAACACTCATTCAGAAGAAACTAGAGATTGGCTTAGATAGAGAGACATAGATGGAAATCAAGGGGAAGTTCGTCCCCTTGTGGCCTTTGGATTAACCTCTAATTTATTAGGCCAAGACATCTTAGGAGAAGCTGAAGCTTACATTACTACAACCCATAGAGAGCTTAAAAATGATATATTAACTAAAGATACGGGGAGAAAAACTTCCAATCATCAAATAGTGTCTCACCCCCAATCCTAAGGGCCACTGCTCCCCAAGTTCCTGCCATTCAATGGCGAGATGGCCCCCCAATCTGGGTCGAGCAGTGGCCCCTTCCTACTGAAAAACTAAATCATTTGAGGGCAATTGTCCAAGAACAGTTAGCCCTAGGACACATTAGACCTTCTCTTAGCCCATGGAACAGTCCTGTTTTTGTTATACAAAAGGCCACAGGGAGATAGAGGATGTTACAAGACCTCCGAAAAATTAATGATAAGATGTTCATTGTTGGCACACCTCTGCGTGGACTCCCCTGGATCCCTTCTATCTCAAGAGATTTAACCTTGATTGTTATTGATGTTAAAGATTGTTATTTTTCAATACCTCTTCATCCAGATGATTATGAAAAGTTTGCATTCTCTATCCCCTCAGTTAACTTTCAGAAGCCAGATGAGCGATATAAATGGATAGTTCTCCCTCGAGGTATGGCTAACAGCCCAGCTTTTTGTCAATATTATGTTTCATGTCTTCTGTCACCATTAATGAAAAAATCGCAGCTCACCCTATATGTTTATACGGATGACATCATCCTGGGAGCTGCTGATGTCCAGCAACTGGGCTCAGCTTACCTGACCCTTCGAGAGCTCTTAGAAAAAGGAGGATTACACATATCCAATGACAAGGTCCAAACTATTCCTCCCTTCAAAATATTGGGGACAAAACTTAGCCTAGACTCGGTTTGTCCTCTCAAACCTCAACTAGTCATTCAAAAATCTTATTCCTTGGCAGAGTTACAGAAGCTATTAGGAGAGCTAAACTGGTTAAGATTCTTGGATTGCCAAAACAGGTTAAAACCAATAATGGACTCTGTTTTGTGAGCAAATCATTACAAAAGTTCTTCCAAACTTGGCATATTAAGCATACCACAGGGATCCCATATAACCTAAAAGGACAAGCCATCATAGAAAGACATAATAAAACCCTAAAGGACCAATTAATAAAACAAAATGGGGGAAGCAACTCCCATGACCAGTTAAAAACAGCTATGCTTACTTTAAATATTTTAATTTTTTCCAAACAGCAGCCTCTGTCTGCATTTCAAAGACACTGGTCTAACCAAATGCCTTATGTAAAAGTTGAGGTCCGATGGAAAGACCCATTAACTAGATTCTGGAGAGGTCCAGATCCGTTAATAAGTGCTGGCAGAGGTTTTGGATGTGTCTTCCCAATGGGAGAACAAAACGCTATATGGGTGCCTGCCAGAGATCTCAAATACTGCCAATCTGACCAAAATGACTACCCAGGAGCACAAGCTCTTGAGGGGTGATCCTTTCTTTTTTTCCACAGAAATGAAAACACCGTGACAAATCTCCTGTCCTGTTGTGATTAAACTTCTCATCACATCCATTTCAAAATTCATCAAAAAACACTATCTTGGACTCCTTCTTTGTCAGTATCTCAACCGTCTGCGATGAGAGAAGAGGGACTGTGCCATTCCTGTGACAATTATCTGGACTTTATGCTAGACGACTTCCTTTGGACTCTGAAAGAAGAATGCCATTCCTGTGACAACTGTCCGGACTTTATGCCAAAAGGCTTCCTTTAGACTAAGCTAAATGGATGGACTTTCTCCCTTTGGTGAAATCCCTGCTAAATGGGTGGACTTTCTCCCTTTGGTGAAATCCCTGATTGTCATTGTCTTTGTGTTCACTTTTTGGCCCTATATAACTAACCAGATTGATACAGCTAGGTGGTCTGTTGTCATGCTGAGCTAAAGCCCTACAGGCTTGGCCACGGTCCTTAACAAGATGCAGAGGTTTGCCATCCAGTCACGCCTTCCCAAAGGTGACTGTCCTGTCCCGTGTCCTCCCCTTGGCCGCCCTGGGTATGTCCACCTAAAGTGCTAGGGTGGTAGCCAATGACGGGTAAGATTTTTCCCAGAGAGGAAAAATCAACCTAGACAGGCACACTCTCAAATGAGTTGGACACTCTAATAAATACAAGATGGGACATCCCATTTTTGAAATATAAAATGGAGAGGCCCCATTAAAAAAAAAAAAAAAAAAAAAAAAACGAAAAAGGGGAATTGTTGGGACTCTGGATGCTGTCTGCCAAGGGGATGAGCTCTGGTTGCTTACCACGCCCTTTAGAGGACCGGGGCTAAGCAAGGGGGTGTGGCTATGACCTATCGTGAGAGTCCGAACTGCCCTGCAGGTTGAAGATTGGTTATTTCTGGGCCTATTTAAGTGCAGTTCATTGCTTAATAAATTTGAGTTTTGGCTCTTGCTTTCTACAAAACTCCCCGGGTGTGGCGTGGTATCCGTCAATCAGGCGGGGTGAGATGCCCGGCGATTTTTGCCTGCTAAGCCTATCTTCGCCAGGTAAGCTACGTTCTTTCTGCGGGCAGAAAGAACCCCCTTTTAGGGCCCAACAAGGGGGGTAGCTTTAGACCTCGTCCCCATTAATAACACAGCAGTCCCAGCAGGTGTATTATCAAATGAAGAAAGAAAGAGGACAAATGGCAGAACCTTGGATGGCACCCATTTTTAAGAGCTAGATGGGAAAGAAGCATCTATAAAAAAAATATGGGAAAAATGGAGGTTCTTTTGCACCTATAAGAAACTGCTTCCCTAAATAAATGAATATGGCCAGCTACATAGATTCCTTTCGAAACATGTCCTTTTATTTCAGTGATGCTGTTATTGCTCAGAACACTTTATTAGGTCCTCTTTCATCTAACCTGTAGACCAGCAGCATTTTCGTTTTAATATCTCCAGTGGTGGTGAAGCTTTATCCTTGACAATAAATGTGTTCCCTTAGAAAAAGCTCAGATGTCAAGGAGATGTAACTACCTCGCAATGATCTTTACTTTCTGTCAAGTGCATTATAAGCTGTCTGGGAAGTCGATTTCAATGTGAGGAGGTAAAAATTAAAAATAAAAACCATATTTTAATTATCTTTTAAAGAAGTATATATTCCCCTAAAGGCACTTCTCTGAAAGGTATTTTAATAAGAAACTCTTTAATGCATTTTATAGAAATATAGTCAAAACTCATATATTACTATCTGAAATAATCTGACCTCTAAATAATATTACTAACTCTACACAATTTAATGTGGCTTCTGTCTTTTTTACAAACCTGTCAACTATCTTATTAAGAATAATGACTCCATGTAAATGCAGAATTTATTTTAAAGTTTCATTAAAATTCTTACTTGCCCTTACATTTTTAGACCTTAATTTATTGCTTTTGCAATATTGGCTAATCTTAACTTGCATCAGTTGCCTATTTTAAAAGGACATTGAGACATGGATATGTTACCCGTTCTGATAGTTAATCATCTTGGCAATCTGCTTTTTAAAAATTTAATTTCTGTATTAAATTCTCCCCATTGCTATAACTTAAGGGCATTTATAATATAATCCATGGTAAATCTAATAGGTATTTATTTAATTTAGAAACACTAAGTTGTTTTGATCACCTCTATTATATACCTAGATACCAAGGAACTATGGTTAACAATAAGGGTAAATTAGAATGATTTATGGCTTCTACCTTTGCTCAGCTCATAAAACACAATATGTTAGAGGCAGTACTGGACATAAAGTCTCTAAATCTGGAAATAAACTACAGTATAAGGTACTATTTTTCCACCTGCCACATTAAAGAGTTTTATGTATGATATCTGGAATGCCCAGCATTCATGATCCCAGTTAGATCAGACCTGTGCTCCTAGCTTTCCAAGCCAATACCCCAGCATAGAGTTCAGACAATTCTGTGGCTATTATCAAAGGCCATTACATCCAGAAGGTGGTCTTCTTTACCTTAAATAAATGTAAAAGTAATTTATAGAAAGAAGTGTCTATTCAACTTTTGATTTTAGCCTTATTATCACTTTTGCCATGGAAGAACTGATTGAAATCAATTTATTAGACATTAAAATACATTTAGGTATAAGATTTTAATAGTATAACTAATGTATTTAAAATGTTTCCTTAGTGGGAAAAAGATTACTAAATGCAAAATTTAAGTTAATAGATTGCCTGGTGATCATACCACAAAACTTGAAAATGATATGTTCTCAAGTCTACATTTAGAAATGCTTAAATAAAATTTGTTAAATCCTGTAAAAGAAAGATTGGACAAGGTACATGCTCAGGCTCCTATTAACTGTGTGATGTGATGGCTCTTCAGATAACATACTTCAGACTATACCTGTTAGTACTCCATGCACCTTCTACATTCTTTCCAAAACCCTGTGCTGGGATAATCTTTTACATTAGTTAACAATGGTACTCAAACTTGGTGAACTCCTGGATTATGTCTATTTCATCTACTTAGCCCTAGGAGAGCATTTGGTAGGTCCTTGGAAATGTTGGGTCATCATGATTAAATTGTACAGAACTTCAACTCTTCTCCTGTTCAATTCCATTCCAAAGAGAAGAAAAAAAGGGGAAAAATAGGGTGTGGGGGCCAAGGAAATGATGGAACAGTTACTGGTGAGGAGTATTTTATCTTGATCACTGAATACCTGGCTGTGACAAATCTTCAGATGACAATCCCTTCCTCTGCATACCTACACACATTTTTGTACCTGTCATGACTTGCATCTCCTCTTCTGTTTTTCCACCCCCAAGTACTAGATGTTATTTCACAATCTATTCTAGAGATTAGGCTATAGAATATTCTGTTGGTTGTTTATAGTCCCCTAACAGTTGATGTTTTTAAAAAACATACCAAAACCACACAGTTTAGTCAGATGCACAGCCTTTCACAGGCCCCACAGTCCTCAGAGTCAACCAGTAGGACACGTTAATATTGTCAAAGTGTCTCTCTCCACATAGTCACAGAATGAAATGCTGTGTTTGAAAACATTCAGTTGACATCCATACAAATGCAGCAACACAGGAATAAAACTGTGGGATGAAGAAGTATTTAGTGCTTCTAAGTTGAAACCTCTGAGGTCAGGCCTTATTCAGACTGAATAATCAACAAAGGAAGTTAATGCTCCTCACATTTGTGCTTTCAGGGGAAGTACTTAATTATTGGAACACTGAATTGAAGAAGTGAATCATTTCATTGGTATCATATTTGTGGTTATTCAGGTCAAATGATTTCAATTCTTTGACAAATGCATAGAAAACACAGGATTTTTATAAGAGAAAAAAAAATAAATGATAAGGCATTAAACATTTTTTTGAGCTTAAATTATATGCCAAATATCATGTTGATACCATCTTTGCATTTTCAGACCAGATTAATGCAAGAAGATAGTCCTCAAACACATGTATCAATCATATCAGGGTAACATACAACAGTCAGTGGTTGGTTTAAAGTTTTTCCAGTTTACTATTATAGTTATTTTGGGAGCAAGTCTTTCAAAACTGGTCCTTTAAATTTCGTGATCATTAAAACTCAAGTTTCCCCTTTCCTTAGCCCCAGGTGAGGGGCTTTCTATGACAACCCAATTCCATGAAACCACAACATCAGATGGACTCTGACCAGCTACATATCAGTTGAAGGGAGATGTTGTGCTTTGGTAATAACTTCCCAATTTGTAGTAACTTGTCTCAACGAGATTTTTTTTCTCACCCATAACAGGTTCAGTGGGATTTTATGGTAGGTCTCATGAATATAAGAGAACTCAGCAGAACCCAGAATTCTACCGCCATGAAAGCCTCCATGCAAACTAGCAGGTAAAGAGGGTGCTTCAAGGTCTATGAAGATGAAGTATGCCATCTAAACTTACACCCATCCTTTCTGCTAATATCTTACTGGACTAGGAAATCCAAGACCATGTTTGAGTTCAAGTAGGGTAAGGAAATGCAATCCTGCCATACTCAGAAGAAGGAGGAAAAACCTGAAGTTGTGGACAACCCTATCAATTGCCACACCCCATCTATGACCACTAAAGCCACCAGCCCCGCCCCTGCATATACAGGTATAAACTTGTACATTCCTTGCTTCTTGTCCTTCTTCCATCATCTGGTGAATAGGAATCAGATATGTTACCGATGATTTTCTCACTTTTTTCAACAGTCCATGAGGTAAGTATTAGTAACCTGCCCTTCACAGTTGAGAGAACTCACAGAGCTCCAGTTCCTTGCACAGAATCATACAGTGTTGAGCCCAACATTCAAACACAGAACTTTAAGGCCTAAAAACCTCAGTAAGTTTCCAATTTCTTCAAGAAAATTTCAAAATCTTTAATATGCTGTGTGTCTTCCTCTCAGACTCTCTCCTTCATTACTGTCACATCATTTCTTATTGTCTTCAGCCTTCACACTCTACTATACAATCATAAGAAACCTCTTGCAATTTCTTTGGGATTTGTTTCTTTATGCCTTCAATCATGTGGTAACTCTTTTGAACTATCCTCCTGATCAACACTATTTTGACTTTAAGTTGCGGTTTATAAATTCATGTCCCTATGAAGACTTTTCTGATTTTTCCCTCCTCCATAAAAGCTAAATAAGCTATCCATTTATTACATTTCCATTATACCCTGTGCATATTTTTATCAAAATAATTTTTACTGCATATTCTGTGTTTTTGCAACTTTCACTATTATACTCAAGGTGTCCTGGGGATACCCCTTTCTCATTTTAAGGAACCCTGTCCTCATTTATAAGTGAGCATCTGTGTATCTGTGTCAATGGTTAATGCAGGTGATACATGTACTTTTTATTAACTACCGAGTAAATACAGAGTAAACATGTAGCAGAGTGATAGGGAATAGACTCTGGGGTCAGATTATTTCAATCAGAATCATGCCTCCAGCATTACCATTGTCTGATGTTTTCCAAATTATCTTCTCCATGTTACATGACTAACTTGAAAAAATAAGGTCATTGTGCCATCTTTCAATTGTTCTGACAAGGTTACTTTGAGGACTAGAAAGGACATATTTAAAGGATTTATTTAAAGGACATATTTAAAGGACATATTTAAAGAGTATTTGTTGTAATAGTATTATTTAGCAATAGTATTAATTATTTATTATGGAAATTGTATAGTACTAGTAACAGAAATAATCCTTGACCTCCATCTCTAATATTTGAGTCATTATAAATCTGTTTTTAGATAAAACTTATTTCAGATGCCAATAGGCCAAAGTTGCACCAAACTGGGTAAATAATTACAATTATATTTCCAAATTGATGCATTCAGAAGACATTAGATATTATGTGACAGATTTATACTAAAAGTGAGTCTGTTATATCCACAAATTGGATGGGTAGTTGAGATAACTTTTTTCCAAATTTGCTCACTGTAGAATTAATTAATTCATCTTATTAAAGAACATTTCTCAATACCAATAGGTATGAATGAAATAAAAAGCATTAATTACTAATTAAAAAGATATAAGGGCAAGGGTTGTGGCTCAGCGGTAGAGCGCTCGCCTAGCACATACGCAGCCTGGGTTTGATCCTCAGCATCATGTAAAAATAAAGGCATTGTGTACAACTAGAACAAATAAATAAATATTTAAAAAGAAAAGATGTAAGGTTAGAAACAGAATTTTCTCACTATTCATTGCATCGGTAGATAAATAGTGAACAGTCTTAAAGGACAGAAAAAAGTGTTTAATGGAAGAGAATTGTTCAGTGTGAAAGATACCCCTGTTTCCTATCTAATGTTAGGATATTCTTCCTAAAAACTGCTTCAAAGGAACTACTTATAAGTTGTGTTCCTCTTAATTAAATAGAAAAAACATGACTACCTTGAACTAGATTTATCTAATTTTCATGTGTAATGAAACTAGACTTTAACAAATGACCCAAATTCCTTGTTAAATAATTTGAAAGGATAAAAACTAAAAAGAAGTCGATAATATATTTAGAATCAATGAAATACTCCTTTGGTGTCTAATTTTCCTAATATAAATATTATTATTAAACTATAATTTTCTTGTGCATTATTTACATCCTAGAAGGTAATTCTTGCTTGAAAGGTATAAAATTTAACAAAACATGTTGCAAACAATCTATTCAGGACTGTCTGCATACTTTGTAAACATTTTGCAAGTTATTTCTTGTATTTCATATATTACAGATATAAATGAATTTTTCTTAAAGAAAACTTTAATTTTTTTTTTCTTCCCTTTATGTTTAATGAAAGGTGAAAACTGAAATTCACCATGATGGATCCTTCTTTTAGAGGAAAAAAGCTAAATACAACATATAGGACTTGATTCCTTGAGAAATATGCATTTGCATTATGACTCTTCCATTAAGGAAACTTTGGATTTTACAACTATACACTTCAATAAAATTGAAAAGAGTATATCTTAGGAAAGCTGTCACCTTCAAATATACTACATTGTTTATGGATACTACTCATAGGTGAACAACTTGAACTTTTTCAATCAGCATGTACCTAACACTTCAATACCATGAAGTAAGCCTGAAATTTATGAACAATTCTGACTTATAAAGAAATGTCCAGTTACTCATTCCTTGTACTCTGGCAAAATTTTATAATACAATTCCAGTTACATATGAAGCCTTTCCTGACCTCTGAAATCATAAATGATATCATGGTTGTATAATTTCCAATAGGACATTTCACTTCTTTTACAGACCTCTTACTTAATGTTGTGGTATATACCTATGTGTGTACCTGTCTTAGCTTGTCTTGAGTATTATACCATACCTCCTTAAAGATGAGGAGCAACATTCATCATTTTCAAACCTCAGAGCATGTGGCCATGTCCTACCTAGGTGGTTGCTCAATAACTGTTTCTGACATCAAAGACTGAAGAAAAAAAATCTCAAAATTCAGACTGCAGCCCTGGGGAACACTCCCTGGTAATAATCCTCTCATCTGAAGTAGATTTTGAAGCAAAATAACTTCTCGACTAAGAGGAATCTAAACAGAGAAGTACTGCAATTGACCTCTATAAGTTCTTTCTCTCTTTTTCTCTGTACCTCAGCCCCCTGTTTCTTTCTTTCTTCCTTTCTTTTTTTTTTTTTTTTTTTTTTTGTGTGTGTGTGTGTGTGTGTGTGTGTGGTGCTAGGGATTGAACCCAGGGCCTTGTGCATGCAGGCAAGCACTCTACCAACTGAGCTATGTCCCCAGCCCTCAGCACCCTGTTTCTAAGGATGCCGAATTTGACTGAGGATTTTTTCTTTTTACAAAACACAAATAAACAAACCATTCTTCCCTCAAGAAAGTTTTCTGTATGTTGAGAAAATGGGCAGGCAGGTGGTGAAAACTCAAGACATGTAAATTTTAATCAGGTTCCTGCAGGGTTACTGTCCTGGAACTCCAGCCTAACTAAAAGCCTTATGTGGAAGACTGATCAGATGCAGATGCCTAAAAATGATTCATTTTTCCTATGGATCTTTGTGACCTTGGTCAACATTATAAACCTTCAGAGTATAAAAAAGCAGAGTTATATCCCTGACACAGGCATTGATATCTAAACATAAATCACTGGAGTGGCATTTAATAATGTAGTATTCATTATTAAAATTCAAAATAAAAATATTTTCATTTAAACATAAAAATTTTAATAATGATCCCAAGGTGTAACATTAAAATCATAGCAATACAAACTTTAATTTCAAATATGAAATTTTTTGTCATATGATCCCAATAGTTTACTTAAGTTACTTGAAAACTTAATGACTTTAGTGTTTAATTTCAGAATATTTTTTCTTTTCTGTTTTTGAGACTGTAAAAGATCTGTTCAACTCAGTCAAAGAAGTGGTCAAGAAAACAAGAGGGAATTTGAATACATTGACTACTACTCTCCAAAGACTGCATGGTACTTTGAAATGCTGACAATTCTGACAAGAACCTTTGAGAAAAGCAATACAAACACATTTTACAGATGAGAAAGCTAAGGATCTGTAAAGTCAGCAAACTGAGGCACGATTTAATTCACTTCCTAGTGAGATTGTAAACCAAGTCTAAATGCTCTAGAATTCATACTCTCTAATACTGCTGTTTATCATGGATTTGCAAGTGATGGGTCCTTAGGCCAAATCCAGCCTCCTTGGCCAATAAGCTCAGAATGGTTTTACAATTTTAAATGATTTTTAAATACAAAAGAATTCAATTTTCTGATAGATAAAATCATATCAATCAAGTTTTAGTGTCCATAAATAATGTTTTATTGGAATATTCATTTAAGTGCTATCCACAGTTCTTTCCATGCTACAACATCAGAGCCCAATAGTTGGAATAGAGATTGTGTGGGCTGAAAAGCTGAAATGTTTATTATTTGGCCCATTTCAAGAATGTTTGCAGACCCCAGTTATATATTGTTTTTTCCTGCTTAATACATGTTCATGCCTGTAGATGCAGTCTAAATATAAAGTGGAGCCAGAGAAAAAATAAAATGAAGGAAGTGTATTTCTGATGATGCTGATTAAACAGCAGTAATGCATCAGATACAATCAGTCACTCTGCATCTTCCTTTCCACTCAATTTAGAGTTCATTGGTTTGAAAGCTTCCTTGAAGGTTTGCAGCACTTAATACATGCATACATTAAACCTCTCAAGTTTACTTGGCCTAAGTGTTGTGAAAAAGATCTTGGAGGCAATTTATCACATAAGAATGTGTCACTGATTAACTTTTTTTAGATGTGTTGTAGAGCAGAACAGCAAAGGGGACAGTGACAATTCTGACAGAAAAATACTGTAACTAAAAGGATGGGTGATCTGTACCCAGCATGCCCCTTCCTGAGGCCCAACCTCACCCCACCTCCAGCAACCAAATTGTGTGGAGTTTGAACCTTATCCAATATGAAGGGACAGATTTAAGAAAAAAATACCAAGATACAAATATAAATCAAACATAAGATTTTTAGAAGGAGATGAGGCAATGAGAGGCTCTGAAATTTAAGCTTCATTAGCATCAGGAAGATCATCTTTTGCCCTAACAGAAAAGAGAGGATTGGAGACCTCATAGAGAGAGGGTGGTCATATTGGTCAATAAATCACAATGTGAAAATGTCAATTTTATTGATTCAATTGCAAAATAAAGTTTCCGTATTTTAGTAAAATCCTTAATTAAGAAAGTAGCTATTTAGGGATTTTTTTTTCATAAAAATATCCAAATGAAGAAAAAACTAGTCCTCAAAAGAGATAGCTACTCTATATGTGTATTATGAATTGTAATGCATGCTACTGTTATATATACAACAACTTCAAATTTAAAAAAATCTAAAAAAAAAAAAGATATCTATAAATTGCAATGCTTCCCAGTTTCACTTCAGTGCACTTCTTCTCTGCTTTCTCTCCATACTTTTTTGAGGTTTAAACTTAGAACTAGGAACTAGAAACTAGGAGCTCTCTTCAGAGCTCACTGTGTGTGCTAAGCTTCAGAAGAGCATCCCCGTTCCCCAGCAGCCTGATTCCATAAACCTACTCAGGACAAGTGCCAGCAATTCCTATGAACACTTTCTATCCTCTTTTCCTTACTTCCAAATTTTTCCCTCATAGTCTTCGCAATGATTCCAGATTTCTTCTAAATACAAGATTTATTTGTGAGAAATTGTTAAGTAGACTCTAAGGACTGCAGCCAGGATGAAACAGGGGAAAAAGTGGACCAGATGGTAGGAAAGTAAGTGTTAGCCTAGGCCTGGGTTGAAGCCAGATCTGAAAAAGCAATAGAGTTGGAAGGTCTGATGTAAAAGAACCAATGATGATCCTACTGAGAGAAGTGGTCACTGTTACCACCAGGAAAGAAGATGAAAGAATTTGCTGCCTATGATTCCTTTGAGCAGAGCAAATACTTTCAAATGTCAAAGGAAAGCATGGAATAAATGGAAGAAAGAAAAGAATATAGGCTGAAGGCATGATGAGAATTTGGCCTGGAGGCCAATCTCTCTACTTACCAAGTCTGTTTAAATTCCCTCAAATCAAGATTTTTAAAAAGTCTATCAAACATTAGTAATTATTCCTCCCAGAGATGGGTGTTATCAGCCAGAAATGAGGCAAAACATTTGAAAGGCTCGGTACCATTTCTGACTCCGCCATATTGGAAGCTATTAGGCACCATCAGCTTCAGAATTTTACTTTTCTCTAGGAACCTCTCCAACCAGTGTTACTTGGAATTTCCAAGGTTTCTGACATTCTTTATGAGCCCCATTAAAAGAGCCTGCCTAAAGTATGCCATGGAGACTGGCCCAGCTTTCTGAATTTGGATCTGCACTGAATAGTTTCTACTTTGCACACACTTAGACTCCATATTGACCCTCTTGAACCATTAGAAGCCCTCTGCAGGAGAGCAGAAGAAGAGGAAGGAAAGAGACTTCCAGTTATTTGTTCCCCAGATTTCTTGCTGCCAAGTCTTATTTCAATAACTACAGCACCTCTGGGTGGTGCCTCTTTGCTCCAGCTCTCTCTGAGATCTAAGAGTGGCATTCTTTCCTCCATTTCCCTTCAACCCCAAGGCAGGTAATAACTTCCTAAACTGCTGTTCTCTGGACACCTCTCTAAATATTCATGTTTATTCTCTTAAATAGTGCCTTCATTTCTGCCTATATTCTTTTAAATAGACCCATGGATAAATGATCTTCATTCAAACCATCTGAATTAAATTCCTCTCATTAAGAGCCTTCTAATGCAAACTCTATGTCTAAGAGAGCTGATGTTGTATGTAGTCTGTGGTTAGCAAGATTGCATCTAGGTAAATGTGTCCATAATGAAATGACTTTGTAAACTAATCCATCAGTGCTTATCAGAAATAGTTCTCTTCTTTCTCCAAGCCAAGATTTTCAGAAAAAATACAAACAAACACATCCAACAGTGTCATGAAGAAATAGGACAGCCTAGTAAGGATACAAAATAGCAATGACCATGTCACATATATTCCAGTCACATTACTGTCTTTGGAAATTTTATCTTGCAGGAATAAGGGTTATATTTTATATTCAGTGACACAATAACATACCACCTGATTTATCATACATTATGTATAAAAATAACCTGGATTCCACTGACTTCACTGTATACATCACTAGATTTTATACTTTATACTTGTCAATTCAATTTTTTTACCTTTCAATTTATTGAAGTTATTTCAAATTTCATAGATGTTGAAATAATTGATATAGACATCAAAAATCTTATTTTAACATCAAACCTTGTTTGAAAATTCATTTATATTTCATGTAAAGGAGGACTTTGATTAACTATAATTCTTACCAGTTCCATACATATTAGGAAATAAAAAATGTTTAAAAGTTTTTAAAATGCATTTATAAAATTATAGTTTTTAATTTTAAGGCATGTTGTGGTTTGAGCTTGTGTTTTGAAAGAATGGTCTCCAGTGAAGTGAAGTTTAGAAGTAGATCTTTTAGGCCATGATTGGACCATACTGTGGACTAATCTATTTGGTGGATTAATATACTGATGGTTGAATGGACTACTGGGAGGTGGGACCAACTCTGAGAAGGTAGGTTATTAAAGGATGCCCTGGAAGGATTTACCTGGCACATCTCTCTCCCACCCAACCCCACTCTCTTCTTTCCTGGTGCTATTAGATGACCAACTTTTCTTCACTACACCCTTCCACCATGATGTTCTGCCTTAGGGCAGGACAACTATGGATTGAATCCTATGAAACTGTGAGCCAAAATAGATATTTTCTTCTCTGAATTGTTCTTATCAGATATTTAGTCATAGTTAGGAAAACTGAACAAACACAGGGGATGAATCTGACGAATAAAAGGATTAAAATTAAAGTTCTTTTATGATTTTTATGCCCTTTTTAATACAAAAAAAGCTAAGTTCAAAATATTGAACTTCTATTGCCATAACTAATGAGCAGTCTATTTGTAACTTCTAGGAACACCAAAAACATCATTTCAAGATCTAGATTCAGAAGAGAAATGATGGTGAACTTGACAGATTCCTTACTTTGCTATTCAGTTCTTTCTTTGTCAACCTCCTTCAACAGTCTAATGTAAATACACTCTGTCAGTCTTCCCCTGTGCTCTTATATGCCTTTCATATGTTATCATGGAGGAAAGAACCAGTGTATACACAAAACCAATAGCCCAGTGTTCAGGGAAAGAAGGACTACATGGGACCTCCATAGAAGGAGTCATATATCTGTTGTGGCAACTGTATAACCCTCATGGGCACTGGAGACATTACAGCCCTAGATCTGACAGTAGCCTTACATGCATTTCCTAAAGCTCATTCCTAAATAGAGGTGGGCTCTACTCAGTAGTGCTGACCACCTCCTCATTGAGGAGATTGCAATCACATTATCAAGGGCATCATCAGATTTTCTTGTACCTAGGGTCACATTAGAAAAAAATAGGATCAGGGAAGATGAAAGACATTTTGTTTGAGTGTTTGTTTGTTTGTTTGTTTTTCTTTTTAAGAGTACAGCAAGCAGTAAAATGATATATAATAAGGCCTATTCTGCTCATGCCCAGATCATCTCCTGGTTTTACACTGACAATATATTTGTTATTCTCATACACAGTATAAGTACTGCAACCACAAGTTTAGAAATGAATTGAATAACTTTGGTTGAAAAACTTCCAAGGACTTTCTCTCTTTTCAGTATGCCCTGCTTCAGAGAGCACAACCTTTCAACGCTACTCAAGAATTATAGCAGAATGTTTGACTAATTTTCTAGATGTCTGATTAAACCAAATAGTTGTCATTATTGGTTACAAATCTTGGTGAAATACAGAATTTGTAAAATTATGTCATTTCCAGCCCTTGGACAGGTGTTGCACAATTTAATAGCTAAGCCTTAATTTAAGAATCAAGGAATCTCACATCATTTAGATTTCAGGAGTTTTATGAAATCAGATTCACAACAGAGTCTCTTTTCCTGTGCAATAGCAATGAGCTTGAGATGAGGGAACACCACTCCCTTTAAGTACACATCCATTGTTTTGTGTCATTATCTTAATGCCAATGGTTCACCAAACACAACCATGGTCTGGCTAATCAAGTGCCTTCAATTAATAAATACAAGAATCAGGATACAAAAAAAAAAAAAAAAAGTCATGCTTGCTTATAGTCATTTGTTGGTGATTTAGTATCAAGGATTTAGGGGTTTCCTAGAAAACGCATGCATTGTTTTGATTAGATTTTTCACCACTGTGACCAAAAGACCTGGCAAGAACAATTTTAGAGGAGGAAAATTTAACTTGTGGCTAATGGTTTTAGATGTCTCATTCCATAGACAACTAGCTCCATTGCCCTGGGCCTGAAGAGAGGCAGAAATCAGGGCAGAAGGGTGTGGTAGAGGAAAACAGCTCAGGTTGTGACATCAGGAAGCAGAAAAAGACTCTGCACATCTGGGATAAAATATGCACCCAAAAGGCACATCCCCAATGAACCACCTCCATCAACCACAGCATACCTGCCTACAGTTACCACCTAATTAATCCATATTAGTGGGTTAATGCACTGATTAAGTTAAAGCTCTCGTGACTCAATCATTTCACCTCTAAATTTTCTTGCATTCTCACACAAGAATTTTTGGGGGACACTTCATATATAAACCATAGCGTGCATAGAGAAGAAAAAGTTTGGCATCTTGAGATTGTCTATTGGGAAGAAAGCTGTCATCTCTTTTCTGCTTTTGCCTAAAAAGCTGGAACATTCACATGTTCAACTGGCCAGAGACAGATGGCTACCTATATATTCTCCCTAGGCTTAACACTTGTTCTCCCAATACTGACCATCCAAGGTGTTTGACCTACCATCTATGGATCTGTGATACTTCCTCACTGTATGAATTTTATGACAAGTGATTGAGTAAATTTACACTGTGCATCCTGAGGTGATTCAATTTGGTACTTAAGTATTGCTGGTCATCATCTGTACTAGTTAGGATGGGCTATATCATGCTGCAGTAACAAATATCACCTTATTTTCAGTGACTTAACATAAAGTTTTTTTTTTTTTTAATTTCACTAGACTCACCCTGAATGTCCAAATAGAGCAAAATAGTGTTCAGAACACTTGTTGTTATAATCACTGCACCTGAGAATAAGAAGTTTAGAGTCAAATGCTTAAAATTAAATCCTTTTACCAGGAATGGACTCTTCACTTCTGCTCTGATTTTGTTGGCCACTGCAGGTTAATAGTCATGATGTACTAACTTTAAGTACAGAAATAGGCTTTGGAGAGGGAGTGAGGAAGTGTAATTCAACTACATGCCTAGAGGAAAACTGAATTTCTTTCTTTTTTCTTTTTCTTTTTTTTTTTTTTTTTTTTTTTTTTTTTTTGTGTGTGTGTGTGTGTGTGTGTGTGTACCGGGGATTGAATTCAGGGGCACTTGGCCACTGGGTCACATCCCCAGCCCTTTTTTGTATTTTATTTAGAGACAGGGTCTCACTGAGTTGCTAAGTGCCTCGCCATTGCTGAGGCTGGCTTTGAACTCGCGATCCTCCTGCCTTAGCCTCCCAAAGTGCTGGGATTACAGGTGTGTGCCACCGCACCCAGCTAGAAAACTGAATTTCAAGAAAAGAAATATTTTGTAGTTTTAAAGTCAAAATAATCAAGATTTATTAGACATTATGTTTTCAAACTCTGTATTCTTCAAATACTTTGCCTCTCTACTTTGACAAAGTCCATATTTATGATCAATGATGGTTATAATAGAATACTTATCCAGATACCAGCCTGTACTGCTCAGCCCATAAAACCAAAAAGCCTGGCATGCCCAAGGTCTTTGCCATATGAGATGATTCTTTATACCCAAGGATGTCGTGCTTTTGGCCAAGTGATACTAAAAGCCAAATATCCCTTAATCATACTGTACAGAGATAACTGGCAATTGAAAATAAACTAGTGAAGGGATATGAGTTACTTTGTGATGGAGAGAAGAGTCGTTCATACAGCACATCTCACCTTAGAGATTACAATGAGATAAATGGATTATTGGAACTGCCCATCAGTTTCCATGAGAAGCAGTGTGACTTTATGCCTTCAAAGCAGGGTTTGATGGTTTTCTGTATTTACTGCCAGTCTGTGTCCTTACATCACTCACCGTCATCATGGTCTCCTTCTGCATTGACATCACCATTCTTTGCATTGCTTCTTCCTTTGGCAGACTCCTTAATGTATGCCCAGCATCAGGTTTGGAACTTACTGACTTATAATATTTAATATTGCATTTAATATTTAACATCAGAAAACCTGTAAACTCTTTCTTTTAACCTAAAATAAAGCCTACCACATAAGCCAGGTAAGGCATCTTTCTTTTCTAATTAGTTTTGCTTAACAGGTTCCTGCCCCCAAATATAAGAAATTTAATTTTAATTATCATTGAAATCCTCTTAGTACAGGAAATTATCAATGATGACACTTGATAGAGGATGGAATAGTAATTACACAGATCCTGGGAGGAGTGTAGTGGAGGGAGACATGGAAAGAAGACAGCTAATGGGTACAATAATATAGTTGGATAAGAGGAACTGCTTCTTCTGTTCCATAGCACAGAAGAATAACTATGGCTGATGACATTTAATTGGATAGTTCAAAACAGCTAAGAAAGAGGACTTTTTTAAAAAAATATTTATTTATTTACTTTAGTTGTACACAATGCAATGCATTTCGTTTACGTGGTGCTGAGGATCGAACCCGGGCCGCGCACGTGCGAGGCGAGCGCTCCGCCGCTGAGCCACATCCCCAGCTCCTGTTTTTGTTTTTTAATATTTATTTATTTGCTTTAGTTGTACACAATCTGTTTTTACATGGTGCTGAGGATCGAACCCTGGGCCGCACACGTGCTAGGCAAGCGCTCTACCACTGAGCCACAACCCCAGCCCCAAGAAAGAAGACTTTAAATGCTCCCAACACACACAAAAACGATGTCTGTTTCAGATGATATCCATGTCAATCATCATGATCTACTCATTGCATATGGTATACATGTACTGAATTGCCACACTGTACATCATAAATATGTATAATTCCTATGTGTTGAAAGGTATTATTAAAAATTCAAACATTAGAAAAGATACTTGAAAGAGAATTTCAATTCCAGCTTTTATAAAATCAAATTAATTATTTGGAATAACTAAACCTGTCCTATACAGTAAGCAGTCTATAATGTTAGTATCATAAAGGATCTAGCAGTCCTAGTAAAGTCTACAGGATACTGAAATCCATGAGATAACATGACAGTTTCCTGAAATTTTACTTCTAATCTGAAGTTACCAATTATAAACATAATTATATTAAAGCTACACAAATTAAATGAAATATTGTGGGTTTCTGGTGTGTCAATTTAGTTTAACTGGAACCCAGTTTCACATTTGTCTTTCATATAGATTTCCAAGTTAAAACTGACCACAAATGAAATTTGCATATTTTGAGAAGCTAGGAAAGGAAGCAGCATCCAGGTTTATCCCCCAAAGGTGAGTGGGAGTTCAGGGCTGTTGCAGCTCATACATTTTGCTGCTGATCTACTCCTTTATCTTGTTGGAGGAGCAGTTAAGCTATCTTCTCTAACTCCTGCCAGATCTGTTCTTTCAGCTTCTTCAGCAACTAGGCCTTGTTAACATGGAGTTTTGTGGTCAGGAGTGCAGGCTTAATCCCTCAGCACCTGCAGCAGTAGGGAGGGAGGCATTGAGATACAGCGGTTCCAACTTGCCTTTGCTTTTCCCATTTCACATCTGTCACTCTTTCCCAGAGGCCTATTCTGCCAACTTCAGAGATAATCCTTCCAGCAAAAACAACAGTCTTCAATAGAATGTTTAACAAATACCACAGTGCATGTGGTCAATCCCCATAATAAATACTTTATTTTGCTCATTGTAGTACTGCTTCTATGTTTTCCTAACACATAAATGTTTACAATAAAATGGACTGCTTATAAATCCCAAACTGCTTAGTTTCCTTAGTAGAATACATTAACTTTTTGTGCTTGTGGGGTAAGAAACTCTGGTAAATACATACAAACCCAATTGCATGACTCCCTTTTAAAAGACTCAGAATGTAGGAAATATGTTTCTCAGTGATATATATTACAATTTTAAAGCTAACTTTCAACATCTTCTAATCAATAAATTTGTTAATGTTGATAGATGTAGTTAAAATTTGGTCTCAATATCACCCACTGAAGTCTGCATTTTGTATTATTCAGTTTTCTCATATTTTTGTAAACAGTTTTCCCACTCTATGCCAACCTTACATCACAGCATGTAAAAATAATTTGAGTTTCTAACAATTCAAATTATTAACAATTCATGCTTTTTTATCTACTTCATTTTGAAATAAGTATTTGCTTCCTGTTTGTTGTGTAAATGCTTACCATTAAATGCTTACTACCTAGGAATGTGGTAATCTACTTGGCTCAAAGTCTCTTTCTCTCTGACCAGTGAATTTTGTGATATGACTCTTCTAGGACACCACAACCCTTTTGTAATACAGGATGGATTAAGTTCAAGTTATATAAGATACTCATATTTGAATATTAATGTTTCCTATATAATGCTAATCAATATCTCTCCTGAAAACAGAGACATTAGAAGAATTCTTTTTTATTTTTATTTTATTTACTTTTGAGGAGTTGCTGATCATCACTTTATTTTCCAAAATCTGGAAGCTAAAGGTACATATCACATGTCTTCTGATTCCTGGGTTATGCAGATAACATTTGATCCATATTGGAAACATTTTATGCATGTTTCCTGAGACTTATATTTGATTTTTCTTTATGTGACAATTTTCCACCACTTTTGTGTGTATTAACCCTTTTGTACATGTTTTTGAAGCTTCCTACATGTAATGGTTAAATATTAGGTATCCCCCCAAAGCATGTGTAAGACAATGCAAGAAAGGTTAAATGTAAAATGATTATATTATGAGAGCCTTAACCTAATCAGTGCATTAATCCACTGATGGATATCACCTGGGTGGTAACTGTAGGGAGGTAGGGTGTGGTTGGAGGAGGTGGATCATTGGGGGCATGCCTTTGGGGGTTAATATTTTGTCATAGTGAGGAGAGCTTATCTCTCTCTGCTTCCTGATGTGACATCTGAGCTTCTTTGCTCTATCACAGTCTTCTGTCATGAAGTTCTGCTTCACCTTGAGTTCCAAAGAATGGAACTAGCCATCTATGGATTGTAATTTCTGAAACCATGAGCCCCAAATAAACTTTTCATCCTTAAAATTGTTCTTGTTGTGTCTTTTGTTCATAGCGATGAAAAAAAAATGACTAAAAAATACTACACATATTCACTTAAAACCTGTATAGCTACCATCTATTCTATAAATTGAGGGCTTAAAAAACAATAGAATCCAGAGCTATAGGTCATGTATACACTCGTACATCGATGGTGCATTACTCAAATTACTAGTACATTTGGGGCTTTGATAGGACTAAAGAGACATAAAAATAGACACAAAAAATAGACAAAAAAAATAAACAAAACTACCTATGAAATTATTCAAAATTACCAACAAATTGTGGATTTTTTTTCTAAATTCTTGTTCTGTCTTCCCTCTTCTTTTGTTTCTGACCTTCCATCAGATCCTCCAAAATTGACTTGAAGTGTGCAAGTTCCAATAAATTCTCCCTTGATAACACCAGCACACAGAAGAAAGTACTTCAGAGAAAAAGCAACAACAAAGTCAAAACACTGTCTTTATAAGATGTTATAGTAGTTTTGAAAATAAAAGACCCTTGGAATTATAATTACCACCACTGATATTTCAAAGATTTCTGTTGCTTTCTACAAATCTTTAATTTTTAAAAACAATGTAGCAAAGCACACACAATAAAGTAGAACCTTTTCAAACATACAGAAACAAATTGTCATATTTTAACTGAAATTTTTAAAAAGAAAAAAAATTTAGGAATTTCAAATATCATCCCACAGTTTCTCTCTCTGCATAAGATTTGCTACTGGTTGCCAATTACATGATCATCTGTCTTTCTTACTAAGATAATTCTAGTTTTGTGCAGATGGCATAAGGCCCAGCCCCAGGAAAGGAACACAAATTGTCCTAAACCATCATGGTCTTCCATTACTCTTTGCCAGTGATTTAGGGGTTACAAAAGGTGTTTACGCATGTCTTTCTTTCACTCACCAACTATTTATTAAGTACTTGCTGTATACCAAAATCTGTGAATAGCAACAGACAATGTCATTTAAAACCCTGCTCTTTCTGGAGCTTGTATTCTAATGAGATAAAAATGTAATAAAATGAAAAGACACAATGCTATGGAAAATGTCATGGAAAGAGAAGAAGACAAGATCGCTAAATTGGAATGGAGGTTGCTATGTAAAGAATTTATGAAGATGAGGAAGGAATACAATGATATCTGAGAAGTAGAATTTCAGGTGAGAAATCTCAGGAAAAGGCACAGAGACAAGAACATTTCTGATGTGTGTTAGAGATTAGAAGTGAGTATGGGAAGATCTGAACAGATGTGAGGGTGAGTAAATGAAAATAAAGATATTTGCTAGATTGTGTAGACATCTTGGCTCTTTTCTCTGGGCAAGAGGGATACCCAATGGGAGATTTGGGCAGATGAGTCATGTGATTAGACATAAATTTTTAGTGTTCACTTTGGTTATGAAGTTGGGAATAGACTCATAAAACAAAGCAAATACAGGTGAAGGAATACAAATTACTAGGTTATTCCAATCATCTGTTTTAGAGAAGTGAATGCCTTAGACCAGGTATAATAGAGTGTGGGAAATATTCTTGAAGATGGAGCAGCATTATTTGCTTATGGATTACATAAGAAGTGTGGGGAAAAAAAGAGAGCCAGAAATGATTACAAAGTCTTCACCTTGACAAACTAGAACAAAAGCATTGATTTTTACTAAGATGATAAAGTTTGGAAGAAAATAAATAAAGGGATTTTAGTTTGGGTTATGTTCAACTGGAGAGACTGGTGATGCTCACTAGACATCAATAGAATTATCCAAAAAGCTGTCATACATATGCCTAAATTTTAGACAAAGTATCTGGCTATATTTATGAAGTTGGGAGTTACTAACATATGAAGAATGAGTGAAATCATCAGTGGAATGAGTAGCAATAGTATAAAGAAGTGGTCCAAGAACTAAACATTGAAGTTCTTCAAAATTAATATATCCAAAAGATAAGGAGGTGCCAGAGAAGAAAACTGAGGTGCAACCAATATAAAAAAGTATAAAGATCATGAAGCCAAAGGAAGACTTTATTTCAAGCAAATGGTTGCCTACTCTATTAAATGATGTTAAAAGTTTAAATGAGACCTGATAATTAGCCACTGAATTTAGCAAAGTGACTATCCCTCGTGACCTTATAAGAGGACTTTGGGTGAAGTGACAGGGATAAAGCTTGATTAAAAGTGGTTTATGAGAAGCCAGGCACGGTGATGCATGCCTGTAAACCCAGTGCCTGGGGAGGCTGAGACAGTAGGATCATGAGTTCAAAGCCAGGCTCAGCAAAAGCGAGGCACTAAGCAACTCAGTGAGGTCCTGTCTCAAATTTAATACAAAATAAGGCTGGGGATGTGGGTTAGTGATAGAGTTCCTTGAATTCAATCCTCAGTACACCTTCCCCCCCCCCCCCAAAAAAAAAGTGGTTCATGAGAGAATCAAGTAGAAAGATTGAATGCAATAAGTACAGACAGCAATTTTAAGAAATTTTAAAATGTCATAGAGTAAACGTAAAGTTGCTTTAGAGAAAGAATAGTCAAGACAGTTGTTAGGCCTTGTATAGGGAGGGGCTTTTATATAATCCTCATGTCAGTTATTCACATCAAATAATTTCCATAGTATGTAAAAATAGAATGTTGCTATGAAATGGTAGGCATTATTCAAGTAACCATTAAGAAGCAGATTGAAGTAAGTAATCTGTACATAGATGCAAATAATAAAAGAAAAACAAAACTGTGGATTAAGTGAAACACATTTGGAATAATGCAGCCAGATAAGCTGTCTTGCTAAACAAGTCTTAATCCACTGTGTCTCAGTGGACAATGCAATCCTTTCCCTGTACACTAACTTGTTTCTGTTTTTAAAACTTTATATACAGGCAGAATAAATTCCTAAGGAAGTTTATTAATTCCTGCATGTTAAAGGGGTAACATTCACTTCATCTGTTTTTCAAAACGTTAATTCCACAAAACAAAGATATCATTAGGTAATTATATTTTTTACTTATACTGCCTTACAACTAGATAAAATTGCATATTTTTTCATAGAACAGTGCTCAGACTTCAAATTATTAGTGTGTTGTTTTGAAGGTGGGATGAAATCTTCAGAAGGAAGGTCAAAATACAAATACAAGTCATTACTGATTATTGCGCTTGAATAGCTGAATTAACATGCTGCAGGCATTGTAACCTAAATCATAACCCAATTGAACTGATTATAAAGAGGCACTGATAAATGAGCTGTTTTAATAAGCATGTATTTATGAATTTGTTATCAGAGTTTCTTCCATTAAAGTAAAATAATTAGGATCCTGAATCAGATCAAGATGACAGGGCTGCCAAGCAACATCTTTTCTTTCAGAAGGGAACCTGAGAGTGTTTGGAAGAAAGTGAAGCAATGTTCTCTAATGAACACAGATTCCCTTTCAAATTACTCCATTGCTCAAAGAAAGACAGTTATTTAATAAAAAAGGCCAAGCTGTAAACATCAGTCACAGTTTCACTCCTTATATGCAGAAAAGCAATGAACAAGAGCTCTTTTTCCACTTTGGCATTTAGGATGTTTTGTCTTGGAGTAGAGGCTATAAAGTCAAGAGCATTATTTTCTTGTAAGCACCCAAGTGAAAACAATTATTTGATTGCCATTTGCTAATGAATTATATTAGAAGAAGAGCCAAAGTCTGTAAAGGAATATCCATAAATCCATTCCAAGTCCTCAGGTCTCTGAGGTCACCAGGACTCTGAGCCTCAAAGCTGTCCTACCGATGTGGCCAGGCAGATTTCCCTGTCACACCCAGGTGCCACAATGACAGACGCTGTGGAGACACACAGATGGCACTTCAGTCTCACCAGGCTCTCTAGCTATCCTTCATCCATTTCCCTCCTCTAACCCCTGATCCAGAACTCAGGCCAACATGCTTTGCTTCTCATCGATGTTTTTGCTGTTAGTATAGGAGCTAATATTTTACTAGCATTCTATTAGAAAACAAAGTGATTTGTCTCCTTTAAAATAGGTGAAAATATTGCTAAAATTTCTGTAATAATTATAATTTAATATTTTGATATGTCAGAACTCTAATAAAATTGAATCATACTTCAAAGGTTCACATTCATGTCCCATTCGTCTATTACTAAATCATATAGATGAAATGTCTGTATTATATATTATGCATAACCTATAATGGATCTATTGTGTTGACTATAAAATTACATGGATATGTGTTCACATATACAAGTTTGATCCATAAGGGAAACTGAGGGACAAATTGATAAAGATATTTGGGTTGATCAGAGTTACAACTTCGGAGACATAAATTCAAGAAGGTTGAATTTGTTCTCTGGGGTCTTACAGACTTCATACACATGTCAAAGGCAAAAACCATGAGTGGGGTTGGGAATGACATTGGTTAGTTTTCAAGAATTTACATTGGTGCAGACAGGGTAGAAAACTGTCTTCTAAGAAATGAAAGGGGTAAGAATATACATAAAACATTTTTTCAGAAAGATACAGGAAAGGACAAGAACAAAGATACCTGGGCAATGAGGGGAGTTAGGGGTTTGATGACCCTGGTGGGTAGAATATTTCATTCTAATGGAAACTATACTTCTCAGCTTTTAGGAAGCAGCAAGTTTGGGCTTGGTAGAGTTTCAGTAGGTTCTGGTTAAAGAATATAAATCTTACAAAAAGTCAGAAGTTTATTTGGGGGTAGATGTGACTAGAGCCTTCTCTCTCATGTCCCCTTGGCCTTGTATTTTGGGGCGCTGCAATCTGCCTTTATCTGTTTGATTTCCTTTTTCTATGATATTCACATGGATATATATAATATGTATGGAGATCTATGTATATATTTTTCAAGGGCACCAATGTAAACTCTCTCCACATTCTGATTAAATAAAGAAATGTTATACATATTTCAAAGATTTAATATGTATTTGTAGCCAGAAGGGTAAAAATTTTTGCAATTTCTCCTCATGAAAGATGTTTTACTCAATAAAGCTTCTAGATAAAGTTAGCCTTTGATAGACAAGTAAAAATTAAATTGTAACTGACCAAAAAGATATACATGGATTTATGTTTTAGTTTCATGTTAAAATATTTTAATTCAAACTTTATTTATATATTTTGACTTGCACCACATGACCAATTCCTCAAGTGAAGCCATTAAAAATGTATGACTCTCCATCTAATTTACTACTCCTGCATTTTTAAGAGTAAGCCATAAAACTGAACCTAATAGAGTATTGAATTTTCACAATGAATTGAATTGAGTTTTATTATCAAAAATAAGACTTTTCCCACATGTAATATAACTAAAAGGTAGAAGACTTAACTAAGTTGTTGCAAAGTAATTAAGATAGAAAGAAGGAAGAGATTCAATGAGGAATGGGTAGGGAAAAGTTAGTGGGACAAAAACCATTTTTTTCTTTCTATACCAATGAGTTGAAATTCTTTAATAATCTGCCTAGAATTGTTTAAGTTAGATACACAATTAGACTTTAGGTTCTTATCATTTGCTTAACATTATAACCAGTACAAATCTTTGCTTAAATTATATACAGAAATTAAAAAAGAACTTATAGCCCCCAAATCCTTAGAATGAAATACATGAGACAAAATAGCCATTTGTGTTGCATTCCTAATAAATGTCCTGTGAGTGTGTATGTGAGAGATACATACATACAGAGAGAGAGAGAGAGAGAGAGAGAGAGAGAGAGAGAGAAATGGCACACAGTTCTCTATATCTTTAAAGGTGAATAAGATTTCTTTGCTATACACTAAAACCCAAGCATATTTCTCTTTCATGTTGAGTCTTAGAATAGCAATCTCTTTGGAGACTGGTTGTCTGAAACTTTCTCCTGCATGACCATTCAGGCTTAACCATAATCCAACTAAAGCTGAGTCATTGATTGACACTAGGCACTGGGGCAGGCAGATGAATTTCTCTGGTTTAAAGTTTAATGGAACAGATCTTTTGATCTCTGATTCTGTAAGGAATCTGAAGTTCATTTTCTCCCTCAGGTTTCTTTGGTGCTAGTACATTGTCACATTCAGATCTCATTTTCATGAGCAGAATGTAATGTGGTGAGGTCAGCATTGCTAAACTAATACAGACATTTACATTCATATTTCATGGGATGTTAACTTGATCACTGTCCTTTCCCTTGGTGCTTAATCTAGCCAATGCATATGTGACAAAGTTCTCTTAAGATCTAAGGTTGGGCATGATGTCTTATATATCCTGTAATTCTGCATTAATACTCCTATTCCTGAAATGAGTGAAAAAATCATTTTAAATGTGAATATCAAAGCCTAAAAATAATAAATAAAATGATTTCTCGATCTCTTACATTCAAGCCTTTCCCTCATGTTAGCTTCCATAAGCCACTCCCATATCTAAATCAGTGAAGGGAGAGAATATATAGCAAGTTATGTTTTCTATGGTACAGTTCATTTAGTATTCAAGACAGGTCTCAGTGATACAGTCTCAGCACTGGTAATATCTAGTTGAAGTTCAATGCTTCTGCATGTTTATTGCAGTCTTATCTTGACTTGTCTAGAATCATGTACACCCACACACATACACATACACACAAAAAAAATCACTGGTCCTTCCTGAGGCAGGACAGAATGTTTGGTTCACAATAATCCAGGGCCCACATTAATTCAGAACTACTTAATTCAAGTAGAAGACTTGAGGGTATAAGACTTGAGTTTTCACTGTATTTCTTTCTGGAATGTTGTTATCATATCCATCCTCTCCATTCTTTGCCACCAAATGAATGGATAAGGTATATTTAAGTACTTTTCTCAAATTTTGATCAGATTCAAGCAAGACAATTCTTAATAGAAATAACTCAGCAAAAAGGGCACAAACATATAGCATAAAATTTCAAAGTGTCAATTCCTCTGTAAACATCATCTATGAGCTTCCTTTTCTTAAAATATGTGGTATTTTTTGACCAAAAGTGATCAAGTACATATTTGTTCAAACAGAGCTTTTGGGAGAGTGTAAACTGTTGATAAGGCCAATGAAGCTGAGCTTTTAACCTTTTTGCATTTCAATTGCATAATCAAAACCTGATGATAGCTCATCACACACTCAGAATGCCTTGGGCATTGCACAGAAAATGAAAATTAGTTCTAAAAGCCTTTTCATTCTTTGTGCCATAGGATGCTGCTCTCTGGCCATATATATAAAAGAGGATCAGAGACAAAATGGAAAAAATATTATGACTGTGAGTGAAAGAAGCCCAGAAAAAAACAAGTGGATCGAGGGTTGAAATAGAAGATCGAGCAGCTGTAATTAGCTCCACTGTTTTATGAGAATAAAAAAAAAAAAAAAGCCACTTTAAAAAATATAAACAGGCAGAATGCCAGCTGAGATAGTGACTAGTGCTGTAACAAACCTTGGTAAATAGTGAGCAATATGAAAGTAAATAGAGCTTGTGGATAAAAGTTTGACATCAATTCCACTGGCTACATTTTTCATAAATTACCATCCATAATAAAAGTCATTCTGTTATATTACTTTTGAGGTAAGACAACATTTAATACCAAAGATGGTTTGAAATAAAGGCAGAATATCATCACATATTCTCACTAAGCAGACGCATAAGGCGTTTTAATTACTTTGTGTTTGACCAAGAGTGAAATTTCCTGTTTATAGATATTTTCATTTTAAGAAAACAGTGCCAGGATGATAGAGGTAGTGAAAAGCCTTCTCCCTGACATACAGCATTGATTTCTGTCCTGCTTACAGCTTGATTTCCTTACTCAGTTACGTGATATGACCTTGCAAAAGTGTTTAGTTAAATGAAAACTTGCCTAAGCGTTTCTTATATGTACATGGTGATGACCATATATCTTCCCATACATTATCACAGATTTTTACTTTGTTCTTTTCAATGAATTTAGGTGAGTATGCTCAAGCGACTTCTGTAGGATGCACACACATATGGTTAATGTGGCACCTATAAGGCAACAATTTCTTAAAATAAAACAACATGATCTTCTTCCACATCTGTTTAAGATGGACACAGGGAGATAGATACCTTGGAATTGCCGCTATATCTCCTCAGTTTTATTTCTTTTATGTGTACAGAATCTGCAACACTGTGAAGTTTTTGCAGAAAGCACTGCTTGTTTAAGACATGAATTGAGTCACCTATTTTCCAAGTAGTGTGTTCTGTAGAGAGAGTAAGATCAGAGAGTAACTCTCTCAATTCTCTGAAAACATTTTGCCATTTTCTTAAACCATAAAATAAGCCTATAATCATGATTGGGAATATCTCAAAATGGAACACTGATTCATGAATGAAGAAAACTACCTTCTTTCAAGTTGAGAAACTATGAATCACTGTTATGATTTGGATGTGAGTTGTCCCCCAAAAGCTTATGTGTGAGACAACGAAAGAAGGTTTAGAGGAAAACTGATTGGATTATAAGAGCATTAATGCTATCAATGAATTAACCTCTGATAAAATTAACTGAGTGGTAACTGAATGCAGGTAGGATATGATTGGAGGAGGTGGGCATTGGGCATGCATGAAATTTCTGGTTTAATTCCAGGTCATTGATACATTTTTGAGAGGCCTTCTGTGAAGAATGAGAGATAGGGATCTAAGTGAAGCCTGCACTCTTGTACACAATGTGGTACCTTGTGACTGCACCTTAGGATGGCTGATTATCACTTCTTATTCTTGTTCCTGACTCTGTTACATCATATGTAGCTATCAACTTTTCCTTTTTTAAATTTTATTAGATTCAGTCATACAAGATTGTGTATGAGGGGTTTTTTTTTTGGGGGGGTATGGGAGTTCCTTTAAATTATTAGATAAGTTGTCCCTGTGTCTTTTACTAGATTTCTACAATTACTTGTGGGCTTTGCCATGTGATCCTTCCCATCCTGGATCACCTTCTTGGGCTTCAGTCTTCAGCAGTGAAGCACCAATATTCCTTTCCCCCAGAGGCAACATGTGGTAAGTTCTATTTATTTTTCCCATTTCAGTTCCCTCTCCAGACCTGCATACTTTTATTTCTGGAGCTATTACTTTTCTTTGTGTTGTTCATAAACCTGCAGATTCTAACCAACCACCAAATTCTATTACTTTTTAATCAAATAAATCTAATCCATTGCCCCATTTCCCTTACCTTGAAATGTGATGTGTGAACACTTATACCAGCATCTGTATGGCCTTTTCCCTTCCTTTCCAAACCCCTGCAATATTTCTAGAACTATTAGAACAGGGCTTCAATCATATAAGGCCCTTGGTGGTTACAAAAGAAGCCTTTTAATACCTATGATTATTATGGTCTATTTTCTTAGCACAGATCTTAGAGCCCATTATAAAGTCCCAACCTCCCTTAATAATTTCTCCATAACTGTTAAATGTCATATTTAACCTACCCAGTTAACTTAATTGTTTTCCTATCTACATGTTTACTAATAATAGTACTCTTTCATGGAAAACTATTTGTTACTAATTTGTGTCTGTTCAAAAGCATTCTTCGAAAGATAGACTGTTCAAATACAATCACTTCATGACCTCCAGTAAAAGTCCTCTGGAATACGATGCTTTTTGAATGCCTTAGCATGATTTTATCACTCACTGGTGGTCTGTAATTTAATATGTGGAATGTCCTATATCTTTTCTTGAATATTTGCATTCAACCTTCTACTAGAGTAGAATTCCTTGATAACACATCATGTATATGTTTCATCTATTTATTTCTGTCAATGCCTTGCACATGGTATTCTTGTATTCAATTAATATCAATTATTATTAGTAAGTTACAACAAAAGATCTGTTATGTTGAATTCAATGCTAAACATACATTTGAAACATTCACTTTGTGTGTAGGAATCAAAAATAAACTGAATACACATACACAGAAAATGCAAACTCCAACCTTTATGATATTCAATCCAGAAGAAAAAAAATCACAGAATTCTTTTGGTGGATATACTATCATGTGATTCCCATTCTGACTCTCTGTATCTGACAATTTTTAAAAGCCAGATTTCTGAGCAATTTCTCAAGAAGTTATATTTAGGGCTTTCAATTTGGTAACATTTCGAATAGAACTGTACTATTATTAACTTTGAGGATTTCTAAAATCATTCATCTACTTAATTTATTTCTAAGTTCATTTCTTTTTCAATTTTGGATAAAATTTCATGGCATTTGCAGCACATGCAAAAATAATTCATCAATGCTATGGTAAATCTTTACAGTATATATAGAAGCATCTAGGAAAGAGACAGGGAATCTGTAAAAGGTGAAGGCCCATTTCACCCCAAGCAGGAACCTGAACAGTAATTCAAGCAGCAAAATTGGATTTCATTTATCTTTTCAAGGTGCCAAGTTTGAATTTCCAATATTTTTAACTCAAAGTTTCTTTCATTACCATAAGAAGGAAGGTCTGGTTTCTTTTTAAAAAATCAGAGGGTGATCACTACATACCCTCTGTCATCAAAATATTACCTATAAAGAAGTAAAAGGCCACAGTCTAGTTATTGTGAATTGTGCTGCTATAAACATTGATGTGGCTGTGTCCCTGTAGTATGCTGTTTTTAAGTCCTTTGGGTATAGACCAAGGAGTGGGATAGCTGGGTGATAAGGTGGTTCCATTCCCAGTTTTCCAAGGAATATCCATACTGCTTTCCAGATTGGCTGCACCATTTTGCAGTCCCACCAGCAATGCATGAGTGTGCCTTTTTTTCCACATCCTATCCAAAATTTATTGTTGTTTGTGTTCTTAATAGTGCCATCCTGACTGGAGTGAAATGAAATCTTAAGAGTAGTTTTTATTTGCATTTCTCTAATTGCCAGTGATGTTGAACATTTTTTTTCATGTATTTGTTGATTGATTGTATATTGCCTTCTGAGAAGTGTCTGTATAGTTCCTTAGCCCATTTATTGATTGGGTTATTTGTTTTTATGGTGTTACGATTTTTGTGTTCTTTATATATTCTAGAGATCAGTGCTCTATCTGATGTGCATGTGGTAAAAATGTGTTCCCAATTAGTAGGTTCTTTGTTCACCTCATTGATTGAATAGAGAATATAATGCTATATGTGTACTATGAATTGTAATGCATTCTGCTGTCATTTACAACAACTTAAAATTAAAAGAAATATAAAAAAGAAGTAAAAGTCATGTAATTTATATACATGTGATTGCATAAATAAGTGCCTGTCAAAAACACTACATCAGTAATTTGGGGTGGAGGGGTTACCAGGTTTTACAAGGTTTCATTATATAAATTATACTGAAAAGTACAAAAAAAATGTACATACAAAATATTTCTCTCCAAATACAACATGTCACATTTTACTAATATTCAGGCTCTTATGTGAAAATTGAACATTTGGAAAAATTATCATATTTTCACATTTTTTCAAAAAATGTGATATAAAATATTAATTATTAATTATTAATGCTTTTTCTATTTCTATGAATAATGTCATTGGGATTTTATTAGTAATTGCATTAAATTTGTTTAACAAATTTATTTGCTAGTATGGCCATTTTGACAATATTAATTCTGCCTATTCAGGAGCATGGGAGACCTTTCCAATTTCTAAGGTCTTCTTCAATTTCTTTCTTTAGTGTTTTGTAGTTTTCTTTGTAGATGTCTTTTATCACTTTTGTTAGATTGACTCCCAAGTACATTTTTTTTGAGGCTCTTGTAAGTAGGGTAGTTTTCCCAATTTCTCTTTCAGTGGATTCATCATGGATGTATAGGAATGTGTTTGATTTATAGGTATTGATTTTATATCCTGCTACTTTGCTGATTTCATTTATTAGTTATAGAAGTTTTCTGGCAGAATGTTTTGGATCTTCTAAATATAGAATCATATCATTGGCAAATAGTGATAGTTTGTGTTTTCTTTACCTATTTTTATCCCTACATTCTTCATAGAAATATAAACAGCAATCATGAAATTTGTTTGGAAAGATAAGAGACCCAGAATAGCCAAAGCAATTCTTAGCCAGAAAAGTGAAGCAGGAGGCATCATAGTACCAAACCTTAAACTATACTACAGAGCTATAGTAACAAAAACAGCATGATATTGGCACCAAAACAGACATGTAGACCAATGGTACAGAACAGAAGACACAGAGAAAAACCCACACAAATACAGTTATCTCATACTAGAAAGGGTGCCAAAAACATTCATTGGAGAAAAGATAGCCTATTCAACAAATGCTGCCTGGAAAAATGGAAAGCCACATGTAATAAAATGAAATTAAACCTTTATCTTTCACACTGCATGAAATTCAACTCAATGTGAATCAAAGACTTAGGCACAATAACAGAGACATTGTCCCTACTAGAAGAAAAAGTAAGCCCAAATCTTCACCATGTTGGCCTATGATATGACTTCCTTAACAAGACCCCTAATGCACAAGAAGCAAAATCAAGAATCAATAAATGGGATAAATTTAAACTAAAAAGCTTCTTATCCACAAAAGAAGCAATCAATAATGTGAAGAGAGAGCCTACAGATTGGGAGAAAATCTTTACCACATACACCTCTGATAAAGCATTAATCACTAGAATATATAAAGAACTCAAAAAACTTAACACCAAAAACACAAAATAACTCAATCTATAAATGGGCTAAGGAACTGAACAGATACTTCACAGAAGAAGAAATACAATTGATCAAAAAATATATGAAAAATGTTCAACATATCTAGCAATTAGAGAAATGCAATTCAAAACTACTCTAACATTTCATCTCACTCCTGTCAGAATGGCAATCATCAAGAATACAGGTAACAATAAATGTTGGCGAGGTTGTAGGGGAAAGGTACACTCATAAATTGCTGGTGGGAATGCAAATGGGTGCAACCACTATGAATAGCAGCATGGAGATTTCTCAGAAAACTTGGAATAGAACCACCATTTGACCCAGCTATCCCACTCCTCTATTTACACTCAAAGGAATTAAAAATCAGTATACTACAGTGACACAGTGACATTAATGTTTATAGCAGCTCAATTTACAATAGCTAAAATATGGAACCAAGCTACGTGCCATTCAATAGATTAATGGGTAAAGAGAATGTGGCATATATATTTGATGGAATATTACACAGCTTTAAAGGAGAATGAAATTATGGCATTTGCCGGGAATGGATGGAGTTAGAGAATATCATGCTAAGCGAAATAAGCCAATCCAAAAAACTAAAGGCTGAATGTTTTCTCTGATATTCGGATGCTAATTCACAATAAGGAAGGAGTGAGATAGGGAAGCATAGACTTACTATAGATTAGGTAAGGAAAGTGAAGGGAAGATAGGGAATATGGGAATAAGAAGGATAGTAGAATGAGACAGTATTACCTTATGTACATATATGACTGCACGACCCATGTAATTATGCACTAATCATAAAAATTAGAAATTATACCCCATTTATGTATGATATATCAAATAACACAAATGTAATCTACTGTCATGTATAACTAATTAAAACAAATAAAAAAGTAATTTAAAAGTCATATAGAAAAAAATTCTTTTTAGTCATATTAGGATACATTTTGACATAATCATAAAAGCATGGAGCATAATTTGACCTAATTCAGTCCCTAGCACTTACCTTTCCCTCCTTCTTCCTTCCTGCTCCCCTCCCACTACTCTTCTGATTTTTCTGTAATTTATTTATAGTTTTTAAAAATTTGTATCTTGTGAATATACTTGATGTTGGGATTCACTGTGCTATATACATGGATACCCGTATGAAAGTTCAGTAAGTTCAGTCAGATTCACTCCACCAATCCTCGCTTTTCCCATCCCTCCTTCTTCCTCCCCATCTCCTTCATCTACTCTATTTCTTTCTTTCTTTTCTTTCTTCCTTCCTTCCTTCCTTCCTTCCTTCCTTCCTTCCTTCCTTCCTTCCTTCCTTTAATGGTACTGGGGATTGAACGGAGGGGCATGTAACCACTGAACCACATCCCCTGCCTATTTTTTTTTTTAATTTATTTACAGACAGAGTCTCCCTGAGTTGCTTAGGGCCTCACTAGTTGTTGAGGCTGGCTTTGAACTTGCAATCCACCTGCCTGAGCCTCCTGAGCTGCTGTAATTCCAGCCATGCACATCTACACCAGTCTCTTTCTTCTATTTTGATGAAATTACCTGTCACTTTTTCCTTTCTCTCTCTCTCCTTATTTTTTTTACTGCCCCCCCCACCCACCCAATTTATTTTGGTTTAGCTTCCAGATATCAGAAAAAAACATTCCACCTTTGACAGGACTGGCTTATTTCGCTTAGCATAATTTTCTTCAATTCCATCCATTTACTGGCAAATGCCATAATGTCATTCTTCTTTATGACTAAGTAATAATTTATTGTGTATATATTCCACATTTCATTATCCATTCATCTGTTTAAGAGCATCTATGTTGGTTCCACAGCTTGACTATTGTGAATTGTGCTGCTATAATCACACACTGAATCACTGTAGTATGCTGACTTTAAATCTTTTGGATTTATACTGAAAAGTGGTATGCATCTACTTAATTAAATTTTTTCAATACTTCTCTTTTAATACTTCTCTGAAACAAAATAACAGGAAAAAAATAGATATGGGTTTGAACATCAAATTTGAAATCAATAATAAAATAATTTGAAAAATTCAAATATTTGTAAATTAACATATCTAAATGACTTAAAACAGAAATTAGAAAATACTTTGAAATTTAATGATAATAAAGATAAAATAAATTAAGAAATTTTTAAAACAGATAAAGTTTGCTTAGAAAACAATTTATAACAACAAATGGTTATACTAAAACTGGAAATGAATTATCTAAATATTTCAAGAAACTAGAACAAAAAATAAATTAAAATCAAAAAGAGTAAAAAGAATAAAATAATAATAGCAAATATCTGTAGACATGAAAAGAAGCATATAATAGAAAAATTCAGTAGCAACAGTTGGTATTCTAAAATGACTAATAAAACTGATAAACTCCTACCAAGACCAATCAAGAAGAAACAGTAAGCACAAACTATCAACAACAGAATTGAAATGAGAACATATTACAGATCTTATAAAAATTATAAAGGTAATAAGTGTATCATGAACAAATTTGTAAAGTTTTAAAGGATATGAAATACACAGATTTCTTGAAACCATCACAAACATTCACTAATTAAAACCTACACTAGAATTAATTAGAACAGAACTGCCTGGTATATTTGAATGTCTTCATAATTAAAAATCTTTCTACAAAAATTCTCCTTTCAAGGAGGAATCTATGATTAAAACATTGGCTCATGCTAGGGTTGTGGCTCAGCAGTAGAGCACTTGCCTGGCACATGCAAGGAGCTGGTTTCTATCCTCAGCACCACATTAAAAAAATAAAATAAAATAAAGTTATTAAAAAAATGTTGGCTCAACTCCAGTGCCAAAACATAGCAATGCATTTCTAATAATGGAAAATTACATGCTGAATTCTTTCACAGATATAGAAGCAAAAATCCAAAATTACAGTATGAATTCATCAAAATAGAAACCAAATCCCAGTGGAGTTTATGTTCCAGGAAAGAGGGCAGTTTTCTTCAATATTTGAAAATCAACCAATGTAATTCATGACATTAATAGGAATAAAGAAAAGAAAAATCAGTAATTTAACACATGCATGAAAATTTTTATTTGATAAAATTCAAAATTGATTAGTAAAAATATTGTGAGTTTTCTTAGTAATATTACTTTCTAATTATAATGAGTATCTTTGCTCCTGCACACACAACAAACAAGCAGAAACAGTTGTTATAGCCATAGCAGTTCTTAGAATTCTAAGATTGTAATTATTTAAAACCTGTAAGTTTTAGAAGATGCTAAGTAGAAGACTTATTTGAGCTGAGCTATTTTGCCAAATAATTGTTGTATACAGAAAGGTATACAACACCTACAAATAGAGCAAGGGTAATTTTCTTGTTGCATGAAAACAACTGCAACATTCCATATTTATTGCAATTTTTTATTTGTTGTTTTTAGGTATACATGACAGTACAGTATATTTTAACATAGTTAAACAAACGTGGAGTGCATCTTATTGTAATTAGGATCCCAGACTTGTAGTCATACAGGATGTGGAGATTCACTCTGGTGCATTCATGTATGTATGTAAGCTACCTGGTACCGAAAACCGGGAGGAAAAACTCTCGGAGGCAGAGTTAAGCTTTTACTACTTTTACTTCTACTTTCTTAGAGCTTAGAGAGGGAAAGAAAGATTTTTAGAGAGAAAGATTAAAGCGAGCTTTTCTTCTTAGCTTAGAGTCTTAGAGAGAAAGAAAGATAGAGCTTAGCTTAGAGAAAGATTAGAGCTTCTTTCTTCTCTCTTCTTTCTTCCTTCTTCTTTCTTCTGTCTTCTGTCTTCCTCAGGAGTCTCGGCCTAACTCTGACCAGTCATTACTTCTTCTATCTGGTTTCTCTTCTGTCTTCTATCTGGTTTCTCTTCTGTAACCGCTCTGCCTACGTTCTGGCCGCTCTGATTCTTCTGACCGACCGAGTGACTGCCCGGCTGACTGAATTCTCCGTTCTCCTAACTCGGACCGCTTTCACCCGTTATATACCTTCAGGTTTGCGGGTGCCTACAGGTGCGTCACATACATATCAGGTGGAACTTATGGCTTCCAGCTAGCTGCAACAGCCCTTCCTAATTAGGGCTCCTTCATATGTACATAGAAAAGTTATGTCAGAATCATTCCACTATCTTTCCTATTCCTGTCATCCCCTCATTTCCTTCATTCCCCTTGTCCAATCTGCTGAACCTTGACCCCACAGTTTATTGTGTGTTAGCATCCACATATCAGAGAGAACATTCGACCTTTGTTTTGGAGGGATTGACTTATTTCACTTAGCATAACAGTCTCCAGATCCATTCATTTACTGGCAAAAGTCATAAAGTCATTCCTTTTTAAGCCTGAGCAGTATTCCATTGTATATAGATACCACATTTTCTATATCCATTCATCTGTTAAGGTCACCTATGTTGGTTTCATAGCTTGGCGATTGTGACTTGAGCTGCTATAAGCATCATGTGGCTGTGTCACTGTAGTATGCTGATTTTAAGTCTTTGGGGTATATGCTGAGGAATGGAATAACTAGGTCAAATGGTTTACAGCAAGTTTTTAAAAAAAGAAATTATGAAATCATGATAGTCTCTCTTATGAAAAAGGAGTATAAATATATATATATTTAAAACTACAAAACATTTATTTTAGAAAACAATGTTTTAGCCCTCCGCTATTTCACAACACCAATGATGTGTTTATTTCATCTTTTTCCCTGTCACTTAGAGATAAAAGTTAGACATAATACTGTTTTGGATACTTCCCCTTTTTTTGTTTGCATCTTATACTCAATTTCAATTATTTCCATATACTTCTACCTCTTTGGAATTCTACCTAAAGGGACTTTTATACCACTTTAAAATTGTATTCATCCCTTTAATATTTTTTTAATATTATTTACAAAGTTCTTATAAACTTCTAATTTCCATCTAAAATCATTTTGGTCTTACTTAAGATATACAGATTCACTAAAATTGATAGGAATTGAAAATGTTACTTAAAGTAAATTGATATGATTTCAGATTTAATTATTTTCCAAATACAGAATTCACTATTCTCACATAAGGCAAAATTTTACTTGTAATGAATTTTATGTGTAGCATACTTATTAGAATTTCAGTTTCCTCAAACTTCCTCTAAACCTCCATGAGAAACACAACATCAACTTACATATGTTAAAGTTAATATGTGTGTTAAAATTAACTTTAATTCATCTCTAATACACTTTCATATTATCTCAGAGCAAAGAAGAAACCATGGAAACTTTAATTATAAAATTTGGAATCAAGTAATAGATAGGCTCCAGAGAAATGTACTGATATAGAAGAAGGCTCTCTGTGTCATTGGCAGGATTGGGGTGGATTTGGTAATTTTATGATGGATTTGGTCATTTTATTGATTACCTGGATTTAACTATGAAAAGAAAAAAAATCAACGAGGACCAAGAACTGTTTCCATAGGGTACTAACCCAAGCAAGCAGTCTGTAGTTGGTGTGTTACTGTTATTCTCCTGCCATGAGACTGATAGAGAGCTTTGAATCTCTTTCCTAGGATTCAAAAACAGAGCTTCATGATATTGAAAAGTCTTCCATAGAAAATTGGGATTTTCTCTGTGTAACTGATCTCTTCCATAGAAAATTGGGATTTTCTCTGTGTAATCTGATGTCTAGTCAAATATGTTAGGACAGTGATTCTATATACATTTTAGAAGTTTTAGTCCACCAAAAACTTATTGTACCTTAAATGTTGCCACCCAATGTCATAGGATCCTCCAGGGTCTCCTAGAAAGTACATCCCTGCCTCATTGACATTGGGTTTGGTTTATCCTAATTGACCCATTATTTTTTAGTCAATAAACATTTATTTTCATTGATTAAAAGTACTGGATTGATCTTATCTCCTTTCATTAAAATATAAGTTTGGGACTGATGGTATGGCTTAGTGGTAGAGCACATACATAAAGCCCTGGGTTCCATTCCTAGCACTGAAAAACATATATACCTATGTATATAAACATATATATAGATAGATAGTACATATATGATCATATAAGCTGAATAAATGCAAAACTTTTGCTTTGTTCAATTTCTTAATACTAGAAATAGAACATTGCCTAGATTACAATAGCTATTTAATAAATATTTATCCAGGAAATGGATGTATATATTGCTTAAAAATAAATGTGTTTTAAAAATTTTATACTAAATTCTTTCATATGCATGTGTTTGTTCTTTTATCTTTGTAGTCTTTCCTATGATGTAACTTCTATATGCTACTATGAATTCATTTTTAAAAATAAGAAAATAAATCTTCCTGCTTTCATGGCGGTGATAATTAACACATTACAATGAATGAAAGTTTACATGTTTATAAATATTGCTTAGTTTAGCCCATGGCATTTTAATTCAGAATAAATTAATAATATATATTGTTCTTGTCTTCTTGTTAGTATGCTTTTGCCTTCTTAGAAAACCTGTAAACACCTTGGATATTTTCTCATTAGCTTATCTTAAAGTAAAATAATGATCCTCCTTTGATGTACTATAATGATACAAAGCCAAGAGAAAAAAAAAATACATAGACTACCTAAGGTGAAAGAATAGAGATACAATGTGTTTCTTTACTAAAGAACAAAGTGCGGGGTCAAGTACTGATATCAGAATGGAATCCTTACCAGGCATCCAACTGAGGTCTGAGCAGAAATTAGAGAGGAAATCAATATTTCACCACTGAGTATTTTTAGAGTTTAAAATTATAGGACAAAGAAGGCTCTGACAGAGAGCAAGTGAATGGTGCAAAGTGTGTGTGTGTGTCTGAAATGTTTGAATATGTTTCACTTGACAAAGCTAGGGAAGGGGTTACAGAGAGCAGCCAGCTTTGATACTGTTTCTAACTTGTTTTTCCTTTAGATTTGAACACAGAGATAAGATGTTAGGTCCTGTGAAGGCAGTGTCTACTAAAAGCAATGTGCTTGCATTTACCCAATTTTAAAATGTTTAGCTGCATACAATGTCTTTTAATTTATAAAGTAATTAAAAAATGGCAAACAGGTTGTTCTCACAAAAATTTACCTGCTATTCAAATAACCAGAAGCAACCACAGGTGATGGTGTTGACTGACTCAGACATGTTACATCACAAATTGGACCAAAAACTTTCAAATGCTGTTACTGACATCATAAAGAGAATTTCAGACTCCAATTTTTAATGGCATTATGGTTTCACTCCATTGAATTTGTTCAACAAGTTATGTTTTGGTAAATGTTCCTTTTAGTGATATTTTGGAATTTATTTTCTAATACATTTAATTTCTAATCAAAGGAATGCTGGCAGTAAATTTATTGAGTTTAAAGGTCAAATTTTCAGAGAATTAAAACATTTTATTTTCCTACCTGCACCAGAATTACGATTACATTATTAATTTGCATTTTTTTACTACTTGGGATAAACGCACATAAGGTGCTAGATATTGCTTATTTATGCTTTTGCTCTGTATCTTGGTGCTAAAAATATTTTATTGTTCCCAAATATTTGCTCCCTATTTTTTATTATTATTCAATCCATTGCCATATGATTTTTCAGGGCACATGCCTGTGGAGCTGTATGCACACTTAATCATTTGGGTATTAGGACTGTTTTATCCCTCATCCCATGAATGGAAATCACATCTTCCAATGTAAGTAGAAGCTTTTATAAAGAGCCATGACATGCTTCTGCTAACACTCTGTGACACAAATAGCACATCCCCAATGACAGCTGTTTCTTCAGTCTGAGTCCTGGAAGGACATGACAAAGAAGAGAGCTGCCTAGACCACAGGAACCTGTAGGTCAATTGTAAGATGTTGTGGTAAGTCAGAAGATTTTAGGATTCTTTGCTACTACAGCTAAACTCAAGAATAAAATGTTCTCTAACAAATTTTCAGCTATAGATAGATCTTTTTCTTATTGGCCTTAAGGTTATTAATAAATATCAAGACTAATAACTCATGGTTTATTATGAATCATGAAAAATTGCGCAATTTTATGATTTGGATTTTAACTGTATGATTGATTTACTATACATATAAGTTCACTTCTTATGTAGTCAAATCCTCTTTTTTTTTTTTTTTTTTTGATACCAGGGATTGAAGCCAGGGGTGCTTAACCACTGGCCCACACATCCCCAGTCCTTTTTTGTATATTATTTAGAGACAGGGACTTGCTGAGTTGCTAAGTGCCTCACAAAGTTGCTGAGACTGGCTTTGAATTCACAATCCTCTTGCCTCAGCCTTCTGAGTCGCTGGGATTACAGGCATGCACCACCACTCCCAGATATGTAGTCAAATCTTATCAACATTTTTCATAACTCTTCAATTTCAGTGGCATCCTTAGAAATTCCATTTCCACTCCAAACCTAATAATCCTTCCATCTTCTGCTGGTTCTTTTAGAACTTTTTTTTTAAATTGTTCATTATTAAAAATTTAAGTTGTTTATAAGAATCTAACCTATTTGTTTCTAGATTATTGTCCAATCATTCAAATTTCACTTGTCCAAAAATCAACCCTTTTGCTGAATGTGATTGTGCACATCTTTAGTTCCAGCAACTCTGGAGGCTAAGGCAGGAGAATTACAAGTTCAAGGTCAGCCTCAGAAACTTAGTAACATCCTGTCCCAAAATAAAAAGGGCATGCAACTGTAGCTCTGTGGTAAATTGCCTCTGGGTTCAATTCCCAGGACAAAAAATAATAAAAAAAAATTAAAAAAAAACTTTTCTTACTGATATTTTATTCTTATAATATTCTGAAAAACTGAATTTTATCTCCTAGATAATATTTTTCTCTGTTTACATTTCTGTTTTTTACACTATTGTTTGTTTTCAGCATCAATAATGTGTAGTTAGTATAATGAAAGCAGGAATAGGAAAATGGATGCTACTTTCAGAGAATTATTAATGGAGTAATGCAACAGTTAATGTTATTTAATTTACAAGTTTCTAAGCAATCCAACATGAATCAATGTTATTTAATTTACTTGTTTGTTGTCAAATGTTGAGAAATTGTACTATAGAAATATTTAAATTAACCACACATAAAGTAACTAAAAAGTGATAGTCACATCTTAAACTTTATGTGAGTTATAAATTTACCTAAATGATTCCTTGGGCATCTCCTTGGGTGTTTATGATCACTGTTAGATAAGTGGAAAGATTAAATCAATTGATTTATCAAATCAATGGCAAGCAGGATGAAACAAAGAATTTCAGTCCAAATCATGAACTCTTCCTTGTAGACCATATTGTTTATAATATGTTTAGTTGACATTTCCTTGGGAAATTTTATTCTGAGTTTCAAAGAGAAGTGCCCCCAAACACCCTACTTCTCACACTGGTGGAATATTGGGCAGGATATGTTCTGGTATACTAAAACTTCCAGCCCTTGGCATCTTATAACAAACACTTTCCCTATATATCTATTTTCTATCTATCTATCTATCTATCTATCTATCTATCACCTATCTTTGCATCCATCTATCTATATCATCCTATATGTACTTTACATGTTGTCTAGGAATTTGACTCCACATCATCTGTTAGCTCAAGGCTGATAATATAGGCACTATCTAAACAAAATAGAAATAAGGAACAAAAAGATAAATTTCACAGTGCCTCTTAACTATCCCATCCAGAAAAACACATTATTTCCAGTATTATTTCCTTGACCTTTGGCTACAACTAATGCCAAAGCACAAACCATGGGACATGAAGCAACAAAGCAACACTGTCAGTACTTGTGGAAAAGACCACAACTTGGTCTAGACTGGAATATTAGACTTCCTGGTCAGAGCACAGAGAAGGCTCAAGTATTTCAGAGTATAAAGCGGGTTAAAAAGAAAGGAATGACAAATTCAAAAGGACCTGTAAATTTTGATGCACTCAATTCCTGGTGAAATCATAGTAAGAAGACCTCTGCACCTCTACCACAACACGGATGAGTTATTTTTGAGAAACAATTCCAAGATATGTGTATAAGACTATATTTGTTCATTTTTTTCTTTTGCATGCTTTGTTAGACCAACAATTCTTTTTTTATCAATTTCCAAGATAAAAAAAATCCTCTTATATAAAAACCTATAAACAAAGTTTTATCCATTGTCTTCAAACAGATAGTTCCTAAGTAAAAGTCTCTCTTTAATAGATTAGCAAAAGTTTAAAATATAGTGCTATCAATATATTATCTTCCTGAATTCTGTTACGATGAGGCTGAAGCATTCAACTTCTCATGGTTGAAAATGGAACAATTAATTATTCTTTCTATGCACAAAAAATTACAATCTCAAATATAAAACTTGAAAGAAAAGTAATTCTACTATCTTCTCTCCTAATAGTTCTTTTAACAAAATACACATTAAGCATAACAAAAAGTCTTTCATTTTACAAAGAGAATCTTTTAAGAAAAGAAAATGTCATAAGAAAAGAAAATGAAAATTGGAAACTAATTTCCAATAACTGTCTTCTCTGGTTGATTCAATGTCATTCATATAATAATATGAGTATATCAGAGTTATAAAAATTTTGAAGAGTCTGCAAATATTCTTGTATCATTCAAAGACAATTTAAAAAAAAAAAAAACTTGGAAAGTTGTATTATATAAATGACTCTAGGCATACTCCAGAGTCTGATCTCAATTTATACTGTGAGGATATGTATATAATTATGGTAATTAAAATATGTCTTTTTAAAAAAATAATACACCCCTAAATGTATAATTTGGAAGTATGAAAAAGCACAATGAGTAATCACAAGCATAGTGGATAACAATGTGGGAAATAATGAATAGCATTTTCTGCCACATGGCAGGTATTTGATCCTATTACACAAAAAAGAAATAGAAATATCTCAAGTACTGTTCACAAGCTTGTGACTGGTAATATCTTCTTTACCATGAGACACACAGCTTTTCAGCAAGAACCTTAGGTATATAAATAAAGATCTACCTGATCAGTTTTACACTGCCATGTCCTGACTTTTAGAAATGAGCATTGTGCTTTGTTGGGCACATACCTAATTGTCAGTTCCGTACAGTCAACTAGGTATCTCAGGAAAATTCTGTTCCATACTTTCCTTCAAGAAGTCAAGAAGACATTTCCCTTCATGGAGGTGTAGACAAAACAGTAATGCAGGTGTTTGTTTTGGGGTTCACCACATCTACCTAACAAAATAGCTAAGGTAGGCTTGTTGCGAGTTACCCCGTGGTAAATCAAATCACATTGTGACAATGTGCATAGAGCTTAGATCTATGAGAGCTTAAGAAAATGTGCCCAGGGCTCAGCAAGCAAGAAATTGAGCGGGTTGTGGAAAAAGGTGACAAGGTAGCATGCCCTCATCATCTCTCTCCTTGCCTTCTGCTTAGACATTACCCGCATCCTAACTTGATTAGAAACATGATCCATGTACCACCTAGTCTTGGAAAATATATAGTCATAACTGGCTTTATATCTTGGATATTTCTATTTTTTCATGCCCAAAACACCAGATAAAATCCCTAGACTCATTTTTTTTTTCTTCCTTAACTTTGTAAGAGCCAATTCTCCTTGAAACAAATTGTGAAACCATAGTATGGGAACAAAGAAGCAAAGAGGCAGGGTGACATACAACAATTACCACTCACTGCTATGCACACAGTGGTAGCAAACTACTGCAAAGAAAGCAGGACCACGACTTAGGCAAGTACCGTTTCTTCCTTTCTTGAGAGAAAATGACAGTCTCGTTGACCCCAACTCACCTGCTGCACAACTCAGACCAACTTCAGGGTGCCGGAGGTGTAAGGATGTAGGAGCAACGCTCACTCTCCATTTCTCTGAATAGAAATAAAAACACTCCAATTTGAGAAGATGAGAGCAGAAGAGTATTACAGGAAACAATCCACTGTGTCGATTACCCAAAAAACACCTGAGTGCCTCCGAAATAAAGCTGCTAAAGTGCAGAGTTCTGTCACTACATTTCTTAAAAGATAGGTATCAGTGTGAGTTTTCTTACCCTTATCTTTTCATCTCCATCTGTATATGCCAATACGAGCCTTGTTCTATTGACTCACAGGAAGTTAGTGAATTCTGGTTTGCTAGTCCATCTTATTTGCCAGGTAAATGCCTTCATATTCATAAAAGGAAGTCAATGAAAGATTTCCTTCTTGTCTGTCATCAATAAAAATAAGTCATGACCTCATATAGTTAAGTATGAAATATGCAAAGCAAATTGTACCATGATAGTAATTTGGCTGAATTGACTTCATTACTCTTCTTTTCCTGAGTTAATGAGCATAAAGAACTTTTGTGCAATATTGACTATTGGATAATAATGTTTTTAAATGAACTCACAGATGTGCATGCAATCATATCCCAATGTAAATAGTATTTCCATGGAAGTATATTTCAGAAAATGTTATGAGATGAAGGTGATGAGAAGGTATTATTTTCAGTTCAAAGAATTCTTAATGAATATTGAAAAAGATATTTCACAGATATTAAAATTTCTTCTGAAGATGTAATTTGAGATAATTCTACTAAAAACATAAAAAATTAAAACTCATGCATCAGAGACTGCTAGCTGATTACAAAATTCATTTCCTCTTCTACCTGAGCAGGGTTAGACTGCCTTTCTCTAGCGCCCTTGAAATTAGATGTGGCCATAAAGCTGACTTCTGTTCAATGGAGTGTGAGTAGAAATAGAGGGCCTGCTCCCAGCCTGGCCATGGGAACTTCCAAAATATGGTGTTCCTTATTCTTCTCTTCCTGTTGCTCCCAAAATGAGTATAGCTGCAAGAAGGAAGGTATAGGTACACTGAGTGACCATGGATGAGTGCTTATTATGAATCACTGCTTAAGACTGTGTGAGCAGTAAATGAATGTCTATTGGTTAAATCTAATAGAAGTTTCACTTCTGAAATAACATAATAAACTTCTACCAGACCAGGAGTTCCACAGATAACAACTTTGAACTTTTGACCTAAATAAATAAATAAATAAATAAACAATAACAGTTGCTCAAAAGTACTGGGTGGTGAATAAAAGAAGGGAGACTCTGGGGACATCAGTTCTAGAAGAAGCAAATACCATAAGACAAGTTTCCCATGACTTTTACTCTACACACAGGATGATCAGGAGTTGGTACTATGGATAGTAGCTAAAAGTTGTATGGAAAACCCCATCATTCTGACCTGAAAACCAGAGACCAGAGTTTCTATAAAGTGATAAGAGAACCTTGCAAGAGTAGTTGAAAGTGATGGGGAGTCACAAATTCTGTATGTTATTCTCTGGCTGACCCCTACATTATGCACTCACATGAAAATTCAACAGGGTTCAGGTAAGGATAAAATAATTAAACCAAGATTTGAATCAACATCCAACAGATACTTCCTATCTATCCAGTTAATTCCTAAATAGAAAACACTTTGGAAAACTATAACCAAATTCAGAATCTCTATGAGATAAAGTTGATAATGTTTAGGGTATAATCTAAATTTATTCAACATAAAAATGATACAACATGTGACCCATCATGAGTAAATATTAATAGAAAATTAACAATAATTGTGTTAAAAATAATAATAAATGTAATTCCTTTAGGTTAATGCCATCTATTGTAAAAACCTTAGAACTAGAATTAGCTTAGTGAATACACATTATCCATCTTCATCAGGGAATCTCCTTGTGGACAGATAAATGAGATGGACCTATCAAAAATCATTTAATAAACTAAGCTCAAGAAAGCAAAACAAGCTAACCTTTAATTCATGTAAAATATGAATGAAAGACTGAGAGTATAAGTTTTTTCTTACAAGAGAATGGATTATACAAAATTAAACATTCATTTGTTTTGTGTCTATACATTCCAGACATTAGCAAGTAGTTCAGGGAGGCAAAATAGTATAATATCTTTTTAAAATTTTAGTCAGTGGTAAAAAGTACCCTATGATTTACTAACGTCATCATTTTCTTATATATAATGATGTGAAAGTAACACAATGTCTTCTATGGTCAGACAGAAAAAATAATAAAAACACATGTTTATGTATCATTAAAAAGGATGTGCTGCTTTCAAACTAGAGAGAAGTCATAGGGCTTTCTGTCATAGCTGCCAACATCCCAACCACCCACGGCCCCAAAGCTAGAAGGGGAGGAGCAGGACATTGAGCTCAGCTACAGCAAAGCAAAACTGTTCAGAAGTTGACTTCAGTCAATACTGAAGGAAAAAAAAATATTCTGCATCTGGTTACCTTTCAAAACTTGAGAGTCAGTCTACACAATATAAACCCAAGGCTTTTAGCCCTTTCAATAAAGGGGGACATCCAGGAAGAATGAAGATAATTTGAGAACTTAGCTGACAGACAAAATCCAGGACTATGGGATAATTAACAGGCCTGCTATAAACATGAAATGAGATAAAACATATAACTGGCCCTCAAAATTACCAAATCACTTTCCCTTCTGCATCTATAGATCTGCAGGTTCTCAGATGAATCTTACAGTTTCACCTTAAGAATCTGCTTTATCCTCATGGGCACATTGGTGCATGCCTGTAATCCCAGCAGCTCAGGAAGCTGAGGCAGGAGGATTGCAAATTTAGCAAAAGTGAGGTGCTAAGCAACTCAGTGAGACCCTGTTACTAAATAAAACACAAAATAGACTTGGAGATGTGGCTCAGTGATCAAGTATCCCTGAATTCAATCCCTGGTACCAAAAAAAAAAAAAAAAAAAAGAAGAAGAAGAAGAAAAAGAAAAAGAAAAAAAAAATCTGCTTTTTTGGCCAAGCTCATGGGAACATGTCCCCACCCAATAGGAAAGAAGTTCTTCTGAGGAGCCCAGAAAGAAAGCCAGGAAGCTGATGAGGGGGAAAAGATCTGGTCTCTGTCACACAGACAGGAAATACCTTTGGTTCCTACGGAAAGATGTGAGGAACTGAAATAAAAATGGCAGATTTGGAAAACATGCATCAATCCAAGGAACAAGCAGTTCACAAACCTCTTGAGTCTTAGACAATATCTGTTTGATATTTGGATGGAAAAGATATTGTCTGTTTTGCCAATGAAATTGGTTCTAACAAGAAGAAACAAAAGAAAATACAGCCATCTGACAATTCAGGGGTTTTAAATATTAGCTCACTTCAGAAGCCAAGACCCTTGGAGGGAACTGAACCACCAGCTTCATTGAGTTTTTCAACAGTAGAAGCTACCACAAGGTGCTTACATGAGCTTCTCCTTGGACTGTAAATATAGACCAGTTAATTTACAGTGAAAGAGCATGAGGAGTTCATCATGGAAAGATGAAAATTCCCAGACTCATAACTATGCAGTGTTAGGGAAGTCAGAAACCAATTCCCTGTTTTTATTCAAGTCAGAGGCAATGAGCCAGCAACAGAGAGATTTTAATTTAATGTGACTTTTTTTAGGCATAAACATATAGCCTAGGGAAATCTGGATTACAAACATATTGATTCTGCTCAATTTCTGCCTTTCTTGTGATCCAACATTAAGAATACAGCCCTGACACACATCTGGTACCAAGTCCTGGTGGCATGACTGTGTCTAGAGCTACAGAATTTAACACTTCTTAAATTCTTGCTGGAAAATTGGACAAATTTCTCTAGTTTTTGAAGAGAAAAATATTCTTTCCAAGTGAACTTAGGAAAGGCACTCAACAGAAGCCGCTATAGAATAATAATTTCCATTTGAATCTGTGAAAGAAGAAACAGACATGAGGTTTTGGAGTGGAGGCAAAGGCTACAGTCACTAATAGTAAGTATTTCTTCTTTGTCCCCTCTTCCACTGGAAGAGTTTTCTTATTCTGATTTAAAAGCCAGGCCAGTAGTTTCTTTTGACATGGCATTTAGTGTGAGTAGTAATTCTCCCATTCAGTTTTACTATCTTTGAGGTAGTTACTCTTATTATCTTCATTTTACAAGTGAGGAAACAGGCTTAGAAAGGTTAAGTAGCTTGTTCAGATACTCTATTCATGTGAGTTACAAATTACATTCTTCCTGGCAGCACAGAATGAAATATATAAGCTCTTCTGACTCATAACTTAGAGAAAAATGTACTTAATTCCTATACGTTCTTCTACAAAGTATACCTAGATGTATCAGAGGATTTAATGTGTATTGATTTATTGTATGATGATCAAAACTATGAAGTTTAAATATGTCAAAAATAAAATTACTCATAACTCTAATCCCCAAGTAAAAACAATTTGAAATGTATTCTCAATTTGAAATGTATTCTTCCTGATAAATGTTTTAATTTACAAAATATTGAATTATTTCTGCATTGATTATATTCTTTTTTTTCCCTCTATTTCAAACAATCTTGCAAGTGATTTTGAAATTTCTTCTAAGGGATCAGTTTATATATGAAATATCTGTTGCATTTCTTGTTTAATCTTCAATTACATAGAAGAAACTTCCCCTGAAACACCAATAATAAAAGTTAAATATTAATTATTCATTAACTGGATATTTGCTTGCCTATTACCAATATATTGAACTGCAAAGCACTATTTAGTTTCATGACTGAAGTAAGACAAAAAATCCATGGATGACCTTTTGTATTAGTCAGCTTCTCATCACTGTGACCAAAATGCCTGACACAAACAACTCAAGAGAGGAAATATTTACTTTGGCTCATGATGTCTGAGGTTTCACTCTATAGTTGGCTGGTTCCATAGCTCTGGTTCCATAGTTGAGGCAGCACATCATGGCAGAAGATTGTCACAGAAGAAAGCTGCTCACCTCACAATATCCAGGAACTGTGGGGATTGAGGGAGGGAAGAAGAGAGAGAGAGCGATAGAGAGAAAAGGAAAGGGAATGGGACAAGAAGAAATAATATTCCAAGGCACAGCCCCTGTGACCTAATTCCACCAAGTAGGTCTCACCTCCCACAGCCTCTACCACCTCCCTATTGGGAGTATTTATTTATCCAGTAGATTAATACACTGGTGCACAGCCCCAACGATCCAATCAGTTCCAAAGAACTCCAGCTCTGAATACTACTGCATCTGAGACCACGCCTTCATCATTGAGCATTTGGGGAACATTTCAGATCTAAACAATAACACCTACAAAAAAAGGTTGGAAAGTGAAAATCCTGAAGAAACTGCCTGTGTGACTGATTGCTTCTGTGTCTCTAATGGACAAAAATGCCTTCATTAAATTTGTTAGAGATGCAATTTTAATTAATATTTCTACTGAAATTCAATCTCTCTAGTTATGCAAATAATTTATAAAGTTACCTATATAAATCTATAACAATATCATCTGGTTCATTCATCCTATTTGACAATTAAGTTAAACACATTTTCATGAATCAAATTCCTGTAATAATTGCAAATATAGGAGAAAATGCAGATCTACTATATGAAAACAAATTATTCTGCAACAGATAATAAAATATTATGTACTATGTTCTCCTAGAGAGTTTTCTCATATCAATTTCCCCATCACTACTAACTGACCATAAAAGTTTCAGTGCTCTTGGGAGAATCATTTTCAGATCATGCATACCCACAAGATACACAGATCTCAAAACTTGCACAACCAAAGTCACATTGGGGGTAATATAATGAAAATTAGAGCTAGGAAATATGAAGATAAGTAAACAAACAATTGGACAGATAAATGAATAAATTGATAGATAAGGATAGATGTGATAGAAGATATAAATAGATAAACACATATATACATAGGTGATGCTTTAAGTGATTATATATTCCATGCACTATAATGGGATTGTATGTAAATTAAATTAAGTTTATTTTTATAATAGTCCATTGAAGTAGGCATTTCAAATAAGATTCAGAAATTGGGGCTTGAAACCGAATTTCCTATGATCATTACACTTAATAAATTACACATGCAGCATTTAAAGCTGAAGTTTGCAAACACAGACCACTGATGTTTTAGTTTCCACATATGAGTAAGGATGTGCAGTATTTGTGATTCTGTGCCTGGATTATTTTACTTAGCATAATGTATTCCAAATCCATCCATGTTGCCCAAAATGACAGTGTTTCATTGTTTCTTACAACAGAATAACATTCCATTGTGTATGCTCCATTTTCTTTATCTGTTCATCTGATGATGGTACTAGAGTTGATTCCATATCTTAGCTATTGTGAATAGTGCTACAATACACATGACAGTGTTGTTGTACCAAAAATGTTGTACCCAGCATAATGCCAATTAAAACTCCAAGCCACAATACACCAATAAAAAGCCTTTATTAAGCTGATCAGCAGCCACCATCCTCACACATCACACAGTGTGACAAGATGGCTTGCTGACCGTGATTTTCAAGGGTTTATAAAGAGAAAAATCACAGAAGGCAGAATATTCAATTGCAGAGTTTCAGCCAATGCAAGCAAGCCGTGGTACAGAAGCAGAATCTAGGCGGTTAGCAAGACAAAGCAATGGGTACAATAATATTTTCCATGGGACTTTCCAGGTTGGTACAGCAATGGTCAAGTAGAAGGGAATGGGGTCAAGATGACCCTAGTTGAGTACATGTTAGAGAATGGTTACTAACGTCTAGACAATCAATCTCTGACAAGATAAGTTGCCCAGGAAAAATGGAAACCAAAGAGAACAATTTTACATTGTATAGGAATTGCTATTTTTATGCTGTCAAGTGTATTATGCTAGGTAACGATTAATGGGTACAGAGGCAGGACTTTCCATGTTCTATTATTTCTGAGAAACAGAACTATTTCTTGGAACTCCTAAGATGGCTGCTGAAGAACAAGATAGAGTCCCTTTAGTTCTCTTATCACAGTGTAAGCATCTTTTTGACATACTGATTTAATTTGTTTTGGATAGATACCCAGGAGTAGAATTAGTAGGTCATATAATACTTCTACTTCTAGCTTTTGAGGAACTTTCATACTGTTTCCCACAATGTCTATACTAATTTGCATTCTTACCAACAGTGCAATACAGATGTTTTATATTGGCAACTCAAAAGCTAAGAACAGTAAGATTAATGATAATGTCATTTTCTGAAATAATAAAAAATCTTAGTAAAGTTTCAAAAACCTCATGTATAACTTTCCTTCAACTTAGACAGCAATTATATTACTGGGAATTTCCATGTACTTTAGGTAAAACACATGCAAAAGCCTTTGTGTTAATAAATAAAACAGATTCATATTTTAGATTCAGAAATGAAGATGGCTGTGGAATATACAAAATGGTGGAGGATATAACTTATTATGAAGGATTATCCTGTGTATTGAAGAATATCTAGTATCACCAAAGATGAAATATGAAGCATGAAACATTTTTACAGACATTTGTTAGATATGAAGTATCCCCAAAAGACAATGCAAGAAAGACTGAAGTGAAATGTTTGAGTTATGACAGCCTTAACTTAATCCACTTAAATCAATTAATCCATTAATTCATAAATCCACTTGAATGGATTAACTGGATGGTGGCTGTAGGCAGGTAAATTGTGGCTGGAAGAGGTGGGTCACTGAGGGTGTGCCTGTGGGCTTAATATGTTGGTGATGGTGAGGGGAACTCTGTCTTGCTCTCTCTGCTTACTTGTGCCATGTCCTGAACTGTTTTCCTCTGCTAAACCATCCACTGTATGCTTGACCTCATCTTGAATGCAGTTGGCTATCTATGGATTGAGGCCTCTACAACCATAAACTCCAAATAAACTTTTCCTCCTCTAAAATTGTTCTTGTCAGGTCTTTTGGTCACAGTTGCAAAAACAGCTGACAAAAACAGCATTGCTTTAGTTTGGATATAAGGTGTCCCCAAAAAGCTTAGATGTGAGTCAATTCAAGAATGACAATTCAAGATAATTAGTCCTCTTAATGGATTACTCCATTTGATGAATTAATAATTGATTGGATTAATAAGTGCTAACTCTAGGCAGATAGTGCGTGAATGGAGGAAGTAGGTCACTGGGATGTGCCCTTAGGGGATCATACTATCCCTGGGTCCATGTACTCAATCTTTCTGATTCCTGGCTGTCATGAAGGGAGCAACATTCCCCAGCCCTGCCCTTCCACCATGATGTTCTGCCTCACCCTGGACCCAGAGCAATGAAGTCAGCTTAGCATGGGCTAAATGAACATCTGAAATTTTGAGCCAAAATAAACTTCCTCTTCTAAGTTGTTCTTGCTGGATATGTTGCTCATAGTAACACAAAGCTTACCAAAACAAGCGTCTCATATTGCTGAGTTGAAGGGAAGTGTCACTAGTGGTGGAAATAAGTGTAGAATATGAATAAGTGTAGAATATGAAGTTGGAATTTAAAAGATCTGCAGTTGATGAGACCTACAGTGTAAGGGAAAGAAGGGAGTGAAGAATGACTTCAAATATATTTCTGTGAGAAAATTGGAGATGGAGTTGTTATATACAGAAACAAAAGCCCTTAATCACTCTATTATGTCGGTCTCCATGAGTGATAATTATGAAGCTATTGAGAAGATTCCTAAAGACCACATACTTTTTCACCATTTGTATTTAGTGCCCGCAATAGTAGCATCTTGTTGATTATGACAAATATCTTTGACTATAGAGTAAATAAATTTTAAAGTTCCACAATAATATTCATTTAGTATTTAGGAGAAGTGAGGACATGAAGAGAATAGTAATTTTAGTAAGGAAGAAAATAAAAACTGACATTACTCCCAAATGAAAATTTGTCTGGCTAGGGTTTGCATGAGGACAGATACTGGGCATAAAAATGGGGTTGAAAATGTAAAAGTGAATGTAGGAAGGAGTTAATGTAGAAAGGAAATGTGGATACAGTGATATCTGCTACATTATTTTATTTTACCTAACTCTGGTCATAACCATTGTGTACTCATTGTCATCTGACACAGGGCAGTTAGGTTACACTGAGCACCTAAACATTCCAAGTACAAGAAAAATAACTAAGTTTACTTCAAATCAAGAAAAGGGGTTTCAGTTTCCCCTGTGAGCTTATGGACAGGTGAGTCTACCTACTTCCTTAAGGGATGACTCTTGTAAATCATGATTCAGTTGCCTGTGAGACCACATCTTCTCCATTCCATCAAAGGAGGTTATGGAATTAATTCCTTGACTTGTGCATTTTCCTAACCCAGGTCCAAACCATAATTCCACCAGAGGGTGAAAACAAGCCCCCCCCCACCCTTTGAAGTTGTATTATTCAATATAAATTTGAATAAGAGAAAGATAGAAGTCTATATTCTAACAAACATCTGTTAACTCAATCCTTTCCCATACAGCATACTCTCAAATAGTCCATGTATTTTTTTTCCTCAAAACTCTTGAAAACAGTCTACTTCCCTTTTACTTTCACTGGTTCAGTTTGATTTACATAAAAATATTGGTTGCAAAAGGGAACTCCTTGATGGTGGTAAAACTCTAGAGCTTAAAGCAGCAGCAAGGAAAAACTGTGATATTATGCTCTGTCAAACAGAAAAATATGCCATTCTGCAGTGGTTTATATCTGGTACTACTCTTTGACAAGCATGATGTTGAACTGCATTAAATATTAATTTGTATAATGCAGTAGTCATATAAAACTAGGCATAAAACACAGCAGGGGAAATTGCATTTTCTTACTGTTAAGACTATTGTTACAGTCTTCTGGTACCTCATGCTGTCATCCTACTTAGTAGATTGATGTTTATTTTCCCAGCACACATTGACTGCCACCAATAGCATTACCAACTTGTCTACTGTTATGTTGCCCTCAGAGTAGTAAATCTTATCAACTGCAAAAAGGTCTTTAGATTCAAGAGACTACTCATAATCTCTTGACATGAATTTAATCAAAATTCAGAAATGACACATGAATGCTTGCTTCTAACAAATAGTTTATGTTAAACCTAGACACAGATTTGGTTTTGATCTATAACTCATTTCATGATGTAAGGCCATAGATAACTTAGCTTCAAAGTGTTATTCACCCTTGTTTTCATATGTGTAGTCTCTATAAATAAATGTCTTCATTCCCTTTTAAGTCTCACCAAAGAAGTATATTTGCTAAATGGGCCCAATTACCCTTGACTCTCATCATTTTCTGTTTATTCTTTATTCTTGTTCTTGTCATAAGTCATGAAACTAATATTTTGATTCCATTTTCCCAGAACACCTACAATGTTGTTCTACAAAAGTACAAGTATTGAAAACATATTACTGAAATGCAGTCTCTCCCTTCCATTTGTCTTTGATTCCTCCCTTATCTTTTCTGTTCTTGGCTCTTGGTGTCTACTCACACCCAAAAAGCCAACTCTGACCACCCCTACACCACCTGAGGAGTCTTGCCTTTGGCATTCTTCCAGACATACAGCTGGTGAAAAGCAAAAGATGTCACTTAACCTGAGATGATTGTGAAGCTAGTCAGACATCATGTGCCTTCATATTTTCCTACCTTCTCATATTGGCCTTTGCCAAATGGAGACTTTCTTGATCTTCATTCCTATTGTTGTTAGAGGTAATCTCAAAGTCTGACAATCAAGAACCGGGGGTATAGATCTATGGTAGAGCGCTCGTCCCACATGCATGAGGCTCTGGGTGCAATCCCCAAACCACCACCACCACCACCACAAAAAAAAAAAAAAAAAAAAAAAAAAAAAAAAAAAAGTCTGACACACTCATTCTTATCACAACCCAAAGCAAAGAGGAAGAATAAAGAACAGGTATAGAATTTCAGGCATTCAGAGAAAAGAGATTATTTTGACAATTTTGCTTTAAGATATGTATGCATGTTGCATGGATGAGAAAGAGAGCTTCAGAAACTAAATTCTGGAATTCAGGACATTGAAAGTGTCTGCTGAGTTATCAACTGCTTATGAAATGCCTAATTCCATCTGGAATTTAAAGGATCAGAGAGAGACATACTCTCTATTTTTTGGCAAAACTAAACCTATTGTTTCCAAATAGCTATAATTACATCCAATTTTTAATTTCCCTGGAGAAAAGAAAACTGCTTTATTCCACCTGTCATCAACAGTCTCATCTAAATTTTGCATTGATTACAAGTGATGTATTTTGTTTACTTATCCAATTTTTAAAAATGCCTTATTATTGTCTCAGAAAAATCACTGTGCATTGGAGAGTGATGAATCCAACCGCTGGTTTCCTGAGCAAAAGAGAAAGAAGAGTTGCAAAACCTTGAAGCTGCAACAATTTCTGTGCAAATACTTCAATATGGCCCCTCAAAAATTCAAGTGTTGCCAATATGGTAATATTAATAAGTGGAGCCTATAAGAATAAGCCATTAGGGCTCCTAAATGGGACTAAGGCCCTTCTAAAGGGGTTTCACACTGTGTTTGGCTATCTCTCTTGTCTCTCTTTCTTCTACCATATGAGAATACAGCATTCCTCTTCTCCAGAGGATGCAGCCCTCACCAGACAACTAAACCTGCCAGCACCTCTACTTTGGTCTTCCCAGGCCCATGTACAAAGAGAAAATAAATTTCTATCTTTATAGATTACCTGGTCTCAGGTATTTTGTTATACCAGCACAAAATGGGTTAAGATTTCCTGGTTTCTTAATGCCTTCTGCAGCTAGCTATTCATCATCATTTGAGTCTCCACTTGAAAATCATAAAATAAATGTTTTAGAGATGAGCAGGTTTAAAAATGTAAAAATAGAGTAAAGTATTTCTGCAGTGACCTCTATTTAATTGCACTCTTTGTAGGTAAGAACATACAAGAAATACCAAGACTCTTCTTATTTATTTGAAATTAATTGCTATGATTACTCCCTAAAAAAAATCAACCCATCAATATTTCAATCATTTCAGTATTTCAAATGAAATTTCTGACAGACATAAAAATGGAGTTAAAAATTTAAAATCCACATTGGAAATTTTAATCATCTAAATGGAAGGATCCAGAATTGAATGGTAAATCACTCCATGAAAAGTTGTGAAGTATACTTACAACCACAAGCTGCTGTCTCAGAGAATGTTCAATAAATTGGAATCAATGAAGTTGAAAATATGTTGCTATAAGTTAACTCTCAGTTTAAATAACTATTTTCAAAACTGAAACTTTAAAATGTCCTGAACTTAAAGGGTATTTATGAGTGGCACGTCTCTCTGAAAATGTAATTCTTCAGCACCAGGCTTCTCTAGGTTTAAGAAATAGACTAACAAGAATCAAAACAGAAATCAGAAACTCCCATGATTGATGGGAGTTTTGTTCAACCTATCAACTCTAATAACTTTTATAATCTAAGATTCACATATTTTCACTTGTATATGGGAAAATATATTTTCCTAATTTTATTTGTATTTTTGATGGATATATATTTATGTGGTCAGTGTGATATTTCAATGCATGTGTACATTATATAATGATCAAATCAGGGCAACGAGCAGGTCCATTGCCTTAAACAGTTCCCCTTTCTATATTTAATGTTCCTTGTCATAAGTGTACTTTTTGTGGATGGGGAAAAAAAGAGGATGTATGTGAAATTGAAAGTTCATTGAAATTTATGTAATTAAAATTTTAAACCTAAGTAATTACAGGAAAAAATGTAGATTCATGATTATTCTCTAGTTATTCACATGGGAAGAAAGGTAGACAAGAACAGAAAGATCTGTTAAGTTAGTTGTGCATTAAACAATGTTTCATTCACAATTCCTGCATTGGACAGCTACTAACTTCAAGGGTTTTAACACACTTACTATTCAGTAGAAATGACCTTGAGCTTTAAATGTTTTTTTTTTTTTCCTTTCTTTGCAATATACACATATGTCAATGTTTAAAAACTTGGAAAATTTGAAAAACAAATTCTCTAATGCCAATAGCATGCTGTGGTTGAGTATGAGTTTGCTAACATGCACTTAATCTTTCTCATTCCTGCAAAAAAAAATGTCAATTGGGATAAGGATGTAAGTAATTAAAAAAAAAACTAGTGATTCTTACAGATGAAATACCACTTTGTTAAATGTATTAAACAAGAAATATTGGCTTGCCATCCTCTGAGATTGAGTGATATCACTTTGCCTTTATTCAATCTTGACATAAAATAAATCTTAAACTGTAAGGAGATCTTCTGTTGATATTGATTTCAATGAGTCAAGGTGATACAGTTCTCTATAGGAAATGGGTGGCTAACATGATGAAAATATCCTTACTAGCTATAATGTGATCATAAAAATAATTAAGCTTGCCGGGCATGGTGGCGCATGCCTGTAATCCCAGCACTTTGGGAGGCTGAGGCAGGAGGATGGCGAGTTCAAAGCCAGCCTCAGCAATGGCAAGGCACTTAGCAACTCAGTGAGACCCTGTCTCTAATAAAAAATACAAAAAAGGGCTGGGGATGTGACCCAGTGGACGAGTGCCCCTGAGTTCAATCCCCGGTACCACAAAAAAAAAAAATAATAATAATAATTAAGCTAATGATTTTACTTCTTAGGAACTGTGAGGTGGCTCCACCAAGAGTACAGAAATCAAAGAGTTTGTTTTCTAGGAGTCAATGGAAAAAGGAAGATGGATCAATAGTGAAGGACATGAATCTTACATAGTTATTCATTTAAGCATTGTGTCCATAAGAGGGAGTGCTTGTCAGGCATGGAAGCAGAGGGAAACTGTCATTAAGGCAAATGTATTGAATGTCCATGTGCCCCCAAATAGAGAAGATGAAGTCCAAGCTATTCTAGAACCACTGAAGGAGGATGAATGTATATAATGGTAGACAATAAACTTCAAATATTCTGCTCTCTCAAGTTAGCTACCATATAAACACTAATGGATTAGATTGATTAAAATTAGTAACTTTTGCTCTTCAAAATTTAACATCTGTACAATGAAAACATAAGCCACAGATTTGGAGAAAATATGTGCAAAACATATATAAGGAGTGCTATTAAAAATAACTAAAGAACACTTGTAGCTCAATAACAGAATCAACAACCAATCCAGACTTTTTTAAAAGCCAGAAATATCTGACTATACGTTTTGCCAGAGAAGATCCATAACAGTAAATGTACACATGAAAAGTTGCACAATCTTGAGTGTCATCAGGAAAATAGAAAATACCTGTTTAAATATTAAGATTTGAAAACCATTGAAATATATTTTAGTTTTATAAATTAATAAATATTATATCAAAACTCACAGGCATAAAATAATTTCAGAATGAGGATGTTTATGACAACAAGCAAAATACCAAATTATAAAATCAATCAACAGATGGCTAATTTCTAATGCCATCTTCTAACTGTTGTATATATTTAAACAATAAACGTCTCCATTGCACTAGCTAGAGAATGTGTTCTTCTTAATTAGCCCTAAATTGAAAACTAAGATATAGCAGATACTGGATGCAATGCCAAAGACTTAACAGAAACAATCACCTGAAGGAATATATTTTTAAAGAATCTCCTACAACAGCTGAGTCATGTTTATAACAATGGTACCATTTGTTACATAATTTATTTTATTACAATTGTTGATATATTTGTCTTTCCCCTCAATTAGTGAACTTAAGAACATGTTTTATTTATATTTGTAATAGCAGTCTGTGTGATATGAAAATTATTTGTCAAATCATTGGATAAGTAAATGAGTGACTAAGAAAAAGAAGAAAAAATTGCCCATGTAAAGTTTTGCCAATCCACCCCCTTCTTTTATTGTTAGTAAATAATCTATTGATGAAAACGTGAACTAATTGGGGGATTGACACATTTGGTTTTCTACCTGATCCAGACTTATAGGATTTTAATTTGCTAAATCATCAAAACAATTTATTTGGGACTATCATTAGGGGATAAATTTCCACTGGTGTCTCAGGTTTGCATGCATCTTGCAAAAAACTTTTGATTTGGATACAGACTATTTTATCAAGTATGTTTGGATAATAAATAGCCTTGGAAGACAGACATGTTGTTTCTTCCTCTGGAGCTAAAATCTGATTTTCTTACTGCCCATTAAAAAAAAAAAAAACCTCAAAATCCAAATTGAGAGTTCATCTTTTGTAACAGTAACCATTGAGGAAACAATGAATACCTGGACCTCCTTATGTCACCCTGTGGGTCAGTAGCTTAAAGAATTGGAGCAAATGCTTATGTGCTGACTACTATTCTTCTTCAAGGAATAAAATTCTTTGTCTCCAGCATATGAGTTTCATAGCTTCTGCCAGCACATGAAACTTCAGCAGGTTGATTGATTAGCTTGCAAGTAGGTAAAATCTCTGACTATAGTTCTTGACACAATTCAGCTTTAAACCTTTCTTATTTTGTTGTCAACTCTATACCACAAGTAAGAAATCCTCATTTACTTTGTGTGATAATATTTAACTTAGTTAATAATAGAAACACAACCTAATAAATTCATACTCCACAATTTCTTCTTGCCAATCTACTTTAAATAAATTTTGCATAGTACATATTAATTAAGAAAAATATGTAAATACAAAACATTAAAGTTTGTACAAAGGATATCAGTGAAATTATGTATACGCTTCTAATGTTTCAATCTTTTCTACACTACTGGATTAATTTCTTCATTGCATATTTGAAAATCAAACACATATGTTTTTCTAAAGATCAAGAGTATACATTCCAGCCTAAAGTCTAGGAAAAAGATAATATTTTTTAAAATAATAATTATCCTCACAGTGGTACAAATTTGAAAGTATGTCTAACGAGTATAAAAAAATGACAAAATAAAATTACTATAATTTATCTTTTGCAAATTTAAATAAACATCATTTTGATAAACTAAAATCTTAAGGGATAGTCTTAAGAACAGGTGTCAATGCAGGCACAGCCTACTCATTTGAAGATTGCTGGTTCAGGGACTTAACCATGACATGTACTTAACAAAGCAGTCATTATTAAATCCAGTTTCTGGGTTGAATCAATAGCCATTGATAAAATGCCTTCAAAAGAACATGTATCATTTTGTGCAATTTTGAAAGTGCTACTTTTGATAATGTAACAGTGTCCTTAACCTTTTTGGAGGAAAAACTAAGTGCATTATTGTCCCTATAATAACAGGAATGTCAATTATTAAATTGTACTTCTAGAACATCAAACCTATTTTTTTTCCATTGACACCTCAATATCAACACAATTACTTTGCTTTAGAGAAAATAAAAGGTGACTGTAGAATGTCAGAGCCTAGACACAGCTAATCTCTGGTAAGGTATTTTTATTTTAGGACTTAATTTTAAGGACTCTAGTTTGAAGCATTTTTAAGAACTCAAGAAATTTTATACACACACACATTCATAGATGCTTATTTGTACAGTTGGCATGTGCACTGGCTAATATATACTGATAATTAAAGATATAAATTACATGGAGAAACACACCCACAATGAAAGATATTAAGCTTCACATTAAAAATTACACGTAACCAATACCTTTCTAAGTTCTCCAATAAATATACATGTTATCAAATGAAACAAATAAATAAATACTATTTTCAAATTCTTGATTGTGTAATGATAGTAATATCACACTTTGCTCTTAACAATATTTTGAATATAATTACAGATTCAACGTTATGTATGTTATTATTTTTGTTCTCATCTGTGAATTTATGTGCCATGATATAGATACAAAAATAAAATATAAAATTTTCTAAATAATTTAAATTTTTTGTGATTTTTGTACTGAAGGTGTTTTGTAATAGCAGAAAACATATCCCAAGAAATTTCAACTTAGTCAGTCTGCTAATCCCATCATGTATAAATACATGAAAATGTGTGTATATGCATTATTGTGACATTGAATATATAAAATCAGCTGTAAAAGGAACTAGAAAATGCTATCATATAACATAGAAAATGTTAGCCTGAGTTTTATCACAGAAAATTTAAGACAAATTATGCTAATGACTCACATAATGTTAATCTTTTATTTCCCATAGTATTTTCAATGCTTGAGCACGTTTGGCCTAAATACATAGACACTTGATTTGACCTATTGTAGTTTAAATGTCTTAATAGATATTTTTCTTTATCTCATTTGCCCAAATTTATGAAAAAGCAAAATGCAGCTGAATTCAATATGAGGTGATATAAAAGTAATTGATAAATCAACTATAAAAAGCAAAGTTTTCCTCAGTTTGAATGTTTTCGATTTGAAATTAGATAGACTTGATTCATTCAAGTAAAACTACCTGTTTGACTAAGAATGTTTCACCCAGTAAAACCTAGGAGAGAAAGAACTAATTGGTTTACCGAGTATAATATGGTATTATATTTTTAAATGCACTGTGATACAATGTTTACATATTTAGTATGAGACTTGAGCATTAAATAGATATAAGCGGACCTGAACCCCTGCTCTGCCACTCATTTACCTGTGTCAGTTGGAAGTGACTTAGCTTCTCTGACATTTGGGGGAAAAAATAAACGATTTAAAATCAATACTGCTTCTAGGCCCTTCTACCATTAGGAAGTTGTCAGGCTGGGAGTGGGAGACATCATTCATAATAAAGGGTAAATAAATTTCTGAACTGCTTTGTTCAACTTACTCAGCTGAGACAGAAGAGATGAAAGAAGACAGACCTTTCACAATCTTTGCCAGTTCTCTGATGCACCCAGGTGAGACTTGGGCTGATGACTGTGTCTGCCACAAGAACATAAATACAGTTTTGGAATATGCAAGCAATAGTCCAGATCTTAGCCAGGGTAGAAAGTAAATGGTGCTGACTGATAATACAGGTCTTTGAATGTCATAAGGAAGCTGTGATGGAGAGTACCTCCAAGGAAACTGGAGACTGAACCCCATTAAGAGATGAAGCAGCAGCTTGGGAAAAGAAAATGTTGAGTGTCTGGAACCTACAAAATAAGATGCTCCATAAAAAACTTGGCATCATCAAAAATCTTCTGGAAATAGAGGTGTCTAATAGTATATTTTAAATTGATGTCCCAATTTTCCTGAAATGTATATCTCCCCTAAAACCAATGTTGATGCCCTATGTGAAAGTAATCGGCAAATTTGTGACTATTGCTTTCATGACACTTCCCCAGCCCATGCCCAGTTGCAAGCACACATGTGGAGGACAGTTCTGAACAAACCTAGACATATCTTATGGTGCTCTTCTGCATGCTTATATCCCCCTCCTTAGGCAATTCTGCCCCAGAGCCTTCTCAAATGATTCATTCTAATGTAATCCAACTTGGAACACAAGTGAGCATGCAGAACCATGTCAATCTTTAGTCACTGTGGACAGGGCATGGCAAATAGATGGTAGTTCAATAGATTTCTTGAAGGCGGGCCACTCTGAAAGCATTCTGCATGCTTCTGGGCATGGAAATTTACTGCTCACAACAATGACATCAGTGGTAAACTTCAAGTGGGGTTTTTTGTCTCCTCCACCTTACTCCTTCTGCCTCCTCATTCTTGCTTCCCAGGAACATCTCCCATAAAGTCCACCCAAGTCCTGATCATCCATGACTCTCCTCCTTGGTTTGGAGTCCCACACAGGATGCCTTGTGCAAATGGTTTTATAGGGAAAGCAAGGGCAAGGAGGCCACATTCAATAACAGAGCCAGAATAGAGCTGAGAGGGCCAGCAGGTGGGAAGAAAGAGAAGGCCATGCAGAAACAGAGTCATCAAGCTGTCGAAGAGCATCGACATCCCTGTGTGAAGCATGACAGGAGGCTAGAGCCAACCCCCACCCATTGGTTTCTAGTCAATTTTATTTTTATCTCAAATATCAGGGCAACTTTAATTAGTGTATATTTAAATGGTAGGCACACAATCAATAAAAGAAAATTAATTTATTAAAGCTGATAAGATGATAAGAATTTTACATTTAGCCAGTTTATTACTGGCAATATCTTCAGTTTCAGATTTAGCTCCAATGACTCTCAAACTTCAGCTTCCATTGACATCAGGTATAATTTTAATGAGGTATTTACCAAATGGCAGATAATGCATTTTGAATCTCAGGGACATTGGATGAGTTGGTGACAAAATGGCTTTCAAAACTCATTTCATGAGATTCCCATTCTTTCAGGCAAAGGATTACCTCTGGACACCTTGAATTCTACCTTCTCTTCTTTTTGGAATGTTCTTCATTGCCATTTGTTTTTGTTTTTCTATCCACAATACTATCATTATTTTGTTTTTCAGGCCTGCACTGAAGGCCATATGGTTCATGAAATCACCTTCAACCATATCGTAAGTTTCATGGTAATCAATCTTTCTTATCTTTTCATGTGCTTATTTATATTTTTTTAAATTCATCCCCTATCACAGAATGACATCTATGCTTCATTCATCTTTTACTTACATATTAGGGATTTCTGCAGAGTTGAAGCCTATGTTTGATTAATTTCTCAGTCCCCTTCAGTATACTGGGTGTATTTTTACTGCCCAGAGTGTTGCTATAAGGCTTCTCATGGACCTCCAAATTTTCATGTGCCCCATTCCATAACCCACTACTGTTAAATACTACCTGTGACCACCCATCCTATTTTGAAGCCTAATCCTGACTCCTGTATCTTAAACAAATACCTACCTGCCATCAGCATTTGCTTCCTTGTAGATTTTCTTATCTCCTCTTATTCATAGGGTACATGACCACCCAAGATATCTTCAATGTAAGCCTGTTGTACAGGAATAAGCAGAATCCCAATTTATTCTCAGAAGTTTCCAAGATTGGAGGATAAATTACAGTCTTCTAATTTATATATCTTGCAATGATCTTTTACTTTTCCTTCTCATCCGTGCTTCACCTGTTCTCAGATAGCATTGCATATCATACATCCACTATTTCAGAATATGTAATATTTATAAAGTGAGGGAAATTGTCATGTAAAATGATGTAATGTAATCAGTTTGCTCTGGGCATAGAGAAAGACTTTCTTGTGACCAACATTATAAATGTCTGAGCAGTATTAAGTCTGAAACCAAAATGGGAGGGTAGAGAGATTGCATTTGGCTCAGCTACAAAAACATCATTTCAGGAAGAAAAATCCAATTCAATTTTCAGAATTACTGGTTAAACCAATCCATGACAGGTCTATATAATCAATATCTACTGCCACTTACCTTGGCAGCATTCCTAGAGAGATCATTTTCCAAAATTGTCCTCTTCTCAGCCACTTTCCATTGTGTTTTATGTAAATTATTTTGGCTTGTCTACTGTATTCTTTTTTCCTTCTTTTCTTTTCCTTTTTTTTTTCACTTCTACTACAATAAAGGATTTAACCAATGTATTGCATTATGTATGAAAGAAAGGGTATTTTTAATCCCTATATGCATTTCACTTCATTGTGAAGTGAGTTTTAATATTATTCTAAGTTACCAGAGATGGGTCAAAATGTTTTCCCATTTTCAAAGTCTCTTGTAGATAATTCTAAACCCAAGGCTAAAAACCAAGTATTTCCATCTGCAATTTACCCCACTTTTCCAAATTGGCAGGCAACTTTCTGCCTTGTAACATACGGGAGCAGCTCTACATGTCTCCCTTGAAGGAATTAGTGTTTCTGAGTTAAGCAAAGTCTTTGGCAGCAGATACAGCAACTGGGTAAAGACTTGTTGGTGTCCAAAATATACGTCTGACAAAAGCACTTTGTCACAGAATAAACACCCAATTAATTTGGTCTGCTTAAAATAAGTGGATCAGGAATCACTTACCCTCTTAAGTACCCCCTTGTATCCTCAACAGCTTGTCATTATCATAAGAACAAATTCTAAACCTAGAATTGTGAATGAAAAGTTCCTGCATGGTCTGGTTGATGGCCACCTCCCCAACCACATCTCACCCACTCCCCGTCATTCACCATGTTCCAGTCACGCTGGCCTCTTTTCTGTTGCTTATGAAATAACCATCCTATCCCTTCCCTTCTCTGCCTGCAGTGAGTCTTTCATTTCTTCATGTAACAAGCAGGCTTATCATTTTTATCCTCCATTTCTCAACTTGGGCATCACTTCCCAGAAGAGGCATCCCCTGGTTGTACTACATAAGTGTTTCTCCAGGGATTGCTGACATCACTGGCTCCATAGCTTTTTAAGAGTTGATTTTCTTTCTTTTTTTTTTTTTTATTAGTTGCTTGTTTCTGTCTACCCATTAAGGATCAAGCTGTCTTTTTTTATCCCAGCATCCCCAGCACATAATAGGTAAGCAATGAATGTCTGTTGTATGAATGATGTCTCTAAGCAAGACAATTGCAGGCAATATCTCTCATGTTATTATTTGCTTGCCTCTGCTTTTGCAAGCAAAGAGTACTTTCCAGCTGTCTTTCAATTCCCACTACATCACCAGATCTCAACCTTGGCTGCTAAGAGCACAGAATTAAATCAACTAACATGTAAATTCATGGGGGAGGAGAAAGGAAGGAAGAGTACCCTGGAATGAAGAAACTAGGTGATATTGTTTAATCCTCATGGGAACTGGACTTTCAGGTATAGAGAACAATAATATTTAGTAGGAGGAAAAGACTTTAATTCTGATAAGCACTCTGTAGACTATCTCTGGCTAACTTTAAAAAGAAACCAATATCAGTCACCCAAAAGCAATGTTGTATGTGGTATACCACTACCTGCAGAATAACGTGAAATATATTTAATAATTTTAATGCTTTTATCATGGTAGGTAACTATTCAACAACCTCACATAGATGTCTCATATGTAATTCTGGGTAAAATGTTCATGTTAGATGAAATGAGACAGGAACTGAGAAGCCCCCATTAATGCCCCATATCTTTCTTTGCTCCATCAGAACCTTTTTTTTTTCCTTTTTTGATGTGTTATTTTTAGATATGCTTGACAGTAGAGTGTATTTTGACATATTATACATACATGGAGTATAACTTATTCTAATTAGGATCCCATTCTTGTGGTTGTACATGATATGAAGTTTCAATGGTGGTGTATGTTTCATATAAACATAGGAAAGTTATGTCAGATTCATTCTACTGTCTTTCCTATGGCCTGTGTAATTGAGATCATTTAGCAAAGATTGATACTGGGTAAGAAGATCTCTGATAAGAATTGGATTTGACCATCCAATTATTCCTATTTTTCAGCTGGGTGTAAGAATTCCAAAGGGATTAAAATACTCAGGCCCAAGAATTGAAGAGCAGAAGAGAGGACAAGATGAAGATTCTGCTGAATATTTTCTCATTTTATCCCGGTACAAAGAAGTCAAAATGCAAGAAAAGAACTGTTGCCTAATACCAACTGTAGTTGTCTGAATAGTGGTCCCTGAAAGAGATATCCATGCTGTAATCCTCATGACTTATCTCAGTAATAGTCATCTATGGTTATCACAGCAAAATGCCAAAGACTGAGTGACTTGACCAACAGAAATTTGTTTTTCTCATGGTTCAAAGGCTGAAAGTCTAAAAGAAAGTGCCAGCAGGTTAAGTTCTTGGAGAAGGCTCTCTTTCTTATCTTGTAGATGGTGACTTTCTGGATGTGTCCTTACATGGGCAAATAAATAAAGAAGAGAGAGGAGTGAGAGGGAGAGACCTCACAAAGGCCCCATCAAATACCAGCATATTGGGAGTTAGGACTTCAAGGTAAGAATTTGATATGAGCACAACTCAATCCATTACACCAGTGAATATGAACTAATTTAGAAAAAGGATCCTGGTAGATGTTTAGTTAAGGATTTTGAGGAGCAATCTTCTGAATAATCTAGATGGGACTTAAATCCAGTGACAGGTGTCTTTATAAGAAAAATGCAGAGGGAAGTTAGAGAAGAAACCATGTGAACACAGAGGAGAGATTGAAGTTCTCAATCCAAGCAAAGCAACACCTGAAGCCAACAAAAGCTGGAAGAACCAAAAATCAATGCTTCCTCTGAACCACCAGAGGGAATGCGATCTTTGATTTTAGACTTCTAGTGTCCAGAACAGTGAGACAATGAATTTCTATTGTTTTAAACACAAGAAAAAATTTACTAATGTCCAAGTTCTACCCCAATCCAATTAAATCAGTATCTTCTGAAAGTGAAGCCCTGGCACTGCTCCTGTTAAAAGCCCCTGAGGTAATAACCCAGCCACTGGATCAGGCTTGAGTAGCTCTATATTAAAGAGTTACCCCTTCCAGACACATTTCCATTTTATTGAGGATTTCTTCATGCTGAAAGTCAAAAAAACATTCTTGACCTCCTACAAATATATAAGATCTATTATCAGATATTTATATGCTAGGAAATATATATTGGAAGCTAGGAGTAGTGGCAATGTATGTTGGAGACTTTCCGATCCTTTAAAATCTGTTTGTACTTCTATTATGACTGGAAAACAATTTTTTAAAAAGAGATTTGAAAAATTGACTGATGGACAATAGGGAACAGTGGAGAATTTCTATATCTTTGGTTGACATGAAAAGTAATAATTCTAAATTAGCCTGTAGAGTAACATAAAAAGGGTGTTTTCTATCTTTTATGTTACATTTTATATAGTTTTTTTTTTCTTCCTATCCTCCTTCTGATCAATAGTGAATAAATCTAGCTGTACTAAGTGAAATAAAAAAGTAAAATAATCGTAACCTTACAGGGAAATAGAGACAGTTCATCTAACCCCAATCCTTCCTTTTTAACCTGCCATCAGAAGGAAATGCAGAAGGTCACCTTTTCATCTCTATTTCTTAAGAAAAGAATTAGTCATACATATTGTTAAATTGGCTTCATTCCCAAATAATAAATGAGAGATGAACTGCATTGAACAAAGGTACATCACTGCACTCAGAAAGCCATTTGCTTGCAACAGGAAATCAATGTAAAGCAGTCTTACAACATTGCATGACATTAAATGTCTATAATCACTTTATTCTGCTTAAGTCATATAGATGTGTTCAGCCAGCATTCTCCTTCTATAATCTCTCCCTAGGAAAACTCATCTGCTATCACAACCACGGGGATCACTTAGAAACTAATAGCTCTCAAATTCCCATCTCTATCCCTGGCATCCCTTCTAAGCTCCAGAGGCCACAGGGTGCAGTAGCTAAATATGAATATGTAGGCTCTGGAGTCTGAATATCTATGTGCAGTTCCCAGGCACCACTCAGAATTTTTTTTATCTCAAATAAGCCTCATTTTCGTTAGGTTGAAAAAACAGATGCATGCAGCCCAGTGCCTAGCAACAAGTACTTGATAAATGTTATATTTACTTAATTATTATTATTATTAGGCTTATCTTCACTGATGTCCCAGAAATACCTCAAAGACAAAACTGTCCAAAGCGAAGTTCATTATTTTCTTCAAATACTTGCTTTATCTCCATGAAGCTGCCCCTTCAACACCATCATCTTACCAAGTTATGTGACCCTAGGGGAGATGCATTTATTCCTCCTTCTCCCTATATTCCCTTTCACTAATTGTTCAGTTTTATTGAGGTATAACTGACAAATAAAATTGCATATATTTAAATTGTACAACATGATGATTTGATACACATATATGCTGTGAAATGACTACCATAATCTAGTTAATTATCATATCCATCACCTCTCATAGCTACATTTCCTTTTTCTTTTTTCTTTATTTAAATTTTTGATGATAATGCTTAATATCTACTCTCCCAGAAAATTTCAGTATTATTAATTATAGTTGTCATGCTGTGTTAAATCCTCAGAACTTATCTTATAAGTGAAAGTTTGTACCCTGTGACCAATATCTCTCCATTTTCCCTACCATCAAACTCCTGGCAATGACCATTCTGTTCTTTGTTTCTGTGAGTTTGTCTTTTTCTTCTTCCTTTTTTTATTAAAGCCTACAAATGTCATACACAAAACACACACACAAATTGAATATTATTCCACCATGAAAAAGAAGGAAATGTTTCCATTTGTGATAACATTGATTAATCTGGAGGATGTAATGCTACATGGAATAAACCAGACAGAGACAAAAACTACATGATCCCACTTTTACTTTTAGCTGCCTCAACCTATTGCTCTGCTGTTGCAGTAACTCATTAATACTTCATCATCTGCCCCTACCAACATGCCCAGATTCAGGTCATCATCTCTTTGATATTGCAATTTCCTTGTAACTGGTCTTTTGGACTTTGATCTTTTAACCTCTCAATGCTGTCTAATTTCTTCTAGGAACACAGATCTGAACTGAAAATGACTCTCCAACACACTCAAGTGCCTCACTTAACATTTCATTCAACGACTTTAAAAACTGAACTCCAGCCACCCTGTCTATAATTTGTTTTTAAAAAATTTCCAGATTTCTATCTGAATCAACCTTAAATTTTTGGGAGATGATTTTATAAATGAGAAATGCCAAACAACAACCTGAAAGTCAAATTGAGCCTGAAAGGCCATGATGATTCATCCTAGCACATCTCTTTCATCACTCTCTCCAAAATGTCTTATCTTTTATCCCACTACCTTCCTTTTCTTGAACACCTACACACTTGGTATTCTTTTTGCTTTCTATGCTGTATTTGCCCTGTTTACCAGGTAGACACTGCTTATCCTTCCACTCTTGGCTTAAATAATATCCTCTCCTTGAATGTTCTTTGTCTCTTTGGCAGATTTCTCCTTACGTGTGAATTCAGAACCTGAAGATTGTGTTGACATTCTAAGGGGAATGTTTACACTCAGGATGAACAACTAAACTGCAAATTGCCGCATCAAGGTAAATATGAGAGGAAGGGCCTAAGAAAGAAACAATTATGGCAAATAAGAAAAGCATATGGCAGAAATAACTACAGAGAGAGGTATAAAACACCTGAGTAGAAACAACAATTTCAGATCAGATAAACATTGAACAGTGTATATGTAGGAAGACTGAGCCTGCAGAAATTATCTAATCCTGCATTTGATATTAAAATACTGACAAGATATATTTAATACTGATTTATAGTAACCCACTCTTAGCATTTAATTTTTTAATTAATTGTGTTGATATATCAGTTGATCCTCCTAACAAAAGAAAATTTGCATTTCTGTTAGGTACAATGGTAACACAAGTGGAGTCTGAAATCTATCCTGTGCTTCCTTAGCCAAGTCAGGTGGTCTAGCTCAGGGCTATATTCTGGAAGAGCAACATCATTTTATAATTTACATCAAGGTTAGCTGCAGATTTTATAGTTCTATAAAAACTCAAGTATCTGTATCATTTTATCACATAATACCTGACATTGAGAGGAAATATTCATTCAGGCATGCATGCTTATATGTATGGAACAAATACTGATTAGACACTCCTTATGTTCTACTGTTCTTCTAATGTTGGTGACAGAACTAAAAAAAAAAAAAAAAGCAAATAAATCTCTGTTCTCAGGGAGCTTACATTCTAATGAGAAAAAGCAAACTCTCAATTGGATAGACAAGTAAAACAGGAAGTAACCAGAAAGCATAAACAAAATCAACAGAAGAAACAATAAGGAGATGTATATAAGAGACACACATGGCAAGGAAAAATAATACAGTCCGTAAAGAGGGTAAAAAGAATGGTAGTTTGGAGATGGGTTGCAATTTTAGAGTATGTTTAGGGAAAGCCTACACTAAAGAGAGCATTTAGGTGAAGACCTAAAGGAAACAAGGAATGAGTTACCCAGTTAGCTGGGGAAAGAGAGATCCAGGCAGAGAGTGGAACACATGCAAAGCCCTGAGAAAATTCCTGCCTGATGAGTTGGACACTCAGTCATCAGATGTGTATAGCACATACAATATGCAAAACACAGCTCTAATAATTTTACACAGAAAATTCATTTAGTCCTCAGAGCACCCCTCAGATATAGGGGCTTTTCTTACTCCCATTTCATAAATTTGTAAACTGAGTCATTGTAGTCAGATAACTTGTTCAAGATCTTACAACTAGTTAGTGGAAAATTTAAACCTAGGCATTTGTCCCCACACATGATGTTTATATCCATTCTCCTGTAGTGTATCTTTATAATTTTAAGCCATTTTAATCATCAGTAACTCAGAGTAGGACTACAGCTGTATTTACAAAGTAGAAAGAAGAAATTATTTTAATAATCTATTGAAGTTGGTTAACTCAAAGGGACAGCCCAAGAAATGTATATCAAAGTAGATACCCATCCATCTAATCCCACATAAAAAGCATTTCCACTTGAAGAGTGCTATGCTTGGATATAGTTTAAGATTGTCCCTCAAGACTTCAACTGTTGAATTTGTTCTCTGTGTTAGTAAGGTTTTTATTACTTTGACAAAATCAACTTAGCTGTGTCCAAAGCACAAGCATCATGGCAGAAGAGCTGTGGTGAACCAAAACTTAGTTCACCTCATGGCAGCCTTGAAATTGAGAGAGAGGAGGAACCTGGGGACTAGATACAGTTCCCAAAGACTTGCTCACAGAGACCCATTCCCCTCCCCTATTCCCACTTCCAACAGCATCTAGTACCACACAGTAGTCCATTCAGCTAATAATGAATTAATCCACTGACAAGGTCAAGACCTTTGTTTTCCAATAACTTGTCCAAAGCCCCACCTCTGAACATTGCTCATTGGGGAACAAATATGGGAAAAATGAGCTTTGTGGTGGTGGGGGGACATTCCTGATCCAAACAATGAGAGTTCCCATTGTAAGGCATTAATAGATTGGAAACTTCATCTGGGATGTTTAGAGGTAGAATCTTTGGGAGGTGATTAGGATTAGAAATGACCATCAGGGCGCAGTCACCTATAATTGAATCTAAGTGGTTGTATAAGAGGGAGAGAGACCAGAAACACACACACACACACACACACACACACACAGACACATGTATTCTTTGTTGATTAACATGTATACCCTGAACTACCCGGGACTCTACCAGTAAGAAGGCCATCACCAAATGTGGCCCCTGAAACTGGTACCTCCTCAACTGTGAGCCAAAATAAACCTCTTTCCTTTATGAATTACTAGTCTGTGGTGTTGTATTATTAGCAACAGAAAACAACTAATGCCTGCAGCATAAGGTTTTCTCATGCATGCAAGCATTTAAGTGATATACAATTTTGAAAGGAGCAACCACAACAAAGCACTCAACTTCAATCATCATGATTCTAAGAAATAGCTAAATTAATTGCCTACTTTGAAAAAATTAGGCAGGTAAATAGCAGAATCATTAACAGCAGATTCTACAACCAGATTTTCAGAGTATGAATCACATTATCATCATTTATTAGCTGTGATGTAAACAAGCCACTTAAATTCTCTGAATCTGGGAGATTTCTTCTGAGAAATATGGATAGTAATAGTATCTATGTTGAATTTCTATGTAGATGAATTGACCTAGCAGTGCCTATAGCAATATAATATTTGTGCTACATTTATTATTACTTTAGTAGCAGTATAGTATCAGTATCCCATGTTAGGAATAAACTCTGGTGATAGGCTGTATGACTTGAAATATCCTATAATTCACTTTCTAGCTGTGTGTTTTGAGAAAGTCACTTGACTTCTCATTGTCTTAATTTCTCATCTGCAAAAGGGGGACAATAACTACCAACTTCATAGTGTAGTTGGAAATATTAAATGACTTAATATATGTAAAATGCTTAAACCAGTTCCTAACACATAGTAAGTTTTATATTTTTGCTGATATTAACATTACCATAATGTGTCATTTACATTTCTTAAGGAAGTTGTCTTCTCTTCCATTTGTTTCAAGAAGACATGAACATACTAATACTTTTTAAGGTGATCAAGCATAAAAGTGTTTAAAAGTTGCTTCTGTCTCATTAGAATCCAACAAATTGAAAGCATGCACTAAGAGTTCAGATACTGTGCTAAACTATTTTCTGGAATCTAGGTTCATGCAAAATTTTTCCCTCCACTCACTACTAACGTGAAAATTAAAGTAGACTTAGTTTTTTATTTTCCCCTCTACAATGACCATAATCTTACCAAGTGGATGTTTTCAGTATTCACTAAAGTTTGACGGTAGAACCCCAGTAGACTATAAAGCTCTATGACACATGTAATGGTTTTTCTTATTATAGGATAGTTTGGGGCCTCTGCTTAACAACATACAAGGGAAAAGAAACTGAATCATAGCTGTAGTTACCCATGCTACTGGCGATTAATATTTGCAAAGAATGTGTTGTCTATATTGATATTTCATCCCAGGGTCTCCGCTCTTAGACTGCTGAGGCACTGCCATGGAGCTCCTCAGACACATAGTCTAGGTGTTTTTCAAAGATATCATTACCTTTACCTTAACTCAAATCTCAGAAAAAGCTGCCAAAAAGCTAAATTGCTGTGTAATCAGTGTGGTTGGCACTCTTAGCAGAGTTGGCAAAATACAGCAAAAATTACAACAGATATCCACACCCAGTGCTATCTATAAAGGAAAGCAGGTCTCTAAGCAGTTCTCTACCATGCTTTCCATGAGCCATCAGGGACAAGGTCCGTACAGAAAATACCCAATATGTGTGACATACCTTGAAATGTTACTATAAGGCTATTACATTAAGGAAGTCTGAATATGAAAATTCCCACCTCTTACTGCATAACAGTTTTAGTTACCATAATTATCTCATCATGAATATTATGAATTTTCAACCTATAGGTTCTACTACTATGTGACTCCAATGCTGATGTGATTATTTTGCCTCATTTTGAAAGTTTCAATAAAGACTGACATTTTCTATCTCTGTAGATACTTCTTAAATCTGAAATTCAACTATTCTAAGTTAAAAAGTGAAGAGGAATTGTCTATTGACATTATCATTAAAAAATAACGTGGAAAATACATGATACAAGGGATAAATTTCTGGTATTTAACAAAGAGGTTTATTATAACCAGGAGAGCACACTTTTAATAAGTTCATAACTTGTTTATGATCAACATTTTTCAAATGGTTTCAAATTCATATGCCCCTCAGGATCTCTTTGCCAATTTTCTACAAAATCTATTTAGAGCAACAGTATTCAACCTTCTTTGGTTTTTTAATACTTGAAGAACCTTAAAATTCTGGATCCAAAGTGTGGATTATATATAGAGAAAGATCATGCATATGATAATAGACATTAATAATTCCTGATATCAGAAAAAGATAACTCTCCATAAGTCATGAAATTTTCCTTCTTCTTTTCAATATTTTAAAAACATTACTATGGTCTCCATTTTGTCAGATTATGGCTCTGTGTTAACCCACTTTCCAATAATGCAAAAAAATTACCTGAGATAAATTGTTTTAAAAACAGAAAATGTTGGTTTTGGGTCACAATTTTGGAGGTTTCTGTCCTTGCCTGGCCCTGTTGCATTGGACCTGTGATGAGGCAGCATATGGGTGAGAACGAGTGGCAGCATGGACACCCCATTCACCTCATGGCCAGGAATTTAAAGAAAAAGAGCCACAGACCCACATCCCACAACTCCCTTCCTAGGTATACTTCAAATTACCCAAAACCTCCTACTAGGTCCCACCTCTTAGAAGTAGGACCTCCCTATAGTTCCAAGCTGAGTACCAAGCCTTTAACCTAGGGGCTTCTGGAGAATGTTTCCAATCCCCACTACAGCAGAGTCCAAAATGTGATGTGTCTGAGCACAACTCATGGCCATGATTGAATCACTACAGCATGTCAGAGGTTCCAGAGATTATAGACATTTGCTGATACTTAATGTGTTTAGGGTTAGAGATTCACTGTGACAATTTTGTCATGGCAAAAGGTATGAGGTTTTTAAGATGATTCTATAAAACTATATACAGTCTTCTTTCATCCCCAGGAAATTAGCAGCCCTGCATTTTAAAATAAAAGAGCACCAGAACACACCATTTCCAGAACCATAAAAAATGCTAACATCCAGAGGATATATGACCCTACAGGACCACTCCAGTGTAGTTCATGGATAGAAACATTTATTTATTTATTTAGAAATTATAAAATCACATCACTAGCTTTAATTGCAAGTGTTAAATATGTAAGGAAGAGTTGAAACGATAAAACTTTTTCATTTTCTGCAGTGGTTTAAGAAATTGTGTAAGGATTTCTCCCAGAAAGCTACATGGAAATTGGAATGTGAGATTTTTCAGCTCAGGAATCTTTCAAGTTACTGGGGGGGCTGATATTGCCTACTTCATTTGAGATCCAATTTCAAGAGAGTCCAGGGTCAGGTCCCTTTCAGAAATGCTCGCCTGTTTTTAGTTCTTATTCCCCCTCCTCCACTTTCCCTTCTGAGCCAATTGCTTAAACCATTGCCTCATTTCAGTCTGAAAACTGCTTTCACACCCATTCCTTCATATATCCTAGGATTCTGAATCCTCTAGATTCTGCTTCTTGACATTTATAGAACTGGCCTTGGAGTTCAGAGAGCCTTTTTCTCTCAAGAGCCTGATCCTTATAAATGAAAGTCTGGCTGGCGGTCAAGACTACTCTTTCATCTGCACTCTTTAAACATGGTGATTTTGAAAGTCAAAGTGATGCCTTCACCATTCCTCATTCTCATATTACAACTGGACCTCCCTCCCGTTCAATGAATAGAGCACTCTGAAGTAACCTGCATTAATCACATCAAGTGGAAAATACACCTTTGGTATGGACTGATTTGGGCCTCCCCCGTTCATGTGTTGAAGTCCTAAATGTCAGTGTAACTATCTTTGCATATAAGAGATTTGGGAAGCTATTGAGGTCAAATGAAGCCAGGAGGGTATCTTTCTATGAGAAAAGGGTGTCTTTCCTCTTAAGAGAATACCAGACACTTTTCTCTGCTCTCTTTGCATACATGCATAAAGGAAAGGCCATGCAAGGATGCAGGAAGGTGACCAACTGCAAGTCAGGAAGAGGGCCCTCACCAGAGAGCCACTGTGAGGGCACTTGGACTTGTAGCCTCCAAAACTAAAAAAATATATATTTATTTTGTTAAAGTCTCCATGTTTGTGGCAATTTGTTATGGCAACCCTAGCTGACAAATACAACTGATAAAATTTCAAAAATAACAAAAATTTGTAGTCAACATCGAAAACTTTAGTATAAAGACTTTGTTCCTCCATTTAAAACAGTATTGTCAAATCATGGATAAGAAAGCCTCAGATATTTCATCTCGAATATGTCTATTAGATGGCTGCTGAAATAATTCTAGAAATCCAAATTTAGAAATACTGATTGTTTTTACTCTAAGTCATAATGCCATGAGCTACCATTTGCAACTCAGAATTTATTTGTTCAATATATGCAAAGAGGAGACTAGGCATAGTCTCTGCCATCAAAATGTTTGCAGTTTAATAAGAGAATAGACTTAACCAAATAGCCACACACTTACCAGAGGTTTAAGTGGGTTTGTTAATCCCATTTCCTCTGCATTTACTGGTCCCAGGTGGATGCATGAAGACAAGCAGGGGAGTCACATGAGAGCTGCATTTTTCAGGAAATGCACAAAAGTATAATTAATAATATCGGGCATATGCTTCAGAAATGTATTGAGATTATATTTTTGTAATTAGCATTACATATGAGGATTAAAGAATGAGTAATAAAGAGCCCCATAGAACTGAAGGATGAATTTGTGAAGAAAAATTGAAAGGAGGAATGTCCATAGTTTGACCAAATAAAACTGAAAGGGAATATGACAATACAAATGAAAAATTTCACCAATAAGCCAAAAGTATGGAAATGATTGTTTATGTTTTAGGAAACGAGAACTAGATTTATTACCAAAGATGTGTTTTAAAAGAATTGCATGAGCTAAAAATTGAAGTAAGAAATCCCAAGCATATTCTATTTGGTTACTAAAATGGAGGTCACCACAGGACATTTTGTCCACTCGTGGCTATCAGTACTCAAAGCATGTATGTTGGTAGGGACATCAGAGTGTTTTCTAATTTTTATCAGGAAAAAGAAAAGCAGGATAAGTTAGAAAGAGAATTTTCAAGAACAAGCCATATATATTCCTGCTCTGACCTGTCATCTTTTCTGAGAAAATTCAAGGCAGATCTAGGTACTTCTTACTGCTGTGAGAATTAGTCTCTGGACCCTACAAATGATTGGGCCAGAAATATCATGATGATACCCCTCTTTTCCATATCAAGCAGTCTCCTTGCTACTTGTTACATGGAAAGGTGAAGATCTATGGATTTTAACAGAGCTCTAGAAATACAAGGAGTCTCAATACCCTTAGTATTCCCAGCATATAAAATAGATTTATCCAGAATTGTAAAATATTTATTTAAAATATACATAATATTTTCAATTTTAAAAATTACCCTGAGTATACTTATGAAGACACAAATGATGTGAATATACTTTGTATACAACCAGAGATATGAAAAATTGTGCTCTATATGTGTATTATGAATTGTAATGCATTCTGCTGTCATATATAAAAAATTAGAATAAAAAATTAATTAAAAAAAAACATTGTGAGACTGTAAGTCTATTGAAACAATTAAGAAAACCAGTCTTCTAAAATTCCATATAAGAAAAATATACTAATAAATATTTGTCAATTTTCTTTTTTTGTGTGTGTGGTCCTGGGGATTGAACCCACGGTCTTGTGCATGCGAGGCAAGCAATTTCCAACTGAGCTATATCCCAGGCTAAATATTTGTCAAGGTTTCTTTAAATTATTTTCTAACATATATTTTAAGTAGCAATCAAATATTATTAACAGGACAGTGTCATGTTTGTTTCTTCCTTCAATAGGCTCACTTTTAAAGATGTTTCAAAGAGAAAAGTAAATGGATATAGCTAGCCAAGCATATTACTCTAGCCCCAAGCTAACACAGGGCCTAATACATAAAGCATTCTATGCCAAAATGGTACAAGTAAAATAGTCTACTTCTTGACTATATTTATAAAGGAAGCCCTTGAGCACATGAATTAATACATTTAAGCACACGATGTATTATTAGTGTCAGAGTTATTTCCTGGCATCTCGAAATACCAAGACAAACAGCATCTTTGAATTCTAAGATACACCTTTCCCATCTCCTACTAAAGTCTCTGTTGTAGCTGCATTTATCAAAATGGGACATCCCTTGGATTTAAAAACTCTCTCATCACACTGCTCAGCCTCTAAAACAGGAAGACCACCCAAAAGAAGGCTTTGATCTAAAAGTAATGCTGTACTTTTAAAAATTGAAGAATAGGCAACAGCAGTGGTCAATATGAAAGTCTTTGATCCCTTTGAATGAGTCCCTTTGGGATATCCCAAAAAATAGTAAGAAAGATATATGCAAGAATTTAGATTCATAGGCTCTTCAAAGTCTACAATGTAATGATCTTTTCCCCATTGAGAATTTTGAATTTGAGAATTCTTTCAGCTTAGTAAACTCATCTGAATTGTTAAAACTAGAAAAGGTTATAATTCAGACAGCAAAATTTCCTCTACCACTGTTCATCATTTACTAATTTTAAATCAGAAGCACTCATTTTAACAAAGGATTGCTCAAAATAAGCAATACCTTAGAAAATTCTAAACATCATAAGACTTAAAATTAAAAGAAATGAGGCAAATTTTTCTGATAGATTTTTCTTTATGTGGTTCTATGAATGCATAGATTGTTCTTGGCTGTTTTTAAATTCTGATAGAAATTGTGGAATAAAAAATAAATTAATTTTAAAAATTAATTAATTAATTAAAAAATAATAATAATTGAATATGATTTTGTAGAACTATGACTAAAATGTATTTAGTTTCATATATTGAATATATATTGATATTCAAACATGTTTCCACAGCATCAGATGATTACAAGTCCTGGACATTGCAATTAGTTGAACAGTGAAATCGTTAAATACAAGGGAAAATTCATATCTTCTGCCATTTGTATCAAGACACTAAAGAAGCCTCAATTTCATGTCAGCTGTGAAGTTTCAAATTGTTGGTTTTCAGTAAGAAGTGAGTTTAGATGTTTCTATCATCCAGAGAAATAAATGGATGGTATTTTTCTGTATATTCTGACAAAAAGAAGAAAAATTAAATTTTTTATGAGGGAAGAGCCTATGTGCCTTTCTGACCTTATTAAATTTCGATGAAGAGTCAAAGAAAGCAAAGTCACTTAAAATGCAAAAAAAAATACCAGTCCCTCAAAAATCCAAATGCCAAATGTTTTCTCTGATATAAGGAGGCTGATCCACAGTTCAGTTGGGACAGGTAGCATAGGAGGATTAGAGGAACACTAGAAAGGTCAATGGGGAGGGAGGGGAAGGAAAGGGGCAAGGGGGTAAAAAGAAAAAAAAAAAAAGATAGTAGAATGACATGGATATCATTACCCTAAGTGCATATATGAAGACAGGAATGGTATGAATATACTTTGTATACAACCAGAGATACGTAAAAATGTGCTCTAAATGTGTATTATAAATTGTAATGCATTCTACTGTCATATACAACAACTTAGAATTAAAAAATGGAAAAAAAAAGAAATTGTGGTTAAAAGTTTGGGCTTAATAGTGGTTTTTAGACTGTATTTCAAAAATTCACTACATTGAGTTCGACAGAGAAAGGTTTGATTTTAATTAGAACTTAAATCTATATTGAACTCTTTTTAAATTAAATGTGAGCATGCTCACTCTATATGTACTTACTTCTCTACCCCTCCCCACCTTTTCCAAAAGAAATAAGAGGCTGATAGACATGGATTCAAATTCTGATTCTACTATTTAGTAGCTCCTTGATTTGTGCAAACTCATCCTTCTTCTTCTAGATTTTTCTATCTAGAAAGACAGATCATGGTAGAACATGTCTGAGAGTTGTCCACAGGGTCAAACAAGATGCTAGAGAAAGCCAATACAGCATAGTACTTCAAAGTCTAGTCCTAGAGTACTCTACATGATATCACTGGACCAGCTGTATCATCTTCACCTGGGAACCTGTTAGAAATGGAAATTATTAGACTCCACTCCAAACCTAAGAGTGATCCAAGCCATCTGTGTTTTAACAAGCCATCAACTAGAGTTGAGAGTCACTGACTTAGACCCAGATGTCATTGGTTGTTTGAACCCTGTCTTGCTACATAGCTTCACAACCATGGGATAGTTACTAGATTTCTATGATCCATGTCAAATATTTGAAGCATTCTGATAAATGTTAACTACTACTAAAAATCTTGAGGCTAGTACTAAATACATCTCAGGAAATGTTATCCAGTAGCCTGATAAATATCATTTTATCCTCATTTTTATTGTTGCAACATTTCATTATAAAAGAGAATCAGGTAACAACATTTATGTCATTATGTTTATCTTCAAAGTAAGGAAAAAGGAACTGAAAGCTGGTGGCTACATATAGAAATTTATGTATATTTTAAAGTAAGATTCTAGAAAGATGTTTGATATATATATTTAATGTCCAAACAACTGCTACTGCTTTCCCTTGTTACAATCGAACTTATTGGAGGCAGACCTACTAAAAGTAAAATTGATTCACTGTGATCACTCATGTGGTTTTAAAATCCAAAGATTAAAAAGATCCAGCTTTCCTTCTAATCTGCTGATTTTATTTCTTTTGTAGTCCAAATGTCCACATATTGCCAGACTTGAGTACTAAGTATGACATGTCCATGTGGGTGTTTTTTTCATCTTCTGTATCTTAAAGGTTCAAAGAAAGGCAAATGTGCCAAAATGCATTTGACCTGACATTTAGTTCTTTAATGCTGTGATAAAAACAAAGAGAGAGGTGGGGGGGGGGGGAGATTGAGAATTAAGATACAGAGGATGGAGATGTTCATGCCGGGTGAGATGAGCATGAATTCAACAGCAAGCATCTGCTTCTTTATTGCCCAAGGTCCTGAAACTTCACAGAAATATGATTATACCATCTGTAAGCACGGGAAAGGCTTTCTAAGTATCTTAACTTGAAGTTTATTACATTTATTATGCTTTGCCATTATTTTCTTTTTTCTGTTATAAAATAATAGCTCATTAAAAGTCCACAGAGCCTGGAGTTTTCTCTGCAGGAAGATTTTTGACTACTAAGTCAGGCTCACTCTTCCTTCAGTTAACTAAGCTACATTTTCCCCCCAAGATTTTGCCCATTTTGTGTAAATTTTCAAAGTAGCTATCCTCAAGTTTTTCATAAAATCGTCCAATTATCTTTTTCCAACATCTGAAATAAGCCTTTTTTTCTCACTCCTTCTATCAGTTATTTGTGACCTTCTATTTTATTATTTTGAAAAGTATCATTGATTGAATTTTGTTCATTTTGTGAACTATTCAAAGAACATCCCTTTGGTTTGGTTCAAAAATTGTATTGTTTCCTTATAATATAATTCTTTTATCACATTACTGTTCTTTTACTATTCTTTTATTTGTCTTTATTTTTTATTTCCTTTTATGATATATGAAACTGATGTTTAGCCCATTGATTTTCAACTTCGTTTCTCAGTAATGTTTTAACCATTTCCTAATAGTTTAAGACATAATGGTATTTGTATTATCATTTTCTTTGGAATATTTACTATACCTATAATGACTTGTTCTCTTTGTTTGTTTTTGAGATTTTAATTTCTAACAATATAGAAATACTCTATATTTCATTACACATTGAGTTTGAAGTTAATATGTTTGTCATAATAGAAACTTGCAGTTTGGGGCTAGGGTTGTGGCTTAGTGGTAGAACACTGGCCTAGCATGCATGAGACACTGGGTTCAATCCCCAGCACCACATAAAAATAAATGAACAAAATAAAGGTATCAATAAAAGAAAGAAAGAAACTTGATATTTGGTCAAAATTTGTTCAATAAACTTTTGAAAGTAAAAAGATGCTCTGAAAAGATGGAGCATTCTATAATTACATGATATTAATCCCTGTATTTCATCTCTACTTATTTCCATCTCAACCTGTAGTCATTCATAGTTGCTGTATGTTTAAGTTATCATTTTAATCAATTATTCTTATTATTAATTTTACAGTCAACAATCATTCTGATTTTCCTAAATATTGTTATTGATTGTTCTATTTTTATTTTTGTGCAACTCCTCCATGGATAGAAATTCAATATATGGAAGCCAGGCGCGGTGGCACACGCCTGTAATCCCAGCACTTGAAAGGCTGAGGCAGGAGGATCGCGAGTTCAAAGCCAGCCTCAGCAATGGCTAGGCACTTAGCAACTCTAATAAAATACAAAAAAGGGCTGGGGATGTGGCCCAGTGGTCCAGTGCCCCTGAGTTCAATCCCTGGTACCAAAAAAAAAAAAAAAAAAAAAAAAAAGAAAGAAAAGAAAAAGAAATTCAATATATGGATAAGTCAGGGTAGTCAAAGATTAGCAACACTTTCAACATGGACCAATTGGCTTAAGAAATGAGGATGACATCTTCATCCTCCTGAAAGCTATTTCTCATTTGGTTACCAACTTGGACTGTAAAAAAGATATATACTTCATATTTTGTTTGTTTATCATTTGTTGTTTAACTGAGCTGCTCCTTTTGAAGATAACAAGATTTTTATAGATATGAAATATAAGCACCCATCTTCTTTGTCAGAATATGACTTAATTAGTATTGACACCAAAACAGATTTAACTCACATAATGTCTGCCATATAGTAACATGTCAGTGCATTCACTCAACTAATTTTTATTGAGTATCTGTTATGGACTTTTCCTAGTCAGAGTATAGCTTCCATCATTAGGAGCTTCTTAGAAATTTTGTGAGATTAAGTGAGTTTTAGAATTTAAAAAAAATAGACATTAAGGTATAATTTCATGTCATGGCAATTATTATTTAAAACTCAAGAATGAAAAGTATTATCATCATGCACTATATTTTGTAGGAAGCTATTTTGAGTTCCTTAGATGTTTTGATATTGTTAAAATATTTTTTTTGTTTTGAAAAGAAGAAAGTCAAAGCAAAGTGAAGCTCTTGTCAGAATATCTAAAAATGCTATCGGGTAAGTGAAATCTTCACCACAGTTTTGTGTTTTACTGTCTCAATAATAGTTTATGTCACAGAAGTAATATCAAGACTGTTTTAAAAATGTCCCCCAAACTTACTGTTAAAGCATGTGGCTCATTTCATAGAACCTGGATAAACAGAAAACTCAATGAACAAAGGCTATCTAAACATAAATTCTACTGAAACCAACTGCAGGACCTAATTTCAAAGCATTCTACAACATAATTAAAGCAGTAATTACCTGACTTCAGTATGAACAGTTGGAGGTATTCATTTTTCCCCAGCATATCACATAATTTTTACCTAAGAAAATAATCCCTTTACATTTCCAACAACAGTTTTGATTGATAGGAACAAGAAGCATTTGCACTATAATTTTTCAGTGCATTATAATAAAGTGAATGTTTTCTAAATGTCATAGTTTAAATTTCATGGGGCGTGAAATCTCCTTTGAAATGAAATTTAAAGCCTTTTTCAAATAAGAAGACTAATCTTACAGTCAAAAACACTTTATATTCCCAGACATTATTAACCTTGGAGTACTGCTTGTGAGATGATAATGCTTTCTGACACATTAAGATTAAATTTGTCTTGATATAATTATGTTAAAGAATACATTTAAAATAGATAAGTTTGCAAGAGAAGTATGTACAATAGTAGGATTCCCATTTACTAATAATAAATTTAACTACTCATCATTTGTATGCTAATGTTAACATATTTGAGCAGATCTCTTCCAAAAAAAAAACTATTTTTAGATTAATCATGGTGCTTAATGTCAAAAATGGTAACACTGAACAATAATATAAAAAAGTGATGACATTAAATTTCTATACTACTTTTAAATATGAAATCCCTCAGCACCACAAAATAAAGCACATAATTATACTTATTTTTTATTGGTAAAGTGCAAAATCTTTTTCATATAATCAGCTATTTTGGTACACTCCAAAATGTTTTTAAAATGTGGTTTAAAAATACATTAGCTATTCTTTGAACAGCTTATTTTAACGATTTGTTTTTAATTCCAACTAGACATATATGAAAGTTGTTTTGCAAAAGAAATCATGGCGATTGGCCATTTTTCTCCCAGCCATTCCCAATACAAAAGGCAGATGCAATCACATTTTCATCAGCTTTAAGCCTTTGAAAATAAAATGACAATGGAAAATGTTATGTATCTTTTACAATTTTTATTTCTTCTTAATAGACTAATAGTAATTTCATTTTTCATGATCTTAATGTTTTAAAATATGAAGGAAGATAACAAGTTAGCCATTTAAAAACTCATAGACTGGCTAGTCAACCTCATGATCAAGAAAACTCTCCCATGAGCAAGAAAGCTTAGATTGTTGTGGGACAATAAATATTCTATGCTGATTGCTGACTTCTCTCTCTTTCCTCAGGCTCCTTCAACCTAAATGCTCTTCTTTATGGCCCAACGATTACCACCTCTTCTGAGGTTTTGGCCCCACCTGGTGGCTGGTTTTGAGAATGACCAGGTGCTATTTCTTATCAATCTGCATGGGGGCATGGCTTCCCTTACTTTGCTTGTATGTTGGTTTCCCTTTGCTTGATAGGTGTTGCCCATGCTCCAGTTAATTTCATTACAGCAAATCTTCGTTTTATCCAGGAATACAGTCCCTTTAAACTGCCTTTGTTTATCCTCTCTCTGTGCGCCTAATAACCTCTTAACCATTAATCTCATTATCAATCTTCCAACCTCTCCAACTTCCACTTGAGGAAATATTGATATGGCTGACAAAACATGATATTAATATCACTAATAAGATGAATAAAAAGAAAGAAAAACCACAGAACACATTTTAAACCCTGCAAGAAACTGACAATTACCCCCTCATTCCTAACAAAACTCATCTTCCAAAGAAATCAGTATGCCTCAGCACCAAGACTCAAGATGTATAGTCATCTTCTTTTCTTTTTCCCATTTAATATGCTCAATTTTTCATGTCCATTAAGGAAAAATTTGTGTAGTATGTGTGGGTATGTGTGCATGCCTCTCTCTCTCTCTCTCTCTCTCTCTCTCTCTCTCTCTCTGTGTGTGTGTGTGTGTGTGTGTGTGTATGTGTGTGTGGGGGGGGGTGAGAGAGAGAACTAGCTTTATTCTTTTACTTAGTAGTCAAAGCTTAACTTTTATTAGAAAACGGTCTCCAAGTGCCAGTAAACCAACTTAAATAACCCATGTTTAAATTGTATACTGCTTATATTAAAGCCTTTTATCTTTATTCTCAGTTTAATTTCTCCCAGTAATGGAATATTCTGTTTACCATGCCAAGCACAAAGACACAAGTTACGATCTTCAATGAAAACACATATGCTAATTTATTCCTCCCAAGGAGAGACTTCTACATTTTTAATATGTATTAAAACACTGATTATTCCCAAGGGATTAATACTACATCATAGACCACCTTCTTTTCAGGCCAGATAAGATCTGTGAACTAGAGGTATCTGTAACCTTTAAAATAAGTTTATGTAAATGGCAATTCCATTCAAGACTAACATTATTACAATATCACTTTAATCGTTTGAAATGCAAAGAATATGTACAATTAAATTTTTGAAGATTTGGAAAAACTTGATTTTAATACCTTTTAAATTTAATTGAGTGTTTTGAATTTTTTCTCTTAGAAATGCCTCATACTACATTTCTTGTGATGGAATTTCAAACATAGTTCTCTGAAGATTGCCAAAACAACTAGAGATCACGAACAGGCAAAGAGCCAATCCAGATACTTCTTCTCCTATTTAAGTTTTCAACACAGTGGGAAATATTTTACTAATCATAGGCACAGAACATTCTGTGTTACAAGTTCTGTTCCAACAGAGTTATTCCTCAGCTAGGAGGGAGATGTGAGATATTTGTAGTTTGTGATGTTGCTCTAGCACTTTCCAGTTTATGAAGTGCTTTCCTCTATGTTATTTTATTTAATTTATTTCTGAGTTCAGTTCCTTTAATGAACTTGAATACATCAACAAAAACTTTTTTTTAATGTCAGCATCTAAGTCTATAAATCAAGGCAATAAAAATGTTGTTATTTTCAAATAAATACAGATTTGCCCTCTGCTGAGAGCTATTTTTATATTTTGGGGTAAGGTTGATACTACTAATACATATCACCTCCAGCATTGACTGCCAAAAATATTATTATATTACACAAATTAAAATCTTCCAGCACAAAGAATTAAATATTCAGGAGTCTGAAACTATTACTGTTTTTTAAAATTATGGAACCTTGTGTTATGTTACATAGAGTTTCAGACAAAAGCCTTTTTTGTAGGAAGAATTATCACTATACCAAATAATATCCATTCAAAATTATTACACAAATTATGTCTTTCTTCATTAACTGTATAGTTATATAAAGCCCATATGAAGTTGCCAATGTAGCACTGAGTACTACAATTTACTAGAATGCCATTTACAACTCTTGAAATAACCAGGACAAAGTTAACATTTGACACCATTTAAAAGCATGTCACAGAATCACTGATGTTTGTTTTAAAAAGATAAGCTGATTTTAAAAGTAGCAACATGTTAAACGACTCAGATGGAAACTTGTAAGTTATTATAGTCACTAGAATGCTGCAGAAAATGTACAAAGACAAGTTCCATTGACTAACTCTTCAAAAACACCTTTGAGACATGACCTACAGTGACATGTTTCCACCACATATTTGTCACATATGCTTTATGCTTAGCAAAATTTAAAAGTGAAATATGTCACTGGAGCATAAAGATTCTGAGTCAGACTTTTAAACTCTCAGCTGTTCAAGGTGAGCTGGTTTTATATCCCACAGCATCTTTCCTACAAAATCAAATCAAAACATACTCTTTGATATCATTGCCTACCAAAAGGCTAATAAGTCTTCTGATAGAATTAGCATGTTGCTGACATTTTAATCCTAACTAGTTCTTAATTATGAGACATCAAATAATTGACCAAATTCACCAATGCTGGTAGTAGTCTCTCCACCCTCACCAGCAACCTCCCCACTATACTGAAAATATGTATATGTAATATACATAAATATGTAATTGGATCTTCACAGCAAAACTTTTTTCTCAATTTCTAGTAAAACCTAAAGAAAAAAGGAAGTATTAATAGGGCTGTCTTGTGAAGTTGCAGAACGCCTGTAACATATGTTCCCTATCTTATCAGAATAGAGAAGCTGTTCAAGGAATGCTTAAGCTGTTCTGGCCTACAGTGTAAAAACCAAACAGGATGTCAAGAACACATCTCAAACTCTTCCGCTTAATATTATGTCTATTTTAGGCTCCTGAAAATATACATACTAATTAATGGAACGAAGTAACAGATCTAGGAGATGTTTAAAATCTTGTGACAGCCAAATGTGATTGGGACCTCATTAAGATTAAGATTATACATTGATGAGTTTAAGAAATGTTCTCATTGGCAATGGATACGATTTCATTTCTACTGGAAGTAACATACACTTCTAAGGAATTACTTGGGTAACATCTCTTTCCACAAAGTAATTACCTTCTATGTTTTGACATGGATGACACTTGTTAATGGCAGAGTCTCAAGGTGTTACAAATGCATAAATCACTGTCAAACACTCTCAATTACATAATGTAGGGTATTTTTATACCAACATCTCCATCAGCAAAAAAAGTACTTAGCAAGTTACTCTGCTAAGAGAATTACATAAATTCCTTTTAGTAAGGAAGGGTTCCATACTGAAAATAATAAAGCAATTTTCAATGCAGAGAAAAGGCTTTCGAATGTTAAAGAATGAGTTAAGTGCATTCAAAACTAAGCATGACACATATTTGTTGATGAGATAAAATTATGATGAAATTCAGTGATAGAGGAAAGCTATATTTAGTCCCACAGATATCGAACTATGATATCTCAAGTGAATGCTATTAATATTTGGTTTATATTTGTATATTGACCTGAACTACCAATGTATATGATCATAAAAGAGAACAAATTATACAGTGCAAGTAGCAAAATGTGCACATTGAATTTCAAACATACTATCATTACGAAGAGAAGAGGATTAATTTCCTAATTACATTTTACTATGAGATGACATTTACAGAACACATACTGCTTATTGAAAAGGAAGACACTTTAGAAATATGCTAATACCATCTAAATGTGAGAATCACAGTGAGATTTGGCTGTCATCATGCACACCCACACACATGACTGGAGAATTTGGATCTTGACCCTCCCCTTTTTCACAGAGACTTCATTGCACAGAATACATGTTTACATTTCCTTTTTAAAATTTTTTGCTCGGAACTGTGAAGCTGTGGTTTATAGGAATAAGCAGGCAAATCTAGTAGGCAAATCTATATGTTTTCCATATAATTAAGCACCATTTTCTTCTCATATCCCAGAGGAAATAGGTTATCAGTAGGATACTTTGTTATTTGGAATCATATCCTGGCATCAGAAACTTAATGAGCCTCGTATTATCTGATGAAATGTACCCACAAGTTAGATGGAGCACCAAAATCCCTGGGTGGGCAGAGAATCTGTACCAGGCAATCAGAGGTAGAAAACAGATGGAACAAGGGAAAACTTAAAACAGAGATAAAAGAATAGAAAGAAAAAAAGAAGCAGAAAGTAGGAACCTAGAGGGGACAGGATAAAAGCAAGAGAAATATATACTTTGCACATCATGGAACATTTTCTTTTGTGCTACAAGGTGGAAGAAAAAAGTTTTACAGTCTCGGCAAAGTGTTCAATGGAATGTGCTTTGCTGTAAGAAAAACGTGTGTGTGCGTGCGCGCGCACACACACACACACACACACACACACACACACGACAATGTTTTTACTGTAAAATTCTGCAAGAGCAACAAATACCAGTGACATCCAAGTTCACACTGTGTACCAGATACCAGAGGCAGAGAACAAACACGTTTCCTGCTTTCCAGTCTTTAAAACTATGATATAGTTATTTACGCTCATGTCACAGATAGACACAGAAAATCAGATGATATAAGTGATTTGCCCAAAGTGACAGTGGTCTTAGGAACGAAAGTCCAAATTTCCCACTCCATCCACTACACCATTTTGATAGATTTATTTACAATATTATGTATTTTCAGTATTTTGAGTAGAGTAAGGCAGCATGTGATATTTGCTTTTAGGCACAAATCCCCTGTGCAAGTGTTTCTGATATATACCAGCACCTAATCTGCATAACACTGTAGGCTGCATTTCTGAACAACTGCATTTCTTTTTCTCTCACCCTGGAGTACAGACTGAGCAGAGGCATGACCAGTTTGTCCCATCACAGAATCTATAAGTCACAACGATAGATGCAAAGATGGTCATGTGGTCCAGACCTATAGAACCAGTTGTTTGTCCTATTATTTTTCTTGTGTTTCTTTTCTGAAAAGTTTATTAGGGAAATGGAAAGGCAAAGACACCATAAGTGACAGAAAACAAATTTTAAAATGACCTCTTCAAAACAAATAGAAACCCAGGCTTGACTTCCCCAAAAGGATAAGATACTGGTGGATTAGCAATCATGTTTTCTGGTATCCCACCAAAAGTGGGGAGGATACAGACTGTTTATAGGATTGATGCAGAGGCCATAAGAAGGAAAGTCTGAAATCATAAAAAGGAAAGAGGAGGGTTAGACATTTCCAAGGAGGCCCAGACGTTGGGCTTTGCACACCTCAAATACTTTTGCAAATAGTTCTATAAACATTACTGAAAAAGTAACATGCTTAGTATTGCTTCCAAGAATTTCCCTGGATTTCTCCCACATGCCACATCACAACCCCAGGTGAACATGGCAGAACTAAAGACCACACATCTGAGAAGAAAAGCCTCATGCATCTTTAAGGAGAGTAGATGTTACTGGTGGAATACAGAGCCCCCTTCCACATAGGCCTGTGTTTAGTTAAGCAACTTCCCAGCAGAAGTATGTCACTCTTTAGGTGACCTTCTGTTACCAAGCTTCAACGCAGCCTAGTCTCTATTTCCGGTTTGCAAGACTTGAACACCAAGACATGTTGAACATGTTGAGAAAATTCATGTTTTTCCTTATGCAGAAGGAGATCATGGCAACCTGCCCCCAAATTGCCCAGTCCTCATGAATCTCTCACTGACCTGGATTGTTTTGTCCCACCATGGTGGCCTCCTGAGGAAAAGCAACCTATTATTTTTCTAATGGAAACTGGTAGAAGGATCTGTTGATTATGAGACTATCAGGCCTGAAGTTGCCCTTTGCTAAGTCTCCAGAGTCTAAATGTCTGAGACACAACCAAGGAGATTTAGGCCTACAAGCCCTAAAGGAGAGACAGAAAGAGGAAGTAAAGTTCTTAGCAGCATTTGGATCCCTACTTCCAAGCATCTTTAAGGCTAAGAGAGCTCTTCCTAAAGTTCTGCCATTTCAGTTAGCAGTTTCTCTACCTTACAGTGATGTTAGTCATTTAAAATAAAATTAAATCCTGACATATATAAGCGAACTCCTAACCCAGGGGAAAAAAAGCATGCAAATTTTTTACATAGCTAAGAAAAATCCATTTAATTGTGTAGGAAATTGATTCAAATGCCTAAAATATAAGAGTTGTATTTCTTATAAATTACAAATTATAAAAACAGAGCGAGAAAGGAAAGGAGGGAGAAGAAAGGATGACTCAAATTATGCAAATATGATGACATTATATGTGAATTCTGTTTTTAAAAGGTTATGAGGAAACATCTGCCGTCAATTTTAAATTTTTGACTGATAGAAATAAGGTTAGATAGCCCTGACCCACAAAGTAAGAATAAGAAAATGTACTTAAATCTGCCATTCTACTTTGTTCCAGATGAGGGGAAGCTTGTTTAAAGGAATAGCAGAAATTGGCACTCTTCTCAAGCTTGAATTCTGATCACACTTTTTCTTGGCCCTTAAGTCAATAAGGTCATCTTTGGCTGGATCTTTACATTGACATTGACATGTGATATCATCATGAAAAAGATCAGTGGGTTTCCACTTATCATTTAAGTTAAGGGAGGACTCTGTCTATCTCTTATTTGACCTCCCCATCCTGTTATCCATCCTCAGTGGCTACTTTTGAGGTAAACCCAAGGACATGAAGGAAAGGAGTTCAGAATCACTGACAAGGAAGAAAGATGATGATCTTTCCATTGGAACACCATGCACAGAGGAGTGAATCTCTAGGATAAAATATCAAAAAAAAAAAAAAAAAAAGGAGTAAATAGGGACCAGGTAATTGTACTGCTATATGCAAAGCATAAGGATATTTCTTTAAAGACAATGTGTAGACTTAAGGAATGAAGACTCTGGAATAAAGGTGAGATATCGAAATACCACGCAATGTAATTCCACTACTTTAGTCCATTGCTGAAATAAATTTAACAAAATTTTTGGAGCATCATAATTAAAATTAGTGAGACACCATAATCATATTATGTTTTGCCATATTTATTTTTATATGTCTGGTTTGTTTTGATTACTTAGTGTAACATTTCAATACAACTTCATTTGGTATAGCCAATTATGTTTTTATGTATAAATAGATTAAAAGCTATCCAGAGTTAGAGCAGACAATGTTTTGTTTTAGGAAAAATACCAAGATTTGCAAATTGCTAAAAAGAAAAAAGCTGATCTTTCAGAACACATTTTTATTTCTTACAAGCTTTCTTTTTATAGATTGTGAAGAAATTGAATTATTATCATGAATGAAGATTGGTGAAGGAAACGGCTGTACCGATTTTATTTTCATTAACTATTTTTGCCTTGTTGCTTATGCTATGATGATTACTAGGATCTTATGTTTTAAAGGGGAAATAAGAAAATTTTGAACAGGTTTCCCCCTCAAAAAAAAAAAAGTACAGACTGTCAATAAACATATAGAACTATGCTTAACCTCAAAAACAAAGGAATTCAAGTTACAATGAGGTGCTTCTTGCAGTGAAACTTTAAGAGAACTTTAGTGAAATGAAACACATCTAAATGGAACAGGGAATAAATTATAAAAGTTCTCATTTACTCATATATATGTGTATATATATATATGTATATATATATATATATATATATATGTATATATATATATGAAAGAGAAAGAGAGGATATGAAGAGCCAGGCATACTGCATCCTTCAGTGGTGAATAAGAAATCCAAAGTAAGGAAATAGTTCTGTTTATAGTGCTTTTTAAAGAAGACTGAAAAATTCTTTGTAGAAAAGGATCCTGCAGGATAGGCAGGATTTGGAATTCCTGCCCAAATAGGATACTTAGATGTCTCATGTGTGCAGATGCTCACATATTTTCTTGACTAAGTATGGTGGTGGGTTTATGAGGCTTGATAAAGAGCTCATTTTCATTTATTATATGGCATTTGAGGAGTGGCCAAGGGATGGCAAATTCTTTGGGGGAAGTATTGTATAGGTTCAGACTCACTTGAAGTTTCTTTGCGTTTTCTATCAGGTTCTTCAAATATAAGAAAGTGTTCTTGTTTATTTTATAGCATGCCTTTCCGTCCCATTTTTATCTACTCATCTATATGTCAGGTTGTCTGAGGGAGTCCTTTAAAAGTCCTCTAGGAAGCAGGTTAAAAGAAGACTTAATCTGATACTGTATTCCAGGCTCAGAGTTCTCTTTAAGCTCAGTGCCTAGCTGTTCTAAGCCTCTCAGCACCATAGAGAGAGATGCAGGTAGAACCCAGAAGTAGCAGAGAGCCGCCAGACATTGGGACTTGTGAATGACAAAAATACACACACACTCCATACTTTCCCAAAAGCCACAAATCCTTGCTTTTAAAGAATAGTTTGTCAATGGAAGTTTTATTTTCCAAACACCAAGAGTACCAGATGAAAATGTGATACAGAAGAAAAATAAGCACCAATAAAGCCATACATTGTAGGCAAAATCTTCTAATGACCACTGTGTTGACAGTGGATCATCTGTGGAGAACAATTTACAGATTTAAATCACAGTCATCATATTATTTCATAATTTTGTGTCTAATTTAAAATTCTTATTTTCCCAGACATTTTTTGCATACCAACATGTTTTATCTTAAACAAAGGGGGAGATCCTCTGAATAGACTCAATGGCCAAAAATATTTCACTACAAACACTAAACCAAGTACTTCATTGATTGACAGCAACAACAACAAAACTTTTCATCAAGGCAAACTAGGAACCATGGACCCTTTGCTATAAATACAATTTTATTATATAATAGCATTGACCATTCATTTGCATGTTGTCTGTAGCTACTTTCATGCTGCAGTGGCAGAGTGGAGTTTTTGCAAGAGATATCACCTAGCCCCAAAGCAAAAATATTTTACTTCCTGGACCTTCACAGAAAATGTTTGTCAATGTCTGTGTCTTAGGAGGTCTCTCAATACCTACATGTTTATATTTTAGTTACAGCTCTAACAAGTGGCAATACTCATTCTCCCAAACAGAAAAAGTAAAAAGGAAGTGAACAAATATTTGTAAATGAAAGAATTAACTTTCCTTCCTCCCCTACTCTCTGACAGAAACTGAGCATAATAATGGCCCTGAGCTAAGGTATAATGGAGTCCTTACTATAACAGTTTCTTCAAACTTTCATTTTGGAAACTAAAGGTACAGCCATAAAGATATATAATTTTTTCTAATTCCCAGAAGGCTCAAAAGAGTACCCATTTCAATTAGCAAAAGACATAAGTGGTTGGTACCTTGAATAATAAAGAGCTTGACTGACCTATGGAAAGGCTAGTGCCTTGAAAATATAAAGCATTTTGAAAAATATTCGTCTTCCCCTCAATATAGATTTAGCCTACTATCTACATTAATTAGTTTTATTCTTGGCATGTTATGTGTAAATGTATCCAACTATTCTGATCTTTACTCCCTGAAAATGTGAGACAGAAAAGACCCACTGAAACTCATATAGGTGGAAATGGCTAAGAACAGATTTGCAGAGCACCTGTATGTTGGGGCTCAACAGCAATGCTCAAAGGGGCATAACCCCCCCTCCCTGGTCTGTTTTGTAGAACTGGGAGTGGGAGTGGTAAAAGTGGAATCAGCATAGAAATTAAGAATATGCCTGTGCTTTCTTAAGTAATTCTTCTTTAGAATCTGGAGAAAATCATATTTCATGCATTTTCTTTTCTTTGTTCTTTAGAGCTAAACTGTGAAAGACTTTTAAATAGAACAAAAAAGATTACTGGATTTCCTAGCCTATTTTCTGCTACTATAACAGAATACAAGAGACTTGGAAATTTAAAAACAATAGAAATGTTTTGGCTCATGGTTCTGGAGTTTGGAAAGTCCAAGATTGAAGGGGTCCATATGGTAAAAGCCTTTGCATTAATTACATGATAGCATGACAGAACACCAAGTGAGCACGTGCCAGATAGAAAAAGGAAAATCAAGCTAAACTCTTTATTACAGGACCTCACTCCTGAGATAAAGAGCTGACTTTCAATAAAGGCATTACTGTACCCATGAGGGCAGAGCCTTCATAACATAGTCTCCTCTTAAAGACCCCACCTCTTAATACTGTTACAATGGCAGTTAAATTTCAACAATACATTCAAACCATATCAGTGGATATCTTCAATGAGAAAGTAAGTATTATCTAGCACACTCTCCAGATCACCTAAATATATGTCATAGTGCCTTTCATTGTCTGAAATCTATTTATAGCTCTGTGAATTGTAGATAACCCATAGTAATTCAAATAGCATCTGTACAGCAGAAATACTATTGATTTCCCTCGTATCCCTTATTTCTGCTGTCCCATAAATAAATAAAAATAAAGTTTTGCATTTATTTGTAAATTCATTTCTGCATTCCTGATTAATCTTGATAAGTGTGATACCATACAGTTAAGTATTAAAAGTGCGGGATTTCATAAACCTGAGGGACTAAAGTATGTAGTTCTGGTCAGCAAACTGTTTAAAATAAGGACATGTATAATTTTTTTTTTCAAATTTTAATTCAAAATGGTGTTAATAAATGAAAGCCTTGGTGGTTAAAATAATGAGCTTTAGTTACCAGGGAATCAATCAAATGAAACACCATTTTTGCTAATGATGCTGGGTAATAGGGCACAGTAGAAAACAGGAAGAGTATCTTCTTTTTTCTGAGCATAGACAAGAGCACAATATTTACTGCAAAGGAGAAATTCAATGTTCAATTGATTCCTGAATTTGCACAGAGAATATGAGTTCAATCCAAATAATTGAGGAGGAAAAAATAAATACAAGCAACCAATATGTGGCCATGGAAAACCACCTCTGCTCAGGCTGTATATAGATCATTTAAAATTTATCCCACTGAGCAGACCCTAAATTCTGGGGAATATTGAAAAAAGAAAACAAGTTTATCAACAAACGCTACTTCCAGATGGGTACCTGTATCTATTTTGTGGACTGATTCAGCAACTATTGTGATCCCTTGTGAAAGGACAATGCAAAGATTTAGTTCAGCATCCCTGTCCCAAGACCTTAAGACTGATGCATGATGACTTGGGGAGAAGCTCAAAACCTGTCAATGATGGCATCCCGGATGCTGAACAAAAATATCTTAGGAAAGAGGTTTGCAATCTATGGCCTGTGAGCCAAACTCTGCATTGTTTGCTTTTAAAAGGAAAGTTTAATTGGAACACACTGACTTACATATTGCCATAGAGACTGGGTGGTCTGCTACAGAAAATACTGGCTGATGGCCTTCCTCCAGACATTAAGAGGGAAACCTGCATTCATGAAACCTCTAAGCTAGTTAGAGTTTGCAAAGGTAACTAACTATGTACTGATCTCCATCGTAGAACCAGATAACTAGACTTTGAGGGAACTAAACTCACCAATGATTTAATTCTATTTCCAAGCTTATCCCATGAGGTACCACCAAGTTTCCTTGTTCCTATTCTACAACAGATCATGTACTTCTTGCTACATGCTATTTTCTTCTCAGCTCTATCCAGATGAAGGAAGAAGCTTGCTCTTGAACTCTTTCCAGGTGAATATTCTGAGCTGCTAACTTGAGTTTTTCCTGCAAAAGACATAACTGCAGAAGTTGAAATGGACAGATAATCTGAAAAAAATCACCTTTGAACCGAAACTAGCCTTTCTGTCACCTTTGTTCCACACTTTCTGATTCTGATGTCGTAGTTGGGCTTAAACTCTATGGTAGATATTAAAGTCCCTCCATTGAAGATTTAATTTTTCACATGTAAACTTTTAAAAATTTTATTACATCTATTACAGATAATTTTTTTTCAATTTTCAAAATACTTTCACCAGTGGTTTAAAAGACAATGGACTAAATTTTGAGTGGCACTTGCTCTGGTACCTGAGAGTCACATCAGAGATTCTTGATCTGGTGTGAAGAAGAGAGGAGCTAGAAGGATGCACTCGTGGTGACACAGAGAAAAGGAAGAGCTTGAGAGAGAATCTAAAGTCTGGTGACAGTTGTAAAAAAATAACATTGAATAAATGTACATGGAGCAGTTTGTTTTTAACAGAAAGCTGTGACATAGAAAATGCCTTAGTATTTGTACTGCAGCTTGTATTTTACCATAAATTGTATCATATGCATACTAGTCATGTCATAATATCAAACAATCTGGTTTTGATACAAAGATCAAAATTTATGTTTTTCACAGAATAAATATGTTTCAGAAAGAACAGGTGGCCCTTCCACTTGATCTGGTACCACTTTTCATCCTCCACCTTGCAATTAGCTCTTGCTTTTGGCCTCTGGAAATGTCAGCAGGACCAGGACTTCTCTGTCCATGCTCCTCAAGAAACAGGGAGCCAACAACCTTTGTCCAATTGTTAAATGATCCTAATCAGTCCAATCAGATTTTTAGTACCAGTTATATGATTTAAGCCCTCTTCGCCTTATTCTTCTTCCCCAACACTGATATTTTTGACACTTTGAAGTTGTTCACAATTCCTTATAAAAGGGAAACTTTAAACTCCAAAATTCAAGAAAAAAGATTCAAAACACAAACACACAGATAACAAATAATTATAAATTATGTTAATTTAGCTGAGGACCATTCACAAATATTAATAGCAGATTGCTCCACATTCTGAAAAATGGATAAAGAATGGGAAGCCAAGGGAAGATTGTCTCAGGAGAGGTTCATGTCACCTTCAAAAATAAGCTTGTGCCTAGAGTCAGTCTTCTTTAAGAAGGTGTTCAATGTTGTCCATTGAATTTATACCTTATAAAAAGTTGAGAAAAATTAATATTTAATGCCCTACCATATATTTTAATATTGTTCTTGCTTTCTTCTGTTTCAATCTGTCCTGAAGTTTCTTTTGGGAGAGGGAGAATTCAAGTAATTTAAGAGGTAGCACTAACAAATGTATACAGAAGATAGCATTTGCAGATTGCTAAGAACATTTTTACAAATCAGATAAAGCTGTAGTTCAAGCTTACTTTGAAAAGCATCTGCTACAAAGTTTATTTTCTCCCTTCTCTGAGGTTGTTGATAGTCATTGATCATTATTTTGGTTGACAGGTATCTTGCACTAACTTAGGTTTCTGTCATTACGTATTAGCATGCAGATTTCTTCTTAAAGTGAGCATCTGAATGCACTCTACATATAACAAGAGAGATTGCAATTGTCAACACAGTTTTGCTGCATATTTAAGATGTATATTTCTTACTTATTGCATCAAAGGTCTACTTTTTAGGTAGTTATAAAGCGATTGGCTTTGAGAAAATGCTTAGATGCACAATTTTAGTTTACTTGTTTCTAAAAGCAGCTTAAGCTAATCTAACCTTTTAGCAAATGTGGTTCTGACAAAATTTATATAAAGTAAATATAGGTCAGAAATCCCTACCCATATCTTCTGCTTATTCAAAGAGGCTGAACTGAGTAGTCAATGAGCTATGAGGGACCAAGTGAAAGAGCGAAACAAAGTTAAAGTCATGGAGAGTGAATTAGACCATATTCATGAATAAAGACTGAAAAGAGACCATTTTGCCCAAAGGACACTGAAAGAATGGACATGGTTTCAGAAGAGAAACCTTGTTTTCATTGACAGTTCCCCTATGACCTGACTATATTTATTCAGACCTTTATAATAAACCTCCTTTTTTTGTTTAAGGAGACTTGAGCAGATTTCAGTTCCTTGAAAACAATGATTCCTAGCTATAATAAATATTTGTACCAGGGCATAACAGAGAAATGTATAAATTTGCCTATTGCTTTGAGAAGCTGGGAGAGAAAAGGCAGGAAGGGCCAGGAAACTATCTGTAGCATACAGTAGGATTCACCTAATTAATTCATTCACTGTAATCTGGGGAGATCAAAATCAGCCACTGAAAACATTTGGTGGGATTTGGTAGCAAAATTTAAGATAGATAGATAGACAGAGATAGATATCTTTATGACATTAAATGCAGTTTTAGTAAGAAATAATTCACTTTGGTCCATGGTGACACTGATGCATGTGAACAGTAAAAAGTCAAGTGCCCACCATAAAATAAAGGAACCTCGGATTGTCACTAAGAGAAGGAAAAGGGGCCAAGAAGAAGAGCAGCTCAATAATGGAGGTGAGAAGATTTGGCATTACATCCTATGAGAGAAATGCCTTTTGAAGATTCTAGAATAATCAGCAGCTTAGGGAATCAGATTCAAGAGGATCAGAGTCAGGAAAGAAGCATTTAAAGGACAAATCTGGCTCACATTTCAAAACTAGCAAGGGTCTATAATACACCTTGTGACTCTGTCACATCCTCATCACATTTTAATTTTGTTGATCTATGTTTTTCTTCTTAAAAGTATTAAGAATAAATTCTTTTAAAATAATGAGGGTTTTCAATGCTTTTTTAAAAATGAAATTAGGGTTAGGGTGCCTATGTTCTACTCTACATCATCCCAGAGAAAATGGTAAAGTCATAGGGAAGATTACATGACATAAACTTGGGTGTACAGGAGAAAACTAAGAAGAAGACAGGAATAGATCACAGAAATAGTTCTGAGATGTTAGCTGGCAAGAAACTTCATTTTTCCCCATGATAGTATGCAAAATGTGCAAATAGACAGGAGAGTTTGAAGAAAGGAGTTGAGGCTCTAAGAGAATTATATCAAGGCAATTCAGAAGATAGAGATATGAGGCAAGAACATTCATTATTTGCCAAAATATGCTTTTGGACATCATTGTTCTCTACTTGGGACAATTCTAAATGTCTGACATCTGAGGACACCACCTGAATTTTTTGAAACTGCTCTTCAGTCTGGTTCTAAAGTGAAATTTGAAAGAAATACTTTTTATTTACCCTCTGAAGATACAAGTAAAATGATTACAGAGCATTCACATAGTTTCTTTGTACTAACAAAATCTATCTTCAAACATTTAGCGTTTTTTTCCGCTCTTTTATTGAATAAAATAATCTCTCAGTTGATATTGTTTAAATTGGGTCAGAAGATAAATCTTGCCAAAAAAAAAAAAAAAAAAGGACTTTTATTTAGGCTTTGACATAATTCATTATATTTGCAACTATACATAAAAGGAAGAAAGATGAAACCCAAAGTTGTAAAAGCACTTTCATATACCCGTCAGGAAACACAAACACAGGCACCATTTATCTGATGACACTGGAGAGAAAAGTTGTTCCCAAATGATGGGAGGTTAAATCTACACAGGTGAGGTGAATTGTGAAGGGAAGCATTCGGCAGATGAAACCAATCAGCACAGACAAGCAATCAAGAAAACATTGTCATTTCTTCCTCAGTAAAAGGTGTATGCTGTTGGGCTTTGGGGACAGAGGACCTTCATAATTGCATCAAATGTTTGCTTCACTTTGCCTGTCTACACACCACTAGGCCACCACTTGTCATAAATCTAATTGTTGATTATTCTAAGCAATCTTGACTCAAATCTTCATTCCCATTTGGACTTACTACACAGGGTATTCTTATGACCTACTTACTTACCTATCTCCCCCACCTGTCTGTAAAGTCATCAAGAGCATGGACTACATCTAATATAGTGGTTCTCAAAGTATGATTCTAGGACCACTAGCATTACCTGGGAAATCTGTAAAAGTTAAAATTCTTCTGTCCCACCCCAGATCTATTGAATAAGAACCTGCAGAGGACTCAGGTATAGCTTGATGGCAGAGCCTTTGCCTTGAGTGTATGATTCCCAGCAATGCAAGAAAAGAAACTCTGGGGATGGGACCCAGTACTCTACTTTAAGGAATCCTCTTGATCATTCAGATACTCATTAGTGGTCTTGAGACCCACTGATGATGATTCAAAATCAGGTATCAAACACAATTCTTGACACAGCATAGTGTCTCGCAGGAAAAATGAAGATTATGGGGAAACCTGTATTTTAACGCTTTCAGCATATAGGTCAGTCCCCACCCCATTCTCTAGAGCCCAGCTATTATAGAGAAAAGTGAAATATTAATCTACTCATATTATGGAACCATGTTATTCCTTTCTAGAATATTTGCAATATTAAAAAGAAAATGCAATAAGAAATAGAAGAAATAGCAATAAGGTTGTTTTATGCAGGACTCAACTACCTTTTAGACCAGGAACATCAGGGAAAGCTTCTAATTTAGGTTAACAGCTCTTAGAACTCTCATTAGACCATGAATTGCAGTGAGGCATTTTTTAGATTTTTCTACTTTCTTTCAGTGTGGGCTCCTTCAATGTGGGCAGTTACTGCACTCATAAACCCCAGAACTTAGAACTATAATTAGCAGGTAGTAGATATTCAACATATATTGTAAATGAATGAATTAATTAACTATAGAAAATCAATGGTCCATTTATGATTATATAGTACTGCAATTTGTAAACACATATTTCAGTAATAATTTCCATCTTCAGGAGATCCCCCCACCAATGCAGACTGGAAAATATCAAAGTTATTGACATTAAATAATGCCTATTGCCAACACAGTCACTCTTTGCTAAGAAAATACAATATTCTTGGGTTCTGGTGATTTAAAAGTATTTCACTAACAGGATTATTATTCATAATTATGACCATTCTCTTCAAGATGAACAACTACTTGGAAGTAATAGGTCAAGAGTCAGACATAGTATATCCCAACAGAAGTATGTTTTTGTTGACAAGTTTTTAGGGTATGGGTTAGTCAGCTTTCCATCACTATAACAAATACCTGAGATAATCAACATATGAAGAGAAAGCACTTTGGGGACAGAGGCTCACGGTTTTGTTTGGCTCACGGTTTTAGAGGCTCCCATCCGTAATTGGTTGATCACATTGTTGTTTGCATCTATTTCAAGCTAGTTTATCATGCTGTTATGGAACAGACAGATGTTAATGGTGGGAACAAGATTAAAAAATAAGTCTATAAAGTGGGTCCTTTGTGCTGACTCCCACATGCTTTCTTTTCCAACAAACAATTTACCTGCTACCCTATGTGGTCCAAGCTGACAGGATATCTCACACTCCTCATCAAATTACCTGTTATCTACAGAAGAAATGCAAACCCAAAATAATGTCAATAAGAGGAACCCAAGTTACCCAGAATGGGGCAACTTTTGTGATCCTTCTCATAGACCATATGAGAAACTCAGAAAGATAAGGATAATTCCTCCTACCCATAAAACATATATGAATTTATGGTTAAGAATCCAATTAGAACTGGTCATAATTGGCTAAGGTGACCTAGACTTGCCCTGACAGTTAGGACTTGAAAGTCTGGTGTCATCCTGCTGTCAGTCAAAAGTCACGAAGTAGACCTGGGAAGGACTCTCTGGAAACTTCTCTGGGATCCCCAATAAAATTGGAGTGCAGGAGAGGCACACTATCTCTCTCCTTTCTGAAAGAACCCATTCTGTCCCTTGAGAGTGTCCCCTTTCCCTTTTCCTATCCCTCCAATAGACTCGTTTCTGTTACTCTGAGCAACATGTCTGAAATCTTTCTGACTTGATGGCAAGAATTGGGGTTGGGGGGGTGTCTTTACAACATCTCAGTTTCTCAGAAGACCCCAGCTCTGTAACAATTGAAGGTTGTATGCTTTAGAAGTATCCTTCAAAGGCCACATGTCAAACACTTGCTCCCACCAACCTGTGATGCTATTGAGAGGTGGTGGAACTTTTAGAAGGTAGAATCTAGAGGAAGGAAGTTAGGTCATTGGTGGCATGCCCTTATAAGGGGATGTTGGGACCTTGGTCACCTCCTCTCTCTCTTTGTTCCTGGAGTGCCATGAGGTGAGGTGCTTCACTCCAGCATGTGCTACCTCACCACAGGACAAAAAACAAAGGTCCACTTACTATGAATTGAAACCCCTGAACCTAAATAAGTCTTTCCTCCTTTTAAGTTAATTATCTCAGGTATTTTGTTCAATTACAGAAAGTTTACTAAGACAGCAGGAGCATGTGGCAGATCAAAATTGTTCACTTCATGAGAAAACAAGGAAGAGGCCAGGATTCACAATCCCTTTCATGGGCACTGCCCCAATGACCTAAGGACCTCCCACTAATCCCTACCTCTTAAAGGTTCTACCATTTCCCAGTAACACCAAGCTGGGGACCAAGACTTTAACAACATAGGCTTATGGGGAACATTCCATGACCAAATCCTAGCAGGGAACTAAGAAGTAAAAGAGTTTAGCTGGACACATTCAGATGGACTATATTTTTCCAGGTGTTTTTAAGATGTCCAAACCAATTCTATCAGGTTAGATGTGATCAAACACAGCAACCCCTAGAGTTACTCTTAAGACACACACCCTAGGCTCCCCTATTCATACTCAAACAGAGAGAAAAGACTTCAAAGATGGGGACACAGTCTTCTCAAAACCATCCTTATATATTGCAGAACACAGAAAATATTTACCCCACAGAGGAGTTCCATTTGGCATAATTTCAAAATATAGTTTTGAAATTTTTAAAACTAGTTCTGATCACTCACTTTCATTTTTAATGCCAATGGTATATTTATATAATCTAGAGAATATCTTTATTATTTCTCAAGACTAAATCTATGTAAAACAATGTTTTTCATTTCATTTATAAACATATATATTCTATTGATTGATCAATATTTTCTAGTCTTGCATCTATGAATTTTCCTATGTTCTTTAGGAAAAGGGTACCTGCAATAGGATCCTTAGTGTCAAACCATTTCCCAAATCCTACCCCTATTTCTAATTATATTTCAAATTCATCCTGCAAAGAAATAGCCCCTTCCCTGAAGGATTTTAAAACATAAGAAAAGTCTGATTTCTTTTCCCAAGCCACTTTTCTTTCTCTGCCTGATGAAATTTCTTTAATATTTAAGTAACCTAACATTTTCTGTTAACCTCTTTTGATCCATTTCATGACTGTAGGTATTACATATATGTTAATGATTCCCAGTGTGTATTTACTTCATCCCTCCTGAGTTCCAGACTCTTTTAAGCCACTTAGCATTGGACACCTCAACATAGCTGTCAAACACTTCAACATAAATATCTCTAAATCTTAACACATGATCTTCTTTCCCCAAATGCTATACCTGCTACTCAAATATTTCCATTTAAATTCCAGGCAATATACTTAGACTATGTGCTCAAATATAACCACATGCTTATCTTTCAGCCAAACAACTGACCAAATCTTGTACATATTCACTAATTATATCTCAAATCCATCTACTCGACTTGATCTCCTTCACCACCACCCATTTCCAAGCCACTTTTATCTACTCTTGGCACCACTAGAATAGTCACTTCACTGCTTTACTTCTGTGTTGGTATGCTGAGATCCAGCACCTTGGCATCTATGCTCACAAATCTGATCATGTTATACCAAATATAACCTGTCCATAATCTCCTATTGCTCTTAGGATTGAGTTTGTATACATTTATCACACCCTTTAAGGCCCTGCTTAAAGTCTGAACTATTTACAAGGCCTACTATGACTGATCTCTTCAGTTTTGTCTACCTCTCACTTTTCACCCCCTGTGTCTCAACCAAACTGGCCTTCACTTTCCCAGCTAAGTCATTTGTTTTGTTTCATCCTGGGATCTTTACTCTCACTGCTTTCTCTGACAACAATATCTTTTCATATTCATTCCCCTCTAACCAGCTTTAACCTAAATATTAGTTTTTCAAAGTTGCTATGTCAGGCTGTATTTTTCTAAAGATGGCTATAGCATAGGAACATGTATGAGTCTATAAATGTTTATAGTCCCATACATGTTCCTAGAACCTTGCCCTTTAGCACTTGAACAGTAGAGTTGATTTTCCCTCCACTTGGATCTAGCTGGCTTGGGACTGCTCCAAATAATAGAGAATGGCAGAAGTGATGCTATATGACTTCTAGGGCTACATCATAAAAGAGATGCAACTTTTTTTCTTTTTGACTATCTTGGAACACTCACTTTTGGGACCAATTACAGTGCTTAGAGACAGTTGCAGAACCCTTATGTGGAGTTCTAGCCAGCAATCCTAGCTAAGATCCTAGTCAACAGCCAGCATCAAGCTGTGAATGAATGATCTCCCAATGATTTTAACTTGGAGTCCTCTACTGAGTACGCAGACATCAAGGACCAGAGGTCAGTCTTCCTCTGTGTCCTGTTTAGAATTCTTGGTCTACAGAGTTTGTGAGCATAATAGCTCTTGTTTAAATCACTAGGTTTAAAGTTAATTAGTTATGCTTCCCTGGAAGAAATGCCTCATCTCATCCTTCTCTGCACCTAGGTTCTGCTGTTATAGACAACAATGTCTTCCCTATAGTTCTTTCAACTAAGTCTTTGATGTCTGTCTACCTTCCCTGTACCTTGGAAGTTTGATGAGGATGTGGATTCTAACAGATTTGTTCACTTCTTTGTTCACAATATAGATATTTAGTAAATATGTGTTAAATTGTTGAATAAAATTATTAGAAATATTTAAAGACAGGAATGTGATATTGAGAGTCAAAACAGAAGCTAAAATGAGTAGTGAGAAATTATGAGTGACTTTTCAAAAAATCCTTTAGAAACAAACTAAGAGATGATAATGCTATGCATTGAGAATGCATTTTGGTGGCATTTGTATTGATGAGATGGGAGGAAGCTAAGGCTTAAGTAAGATGGATTAACAGCATATATTTTGACATGAAGCACAGCTAAAATCATAAGACCATGGAAATTGGAGAAAAATGAAAAATACCTTGGAAAGTTAAAAAAACATATAAAAAGTCATCCAAACTTTTGGAAAGTCAAATATCTAAGCAATAGTATCATTAGAGAAAAAAGAAAGGGGACAAAAGGACATGGAAAGTAGGAATCAATATCAGAATGCTGTTATAAGTAACTTTAAGTAACAAAATAAAAATTAGATTGAGGTTAAGACTAGTACTGTCTTCTTGTTTTTCACAAATTGCAAATATTTCTTTGCAACTGAAGAGGATAGAGACTGTTATGACTTCTTCCATACCAAATATGGTAAATCAAAATCAATACCTTTACAATAACATCAAACATAAAAACCATGTAGGTAAGTTCTCTAACACCATTTTCTTTGCAAGGCCTTAAATCCTTCAAATCTGATTTTTTTTTCTTTCATTAATATTTTCAAGATTCTAATTATTCTCAAGATATCTATGTTGTAAACTCATTTGTTATAAACAGTCATGAAATTTCAAAAATGATTTAACACAGCACTTAATATTAAGGATAATATATATGTAGAAAAGAAATGTAAGGGTATGTGGACCTTATTAATATTATCAAGAAATCCTTAAGGAGAGACATTTCCATGGCTATTTAAAAATCTCTATGGCATTGAAAACTGGGTAAACAAAGAATCAATAAAAAAATCTATGAAAGGAAATTGAGATTCTTCTGAACAAAGAAAGAGCAATAATAAGGTACTCCAAGGATATGCGCCAAAATAGATTTGAGTTTTAACTAATATCAAAGAGAAGGTACAATAAATTCTCTAGAACCATGGTTCAAAACCAAGAACTTTGAGATAATAAAATGTCCAGTCAAATGGACTTGTCATGAAAGATTTCTACAGTGGATAGAAAAATGCCAGGGAAGCTTTACGGTAAGCATATGTAAGATAATGTATTAAGCAAGAGGTAATCCAAATCCCATTTACAATCTAATTGGGTCTGAGCTATCAGCAAAACTCAGGAAACAGTCAGAAAGGAATTTGTAGATTGACAGTCCCTAAAGGCATCCATGGAATGTGCTCCTCTAAGCTGGTGCTCTTAAACAGAAAGTCCTCCACACAGGAAAAGCACCCAGGCATGTAGACAAGTCAAAAACTGATTCCTGAACTGCCCAAATCAATCTCACAGCTCATGCAGTCTCGCTCTGATTTCCCAGCTACAAAATTCAGTATTCATTTCCTTTTATACTACTGCTCAGCTCACAGATTTGACAACTTAAGCTACCACGGGCTAAAATCCTGTCCATCTACCCACCACAAAGCATCACTGGCAAACCTTCTAACACTACTCTCACTACACATGGCTTTTTGACCTGGATAGAACCCTTCCAAATACCAGATGCCTCCCAAGGAAGACTGGGCATGGTGTTCTGCTGTGGCCAAAATGATTATAAAGGCAGTGGATATTATTATTAACAAGTATTTTGGGGATTTGCTCTCACTTTTCTTTTTAAGCAGGAATACAAATCATTTTATATAATGAAAACATTCAGAAAATTAAATTTATATTGCTGAATTTGGTTGTAGAAACCTTTTCCATAAAGCATCAACACAAGAAAAATTACCTCAATTTTGCCTAAATTATGTTGATTTTGCATGAATATAAATTTCACCTTCCCTGTTTCTCAGTGAGTTGATCATTATTGCATAATATCCCTTAGTTCAAATTACTGTATTGTCAAATTAGCAATAATACAAACAGTAAACAATAGCAATGGAATCATTAAAATGTAGGCTAAGTGAAAATATGTGTAATAATATGTACATTCTTTGAAAATATCGATATCACATAATGGAAACACAGCTACTGAATGTAAATGTTTGTCTTTCCATGTCTTTTAACTCTGTAGAACATTACTACCTTAATAACTGATCTTCATGGTTTATAATTACCAAATGCCATATGCCTTTCTCTTAATTAGAGTGATTTACATAGTACATCCAGTTTGCTTTATTAAAACAGTACAAAACCAAAAAGCCTGATTGAAATAACTAAAAGATTAGCATAAAGGCATAACTTAATCCTTCATTATATCAATCCAGTTCATAGCTAGTTTTTATTCTACAGATTATCCGCAAAACTTGTGAGAGTCAGAAGTGTCTGTGATGGAATTCTACAATTCCATTTACATTTACAGTTCCCCAAACACAACAAAGACAGATTTTTAAAATAGGTTGAGATCAATTTGTTCATGCCTTGAACATACAAGTGTTCACGCATTCCAATTTGGTGTGTAGTATGCTTCTGCCATCTACTGGAGAAATGACATATTGCAGTTGCAATCGCTTTTGCAGCAATTAAAATCAAAGTGATGGTGGTTAAAGCATATTAACCAGTTTAAAAATGGTTCCTCTAGGCTCTACTATGTCTAAAAACAGACTAACCTGACTCTTCCAGGGTTTCTAGGAAAAACATCTTCCAAAATTAGAGATCTTCAGGGGTGCCTGAGAGCCTTTCTTTTGTGGTAAGATTACTATTTTTTTCCAAAGTTACTTTTAAAATTCAAGGTTACTTGTTTAAAATGTGTGACACCATAAAGAGACAAAAGGAAATTCTGGAATTCCACAAGCTGGAGACCTAGATAACATATAGAAAAATGCATATTTAGACATAATCATTAACATTTTCAGTAAACATTAATTTTAGTTGAAGATTTGTTCTGGCTTTTTCTATAAACACGATCAATTGGGTAATTTCTATATTCTTTCCACAAGAAAAGTTTTCCATATGAATTTTTAGTAGTATTTGATGTTGTAATTCTTTGAGTTTAGTAGAAGCAACAATATTACCTCATCTGAAAGGTGAAGACAGTGAAGTATCCAGAATTGGTAGCAGGCAGACTCTACAGTGGCCTCCAGTGACCCTACCTTCTGGTATCCACACCTGGTATAATCTCCTCCTTCAACTGTGGGCTGGAGCTGGAGTCTGACGAAGAGCCTCTCCTCAATCGAAATTTAGCCAGGGACTCTTTAGTTGAAGTCTTCACAGCTAGTCCTTTTTATTCCTCAATTTTAGGAGTCCTATCAAGGTGTTTTAGCCAGAATCCTTCTATTTGAATATGTCATCACTCTTGAAACATGACCACATCCTAATTCCTCATCATTATATCTAATCACCCTCACCTACCTTCAGCAACAAACCTGTTTTTGCCCAAATCCTGGCTCCCCCTGCTGTTTCCTCTTAGTAATTTTCCATCTGCCTGTCCACCCACCCTCAACTTCTACCATTACTCTGCTCTAGCTATAATTTCCTTTTTTTCTTCTTATATTTTAGACTTGAGCCCAATCTCTCTTCATTACTGCAAAACTATATTTCAGTGGTCTCCCCACCTCTGCCTATGAATTAACAATTGTCAAGAACAATTTGTTTCTTTTAAAAAAAGAAAGAACATGAGCCGGGCGCGGTGGCGCAAGCCTGTAATCCCAGCACTTGGGAGGCTGAGGCAGGAGGATCAAGAGTTCAAAGCCAGCCTCAGCAATGGCGAGGCACTTACCAACTCAGTGAGACCCTATCTCTAATAAAATACAAAAAATGGCTGGGGATATGGCCCAGTGGTTGAGTGCCCCTGAGTTCAATCCCTGGTACAAAAAAAAAAAAAAAAAAAAGAACATGACAAGTGCTAGGGATATAGCTCAGTTGGTAGAGTGCTTGTCTTGCATGCTTGTCTTGCATGCACAAAGCCCTGGGTTCAATTCCCAGTGCTGGGAATTGTCATACACACACACACACACACACACACACACACACACACACATATGACAAATAAAATACTAACAGTGCCCGACTTATGATGGCTTGACTTAACAATATTACTAATTTACAATGGTGAGACAAAACACCCATCCAACCTCTGTGTTTTTCATTTTCACTACATTATCCAATAAATTGCATGAGATATTCAACACTCTATTATTAAACAGGCTTTGTTTGTCCAACTGTAGGCTAATGTAAGTGTTCTGAGCACATTTAAGGTAGGTTAGGCTAAGCTATAATGTCTGATATATTGACTTACCATATTTTCATCTGGGTGGATTTATCAGGGTGCACTCCTTTGTAAGTCAAGGAACATGGGTACCTCAAAAAGGATTTGGTGTCATTTCTGAGATTTTATTATAGAAGACTTGATTTCTGTCTTACTGGCTCTCCTTTTTTCTTGCCAACTCTGACAAAGCAAGCCTCCTTGTTGTGAAGGATCTTTGTGCCCTGTGGGTGGCTAAGAACCCAGGAAACCTCTGATCAACAGCTTTGAAAAATAAGGCCCTCAGTACAACAACCCTGAATCTTATCCTAGCAGATTAAAAGTTAAAGAGAAATAAAAAATGAATGATGCAGTGCAACCAAAGTGCCAAGCAACTATCTTTGCAAGGAATAAATTAGGTAAATAAGGAAGCAGTTCAGTATAGTAATAAATGAATAGAGTGAAAATAAGTGATAAGTGCAATGGATATAGATAATAAGGTCAATGTGAAAAATGCTCAACGAAGAATATCTTCCCTGGAGAAAGATCAGGAAAAAGTTCATGGGACAGAAAGCTTTTGATATAGGCCTTGTAAAGAAGCTTAGGATTCCAAAGAGGGGAGAGAATTCTTAGTACGGTTAAATCATGAGAAAATGTACAGAAGTTAGTAAGCAGGGCATATTTAAGAGTGGTTAGTATATTGAGAAATATCAGGGACTAAATCCACAACAGTTAAAAGAGGTGATAAAAGAGACCAGAATGCCAGATCTGAGAAGACTAGATTTAATTAATTTTGCAAGGATTCATTGGAGTTCTTTGAGAAGTAGAAAGCTTTAATCAAATAACTATACTGAAAGAATTATTTTGCATCAAATGAACAAGGATCCATATAATTTGGATAAAATTGTAAAATATTTGAAATGGACCAAAAATTTTATTGGATGAATTCAGTGACAAACTACACATGCTGAGGGTTGGGGGTTAGGCCTACTAGGACCCAGGGGCCAAATCCAGCTGGCAGCCTATTTTTGTATAGCCTTTGAGCTATGACTGGTCTTTATATTTTTATAAGATTAGAAAGCAAACAAGATGAATAAGTAACAGATACTGTGTGTAGTCCACAAAACCTAAAATATTTTTTATCTAGTACTTTACCAAAAATGTCTGCAAATCTTTGTTCTAGAGGACACTTTTTCAGGTTCTGTATCAAAGGGTTTTGTACATTTCATGGCCTTTTGAGCTGTTTTCTCTAGGTTGTAGATAACAGACAGCAGTGTAGATAATTCTTGTCTATAAGCATAAAATCACTTCCATCTAATGGAAAAACATTTTATTACTCTGCCTTACCTCAGGTCTCCCACCCATGTAGAAAAACAGTTAGTTTTACTTTGATCTGTAAAATCTCTTCATGGGCCAAATACCCTCCTCTGTTCTTCTGAACTGCTTGTAATATCTAACTGGCTACCTCATTAATTCATGAGTTACATAAAATCTTTGACCTGTGTTCAATATTTGGCCTTTTCATATATAACTTTGAACAATATAGGGGGAGAAAGAAGATAAATCAAAGCCAATTGAAACTGACCCTGAGACTTACAAGTCATAGTTGATATCATTAAACCCCACTGAACTCTGGATTCCTCTAGTTGATCAAATTCAGTAACTCCCAAGTACATATGGAGGGTAGAGGCTAAGCAGCTAACCTAGAATTCTAATGTTTTAAATCTTGCAGCTATTTGGGGGTGTCATGAGATGAAGATTGGGCAAAGTACTGTGATACAGAATAGCATCCCTCCTGCTGGTTGGTCATCCAGTGAGGGACAGATAATGAGAGAGCCCCCACCATGTAAAAATTTTAGCAAAAATTCTTCATTGAAACACAGGAAAGCAGAGTGCAGGAGATCAAACTGTGTAATTAGGTACTTTGGTGAATCTCCTCACAGCCTCCCTTTTCAAATACATTATGTTGTAGATATTGGGGTTTTCTCTTTTCTTGGAAAAACTCATAACTTTTCTCCCTTCCCTTCTGATGTCCATTTTAGACCAAGATATGCCTTTTTCCTTAAATGTTCTTCCTTATTTCTCATCTCTCCCTTTTAACTTCTATTAAAAAATCTTTTTTTGATAGTTCTTCGATTGGCTCTTATGGTTCATTAGAATCAATCATCAAACAAATATTTAGTTTTGCTCTAAAACAGAAAGGGTTTAATCCTTGAACCCTGGGTGAGTTGATATTTGGGTGTTTGAGGACAGTAGTGGTGAGACATTTAAATCCTGTAAAAGAGAGGAAATTTATTTTCCCTATTACAAAACTCTAAATTAACTTTTCATGCTCCTTATGGATAATGGAAATGGAATTGGGGAGAAAGGAGATGGATTGATAAGGCATTAAGGGAAAATAAGAATAAGTTGGCGTTTTGTGCGATACAGAGGGTAAAACACAAGAAGTGGTATACAGGTTCTTCAAGTACATCCAGCCTGGGCCATCAGTAGTGACATTAACTGACATGAGAATTCAGGCTAGGAATTAGTTTGAGGAATCCATTGAGAGATTGTTATGTGGCCTTTGTCAAAGTGAAGACCAAACATATTTGTAGCAGTTCATTAAAGAATAATTTCCAAGATAGTGATCAGGAATCTTCAAACTCTCCCCCTCTAGTTTTTTAAAATGTATAATTATTACAGATTATGCTTACCCCATTGCACTATACAGTATTAGAACTATTATCCCTCTTACTCTGTTCTCATATATAAATAAGTAAAAATATTATGTCAATTAAAGTAATGATATGAAGGAGGAAATATATTATTGTGACATATTAGAAATTTTTAAACTGGATACCAAATGGAAAAAAATCAAATGTAATGTTTAGATATTGGAGAGTGAATAACATATCCCATCTATGACACAGATAAATCATATGGTTTGGGGTACTTATTTTCTCTTTCACTTAATTCTAGAGTGGAAATTTTCTATGACCTCATAGAACTTTTTTACATTTTATTGTTGAATCTGAAGAACAACTAAAACTCTATGTTCATGTACCTTTTTATGTTTTGAACATAATTTTGGAATGTTCCTTATTTTTTTTAAAAAAAATTATTCTACATAGCAAAATATCTAATATTGATCTCTGAAGGCTGTGCATCTTCCCTGATGTTTATTAACTAAGTTCATGGGTAATGCATCCCTCAAAGACCAGCCAGAAATCAAAGAATAGTTTTATCAGTGGAAAGTGATATCCAGGCATTGACAGAATAAGTCACATTTTATTTACTTTACTAGACCAATGCAGATATTGAGGAAAAGATAAGAGCTCATGATTTTTAATGTGATTGTGTCAATGCTTGATTATTTTGCTTTTCATCCGCAGGCATGAAAAGGCTTTTCATCCATCAGGCATAACCTGATGCCACTAAAAAATAAGTGAATTATAAAAATTTAAAAAATTTTTAAATCTATTTAAAAATCTGATTCTCTATTGCTTACTGGGCATAAAAAAGTCAACCTCAGAGTCAAACATTCCCTCTTTCCCCTTTTTCCTTTGTTATTTTGTACAAAATACAACTTCATTTGGAAAAGAGCAATGTTAAGGGTTTTTAAGAAAATGAATTGTATTCTAACCCTTGGCAAGCCTATGGAAATCAGCACTCAGTCGAATGAATAATACAAATCCTAGTTTCAGGACTTGCTTTAGGCAAAATATGTCAAGCAGGCAATCTCGTCCTTGCCTCCCTGGAGACCAGGGTGAGAATCTGACAGGGTAGAAACCAGAAAGCACATTACCCTCAAACTGAAATATTGTTTAGGCCCAGACATTTCCTATTCTCTTTAAGAAAACTGAGACCCACACACTGCGTGACAGTTAATTCCTTTCAAATAAATTTGTTTTTGTACAGATCCAGTGGTGAAGAAAAGATTAATCTTCAAGCAAAATACCAAGAAAAAGCATAAACATGCGTTTTTTTTTTTTTTTTTTTCCTACCTGTTGTAATGAATTAAACATTCCTTTCTGAGGTAGAACAAAGCCTTAGCTGCTTTTGAATGGCCTGGAGTTAATATAGTGACATACACTCAATTTTTTTTTTTCATTTAACTGATTTATTAAAGTTCTTCAGCATAACCAGGAACCCATCTCAAATTAAATCATTTTACTACTGTCAGAAGTAGAATTTACCAAACAATATTTGAAATTCAAAAAAATATTGAAAATGAATTTTTAGTGACTTATTATTCTTTGTTTTAAACAGAAACTTTATATGATGAAGCAAAGGATCTCTTAGGGGCATTGCATGCAATTAATCATACATACTTTGCTTCTGGGAAAATAAATCTATGTAATTTTTTAAATTAAAGAATTAAAGAGTCTTTTATGAAATCATGTGCCAAGGTAATTAAAATTTAAATTTGCAAGTAAAACATACAAGACTTTTGCTTACTAAATCTGCCATTTTGCATGCAGTTATATAAGGCTATGCCTTCAACATTTTTATGCTGGCAAATATCTAATCTTTGAGATTCTCCCTTTATGCAAAAGGATTTTTTATACTCTAAGAATACTATACTATATCATAGGCATGTGTTAACTCCAAAATCAAACTGAAATTAAGCATAGGGCTTAATTATTTGTACTTACTTACATAAGTCTTATATTACCAATCATTTAATGAGCATTTTGATTGTACATTTCGTCTCTTTTTTCCTTAAATTTTTCTGGTTACTCAGGCAGACAACACTATTGGCTAATTAATTAAATATTGGCTACTTAAAATTTATACATTTGTTTAGTATAAACTTGAACAAATGTAAGTGTATTTGAAATTGTAGGAAATGGAGACATTTGGCTTTTGATTGAGGAGTTTTGAAAAAGTAGAAAAAGAATGGAAGTTTACTTGAGCACACTCCATTGAAATCTGAGATCTACACTATTGGCAATTGACCAGGCTGAAACTTGATTTTCTTATCTGTACAATGGGGCAATAATGTAGAGCTTGCAGATTCAATGGGACTGAAAGACCTTATCAGGTAAAGAAAAAAACACATGAGTTTAACTGTTCAATGAATTGATAATTTCTTTCTTATTCTTCTGATATCTACATAATGGAAGTTTGACAAGAAGTAACTTGGATTAGCATGCTTTCTATTTGAGAGAAAATTTTCTTTGGTTGTTGAATTAGATAATTGGGATTATTTTATTTTATCAATAGAATAGGAAACATCTCAGCTTTATTGGCTTCTTTATTTTTATCTAGAGTAGATTCTAATTACAAAATCCTGGTGCATTCAAATCCAGTAATCCTGCATTGCTTGACACTGTAATTACAAGATCACCACTCTCACAGTTCACTACAATTATTGAAACAAAATCAACTATTTCTCTGCTTTGATGTCAGAATTAAATAACCAAATATCTAAAAATTCTCTGACAAAGTCAGTTGGTTTATGTTTAGCTGAGCACTAGAGAGGCATAGTGGTACCCCCCACCAAAAAATAAAAAATGGAACCAGGAGTCCAAAGATTGTGTTTCCAGCTCATCTTCAAGTTGCCTTTGATTTGTAGTTTCTTTATCTACAATAAAGTCATCTAGCCTGTCTACCTTACACAGTTATTAAGAATATAAAATACGAAAACACTAAAAATTTTTAAGTGCTAAACAGGTAAAGAAGTACTTGATTTCGGCAAATTCAGTATGAAACTTTACTATGAAAGAATGTGTGCATCTATTCCTATTCTACAAGAGAAAACAGTACCATGTTTGGCCTGCATGGCCAAAATGTCCACAAAAGCTACACTTTGTTAAAAAAAAAAAAAAAAAAAAAAAAAAAAAACACTTGGATGAGGAGGAAATGAATACTTCTTTGTGCAGACACATTGACCTCACAAAGAAATTAAGAGTAAAGCAAAAATGAAGGAGAAGATTGATGACAAAAGAATAGTAGGGTACAAAATGAGCCTTGAAGGAGCAAACTGAGACAAATTTTGCTACTTTGCCAAGTACTGACCTTGGTTATTAGGACATCAGATTAGGAAAATTTGATTTTACCACTGAAATGGTCACTACTGTCTTCCTTGCTAGGAGTAACTAGGTCATTAGTGTCCCTGGGGAGGTTAGTGAAACCAATCCTCCACAGACTCTGAGAGATGACTCTGTGTGTGTGTGTGTGTGTGTGTTGGGGTGGGGGACCATTCCTACAATCAATTCTGTTAACTACAAGATCTTTTTTTTTTTTTAATAACCAAGAACACTTGTTCTTTTTTTTTTTTTTTAAGAATCTTTATTTTTATCTACTTATTTTTTTTTTATGTGGTCCTGAGGATTGAACCCAGTGCCTCATGCATGCGAGGCAAATGCTGTACCACTGAGCTACAACCCCAGCCCGACTACAAGATGTTAAGGAAGAAGCAAGCACATGAGCGAACACGAACACGCGCACACACACACACACACACACACACACACAAAAAGTGCACCATCCGCCTACTGATACTATTCGAATTTCTCTTTTCTTTCTTCCCTTTTCTCTTCAAGACATATGTTTAATACATAATAGATAGAAATAATAATTGGCTTCTCTTTATGGAAAATGATTATATCTAATCTTTAACCAAAATAAGGAGACAATGAGCACTGAACTTTCCAAGTAGTGCTAAAACAAATTCACAGATATATTCCTTTGGCCAACAAGAGTGATTTTATGTTCCTCTTTCCCATCCAAAATTCTAATTGAAGTGGTCAGATGATTGCAATATTGTTGCCGCCTGAAGCGCTTGGAGCAACGGAGCCGCGGGAAGAAGTTCAGAGGCAAACTGGAGACAAACAGCTTTTTATTCTGATAACTTTTCTCTCTGGTTCTAACAATGACTAACACACGCCACACACACCACCAAAAATGGCGCTGACCCGATCAGCAATTTCGGCCAAGTCACTCGAAAAAAAAAAGATCCCGGGACAAGTCCCGTGAGACTACGGAAGGCGACAATGCCCAAATCTCCACGGCTCATAGTCAACCGCAATTCAAGCCATCTCCCCAAACAGGGCTCCTGCATTTCCCCCTTTTTGTTTTAAAAGAGGTAATGCTCTAGGACTTCTATGTGCAACCAACATTCTTACCCGTCATCGGATAATCAAGGCTGTGCCCTTGACTCCTGTCTTAGGTTGATATGTCGGCCACATGAGACTGTCCCGTGCGACTGTGCCTGTCTTAGGTTGTCCCCCTCTGGGGATCTTACCCGTCATTGACTAACCAGCCATCCACTGGAGCCCTTTAGGATCTACTGTGTATGATGACTAATAGCCGTCCAATTGTGAGGAGATGTTGCGGCTTTAAGGCGACAAGCCTTTTGGTGATGAGCCAAATTGCATAGCATATCAAATTGTTTAAACAAATCAGCTGCCCTAAGTTCCATCAAGTAACACACTGAATTCTCTAGACAAATACCCACAAGGCATTGTCCCGTAAAGTCCCAAACAATGAAAGGTCAAAATGTCCATTTGTTATAACATGTTGATGTAGGAGGCCCCATGCATGTAGAGCAGAGGCCACACTGTTGGTGAGGTTGTTTGATGCTTGAGCAGCAGGGATGCTTGCGGAGGCCGCGATCCCTGCAGCTGTAGCAGCAGACGTCTTTTTTATGTTTAGACAATGCCACCGGCAAATCTTCAGGGCCCGCTACCTAGAAACTCAAGCATCAATTATTAAAGGAAAGGCAGTGCTATTGCAGCACTGAGTCAAGAGGCGAGTTGTCAAACTACAAAATAGAATAATTAGATTAGAAAATTAAAGTTGATTTTTGTTCACACACATCGCTGGTTGAGCTTCTACAAACATAAGTTGGAAAAATATCATATTTAGAACAAAACAAAGAGAGACTGAGTGTAATTACTGCATTAAAGATAGATTAAAGAAAAGGTAAAGGCACTTTAGAGAAATAATTTGTTAGCTGGAACCCTTGAGTCTCTGTATACAGAGCAATCTTTTACCTGTTGAGATAATTGAAATTAATGAGCTATTAAACAAATGAAGCTAATAACAAATAAACAATCTTATGTCAAAACACCAAAATATCAGGTTATATAGCACTAGTCATATTGTTTGCTAAAAAGAAGTCCCAGGGACACCTATAAATCAAAATTGAAAATACCTTCATTTATAAAATTATTTACTCTTAATTGAATACTCTTAACCTAGAATGAATTAAAGTTATTTGGATCCATATGTATATATATATTTTTTTTTTTCATAAGCGCTTGTTATTTGTGACGTCACGCTGGACAGATGTACAAACATACAAACATATATTTGTGACGTCACATTAACATGAAATGTAGACAAATATACAGACATAAAGACATGTATAAAAAGAAAAAAAAATACAATTGTGTGCACACTAAAGAGAGATCTCCTCGTCCCGGCCGGGAGGAATGACACTTAAGTTGTGAAATATTTTGAAGGACTCTTTTGAGGGAATCATTCTATACCTTCATCTTGGTCCTCTTGATTTTGTACCTTTTTTATTAATCTTGATTCTTCAATAACTTCATCTTGATCATTTTGATGTGGTACCTGTTTTATTAATCTAGATGGTATCCATATTGGAGAGGATTCATGTTTTGGAAAAACACAAACAGATCCTCTTCCCCAAATTAATACTGGATCTGGACCCTTCCATGTACCTGAAAGGACATTCTTCCAGTAAACCAAAGGTTTATGTTGTTGGTGTGGATTCCAATGTCTGTCTCCAGCAGAATAACCATTAGAGTCTAAAGTTAAAAAATTTAAGGTAAACAGGGCAACTGCCAATCTGTCCTTAGGACTTTTCCAACTTCCTTCTTTTTGTTTTAATAACATAATTTTCAGTGTTCGGTTTGCTCTTTCAATAATGCCCTGACCCTGAGGATTGTATGGGATGCCTGTTTTATGGGATATGTTGAATTTTGCGCAAAACTGTTTGAAAGAGAGGACGTATATGCAGGGCCATTATCTGTTTTAAGCATTTTGGGGATGCCCAATGCAGCAAAAGCTTGCAAACAATGAGATGTAACATCTTTAACTTTTTCTCCAGAATGTAAGGAAGCAAAAATCATGCCTGAGCATGTATCTATGGTAACATGAATAAATCGCAATTTTCCAAAACTTGGCTCATGAGTAACATCCATCTGCCACAAATGATTGGGCATTAATCCTCTAGGGTTAACGCCGAAATGAGGATTGGGCAAATGTGTCATACAAGATTTACAATCTTTTACAATTGTTCTGGCTTGCTCCTTTGTGATTTTAAACCTACGTTGCAAGGTGGTGCTGTTGACATGAAACTGGGAGTGAAATAAAGTAGCTTGTTGTAGCACTGAAAGTATAAATATTGTTTTTGTAAGTTCATCAGCCTTTTGATTACCTTCATGGAGGGGACCAGGCAAATTAGTATGTGCTCTAATATGGCCTACGAATAGAGGTTCTTTTCTTGCCCACAAAAGTTTTTGCATTTGATAAAACAATTTAAAGGCTGGAGTATGAGGTGCTATTGGTCCTGCTAACTCTAATTTTGGGACGGCTTGTACAATATAGTGGCTATCTGAAAAAATGTTTATGGGCTGGTCCCTAAAATTTTCCAGAGCTCTTACCACAGCTTCCAGTTCCACTAGTTGAGCTGATTTGTGTGCAGTTATGTAAGTCATATTTTCTTTTTTAGTGACTACTGTAGCAGTACCATTTGAGGACCCATCTGTAAATACATTAAATGCCTTAGGAATAGGTTGATTTTTTATTACCTGTGGAAATATAATAGGATGATTAATACAAAAAGATAATATAGGGGACTTAGGAAGATGATTATCAAAATTTGCAGAAGTAGAGCATTTAGCTATAGCCCAATCATTATCATTGAAGCATAAATATTCAATCTGTGATGATGAATAGGGAGTAATAATAGTAGCAGGGTGAATGCCAAATATTTTAGTAGAAGTCTTATGTCCTTGAAGAATAAGTTTAGCCACCATGGAGGTATAAGATTCAATTATACTTTTAGGAGAGATGGGCAAATGTATCCATAATAAAGGCCCTTGTTGCCAAAATACTCCTGTGGGTGTATATTGTGAAGAAATAATAATCAACATCAGCGGTTGAGTTAAATCAAATCTATCACAATGAGCTCCTTCGATGGCTTTTTCTACTAACTTTAAAGCTTTCCTAGCATCAGGAGTCAATGTTCGTGGTGAAGATGGATCAGGGTCTCCGCGAAGGATGTCAAATAAAGGTTTTAGTTGGCCAGTAGTGAGATTTAGTGTAGGGCGAAGCCAATTAATGTCTCCCAGTAGTTTTTGGAAATCATTGAGGGTGGTCAAATGTTCTTTATTTATTAGAATTTTTTGGGGTCTAACAAAAGTATCCATGATTTTAAATCCTAAATATAATATGGGAGATCTGGTTTGAACTTTTTCTTCTGCTATATATAATCCATATATTTTTAAATTTTCTACCACGTCACTGAATATATTATAATAAGATTTTTTGATTAGGGTGGGCCAATAAAATATCATCCATGTAATGTAGACACATAAGGTTTGGATATTTATTTTTAATGGGTTGGATAGCCTTGTCCACATATATTTGGCATATGGTGGGGCTATTAGCCATTCCCTGTGGTAAAACCTTCCATTGATATCTCTGATCAGGGCTATTATTGTTAATAGAAGGAACTGAAAAAGCAAACCTGGGGGCATCCAGAGGATGTAGGGGAATAGAAAAGAAGCAATCCTTTATATCAAGAGTAATAAGATGGAAATTTTTTGGAATAGCTACGGGACTAGGAAGTCCAGGTTAAGTAGGGCCCATAACTTGCATGGTTTTATTAATTTGTCTAAGATCATGTAACAATTGCCATTTTCCTGACTTTTTCTTGATCACAAATATGGGGGAATTCCAGGGAGAGGTGGAAGGTTCTATATGACCTGCTTCTAATTGTTCCTGAACTAGTAGGTGGGGTGCTTGTAATTTCTCTTTAGATAGGGGCCACTGAGGGACCCACACTGGCTTATCAGAAAGCCATGGTATTTTCAAAATTATTTTCTCAGTGGCCCCGAAAAAAAATATCTTTTTTCCTTTATGATAATAATTACTTTTAGGGTTAAGATTACTCTGTACTTTTTGATAATGAGTTCTTTTATGGTTAAGATTACCCTGTAGGTTTTCACATTTAACATCTGCAGGCTTGGTTGCAAGGTATACTCCCATTTGTTGCAAAATATCTCTTCCCCATAAAGTAACCGGTAGATTAGGTAAAACATAAGGCTGAAATGTTCCTTTATGGCCTTCATCATCCTCCCATTTTAAAATTACCGCACTTTTATCTGGGAGGTTATTATATCCCAAGCCTCTTAAACTGGTTGAAGCTTTTTGCAGAGGCCAGTGCTTGGGCCATTGGCGTAAATTAATAATGGAAGAGAGTCAGCTCCAGTATCTATTAATCCCTCCATTTCTATTCCTTGGATTTTTATTTTACACATAGGCCTCCTTGAACAGTCTCGAACCCAGCAAGCCATGGGTCTTGAGTCAGTGGAACAAAATCCTCTATTGTTCCCTTCTTGAGGCATACCCATTTTAAATGAATTATGTAAATTGGGAAGGAGAAGCAACTGAGCAATTCTATCTCCTTGATCATCAGAACTTATACTTTGGGGTGAGCTAAGCATTATTTTTATTTCCCCTTTGTAGTCTGAGTTTATTACACCGGGGGTCACTTGCAAACCTAATAAGCTTTTAGGACTACGCCCGATAATAAGTCCTACAGTCCCTGAGGGAAGAGGTCCCCTGACTCCTGTGGGAATCAGTTGAACCCCCATTTCAGGTGTTAACACTATTCGGGCGGTGGAACAGAGTTCTTATCCTGCATTTCCTCTTGTTCCTCTGGCGAGGGAGTGGATGGGTAGTAGGGATTGTGTCGGGGAAGCATCTGAGTGGATGCTTGAGGATACTCCTTCTGCAATGCCCCGTACATTTGTGGGCCCCGGGGTATTGGGCCCCGTGCCCCGTTTTTTGAATTCCTGAACAAAGGATTTCCATGGATGTCAAATTTTGAATGGCATTTATTGGCCCAATGATTTCCCTTTTTACATCTGGGGCAGCGGCCTGGGGCACGGTATGAGCTTGATCTTATTTCTTTTTGGGATTTTGCCTAGAATAGCCTGATTGATTATGATAATTTTGCCTGGAATATCCTGATTGATTATAATGTCTACGTTTAGCCTTTGTGAAATTTCGAGAGGAAGCACCTCTCATTGAGGCTGCAATCACATTTCCTGTGACAAAGGCGCCATTTATATCTTTACATAGTTGTATATATACGGAAAGATCCTTTTTAGTTCTCCATGGCCTGATGGCTGCTTGGCACCATTTATTTGCATTTTCATAAGCTAATTGAACAACTAAAGGCATAGCTTGGTCAACATCTGCAAACACACTACCTGCAGTTCTCAAAAGTCGATCAGCAAAGTCAGCATACGGCTCATTAGGTCCTTGAATCACTTTTGACAAGCTACCTTGTAGATCCCCAGGTCCTTGTACAGTTTTCCATGCCTCTAAGGCAGCTGTGTTTATCTGAGTATATACATCTGGGTCATAATCTGTTTGAGTCTGTAAGTCTGCGAATTGCCCTTCTCCTGTGAGCATGTCTATATTATAGTTTTCAAACCCTGCAGCCGCGTTTCTTTTAGCCATTTCTATACAAAGTTCTTGAATTGCGATCGCCAAACCAAGAATTGCCCCCCGCTTAATGTTGCTTTACATAGACTTTTCCAGTCTGAGGGGGTTAAGCTAAAGGTGTTAAGGGACTCCAGCATACTCAACGTGAAAGGAGCTTGGGGCCCATAAGTCATTACTGCCTCTTTGAGATTTTTTATTGTTTTGAAATCTACTGACTGATGGACCCTCTGTCCATTTTTCTTTTCAAATGCTGGCAGTTCCCAATGTATCTGTGAGTTGTCCTCGAGAGCGCATAAGCGATCAGAAAGACTTTTTATTTCTGTTTCTAGGGTATGCAAATGCCTAGTAATACCCTTCATATTTTCTGTAATGGATTCCACCCATGGGGGAGTAGAGGACACAAGTGGTTCCTCTACCTGACGGTCCTTTTTCACGGTCTTTTTTAGTTTCTTTTTCCTCATTTTCTCAGGATCACTTTTACTAGATTCCTCACCACTGCTAATTTCACTGACAGCAATATCCTGAGGCCCAGGTTCCATTAAGAGCAAGTATCCTTCAGCTATCACCAATAACTCCCGAATAGCTTTAATAGCTTGGATTTTTGTCATTTTTGGGACTCTTCTAATACTCTCTTTACTGGTCTTAGTTGGCCCAGTGGAAGCTATGCTTTATTGATCACTTTCACTTTTTTCTATATACTCCTCACTGAGAACAGAGTCAGGTATATCAAGGAGTCTTTGCATAGCCTCTATCACTTGGGATTCAGTTATATTCGAACCCATCTTTAGAGACCTTTCAGTTCTTACCTGTCCGCTCCGAAGTTCCCCATACGGGCCGCCACCTGTTGCCGCCTGAAGCGCTTGGAGCAACGGAGCCACGGGAAGAAGTTCAGAGGCAAACTGGAGACAAACAGCTTTTTATTCTGATAACTTTTCTCTCTGGTTCTAACAATGACTAACACACGCCACACACACCACCAAAAATGGCGCTGACCCGATCAGCAATTTCGGCCAAGTCACTCAGATCCCGGGACAAGTCCCGTGAGACTACGGAAGGCGACAATGCCCAAATCTCCACGGCTCATAGTCAACCGCAATTCAAGCCATCTCCCCAAACAGGGCTCCTGCACAATATGAACAGTTTGACATTTTAAACTGTATTTACACAAATCAGTTAAAAAAATTCTCAGTTTTTCTACTGACTGCATAGTAGATATTTCAACATAAGGATGAATATATTTAAATATCGTTTACAATATTTTAGGGACAGTAAATCTGTTTTGAAAATTATCTTGGTCAGAAATATTCAGGACTATTCAATAAGTAAATGGACAATGACATGTTTTGATACAAAGCCAAACAGCTAAAAGAGTGATTTCTTTTCTCACTTAAAACCACTGCCATATACACTTCATCCTTGTTAAATGTCTATGCCCACCCTTTGCTTTGGTGTATTGGCAGGAATGCCAAAAAAAAAAAAAAAAATACAACTAGCATATAGATCAACATCGATACTCCTAAATGTTCTGAAACTTCTTCCAAAAACAGGCACACATTGCAAAACCCTATGCATTTCTAATTTACTGTAGTTCAAATGCTGGGCTATATATTCTTGGTTCTGGTCAAACACTATGGAAATATTTAATGGTGAAGATAAACCAAGCATTTCTAGCCTGTGGCTTTCAACTGAGATCGATACAATGTAATGATGATTTAGGATGCTTCTTAGTTTAACTTAAGTAATTTTCCCTTTTCTGCTTTGAGATTGTAAATCTGACTAATTGCTTCATACTCTCTAGAACTGCTTCTTCTAGCTAAGTATAATTCCTATGTCTGGATTCTCCTATGCCTCAAGTCGTTTTATGGAGGGCTTACCTACCAATCTCATTATACTTCCAACCAATGCATCTGGCTTTGTGCTGTTATTTACCTACTTCAGTATACTTGATAAATTAAATCCAGGCCTTGTTAAATTTATTCCCTTAAGACACAAATATCACAACTTAGTATGGATTAAATTAAACTAATAGGCATTTTGCTTCTTCCACAGTAGCAGATACATTAGTTGACTTCAATTTGACCACAGAAATACCAACACCAAAGGAAAAGTAATAAGGCAATTTATGAAATAGATGAATTTGGAGAAAGAGTTTTCCAGGATAATTTTGTAAGTGGAAAAGTGAATATATTCTATCACTGCTTAATCATCTTCAACCATAAAGTGGAATGCATGGACAATAACAAAGAAAACAAGAAGATAAAAGTGGGTAAAGAAGTTAAGCATAATTGCCATTCCATGCTGGCATTCAATTGCAAAGCCAGTTATTTTGATAACCACATAGAATTATCCTTTTAAGAGTTTTTTTTTTTTTTTTTTTTTTTTCCCCAATTTGGACCTAATTATTAATCCCCTTAAGAAGAGCAATCCAGGGCTGGGTTTGTGGCTCAGCAGTAGAGTGCTCGCCTAGCATGTGTGCAGCCCAGGTTCGATCCTCAGCACCATGTAAAAATAAACACATTGTGTACAACTAAAGCAAATAAATATTTTTTTTTTTTTTTTTTAAAAAAGAGCAATCCAGTTTGATGAACTTTTCTGTTGTTTTGCCCTTGTTCTCACAGCTGGAGAGAGGGATAATCCACTGGCTCTCTGTCACACACCTGATATCTTTGTAGTTTGTTAGGGTGCTGGTTTCCTGTGAAGATTTTATCTCTTGGCTGTTTTCTCTCTCGGGTGAAGCCTTTGAGCAAATTCATTTGCATCAACCCTGAGGTGTCACTCACCTGGAACAGTCCAAGAACAAATGTTCTCATCTCTCTTGCTCTATCTTTGAAGACCTAAGAGCGTGTGCTGCAGAATGCACTCTTTAGAACATGGTGGGAAAGGTTGAAGTCAGCTCTGAGATTTGAATGTTAACTAAAGCACAGCCTTTTACAGGGAAAACTATCCCTCCAATCAAAGCTTTGGGACATGATGTAGACATTTTGCTTTTCCTACAAAGAACTCTTAGATGCTAACAAAAACGGACATTTCTATATAGGTTAGTGTCAATTCAGGGGGGAAAAAATAGAACCAAAAATTTTAAGAATATTTTCAAAAGTATAAAATGTGATCTCTCGGAAATGTATTTCCCTTTATAAGCTTTAGTTGGGAGGTTACTTGATGGATGTGAAACCAGAGAACAAATAGCTTTTTGTCCATAGTAATTTCATATTTCTGGTTAAAAAATTAATCCAACAACTTAATTACTTAAAATGGTAAAATTTGTGGATCTTACTCTTTGGGTAGGTTAAGAACTTATGAGTGGCTTAGTTGAGTGGTTTTGGCTCCAGTTTCCTGACAAGGTGACATTGGCCAGAGCTGCAGATCGGGAGAGGGTTGACTAGAGCTAAAGCATCCTTTTCCAAAATGGCAGACCCACGTGCCTGTTAACAGACGGCCAACACTCCCGTAGCCCTTGGCAGAAACCTCTTGCTGTTTTGACAGGATCTCTAAGTTTCTTGCCACATGGACCACTTCACAGGACTTCTGTATGTCCTCATGGCATGGCAGCTGGTTTTTCCCAGAGTGAGTAATCCAAGAGAAAGAGAAAGAAGAAGGTCACAATGCCTTCTGCCTCAGATGTCACATTCTGTCACTTCTACCACTTTCTATTTTATTAGAAATGAGTCGCTAAGTCCAATCCAGACTCAAAGGAATGGAGTGTAGGGGTATCATGTTTAAAAGGTCACACTTAACTCACCTACAATTAACATACTTATTACCCACTAATATTCTGACAATATTGTACTTGTGATGGACAGATTTTAAGCAGCTTTCCATGGTGTGACCTTCTGGTGTTCATGCCTTTGTGTAATCCTCTCCCCTCAATGTGGACAGGAACTGTGACTTGTTTCTAACCAATGAAACATGGGCAAGAATGTACACAATTATCTAGGAGTGTGGCACCTATCTTGCTAGGTCCCTCTCTGTTGCTGGCTCTAAAGAAGCCCACAGACATAAATTCTACTGCCTCAAGCAAATGGATTCTGCCAAAACCTGAGTAAGCTTGGAAGCAGATCCTTCCCCAGTTGAGCCTCCAGATGAAAATCCAGCCCTGGAAGACAGCTTTACTGTACCCTTGCACAGGATCCATCTAAGCCATTCTTGGCCTTCTGCCCCACACTTTAAGATAATGAAAGTGTATTATGTTAAGCCACTAAGACCATGGAAATTGTTATGCAGCATAAAAAAAAATACATTATTGAATCCTGAAAAGCCACGTGTGAGTTAGTTGTACTTAGAAATAAGCTTTTTCTCATCCAGAGTATCAATAGCCTCATCTATTAATCAAGAGGGTAATATTAATATTATCAAGGGTGCTCAAATTATTTTATGTCATGAAATATTACATGAGAAGTTAACATACAAAACAGCTAAAATGATCTCTTATTAAATAAGGGGAAAGATCCTCTGATACCTACTCTTCCATTTTAGAAACTAAGAGTTATAAAAAAGTGTGGATTGAGCATTTTGGGACTAGATCACTTTTAAAGTATACAAATTCTTCTAGCCTAAACTGGTTATGATTTTTTGAGAGACCCAAAAGAGAGAGCAAAATGGGAAAGGATTATACAAATTCACTCATGAAGTGGACAAGGGCAAGTCCAGGCATGGACTATAAAGTTTATTTTGTCAGTGGATGGCTGGAACATACTGTTCCCCATCCTTTTCCTCTGAGGCATGTCTCTTCGAAGCATAGGGCAGAGAAAAAATAGTAGAGCAGTAGACTGTTTATTCTTCATGATATTGACTTACAAATAAATTGTATATCAAGGTCCTATGGAATAACATACACCATTAAACATAGATCAACCAAAACTTCATCCACACTCAGTGAGAAGACATGTTGGCTGCATGTTGCACGTGTGTCTGCATGCTTGTTTAAGGAGAGGGATTGATAGTAAGGGTAACAGGCTTACTAAATTTCACCAATCCCTACATCTACACCTTCTGTCAGAGAGTTTGTAATTTCTTTAACAGAGGAGCATACTCTCTTGCCTCTCAAAGTTTGGACTTGGCCATATGTAACTTACTTTGACTAATACCAATTGTACAGAAAAAAGAGTATGCCAGTCTAAACAGCAAAGGTAAGATACTTTACACATGTTCTCTTGTTCTCCTTGGACCTCTGTCAAACTATCATGTGAAGATTATACTTGTAGTAGCCAGTTGATTCAGGAGGACGAGAGACACATGGTAGAGGCCAACCCAGACTATCCAAAGACCTTTGGATGGAAACAAAGATAGTCAAGCTGCCAGCCTGGTCACCTGAGACAGCCTAAATCCACCAAGTCTACCAACTCACACATCCTTTAGAATAACTGATTACTCTTTCAAGTCACAAACAATGCAGTGGCAGAAGGAAAGAAAAAAGTCATATGCTGAGATTGCTAGGATCTTTGGTAAGAACAAAACTCTGTCCATAAAATTGTGAAGAGGAAAAAAGAAATTTGTTCTTGTTTTGCTGTCACACCTCAGACTGCAAAAGTTATAGCCATAGTGCATGGTAAGTGCTTAGTTAAAATGAAAAGGCATTAAATTTGTGAGCGGAAGACATGAAGAGAAAACATGTTACAATTGTTATAAATATTCTCTTTTATTATTGTTGTTAATAACTTACTGTGCTAAATTTGTAAATTACACTTTATGTATATTTAGGAAAAAGCAGTATATATAGTGCTATCAAGGGTTTCAGGAATCTATAGGGGGTCTTGAAATATATCCTTTGCAGATAAGCTGCAACTACTATATTAGAAAACTTGAAAGGGCAAGAAACATATAAAATTGATATTGTAAATATAATAAACTAAGAACATTGAAGTATTCCACATAGCTAATATATTTACCTTGACAAAAATATTACTATCAAACAGGAGGTTTTAGGATCTGTAGTCTGTTGGAGGAATACGTGTTTATCATTGCTATGTCTTTCAGGTGGACTGACCCTTTGTTATTACGTATACTCCTTTCTATCTCTAGTAATTTTGTTGCTCTGAATATTATTTACATAATGTTAATATAGCTACATTTGTCTCCTTCTAATTAATACTTTTAATTAATATTTGCATGGCATATATTTTTCTATTGTTTTATTTTAATCTACCTACATCATTTTATTTTCAGTGAATTTCTTGTGGACAAACAGAATATAGTTTGTTTGTTTGTTTTGAGTGTTTGTTTTTGTTATTAGGGATTGAACCCAGGGATGCTTTATCTCTAAGTGACATTCCTAGTCTTTTTTTTTTTTTTTTTTTTTCTTCATGAGACAGGGCCTCACTAAATTGTTTTGAGTCTCACTAAGTTGCTAAAACTGGCTTTGAACTTGGAATCCTACCTCAGCTTCCTGAGTCCCTACTGGCATTACAAGTATGTGCTACCACTTCCATTAGTTTGCTACTTTCTTTGCCCATTCTGTAAAACTCTATTTTTTAATTAATGCTTTCAGATTATTCAGTTATTGAAACAATTGATATATTAGGGTTTAATCTGCCATTTGTTTTTTATTGCTTTGTTTGTTCTTTCTGGTTTCTGTCTTCTTTTTCCTACCTTCCTGTGAGTTATTAAAACATATTTTAGAATTCAACTTTGATTTATCTATAGAATTTTTAAATATATCTACAACATGCTTTTAGAGCTGCATAGAATCCCATTATGTGGTTGTAGCATAATTTAATCAGCCTATATTTCATTCCTCCCTCACAAACACAGCCTCACTGAATTTATCTGACATCTCTGACTTCAGACTTTTTCAATTATGATATTCACTATATTAAAGGTTTTCTTTTTCAAAATAGTATTTACAGTTTATTTTCACCAATAAAAGTGATGATTGTTCTTCAAAAAAGCCACAACCTCCTTGACCCTTAATTTGCTTCTCATGTACAATGTAGCTAATACAAAATATCTGTATTTTCTCAGGCCATATTCATTGGAAAATAAAACCATATTAAAAGCAATGCAGAATTATCTTACCTCAGACAGCAATATCTATTATTGTTATGCTTCAGATATGAGGTATCCTCCAAAACCTCACGTGCAATGCAAGAATCATTCAGAGGTGGAATGTCTGAATTCTGATAGTTGTAACCTAACAATGGATTAATCCATTGGTGTGGATTAATTGAGCAGTAACTCTAGGCAGGTGGGGAGTGGGCTGAAGAAGTTTGGTCACTAGGAGTGTGCCTTTGGGGGTTTATATTTTATCCCTAGTTAGCAGTGCTCTCTTTTCTTCCTGTTGCCATGTCCTGAGCTGCTTTCCTCCACCATACCCTTCCACCATGATATTCTGACCCACCTCAGACCCACAGCAATGGAATTGGCCATCTATAGACTGAGACCTCTGAAACCCTGAACCACAATCAACTTTTCCTCCTCTACATTGTTCTTGTCAGGTTTTTTTTTTTTGTTGTTGTTGTTGTTGTTGTTGTTTTTTGGGTTTTTTTGGGTTTTTTTTTTTTTTTTTGGTCACAAAAATGCAAACTTTACCAAAACAATTATGGAATCTCTGAAATGCCTCCACACATATGCCTTATATGTCTATTAGCACATTCTCTCAGTTATAATATGGAAGTACATTTTTCTCTTTGTTTTTATCTCTAGCTTCCTGAGACAACATGACAGATATGTCTGATGGCCATTGGGCCATTTAAATGATTCTTAATGTTGCTGCTGCAATTTCTCCTGAAGAGATTTTTCTGTGCAATGTCATCACACTGTGTTGGAGATTTTTTTTAATACTAGAAATAGAATTACTATTTTCTCATTGAGGAATTGAGGAATTAAGTATGTGGCTATGGAGGGTAAGATTTAGTTTACAATTTTTAGGTTAACTGTTCACAGTTAACCAATTTGTTAAGCATAGTTTATTTCTGATGAACTAATTAATTGATTTAAACATCATAATTCCTATATCTTAACCTAAATTTTTATACCACTATTTTCACTCAATATAGCAGACCTATGAGTTGTTCATAATCAGATATGTAATTGGTCAAACTAAATCAGCAATCATCTGCTAAGATATTTAGAAAATACTGACTCAGTCAAGAAGAAATAGATTCAATGGTCCTGTATTATAGTTACACTCTATCATCAGAAAGCAGCAGATTCATTATTACATTTCTTTTAAATTGGTGAGAAGTCAGTATTCAAACCATTAAATAAGGTGTTAACTCTCTAATTCAAAATTCTTCAGCTTAAGGGCATTGAATTGAATCTTCTAAAAGTGTAAAATATTTTTTCCAGGTAATTTTCTATTCCATTACCATATGTGATGCACAAGAGTATAGCTACACATCAAGTCAGCTTTTGGGCTGATAGGTTTTTACTCAATATTTATTGAGCATATTTTTCTAAGTTGTAAGGCACAGCATATCATGCAGATCTTCTCAAAATTTATTATTATGACTTCCCCACAAGAGTCACATCTTTTTTAACTATGAGAAAACCAGAGCACAATTTGACCTTTTGACCCAGAGAGTCAATAGAGGCAAGCTTCTTAACCAAGAAGTGCAATGTATCATATATTTCCCCATAAAGGCTCATCATACAGCCTTCATCCTTATAGAATAATAAGTCTCCTACAAACACATTTTCCAGGTAACTTGCAACAATATGATGCCTGACAAGAAGAAATAGCAGATTTGTAGTAACCTATATAAGTTTGTATTGGTTTAAAAATAGCCATACAATTTGCATGTGACACTTAACTACAGACATCATTCAAACATGCTGACAATGGTTAAATGTTCAGGCTCCCACCTGCTGTTACATACCCAGCTTTAACATCCTGGCTTTGCCAAATGTTAGGTGTTTGAACGTAGGCAAGTTACTTATTTATTACACCTCAGTTTCCTCATCTGTAAAAACTGGAGCTCTCTTAAATATGTACACTCATATGTTTGTGAGGTTACTAAATAGGATAATTCACATGAAGAATTTAACAGAATTAATAGCACAAAATAAATGGCAAGATAAACATTGAACATTATTGTTATATCTACCAGCTGATGTACAGTCAGACTAGCTAGCACATGTTCACAAAAAGTGTACCAGAACATGTAGGCAAATATTATTTGAGGAACCAGGAAAGGCAAAATAGAAATAAATAAACTTCTAAATGTTGAAAGTCATGAAAGATCTGTTCTTGTTTTATTTGCTTGGGAATAGATATTACAAAAAATACATAATATTCAAGAGCCTACATCGACTATAAAGGAAGAGAAAACACTCATTCCATCTTTATAAATAGACAGATAATTCCAGGGGATGGAACCATGCAATACACACTAAAGCAAGCTTTAGAAGCCAACATGCAAATCTTCATTTTCAAGTTAACATTTTTCAAAAGTGCATCATTTTATTTTTGTTTTTTGAAATAGAATGTACTGAGTAAATTTAAAATGTGACTTCTTTCTGCCTCTCTAGATGCCATGACATTTGCTTGCTGAGCCACTTCTTGAGTTAGAGAAATAAAACATGCACATGGCTTTCAGAGCTCCAAATCACTTTGTCTCTTTAAATTAATGCCCATCTCTCCAGCAGAGGGAGCAAAGAAGTTTTTGTATTTTCACTTCTACAAAAATGAACTTCTCTGACTTAAAATGTGCTTTGGAAAAAAAAAAAAAAAAAACATTTTGAATAAGAAGCTGTATTAAAGAATAAATTGATACTAAAAATGCATTCAAGCAAACTCAAAAGCATATATTAAGTGTTCATAAAGCACTCAAAGATGTAAGTCCTATAGTTTTCATATTTCTGGAGGTACTCTGTGAAAATTTACGTATAAATATCAGCCAAAGCAAAATTCTTTTAATTTTCTGAAGTATTAAAATACACATAGTGTATTTTTATCAATTAACTATTCTAGAATTTTTGTGTGTGTTGGGGGGTGTGTCTTTCTGGTTTTGTTTTTATCTGATTTTTAGAAAACTAATAGTAGAAGATGCCAAATAAAGGGTGGGAAAAGATGGTTACATTCTGGGGTGTGCTGTGCTTCTGAATTAATTCGTGGTGTAATTTTTAATTCACACTGCAACATCATGGTTTGAATGTTCAGGCAACCAAATCATAACTCTTAGGGTTCATTTCTCTTACATTTAGTCCCATATCATCTCAATCATTTCTGAATAAGCTTAAACTTTGCAGTTAATATGATAAAAAAAAAACTCCAGAGTTTTTAATCTTCCCTTTGCTTTCAGTGTTAGAAATAATGAATTAATAGTTTTAAGAATTAATGACTATTTGTTCTGAGAGATCCCACTAAGGCCTGAAAGTGTATTATAGACTTTATGCATTAATTTCTATTCTCAAAGGAGAGCCTCTTTGATGTGCATTTAATGCATTTAGCATTTATAAATCCTTTATATGTATCCTGGAATGTCCTAGGACTTATTTGCCAAAATTCTAAAGTCAAATATTACACACACACACACACACACACACACACACACACACACACACAGAGTCATGTATCTCTTAACTCAGAAACGTTCTGAGAAATGCATCATTGGGTGATTTTTCATCACATGAACACCCTAGAGTGTATTTATAGAAACTAGTGGCTGAGATATCACTTGCTCATATCTTCTGGGACCACCTTCATATATGCAGTCCATTTTTGATAGAAATGTCCTGCAGTGCACATTATGTTCATGTGAAATAAATTAATTTACAATAATTTTGTAGGCATAATTTTCAAATATGACTTTGATTCTAAGGGTTTTTAAGGGTACTTGGAGACCTTAAGAAAGTCTCCTACTGTTGCTGAGATATGTTTAACCAAAGCAAGTCAAAATGCAAACTGCCTTGAATGCTGGAGTGCTTTTTACTTCTATTTCGACTGTGAAGGGGGAAGAGGAAGGACACATACTAGTTCAATACTCCAGTCTGAGACCATTCCTCAACATAACAGAATATATTTAATATAATAGAAAATTGTCTTAAGTTTTAACAGGGCTCTAGTCCTTTATTTTTTTTTCAGAGATGACTTTCATTAACTTTTCCCATAATCTGTGGAAAATAATACCTTCTTTCCCAATTCCAAATACTGACAGAGAACTCTGGTGATGATTTCAATATTTAGGTCTCTTGCCTCATGACTGGTGTCTTCTTTATGCTCAAGACAATACACAAATCAAACAAATGGTTCTTTTCTCCACTTCATGCCTCCAGAACAAGCCAGAAATGAGGTGAGCCCTGAACCCTCTGTCTCTTCACCACTAATGTCAAAATTGTCAAACATTTTGTCTCCACCTTACAAATTTCTAGAATGTTCCACTATATTCTTTTTTTTTTTTTTTTCCATTATATTATCTTAGGGGTATGTTCTCTCAGTTCAGGCTACTAAGATGGACTACATCCCAGCTTATTCCAGTTAACTCTGTATACTACAGTCAAATGTAGTTCATTAAAATGCAAATCTTATCATTTTTATCCTGTTTCAATCCCTCAATGATTTCTAACTGCCTTGAGTACAAATCTAAACTTTTTCACATTGCTTATAGGAACCTTATTAATTTGGATCTGCCTAATTTTCCAGTTTGTTTTTCTGCCCCTGCTGTATGCTCTAAGCAAATGGATCATTTATTTCAAACTTTAATCTTCTTCTCAATTTTATTAACACTTAACCCAAATCAGGGTTCCTCAATCTTGGCATTGCTGATATTTTGGGTGAATAATTTTTCATCTTGGAGACATTTCCTGGGCATTGTAGGATATTAACAGCATCCCTGGAGTCTTCCTGACCTATGATAGTTGTAAACCCAGGCCAGTTGTAATAACCACAACTGACTCCAGATTTTGCCAAACATCCCCTGGAGGGGAAGAACAACATCATCTCCTGTTGAACCAACCCAATTCCTCCAATTCCTGTTCTATATACCAAATATGACAAGAACTTTAAATATTAGACAATGTCATTTCCTCTCCCACTCTCCCTCCCATCAGCAATTCAGCAATAAATCATTTTGCATTGATAATATACATCAGGGGCAAGATTATGAAACACCCAGGTTTTTCTTTGACTTCATGAAACTTTAGACTTTTTCCCTAAGATAATTCACCACCACTATGTATACATTCTAGCCAAGAAGATAAAACCCATAATAAGTGACTGTGTTCCCTTCTTTTAAGGCATAACCCTGACCATATACATCACTGCCACAAGCTGCAAAGAATGCTGGGAAATATAAACTTTAGATGTCATTTTAAAAATATAACATTAATAAAAATAAATAAATGAACAAATAATCAACATGGGGAGAATGCATATCAGAAACTACTAGCAATTTTTTTCACAACCCGTTCCTTTGACCATCAAAGTATCTGTCATTTACTTTTCTTTACTTATTGAAAATATATTTACATCTCACCCACAGGAAAACCAAAAAAAAAAGATCCCAGACAGCTACTGTAGCCAAATCAAAGCCTTGGCTCTCTCCATATGTTCTATATGATACTTCTCTTGACCAGGTAATTGAAACAAGAGGAGAGTTACATGGTCCCCAACACCATTTATACACACATGCTCATGAAGTCCACACCAGACAATGTTGTAGGAACAGATAGACTCTAGTGAGCAGGAATAATCAAGTCAGGAAGACTCCTGGCCTGGCCTGACAAGGCTTACTTCCTGGCTGGGTAAATCCAGCTGGCAGACCCTGCTGGAAGTAAAACTAGACCCCTAATGTTACTTCCAGAAGCTGCTTCTTTGTCCTTATTCTCTGTGATTACATCATAATGGCAAAGAGAAAGAAAAGTGTTCTTCTTAGGGGCTACACTTTTGAAGCCTTTTACCTGCTATGGAGGTTTATGAAGGGCAAAAATCACACTGGAGACAACTGTGCAGCCAAGAGATTTATTCACCAGCCTTTATGGCTGGTTGGAAGTAGAAGAAGTACAGAGAGAGAGGAGTCAGGGAGAGGGAAGTGTGCAAGGTCTTGACAGAGGGTCGGTGCCTGGTCGTGCTGGCTGTGGTCTCTGGAGCTGTCGTCTGGAGCAGCTGCCATCGGGGTGGAGACGGTGAGTCTGGAGCTGTTGCAGCAGCTGCTTCCTCTCCGCAGGGACTAGCTGTTGTTGTCTGAGCTCCAAGCAGGCAGGGACTTAAGTAGGGATTTCTGGTGGGGGATGTGCCTGAGCTACCTTTAATGCTATTGGCTCTTTTCCCAGTAAACAGGGTGACCTTTAAGCTGATTGGCTCCTGCCTGGGGAACAGAGCGACCTTTAAGCTGATTGGCTCCTGCCTGAGGAAAGTGAAACCAGGTTGCTCCTAATGGAAATTTCCATGGGGGAGGTGGCCTGTCAACCCAAGCCTATCTATCAGTTTAGGTTTCTGAGTTGCAATTATTATGGGATTTTCTAGATCAGGTATGTGGTTTCTTAGCTGATAGTAAATTTCTTGTGTTGGCATCCATTACCAACATTTCTAGAAGTTTCAAGCATGGAATTTTTTACTTATTAGTCACTTTACTATTCCAATTGCCTTCTCTTCTCAGTTCAGTTGTAGTTTCCTTCAGCATCTGAGGGGATCGATTCAGAAGGAAGGCATCCATAGGATCACAGCCTTATCTCCTACTAAAGCTACTTCCTCAGAGTCACCCTTTCTAACCCTTTCAACTCGGGGTAAGACACAGTTGTTAATAGTTTTTTTCTTCAACTCTGCAAAGCGCTAATTATTGAACCCCCTCATTCAACACAGAACATGAAATTATTGTGGATTTTTTTGTGTATCCACAAGTGTTTTAGTTCATTTTCCACAGGAATAAGGAAATACCAAAGGTTGGGTAATTTGTAGAGAAAAAAAAAGGTTTATTTAGCTCATGCTTGTGGAAGTTTGAAGGCAATGCACTAGCAGCCACTTGTATCTGGTGAGGAGTTCATGGAAGATGGCATCACAGTGGCAGGACTTGTACAGGAGGGAGAGAGCACACAGGGAGACAGGAAACCAAAGAGAAGGGAGAGGCCAATATTCACTTCCCACTACATTCAGCTGCTTGAAGGTACACCACCTCTCAACATCACTACACTGAGGACACAGCTCCTAATGGATAAACTCTTATGGGGACAAGCTCAAACCATATTTGAACCATAGCAACCAGCATCTGACATTAAGGATGACTCTTACCAAGTGATCAACAAATGGTTTTTATGCACTTTAAAAGTTAATTATGCAAAATATGTGTAAAGGACCACATGGGTTGTAGGCTCCATGTAAGATGTTCAAAGAAGAGATCACTATGGCTGCAATTGCTAACAAAACAATCCTATAGGAAGAGTAGGATTAATGCAGAACTTTCCATGTTCAGAATTTTCTTCTAAACTCCAGTTACACTATGGAACTTTCAGATTAATCAATTGCCAGTTTACAAATGACCAAACAGAACTTCAGTGCTCCATCCCCACTGATGCACAGCTAGCAAGAAGTAGAGGCTGGATTCAAATCCACATCTTCCATCTGTCAATATCTTTGTTCTTCTCATTCTCTATAACTGTCTCTTATCGCTCAAACAAGCCAAGAGAAGTAGAGGAACATATTCTTAGTACAAGGGAAAGCCATGGGCATATAGTGCAGGGAAAGAAAGAAGAATGTGTGGAAGAGAATTATGCATTTAGGTAAGTTTATATGAAGAGAATGGGGGTTTATACAAAAAAAAAAAAAAAAGATAATAATGAGATGTTAAACTAAAAGGACCTTCACATCAAAAGAAAAAAAATAAAGATATTTTGAGTAGTTTGATAACTAATGAGCCTCCATTGTGTTGAATTCCAATACAAGCAAGTCTTCATTTTACAGAGATAAATTTTAATGTGTCCCTTCTCCCTTTTATGAGAGAGTTATTGTTTGAGTTTCTAGAATAATAGTTTGCTATTATTTTAATACATTGGAGGAAAATGTTGAAATTTCCTTCTTTTAAAAATATAATTCATAGTGTTTAATGTTTATTTTTTATTCATTTATTGTTTCTGCCACAAATAATGAAGTAAATAATATTTTGATTTTGCTTGAAAATTGTTTAGGAAAACTGATTTTATTCGATCTTAAAGGGTGGAATTGTGGCTTGTGTTTTCTTTCAATGTCTTTATCTAACATAGGAAACACAAAAGATGCACAAATGAGTTGATTATTTTGGTATCCATTTCAACAAGCTGGCTTTATTTTTAGTGATTCATTATCATAGAGGAGTTTCAAAAGGAAAAAAAAAAGGTATTTGAGGGTCACTTAATTAGATAAATGGATCTTGGTAATTAGGCTTTTTTGGAAAGATAATGTATTTGTCAGACAAATTTAGGCAAGTTTATTTAATAAATATCCTCTTGGTTCCTCTTGTATTTAATTGTGATGGGTTTCTATACATATCCTGAGGATATTAGGGAATTTCCTGTTCTGCTAATGGGTTGCTCCAAATTCTCTCTTAGTTTCAGAAATGACAGAGATCTCATCCCAGCTTTAATGACTATTTAAAGAATACTGACTGAAGTAGGTGATTAGCAACAGGAAATGGGGTTTGTGTAATTGAAATTTATCTTGGGCCAAAAGAGACAGAGAAAGAAGACAAAAAGGGTTGTAAGGTCTAACAGTTTTTTACTGGCTATTGGCTATTAAAGACTGAAAAGGGTTATCTCTGCTCTTAAATCAGTGCTACTCTCTGACTTCAATTGAATCTCCATTTTAACTTACAGCTTTTGGTACTTGTTCATACAGAAGAGAAAATCACTAATCATGCATCCCAAGTAGACTAGTAAAAGATAATTTTATCATGCGTCCCAACCTTAACCAGTAAGATTCTGAACCAATATGTAAACCTTACATATAATCTAAATATAAATCCCCATGTAAACCAATTTATAAAATGTATCAAAAGGATGTATTGGTATTTTTCATCAGTCAAGCAATCAAATGATAGCATATATTCACATACAGCACTTCTCCAAGAACATCAATTACTTAAAAATATGTAAAACTAACAAATATGTTTAATTTTTATATGCACAGTTATAAGTCAAATTGCAGAGCTAAATTTTGACCAATAGGAGGACAATAAAGAATTTGTATGATCTAAAAATGGAAAATAAAACACAAGAAAGTAGCAAGGTTTATTATAAGTGGATAATAGCATGAGAATAATTTCAGACTTGAATTAAATCAAATCAAACTCAGAAAAAGATAATGCATGTAAAACCAATAGACGCTTTATAGCCTTCACAAACTTGAATTAAATGTCTTAAATCTTGTTCAGGTTCAAGCAGGCACATATAAATAGACAAAATAATATATGAGGTAATATATGTGGAGCCATCATTACTTTTATTTCTCAAATTCAATCAGATGTATCCTTTGATGATCATTCTGGCAAAGATGAAAGGTGGGACACAACTTCTATAGCAATTGATGTAATAAAAATAGCAATTCAAGTATTTTTCTCATGTGATGTCACTGAGATCACTTGCAGGAAAATTGCAAGCTAAAGGAATTAGTTGGGATTCTTCCTGCAAAATGCAGAAATGGAGATGGCATAAGGCAGGCAGCCTGCAGTAATGGGCAAAGGAGAGCTAGGGCATGTGTCAGGCCTTTCTGAGTCCTCCACTCTAGTTTATAGGTCATGACTTTGGATGCATTATTAAATTTCTTACATCCTCAATTTCTTGATCTTCACCAAATTAAAGGGACATGGTGGTAAGCAAAGAACATTAGCCTCCTTAGCTAAGCCTGTCCTTTATGCCACAAAGTATCATCAGAAAAAAAAATCTGTTAATGAAGCTAAAATGTTTATTAAACTCAAGATTCTTAGCAGTATTTCAAAAAGGGAAACAAGAAAGGGATATTTATAGCATCTTAGGGCCCTTGCTGAGTGACATCAAGGCAAGGAGGTGCTAAGAATGGGTAGTTTGTTTGGATTGTTCAAACCTATCAGTGAGATGATCTTGAAGGGAGTCCTGTGGGGCAAACTGTTAGTTTTGATAAGTTAGCTGTACAGTTCTTTTGCAGTCTTATCTTCCAGGAGGGAATATTTCAGAAGTATGCAAGTAAATTATTATTGCTTGGTCCCAGTACTAATTAGCACAGAGAAAGAGAATTATATTGGTTTCAATTATTAGATCTCACTGCCCCCCCCACCCCAGGAATAAAGATAGTATCTTAAAAAAAAATTGTCATCCATATGCATTAAATAGTAACTTCATATAAAACTTAGAGTATATGATATATAACAATGGTGTCTTATTAGTGCTTTGAAAGCAAGGCTTCCTGTAATTATCAAATATGCTCTTGAAATTGTGGAATAGTTCTACATTTTTTGTTTTCTATTTTACTATGTTTTATCTTAATATATTCCTTCTAATGTACTTTTCCTTATTTTTTAAAAATTTCTTGTGCTAAATAATTAATTCATAGGTTTGTATTCCTTTTGCTTATTATTTTAAGTATTTTCAACAATAGATTTTTTTTCTTTGGGTACTGATTTAGCTGTATATAAGTTATTATATATAGCATCTTTATTAATTGTATTTTTCAGCCGGGTGCAGTGGCGCACGCCTGTAATCCCAGCACTTGGGAGGCTCAGGCAGGATTATCACAAGTTGAATGCCAGCCTCAGCAATGGCAAGGCACTTAGCAACTCAGTGAGACCCTGTCTCTAATAAAATACATTTAAAAAGGGCTGGGGATGTGGCCCAGTGGTTGAGTACCTCTGAGTTCAATCCCCAGTAACAAAAAAAAAAAAAAAAAAAAAAAAAAAAATTTGTATTTTTCAGATTGTATACATTTAGATTTCTTATGACTCAAAATTTGTTTAAGAGTTGTGCAATTATCCCATGGCATGGTTTCATTTAAAAAAAATCTTGTTGGCTGTGTTTTACTTTTATTATTATTTTTAGTATAAAGCATACTGTGACCAGATGATGGATGTGCTTAGCAACATTTTCTTTGGAACCTAATATATAGACAATTTGTATTAATGTTTCAAGAAGATCTAGATCATCTCCATTTCATATATTCTTGTTATTAATAATTTTACTTATATTTTTTCAGACTTATTAACTGTGATGGAAAGATAGCATCAAGTAAAGACTCCTAACAACACTGTTTCTGTCTCTTCTAAGTTCTATAAGGTGTAGCCACGTAAGTGTTGCTGCTATTCATCACCCTCCTGTCACATGTTCATTTTGGATATTACCCTTTATTATTATGAAATGGACTTTCTTTTTGGTTGTTTATGTTGTGTTCTATTTTTTATAATCCTTTTAGTTTTTTCTTTTGTTATTGCTCTGTGTTCAGCCTTTGGGGAATGTCTCCACCACTCTCTGATGATATTTTTAGGTAAATTATACCCACAGTGCCTTGAGGCCCTAAGTCAGATCAGGGAGCAAGAGCAGGATTTTGATCAATGGGAAACAGCTTCTCTCTACCTGTTGTTGCTAAACTGGTGATAATAAACCTAGAAGTGCTGTGGACTTCTTTGTCACCACTTGGAGACAACCTGCTTGAGAATGAAATCAACATAGATTAAATTGAATTGAGATGCGGAGATTCCTGACAATGCTTATAAAGAGATAGATCAAGTTAGAGCATCAGTTATCTGTACCTTTCTATAATCCAATAATTAGCCCTCTCTCTGGAGGGAGATTTAAGCTAATTTGAGTTGAATTTCTTCTATTAGTGCACCCTTACCCACAAAAATCCCTTTTGTGATAAGTAAAAAATGTTCTGCTATCCAATATTTTAGGTCATAGTTAATTCAAAAAGATTAAAAGTACAGTATATATATATATATATATATATATATATATATATATACATATCTTGTGAAAGATGCTTAACTCCTTAATGAAAGGACGAGAGGAGGGGATCATAAAGCTGCTTAAAAGGGGAATATCATACACTAATACTATATTCAGTAAAAGAATAAACACTGGAATTTTGTTTTAATGTTTTAAACTAAAATATTTTTAATATCTTTCAGTTAATGTAAAACAATGAAATTGCAGTTTCTTTTTTCAATCAGTCTTGTATTTCTTTGTTGATATACAGCTTAATTGTTCCATCATTTGTTTTTGTGTTTGTTTTTTGGTACCAGTGATTGAACCCAAAGATGCTTAACCACTGAACTGCATTCCCAGTCTTTTTTATTTTTTTATTTTGAGACAGGGTTTCCCCAAGTAGCTTAGAGCCTCGCTAAGTTGCTGAGGCTGGCTTTCAAGATGCAATCCTCCTGCCTCAGTCTCCTGAACAGCTGCAATTACAGGCCTGTGCCACCACACCTGGCTCCATCTGTTATCGAAAGCTGGCTATTGACGTCTCCACAACAAGTTTTGACTTTTGGCCTGGCTTCTCATCCATTTACTTGCATTAGAACTGTCTGCCACACTCCCACAATCCACATGGTTATGTCAGTGAGGTTCTAGTGACTATGTTTGTGCAGTGTTACTGGATTCCCTTCACCAGCTATGGATTGGAAGAGATCATGAGTCAGTTTAAGACCCCAAACTGGTCCTATCAATTAGTCTTTTTTCTATGGAAGTTTGGAATTGAACCAGGAAATTATCAACACTATATTGAAATAGAACAAATATTAATTTATATAAAGACTGAGAAACTGAAGAAGATTGGCTTTAATCAAACTTATATACAGAAAGCAGAAACAGCATATGCATAGAAAAAAATTTCCTGGTTACTTTTAGCCTTCTATTTTACAGCCTGGGTGGCTCTTGTTGCTCCACCATACACTGGCTCTGGGATAGCTGAATCACCTCTGTAGTATCATAATATACGTTACACTTTTACTTATACTAGTATCAAATAGTTCCTATTAATTTCAACATAGTAGACCATAATTATACAGGGGAAATGTTCCTTAAAGTCATGAACAGTCCAGTAGACAAAATAAAATTTGGGCCACAGTGAAGATATCACTTACAAATGGCATTCAAAAAAGAAGTTCAGGGTTTTAAGAAATTAAAGAATTTCCATTAGTGAAATACTTTCAGCAAGACATTTAAATCTAAAAAGGTAGCCCAAGAAAATCAAGGATAAATAAAAACTATGTATGGTTAATCACAGTCACATTATTTATATTAGCAAAGAATGCCAAAAAACTTGGAAATCGTCTGCATGCTCATTACTGTGGAATTCATCAAATATTATAAATTGCTTGAAAACTTGACAGTCTTTGGTCTTAAAGAATTGACAATGGTTAAAGTATTATGCAGATCTACCTACCTAAATATGAAAGAAATTCAGTAAATTGTTAAAAGAACAAATAACAATCATTTTACAAATTCTCCCATTTTAAAAATAAGGCTATGTGTTTATGTGTATATATGAAAAAATACTAGATGGATATATAGCAATGTGATGATTATGATTTTCTGGTTAGTGGACTGAAGGTAATTTTACTAACAAAATTGGTATAGTTTTCATTATTTATAGTAAGCATTTATTATATAACAGACAAAGAAAATGATTTCATTTTGAGAAAAAAAAAAAAAAAAGAAAGGCATGTATGTGACTGGAGAAGATAATTTTATTCTGAGAGAAAAGTCACAGAATCTCAAGCATTGGGAGATCAACATGAAATGGATCAACTGCTACGGATTAGGTTCTTTTTTAGTATTTCTGGAAAGGTAAGACAGACAGTCTGGTAAGAGATTTAAATAGAAGTTGAAGTTTGACAAATAGGTTATTTTATTGAAGATTCTGAAGAAATTTTTTAGACTCTCTTCCTGAGGGGGAAGATGGAAATAGCTTGCAGTGTGGTCTTGGGCAATTTAACTTGCTCTAAGTTAATTTAATAATCCATCTTTTACCCTGTGTCAAACTTTCATTGGCCCCCATATCCCTCTGTCCTTTCCTTGACCCTGCTCTGTGCTGTGAAGTTTCTATTAGGAAGTTAAGCGAGAGCCTCCTGGGTCCTCCAGCCTCTTGTTCAACTTCATCAGAGCACTGGGAGGAAAGATGAGGAAGATGGAGGGAGAGAACAGAGTGTTCATTCTGAGGCCAGCCTGTCCCTCCTGCTGGGGAAGAACTTGGCTTCTCTTCAGGAGGCCTGCTCCTACTCCTTAATCCTTCAAACCTACGGAATGGGAGTGCACACCACCACTAGTGCCCACAGATCACCGAAAGTCGACTTTGACCTCATATTTACTAAATTTCTCAGATTAGCCAATGTGGTGTGCCATCTGTTTCCTGCAGAGCCCTCACTAACACAAACATCTCTAAACAGATTAGGTGGATATAGACCCTGTTCTTTCTAAGAAACTCCTTCATTAAATACTATTCCATCAGCTCTACAGTTGATCATGGGATGCAATTGCAAATGACCTGCAGCAGACCTGGTCAGTATTCTGTCTGTAACTCCTACATCTCTCATTTCTTTTTCCTTTTTAATGCTTTTATTTAGGGTATTATAGTTATACATAACAGTTGGGTTCATTTTGACATAATCATACATGCATGGACTTCAATTTGCTGCATTTCTCTCTACGGTACTTCCTTTTCCCCTCCCCTCTTTTCTCCCCAAAGTCCCTTTCCTCTACTCTACTGATCTCCCATCAATTTTCATAAGCTCCCCTCCCAACTTTCCTTTCCTTTTTCCTCTCTAGCTTCCACATAGAAAAGAAAACAAACCTGAGTTTGGTTTATTTAGCTTGATGTAATATTTCAAGTTCTATCCATTTTCCCTCAAATGACTAATTTAATTTTTTATGACTGAATAAAACTCTATTGCATGTATATACCACATTTTCTTTATTCATTCATCCACTGATGGACATCTAGGCTGGTTTATAGCTTGGCTATTTTGAATTTTGCTGCTATAAACATGGATATGCATGTATCACTATACTGTGAAAAGTTCCATCCCTTTCTATTTCATGGAATAATTTGAGGAACATTGGTATTAGGTGTATTTTTAAATGTCTGGTAGAATTCATCTGAATGCTTTTCTTTGGTGGAAGGCTTTTTAACACTACTTCTATCTCATTGCTGGCTATTGGTCTGTACAGGTTTTTTATGTCTTCTTGATTCAATTTTGGCAGGTCATATGTGGAGTATAAGTTTTCCTCTGAATTTCTGCAATGTCTGTGGTGATTTCTCATTTTTCATCTCTAATTTTGCTAATTTGGATCTTCTTTTTTTTCTTTTGGTTGGATTGGTTAAGGCCATATCAGTCTTGTTTAACTTTTCAAAGAACCAAGTCTTCATTTCATTGATTCTTTTTATTTATTTTAACTCTCAATGTCATTGATTTAAGCTCTGATCTTAATTACTTCTTTTTTTCTACTGATTTTGGACTTGTTTTTTCTTCTTTTTTTTCAAGGACCTTGAGATGCATAATTAGGTTGCTTATTTGGGATCTTTCTGATTTTCTTATGTACACACTCTTAGCTATAAACTTTCCCTTTAGAACTGCCTTCAGAGTGTCCCAGAAATTCTGATATGTTGCATCATATTCTTGTTTGATTCTAAGAATTTTTAAATTTCTCTCCTGATTTCTTCCTTCCCCCAGTCATCATTCAAGAGTATTTTTTCAGTCTCCATGTGTTTATATTATATAATTTGGTAGGTTTTTTCTTTTTTTTCTTTTTTCTTTTTTTTTTTTTTTTTTTTTTTTTTTTTTGGTGCTGATTTCTAATTTCATTCTATTAAGATCTGAGAATATGTGAGAATTTATCTTTTTTTGTATTTGCTAAGAGCCGATTCATGGTCTATTTTGGAGTTTTCATGAGTCACTGAAAAGAAAGTGTATTCAGGTGTTGTTGGATGAAATATTCTAGAGATATCTGTTAAGTCCATTTGACTTATGATATTTTTCAGATGAAAGAGTCATTGCTAACTTATGTATGAATGACCTATTAATAAGAAAGATGTGTTGAAATCACCCAGTATTATTGTACTGGGAACTATCAGAGGTTTTAATTTGAATAGTGTTTCTTTAGTGTAATTTGGTGCACCAATGTTTGGGGCGTAAATATTTACAATCTTTTTATCTTTCATTGACTTTTTTTTCCTTTACCAGGATAAAGTGATTTCATTTTCTGATTAATTTTGGCTTGAAATCTGCTTTGTCAGATATGAGAGTAAGAGCTACTACTGCTTATTGGAGGTTCCGTTTATATAGTATATCCTTTCACTATTAGCCTGTGGCCATTTTTGCCTGTATGGTGAGTCTCTTGCAAACAACATATATTTGGGTCTTGTTTTTTAATCCATTCTGCTAGTCTATGTATGTCTTTTATTTGAAGAGTTGAGACCATTTACATTCAATGTTATTATGGAGGGATGTTAATTCAAGCCATTTTAAATAATTTCTAATGTTTAATTTGATGCTGTTCTCAATTGCTTAATACTCTTCAAATGATATTTGTTCATTTTTGAGCCCAGGGATTCATTTTTTTTTCTTCTGTGTACAGCATTTCTAAGTATTATCTGTAGTGCCACCTTAGTAGTCATGAATTCTTTTTTTTTTTTTTTTTCTGCTTATCTTGGAAGGGTTTTATTTCTTATTCAATTTTGGAAAGATAGCATAACTGGGTATAGCCATTTTGGTTGACAGTTATTCTCTTTGAGGACTTGGAACACATCATTTTGAGTCCTCCTGGCTTTGTTTGTATTAATAAGTGGGAATTCTGATTGTTTTAGCTCCAAATATGACCTGATGTGTTTCCCTTGAATCCCAAGACAGAGAGCAACTAGAAATACAGCCTTCCTCTCATCTGACATCCTGAGTCCTGAACATTTTTTCATACATTTGTTGACAATTTGTATTTCTTCTTTTAAGAAATGTCTATTTAGTTATTTTACCCATCTATTAATCAAGTTATTTGTTTTCTTCTTGGTAAGATTTTTAGTTTTTTTGCATATTCTGAATATTAATCCCCTGTCAGAGGAGCTGCTGACAAAGATCTTCTGCCATTCTACAGGCTCTCACTTCACTTTCTTAATCATTTCTTTTGCTTGCATAAACTTCTTAATTTAATGTCATTCCACTTATTGATTCTTGAGTTTATTTCTTTGGCTTTGGGGTCTTGTTAAGGAAGTTTGTGCCTACACCAATATATTTTCTTCTAACAGTTGCAAAGTTCCTGGTCTAATTCCTAGGTATTTCATCCTTTCTGATTTTACTTTGGTGCAGAGTGAGAGATAGGGATCTAGTTTAGTTCTTCTTTGTATTGATATCTAGTTTTCCTGGTGACATTTGTTTAAAAGGCTATCTTTTCTCCAACATATGTTTTTGATACCCTTTGTCAAGTACCAAATGACTGTAAGCATGTGGTTTTGTCTCTGTTTCTTCTATTTCATTGGTCTTTATATTTATTTTTTATGTTGATACCATGCTGTTTTTGTTACAATGCTGTATAATATTACTGTTATACAATTATAATAGTATATATTTAGTAGTATAATTAGAGATCAGGTGTTATGATGCCTACAGCATCACTCTTCTTCCTCAAGATTACTTTGGCTATTCTAGGTCTTTTATTCTTTCTGAATGAATTTTAGAACTGTTTTTTTTTTTTTTTTTAGTCTGTGAGGACTGTGAAGAATGTCATTATTATTTTGATGATAACTGCATTGAATCTATATAATGCTTTGGTAACATGGCCATTTTGGCAATACTAATTCTGCCTATCCATGAACATGCTTTTTTTTTTACTTTCATTCTCTGAACCAACACCTACTCTTTGTTGGATGTTTACCTCCATCTGCCAGAACCCCTTTATCTACATACAGGAAAAGAAAAAAGTGCCTAACACATTACATAATCCCATCCTGACCAAACATTCTAACAGTGGTTAATCAATGACTGGTGGGGTCAATGTATAAGTATTTCATCTTCATCTCTCTTATATTTTATGCAGACAAATCTAAGGTGTGATACACCCTGTCCCTAGACATTCCCTGCTGGATTGAGCCATAGATGTCCTCAATGGGATTTAGCTTTACAGCAATCTCTCTTGGATTCTTTCCTGTCCTCCTATCTCTTTTTCTTCCCTGTTTCATATTCCCATTCAGCTAAGTTTTCCTCGATATATTTTCTAACAAATCACTTTTACCCAGTTCCTCATCTCAGGATCTGATTCAGAGCAACCCAATCTAGAAAGGAACCACATACCAGGTATTAGAAAATAATTTTTTAAAATTACAAAATGATATAAAAAATAAAAAGTATTTGATAACTATTATAAGCAAACACATGTCCAAAAGAAATCACTATCAGATAAATATTTTACGATCATTTTTTATAAAATTCATTTTTAACCAGAATTTTGTCAGAATTTTCTAAATTTTGTCAGAATTTTCTAAAAAGCAATGCTCTGCAAAAAGTTGATTTACTTTCTTTGACATCTTTCCAGTTCTGAGATATGAAAACCTAGGCTCAGATGAGAACACATTACTCATTACATGTGAGTGTGGCACTGTAAAGTGCAAGGAGGTAACATCCTTCTGGCCTCCCATAGAACTGAAAGAAAGCAATAGTACTCAACAAGGTAGTTACAGTTGGAGAGAACTCTTGGTAACCCTTTGGCCAACTCTAGGGCAGGGTAATTCAGACCCTGTTCATCATTTCTGTAAAATCAGAATAGTGGCTGGAGACCAAAAAGACACAGCTCATCCTCTCCCTATTTCAACCTTTAACCTGATAAATGAGGTGACAATGTCCAAGAGTTTATGTGATTTACACAAACCATTCAGCTGATTATTGGAAGAACCATACCCCACACCAAGGTACCCCAAGTTTTACTTAAGTGAGTTTGCACAGTTGAAGTTTTTTATTCCACTTTTGAAATTACTTAAAATTTTTTTAAGATTCTAAAATAGATGCAAATTTATTCTTTCATCATCTTTTTTTCCCAGATAATTGTTGCCATTATATCAGAAAGCAAAATGATGACTTTGTTAATTTAATTATCAAATTTGAATGAAGTTAATTATTTATAAAGTCATTAGAATATTTAGTTTATTCATTATAAGCTTGATATTAAAATGAGAAATGGCATATATGAATCTTCCTTCTTTTCCTCCAACCCTCAGAAATGAAGCCTGTGTCACCAACAAACCAACCATTTTTGAAGAATTTACCATAAAAATATATCTTAGGGCTGGGTTGTAGCTCTGTGGTAGAGCACTTACCTCACACGTGTGAGGCCCTGGGTTCAAACCTCAGCACCACATAAAACAAATGAATAAAATAAAGCTAAAAAAAAATACTTTTAACAAAACATGGAACATGTATTCAAGTCAACAAGAACAGCATAAAACACTGACACAACTGATTTCTTCCATAGTCTATCTTTTTGTTTACAGAGTAGAAAAGATAATTGTTCCCACTTTTTTTTTTAACATATAAAGAGCACAATTTTTCAAGTTGCTGTTTAATATAAAGTATTTTTACAACAATTGTGTCTTTATACATGAATTTAGGGTAATCATGGATAACTCAGTCTGCCATTATTTCTATCCCCTTGTCCCCTCCCTTCCCTCCCCTCTCTTTGTTCTATTTAAAGCTCTTTCATTCCTCTCATTCCCTCTCTCTTGCCTTTATAGGTTAGTATCTTCATATCAAAGAGATCATTTGGCCTTTGGTTTTTTGGGATTGGCTAGCTTCACTTAGCATGATTTTCTCCAACTCCATCCATTTACCTGCAAATGCCATGATTTTATTCTCTTTTAGTGATGAGTAGTGTTTCATTGTGTATATATACCAAAGTTTCCCTATCCATTCATCAGCTGATGGGCATCAGGGTTGGTTCCACAATTTAGCTATTGTGAATTGTGCTGCTATAACATTGATGTGGCTGTGTCCTTGTAGTAATCTGTTTTTAAGTCCTTTGGGAATAGGCCAAGGAGTGGATAGCTGGGTCAAATGGTGGTTCCATTCCCAGTTCTCCTAGGAATCTCCATACTGCTTTCCATTATTGTCTTCACCAATTTGCAGCTCCACCAGCAATGTAAGAGTGTGCCTTTTCCCCCACATCCTCACCAGCATTTATTGTTGTTTGTTTTTTGATAGCTGCCATTCTGACTGAAGATGAAATCTTAGAGTTGTTTTGATTTGCATTTCTCTAATCGCTAGAGATGTTGAACATTTTTTCACATATTTGTTGATTGATTGTATATCATCTTCTGAGAAGTGTCTGCTTAGTTCCTTGGCCCATTTATTGATAGGGTTATTTGGGTTTTTTGTTGTTGTTGTTGTTTTGTTTTTTTTTTTTTTTTTTTTTTTTTTTTTTTTTGTGTGTGTGTGTGTGTGTGTTAAGGCTTTTAAGAGTCTTACAAATCCTTGAGGTTAGTGTTCTATCTGATGTTCTTGTGGTAAAGATTTGCTCCCATTCTGTAGGTCTTCTATTCACCTGATTGTTTCTTTTGCTGAGAAGAAGTTTTTAGTTTGAATCAATCCCATTTATTGATTCTTGTTTTGAGTTCTTGTGCTATAGGGGTCTTATTGAGGAAGTTGGAGCCTCTGAACAATTTCTCAATTCAGAATAAATTAACTGAAAAAAATAATTGTATTATTTCTATACCTACAGAACACACAAAAATATTTTTTCAAAACTATACTCTGATAAATCTATGTACCAAAATTATTTCTATTGGTACCTCTTGGGTATATTTTCAAATCCTAAAGAGCATACACAATATCCGTGAATGAGTTCATTCTTATAACAGATGAGTACCAGAAACTATCACAATGAGTATTATATGTGGTTTTGGCTTTGATCTGGCTAGTTGTGACATATTTATAAAAGCCATTGTAAGAATTTTACATATGTACATGTGACCATAAAAATAAGAATATGAAGTACATGATGGTCTCTTTACAAACAAATTCTTAATTTAAAGTTCAAAAATATTTTACAAAAGCATTTAAAAGATTTTGTTTGCACATTTTTTTGTTTTGTTTTGTTTTGTTTTTGTATCAGTATAAATAGCAGTTATTTCACAAAGCTTCTTTTCCAGGAGAAAGGAGGCCACTGTTAATAGATTTTTAATACTAACAAATTAAAATGCAGAAATGTTATACTGTACTGTGATAAACCTACACATTCTATTTTTGTAATATCTACCTCTCTCTACCTACATAGAAAACTAATAATATTTGTCAGAAGAAATTATAGAAGGAATAATTAATTTAGGGAAAAACATAAATGTGAAAAAATTAATACCATTTAGAGAGGCATTGTCTCATAATTAAAGCCATTCTGAAAAATAATTAGTTCACACACATGTTTTTTATTTAGTTATATACAACTACAAAATTATCTTTGAAATGAGACTCTTCTACATTGACCCTATCAGCACACTAGAGCCAACTGTAAGTGTTCCGTCCCAAACCAACACTCACCAGCTGGATAACCTAAAGCATGTTATATATTCCCTCTGGACCTCAGTTTCCTTATATGTAGAATGGAAATATTAACAACAATAATTTTGCCATAGTGTTACTGTGAGGATTTCAATGAATCAATGTACATAAATATATAGAAGAGTGCCTAGCACAGAGTTACACTGTATGTTTTTACTATTATTATTATTCCTGGTGCACAGTAGGTACTTAATTAATGTCTATTGAATTAAATTCCCTTCCAAACTAAAAAATGCATAGTAGCCCCAATCATATCATAAGATATAAAATATTCTCATATTTAATGAATATGTAATTTCTAAGACAGTAGGAAATTCAGAAGCTCTGTTCTGAAGCCAGTGGTTACAAAGGGAGGAATTATTTATGAGTGTTACCTGAAGGGCTCTGAGAAGTCCATACTCCTCCCACCATATCTGTTCGAATGCCTGAAGCCCAGTCAATCCTACCTTGGCTAACCCTTTGAAGGTCTTTTTAAGGGTAAGCATTAAGAAGCAGAATGCACTGATGTTGCATATTGAAATATAGTCAGCCACTTTGAACAAAATGAGGAGTTAACATACCACAGATACTTTAGCTTCACAGGTTTATTTATTTCTTTATTTTAGATAAGTCAACTAGTTGTAGAAACAGTCTGTGGCACTACATCAGAGAAAGAACAAACATGCCAACAGGAAAGTGCTGGAAGGGCTTTATGATAAGATGGGAGGAATAAATTGCCTATTTAATTTTTTTCCAGAGGCTAGGACACCTCTGTCATGTCATAATGCCATCAATACTATTTTAAAACAAGAATTTTCAACCTCAGGATGCATGCAGTAGTGTATCTAGCTTTTGAAGTCACTGACAAAAAGATCTGATAATGTTCTGTGTTATGACACTTCCATTATCCCACAAAATAAAGGCTTTCTTCCTTAGGGGGAAAAAAAAGTGGTCCCATGCTTCAAAGAAAAAGCTTGTCTCCACCTAACACTGAAAGTTTCATTTATACCATGTGCACAGTACAAATTGCAGTGCACCAGTGAGTCCGGATCTGTCAGTGACACAATTAGAGAGGCTGACATGAGGTTACCAGGGCAGAGACTGCTGCTATGTCACCTTGACCTGCTACATTCAAAGGTGAAAGAAGAACGCAGAAACCACTGGTGTGCTGTAAGAAGCGAATGGCGCTGGGTTTTGTACATGCCTACTGAACTAATTTCAGAAAGTTCCGGTGCTATAGTATTACTTTGAGTTCCAGGGTCTGGGTTAACTTGCTCAGGGTGTGTGTTATGACAGGGAATAAAGTTTAGAAGATATGTAGTAATTCATCTGATACTTCTATTGGTTAATATTATGTAAATTTGAGGTAGAGGATCTATAAGCAGCATTGCTTTTCTTCCTTCCAAAGATTAGATAATACAGACATAGGAGTCAGAGTGATGGAGGCTAATGTGCCAGCAATTCTACTGGTAAAAATTAGCTTGGAGGACACATGGCACATGTGCTGTGACACTTGTGTGACCATAATTTCTACCCCCACAGCCCCAAGATGAGGTGCAATAGCAAAGTCAACTCCACCACTCACAAAGAGCACACATCAGAAGGCATTTTCTCTACAGATGGCAGTATTCCCCCTCCAATAAAGAAAAGAGTGGGGCCGGGCGCGGTGGCGCACGCCTGTAATCCCAGCACTTTAGGAGGCTGAGGAAGGAGGATCGCGAGTTCAAAGCCTGCCTCAGCAATGGTGAGGCACTTACCAACTCAGTGAGACCCTGTCTCTAAATAAAATACAAAAAAGGGCTGGGGGTGTGGCCCAGTGGTGGAGTGCCCCTGAGTTCAATCCCTGGTACCACAAAAAGAGAAAAGAAAAGAAAAGAGTGGGCCAAAACTCCAGTTTTTTCTTCCTCACTGGTGAATCAGAGAACCCACTTCTCTTCATCTGCAGAGAGTCCCAGGATGTCACTCTAGCATGTGGTTTTCAGCTGAGATTTGGATGTATTCCTTCAGGGACTTTAGGATATGAATGGGGATATGCCTGGAATTTAGTTGGTGTGCACCAGAGTTAACACAAATCCTCCAAAGCACATTCCAGTCCCAGACAATGAAGAATTATCCTGCCTAAAATCTACAGATACCTGCACTGAGAAGCCTTGCTAGCCACCTTTCCACAGGGAGATATGAGGAGCAAAGAACGAGTCACCATAGCAGTATTATAGGTGGGCAAATGTATGTGCACAGAGTATTCTACACCTCTGAGGACAGCTAAATCTGTAGGAATGACCCTTTCCTTTTCTAAAGTCAAGATATAATTTATACTAAAAAAAAAAAAAATAGTCACTCTTTTTCTGTGAACCATTATGAAACTTGGCTGCCACCAAAATATAGAATAATTCTATCACCTACAAATTCAGCCATGACTTTTGAAGTCAACCCCTCTGATGCCAAGCTGCTTTCATCAAGCCCTTTTGATTTGTTTCAAGTCCTCATAATTGTGACCTTTCCAGAATATCATAAATGCAGTCATACTTTTGTATCTGACTTCTTTCACCTAACAGAGTACAACTGAGATTTGTGCATATTGTTCTATATATTATTAGGTCTGTTCCTTTTTTATTTAATTTAATTTGTTATACATGCTTTTAGAGTGCAATTCCTTTCATATTACATATAAAGAGCACAGTTTTCCAAGTAGTTTGTTTTACACAAAGTATTTTCATACCATTTGAGTTTTTATACATGCACTTAGTATATTGATGTCAAACTCCTTCTGCCATTGTTTCTATCCCCTTGCCCCTTCCCCCCCTCCCCCCTTTTTTCTGTTTAACATTCCTTCATTCCTCTCATCCCCCCTCCCTTACCATTATAATTCAGTATCAACATAGCAAAGGAATTAATCAACCTTTGGTTTTCTGTGATTGGCTGACTTCACTTAGCATTATTTCCTCCAACTCCATCCATTTGCCTGCAAATGCCATGATTTTATTCTATTTTAGTGCTGAGTAATGTTCCATTGTATATATATACCAAAGTTTGGTCTGTTCCTTTTTATTGCTGAGCAGTATCTCATTGGGGGAAGATGCCACAACTGGCCTATCTATTCCCCAGTTAGGGGGCCTTTCCCATAAACTTTTAACTCTAAGAGATTCTGATTACAGGTAGGATAAAGAGCATTCAAAAACTCGAGTACAAATCTAAACTTGCTGCATCTCTTCTCACATGCTCTAACTAACTCCTAACTCCTTTGGAAACCATTCTGATTTAGGTGACCAAACATACTGAACCTAGCTTTCTCATACATGATACTCTAATGTCATTTCCTACCTTGCAATTATCAATTTCTCCCAATAGACTTTGAATTAATGGGGGTAGATATAGTGTCTCATTTAGCATATTTTATCCAAGGCAAAATTATGAGGCCTGGTGCATATAAGGTACTAATTAATATTGAATAAAACACTCTTGTTTGTGAATATTGTTTGTATATAAGTAAATCAAAGATACGTACATTTTTGTCCTAGATTCAATTTTGTAGAATAATTAAATAAGAGTCAAGTATCAAAATAAGAAGTAACTCAATTACCTTTATTCTTCACAAACTTTTCTAAAGTGCTCAGTGAAAGAGAAAGGTATATGTTAATATGAACCCATTCATGAGCTAGAATATGATTTTGGGCTTTGTCAATAGGTGGTAGAGAGTGATAAATATTTAATAAGATGAAATAAGATGAAGCTATAACTGGAATAAATATTTCACAATATGATTATTTTTAACCTGGAGGAAATCACAATAAAGTTCTAACCTTGGACTTCGAGCCAAAGCATCTAAAACTTAGTAGCCCTTGGAAAAATTAGAGTTAAAAAGTCAAAGTGAATAATCTATTTTGCTTTTTGAAATTACTTTTTAAAAGTTCTCTCAGGATGAATGTTGAGAATAAGGGGAAATAATTGCTTATTACATACGTGAGAGGAAGATTTTATCACTCAGAATTTTCACTCATATTTATATAGTTGTGCTTCAATATCCTTCAAAGGTAGTGCATTTTTCACAATAGGGCAATTGAGGAAGGAAAAATGCTTAAATAAATGCAGCCATTGATCCCACAGCATAAATACACCAGATACCTGAGTTCAGAAGATTCCATACAAACCAAAATGCTCTGCTTTTGAATGTCATTCTGTCTACTTAAAACAATATGTATGAGAAGAAAGATGAAAATCTCCAAAGGTACAGTGTGCTATAGACACAGTCATCCCTTCTCTGGTGCCTCCATAGGGGTACCCCAGGGGTCTAAATCTCCATAAAACTTGGGATGAAGACTGCCTTGCTTTCATAAAATAGAAGATGCATTGTTGGAAAAGCAGTCACAGATTAATTTTAAGAAAGATTCACAAGGTGCAGAATCTAAGAAAATGTCCCTTAAAATATCCAGGATCTTGTATTAGTCCATTTTCTATTGCTATAACAAAATTTCTGAAGCTAAATGCTCATTTAAAAAAATAGGTTTATTTAGCTCACAGATTTGATCTAAGGTGATGTGGTCTCATCTGTTCAGGCCACTTGTGAGGACCCTTTGGTCAGATCACAACACAGAGAAGAAATGAAAGGAAACTGTATGCAAAAAGGCACCGAGTGCACAGGGTGACCTCAGTTTATAACAACCTACACCATGAGAACTAACTCTCTCCACTAGACCAGCATTAATCCCTTCCAAGGATAACACCCCCAATGACCCTCCAATGACCTAATTACCTTTCACTAGGCCCACTTCTTAGAGATATTTCATCACCTCCCCAACCTCACCACACTTAGAACCAACTTCCACATATGAAACTTTGGGGTCCAAACCATATCCAAATCATGGCAGTTCTCTTATCCTTTAGTAAATTATTTTATACACCTAGGGCTATATGAGTCCCAGCTTGAAGAACATTCATGACAAAAATTATTTTTAAAATATCTCTAGGATTTCTTCTTGATTTAAATCCCACATCCAATTGCAAATGAAAACATTTTGATGATACAACCTGCAATGAGTAAAACAGGATAAACTTGGAAACTTGGGCTTTTGCTTAACTTATTCACTAGGCTTTCTGTCTACCCCTGCTTTCTGTAGTTTTTCTTTGTAGGATTCCACACCACACCAGCCCCAATGTGCCAGCTATTTTTGACTGTTCAATCAGCCTAGATTGCAGTTCTATTAACATAGATGACAGCAATGTGATTCGCCCTATCCACAAGAGATATACTACTATTATGTATAAACCTCTAATGGCAAAAACATACATCCCCAATATTAATAGAGTAAATTATGTCTGTAATGTTATTGTGAATGATATTAAGCAATGCATCCACATATATGCATTTTTAACTTGGATAAAAGTGAGATTTCATGTCTATAATATTAAAACATGGACTTATTTATAGAATTCATGAAACTTGAGGGATGAAAAGTTGAGAACTACTGGTTTAGACAACGGAAAGCCAATTTGGCAATAGTTGTTATTGGGGCAAGCCCAAAATGGCTATAGTTAGGCTCTCTTGCCAAGGCTTTCAGCAGGCTATGTTATGTTTTTAGTGTGTTACAGTTATTCAAGGCCAGAAACACTCTGATTCAGCATTTATACTCAAGGTCATAAACATTAACTTGTGAGCATGTGCTCCCTTATGTAACCTGTTGGCTGTGCACCTTCTTCGGTTGGCCTGCATATAGAGAGGGCCTATGGGAAAGACTCAGGGGTTAATAAGACTGAAATGGGGGCAAAATGGAAATGGCTGGGGGCTGAGGTGGAATCTGGAGGCTGGAGGTTGTGGTCACCACTGAACAAAGCATGTCTACTATCCGAACTGTATCTTGCATCTTCTTCTACCAGCTGAGCCCTGAACCTTGCTCCTGGATCAGAGCCCCCACACCACACCCATCACACTACTTCATTCCCTTTCTTAATATCTCTGGCCAGTAATTGCTGAATTTTAAAGAATGGCTTCCTATAATTTAGTCAATAGTTTGCACAATCTAGAAATGAAGTACTTTATTTTTAATATATTTCTAATAAAACTTTTCTATATGTGAAATAATAAGCTCATACTCTCATGTGACATCCTGAATTAGCATGATAATTCTATAATGTGGTTGAAATAATAAAATGATTTATGAACACTGAGATTGCACAGAAATACCACTGGTGTGTCTAGAGATAAATGTTATGACAAATGTTGGTTTAGTAATATTTTCTCCTACCTATCCAAATCTTTCAAAGTTAATTTTTCCCCTCCCTTATGTTGCTTATGTTCTTTTGAACCATCAGTACTTCAAAGTGATATATTGAAAATATATTTCAGTATTCACTTTGTTCTTTATATGTGATATTTTTGGTATCTCTAGCAGTGGTAGATGAAGGAAATGGAGACTTATAAAACCCTCAAGGAAAAGGGGAGCTCAGGAATCTGACCTGTCAAATTCTCCCTTATCTGCCCACCAAAAAATAAGCCTTCCAAAAATAACTGACCAACTCCTCCCATGACCTGGCCCTCATAAACCCTATAAAACTCAGATTAAAACCCTATAAAATTTTGTTGTAGCCACTTCCATTTTCCCTCTTGAAAATGTGCCCCTTCGTGGCTTAATAAAGCATTGCTGCTCCACTGAGGTATATCTCCATTTCTTTTTCTTTCTCTTTCATTTGTTTTCATTTGGCGCTAAAACCTGGGATGGGGTTTGGGGCTCTCTACCTCTCTATGTCCAGACAAACCTCTACTGTCTTTTCTCATCTCCCTTCCACTTCTTTCCTTCTTTTATCCTGATAGAATGAGGCCCTTCAAACTGAGTCCACTAGAGCACAACAGCAGCCGGTATGTGATCCGAAATGGATCCTAATCCTGGGCTAGATTTTTGCTGCCTTACTTTCATGTGGATGAAGCAAGAACCTATATCAGGTCCTTGATTGGTGTTGGAGACATCCTCCTTCTAACCCTGTCTTCAGATCAGAAGCTGCTTGCTGCTGTTTCATTCATACATGCAACACTGGCCTTCTCATTCTTCAGAGAGTTAAGATCCCTTCCATTCTCTTGCAGAGGTGCACTGCTGGAGACCTTCACCTTTTGGCTTGTTCTGGATGTTGTGGGTTCTCCACCATTGTGATTGCAGGAGGAGACACCCTCTCATTCTCCAGTGGAACTCTGTCCAGTGACGGGAGACATCAAGGGATGCTTTGTCTCCACCGCCACCCCCAGTCAAACCTCTCCAGCATGGGGGCTAACCAGTCCATCCCACAGGACTCCCCCCTGAGGTTGTCTCATTAAAAGCAAACTTATTTTAGGCTGAGTACTCAGATCTGGCTACAATCTAAATTGGACAACCCAAGTCAAGGGCCCAACTTCAGAATTTGGGAACTTTGACCCAAAAATCCTCCAAGACTTTGACAATTTCCTCCAACAAAATGGCAAATGGGCTAAGGTTCTTTAACTCCAAGCTTTCTTTTACCTTCACTCAAGGGCCTCTTTTGCCAACATTTCTCTGCTCTACTATTAATTCTCAATGACTACCCACTCCATGAGCCCCCTAGATCAGGCCCTGAACCACAGCCCTCTTCCTCACTTACTGCCCCTGAAATATCAGATGAACCCTCACCAAAAGCAAATAAAACTGGAGGCTATAAAGTTTCATAGACAAGAGTGCCTGGTAACTAACAAAAGAGACTATCAGAGTTACAGGGTCTTTTTTGAGTCAAGTTGAGACCTACAAATCTTCCTAACCTCCTACTTAGGCAGGCTTGATCTGTGTTTCTGTGTTTGCTAGTATGATTATCTAGCCCCAATATTTATCCCTCATATTGGCCTAAAATGTGTAATGTGGCATATAAAAGTCCTAACTAACTTTTCCAACACAAATAAAGGGATCTCTACTAAACACAGAAGTAATGCCCAAAAGAAAGGTATTTTGCAAAAATCAAATGACATTAGATACCTTAACATTAGCTCATAAGGACACTGTGACATTATAAAAGCTAAATGTTGTGTATGCTTTGTTTTCCAAGAAGCAATTTACCTGCAGCCCTGCCTGGCCTCTGTCGACAGCAAACTACCTATTCCCTGCAGGAGAAATGCAGGCCCAAAATAATGTTGATAAGAGTTTTCCTGAAGGAGGAGACTTTTGTGACTAGAACCTGAAACTCTTAAAGATAAGGATAGTTCTTCCTAGCCATAAAATATGTAAGAATGTATGGTTAGGAATCCAATTAGAACTGGTCAACTTGGGCCAAGGTGACCTAGAGTTGTCATGACAGTGGGGACACGAAAGTATAACATCACCCTGCTGTTCATCAAAAGTCAAGAGGTGCATTAGATCCCCCTTCACCTAGGTATTGGGAATGTCAGTTAGTTTTTTTTTTGTTTGTTTGTTTTGCTTTGTTTTTTTTTTTTTTTGTTTTTTTTTTTTCCTGTGGGAGAAATATGATGCATGGAACAGAGGAAGGCTTGAGACAACCAAAGGCAGCTGGTTGGGGCCACTCCCCAGTACTACATGAAGGTCTCATGTCCCAAATCTGACCCTGACAGCCCTCAGGGGTATTAAATATTGACTACTGTCTGTCTCTATTTCTGATTTACTTGGCCTGATGATGGAGGGAACCCTCAACCCAATGAATCTTTGATCCTGAGATAAAATCTTGGTCTAATCTAAGGTCTTTGGGAAAGAGGTGACCTGTTAATCCTCAAAACATGAGCCAAGCAATGTCTTCCTTTTCAGAAATGCTTCTCCCCCAATTCTGTCCATACTGTCTGCCTCCTAAACAGGGACCCATTATGAGAGATTCTCAAAATAAAGTTCTCCTTGCTTTAAAATTAGACTATGTTCCCTAGACTCTCATAAGACACATTTTCTTATGTAATTCCCTCATCTGGCAGAAAAAGGACCAAAAAATCTGTCTCACTTAATTAGAGCAAAATTGCCCCTCATCTGTCCTAGTTCAGGAATCCAAATTATTTATTTTCTCTAATGGAAATATCACCCAGAGCACTAACAGGCTTGACTCCCACTTTAAATTGAGGATCATAATATGAAATCATGGTCCTGTGAGTATCAGGACCCAAAAGGACAAAGAGAACATGTAAGAAATATTAAGGGCACAACTAGCTGGCAAATGTCCTCCCTTAAATTAAAGTAGTTGTCAAAAATTTGGTTAGTATCCTCCATTTGGAGTAAGGCCCCAGCTAGAAGTCATGGAAGGAAATGCAGAAACTGCTGACCCCTAGAGGCTCCAAGATCAGGGAGATGTCCCCTAGCCAAAGAGACAGTTTTCTCGGCACAGGGGCCCATCTTTTGTTCTTTTTTATTTTTTATGTATTTATGTATTTATGTATTTATTTATTTATTGTTCAGAAGGGAGGCTCATCCTTAAAAGTAATAGCAGGGGATGACCTAATCACAGTTGAGATAAGGGAGATGCCTAATAACTTTTTTAATCCAACCTGTCCTGATTATCAACTGGGAAAATACAAAAAAGTCTCATGAGGAAACATAAACTAGAGGACCACACCTTAAGGGACTGATTTTACAAAAGAAAAAAAAAATGATTAAAATGTTCTATGTAAGAGTTTTTGCCTGTCAAGCTCAAAACAGCAGCTTCCTTACTTTTCAACTTCTGCCAGATCTCTATCTCTCCAAGACTAAAAGAGCCTGCAGAGCTTGCAAGATTTTCAAGGCTTTCAGAGAACCAGTTGAGACCAAAGGGGGAAAAAAGTGTCACTTTTAAATTCAAGCCTAAATGGCTGGCCATCTTATCTGCTCTTGCACTCTACAACCCTGCTTTTTTAATGAGTTCCTCCTTAAATACTACAGCACAGAGAGGGAAGAGGGAATGATCTCATATATACAAGTCTTCCTTACCTTGAGTATCTTTGCCTAAGGATTTCAAGGTTCTCTCATTCTTTCAATATATGAATTGACTCTAATCTGACCCTAAAATGCACTCTGATCTGATAAAGATGTTCTGAATGCTCCTTTATTAATTATAGCCATGTCATTTTTTTTAGAACTCCTGTTTTTTAGAATTCTACATTTTTGAGCTCTCAGTTTTATGGTGAATTCACAATTGATCCTGCATGCCTAAATTAAAATATTTTTCTGATCAACCTTTTTTAAATCCAACTATAGAGGTTTTTACACTCTGTTCAGAGGCCAAATTTTCAAGGGTTTACCCTCAAATATCTCAGTGTCCACCATGGCTGTTAGACTTAACACCTAGCATTTCCAACTGCACAGGCCTCTGTATTTAAGTCATAATGTGAAAGTCTGATAAGCTCTATTTTAATTTCCAACAGTTAAAATGTAACAGAGGCTTTAATATACATCTATAGCACTGCCTCTTACCTGTGGAGATCTACCTACAACAGCTATAAGATCTCTGATTCCTTTCTGTTTTATGTATGTGGGTACACCTGTGTACTATATTGTTGTGTCTACATATGTGCTTGTGCCCATATGCCATAATTAAAACTGGCATATAGATACATGAGCACTCATAAATTAAAATTTAAAAAAGAAATGGTCCAAATACCTTTTAGTTCACGTGAACTAAAAAGTTCAATTTTATTTAGGTAAACAGATGAGAGTAAAGATGTCTGAAATTACTAACTCACAAGTTTTTCTAGGTGGTCAGACAATTAACAGAGTGTTGGTTTCTACAAAATGTCTAGAATGTAATATCAATTATTTCTATGATTTTTTCTTCAACAGGACAGAGATAGTGCTGTTAATCACACTTGTCTGGTACCTTGGATTTTAAAGTCAAAAATTAGTAAATTAAGTTTAACATCAACATCAATGGGATTATTCATAAATGTATTTGTTAGAGAAGACATCCGATTAATTTAGAAAGTTAAAGTGCTAAAAAACATCAACTGTTAAATATAAAATCATGTACTCTTGACTTCTTAAGTTACATAAGATAATATATTTAAACACTAAATGTGTTTTATAAATTGGTAAATAAAAAAGAGTTTTAGTTAGCTCTGTTACTGGGTCTTCACTAAAACAACGTTACTAAGAGATGAAAGTTACTAAGGTTATTAAGGTTACTGAGAATTAATGTTATAACAGATATAAATCTGTTTGAAAATGGTCCAAAAAATTTTAGTCCTGTTTTAATTGAAGTACTGTAAATAGCATAAAGTATTATTTCATCTTATTAAGAGGAACAATTGGAAAAATTTAGAAATTTCATGATTGTTTCAGAATGTCAATTTAAAAAGGGATCAATAGCTAGGAAAGATCTATAAGAACATCCTAGGAATGCAAATATGTTTTAGTATGAAAGTGAAAGGAAAAATAAATGTTTCTGAATGTGAAAGTCTTTGTGTAGTAAAGTAAAATGATATGGAATATCTAAGTAAGTTGCAGAAGATTTGTTGAGGGTAAAAGCTTTCCAAAAGTTCTGTGTAACTAAATCGGTCATATATAAGTAGCACAATCAGTTCAAGTTGTTCAAGTTTTTTCTCTAAGGTCAAATATTAATGTACTGATATAAAGCAAAGTTTAATACTCTATGGATTGAAGTAACAAGGATTTCTTAAAACATTAATCTGCTCTTATCTATCAAGATAATTTCTTGTGTCTGTTACGTTTTATTTAGAGAAACTAGTCTTAAAGGAATTAGGGTCTGTACAGAGTTGGCTAAACAACAACTGTAACTTTAGAGTATTACACTACATTACACATTCTGAACTTTTCTTTGAAAGCTAAACTTGGTTAGTATAAAAACATCAGTATAATCATGGGACTTACTGGCTTCTTCTTTGTCATATCTTCCAAGTATATAAATCTTTAAAGTATAAGGTTTAAAAGAACATTTGACCAAACTGGTGTTCTTCAGAGTGAAGTTTAAAGTAAAGGTTTGGGATTATAAAAAATATGTTTCTTGGTGTAAGCTGCCTGGTACCGTAACCCGGGATGAAAACTCTCGAGGCAGAGTTAAGCTTTTACTACTTTTACTTCTACTTTCTTAGAGCTTAGAGAGGGAAAGAAAGATTTTTTCTTAGAGAGGGAAAGAAAGATTTTTCTTCTTAGCTTAGAAAGAAAGATAGAGCTTAGCTTAGAGAAAGATTAGAGCTTCTTTCTTCTCTCTTCTTTCTTCCTTCTTCTTTCTTCTTTCTTCTGTCTTCTGTCTTCTTTCTTCCTCAGGAGCCTCGGCCTAACTCTGACCAGTCATTACTTCTTCTATCTGGTTTCTCTTCTGTCTTCTATCTGGTTTAAAAACCGCTCTGCCTATGTTCTGGCCGCTCTGATTCTTCTGACCGACCGAGTGACTGCCCGACGGACCGAATGAATTCGTTCTCCTAACTCGGACTGCTTTCACCCGGTTATATACCTTCAGGTTTGCGGGTGCCTACAGGTGCGTCACATACATATCAGGTGGAACTTATGGCTTCCAGCTAGCTACAACAGCCCTTCCTAATTAGGGCTCCTTCATCTTGGTTCTTAGCTATTATATAAACTTAATATGTTTTTACTCCTGTTAATTTCATTGTATATTTTCCTTGTAAACTTTATAACTATTATCTGTTAGTGACTTACAGAAGTATAACCTCTAATATAAACAACCTGAATTAATGATCCATCACCTACAGGACAGACAATATGTAAAGCTGACTTCCAGGACTAATATTGACCCCAGTTAAATCATGAGTAAAATAATATCTTATGGATAGTAAAGGTAAAGCCCAGTACTCTTACTTTAAGACTGTTGAAACTGAGTTGCTGGATGTTTAAGACCAAAGTTTAGAGACTAAATTTAAGGAAATAAAAGGACCAAGAAAGAAAAAATAAGCCAGTATTTGGCTCTTGCCCTCGAAGCCAGCTCAGACCAAGGAATGACAGGACTTCTCTAAGGACTTTGCAAATATGGTCCACATGACCTCTCAATCAGGGGGAACAATGAGACTCTGGAGAACAGGAAGCCCCCAGCAAAGAGCAGGGTCATTGGAGAGGGAGATATCCCTGATATTTCCAAGGGAAGCCATGTGGCCAAAGAGACCCCGACCCATCCTGGCAGATGGCATTACAAGAGCAAGGAGGTTTCTCTCAAGTTCCCAAGAGTGACCCCCTGAGAAAAGTCAGCTGACTCTTGAAAATAGAAACAAGGTCAATTTGACCAGCTTGGTCTTAAACACCTAGCAAAAACAGATATGACCAAAGTAAAGCCATACCTGGGCATTTAAAAATATATATAATAGTACTTTTTTAATTTTATTTTTATAATTTTTAATATGTACAATTCATAGTGCCCCTATATAGCATCTGTTACATACAACTGTTAGTATGCAAAGTATATTCGTACAATTCAAGTCTTCAATTATGCATTTAGGAAAATGATATCCGTCTCATTCAACCACCTTTTTTTTTTTTCTTTTCACCCCCTCCCTCCCCCCTTGCTCCCTCCCTTCCCCTCCCTTCCCTTTGACCTTTATAGTGTTCCTCTAATCCTCCTATGTACCCCCATACAACAATACTATGAACTAGCCTCCTTGTATCAAAGAAAACATTTGGTACTTGGATTTTTGAGACTGACTAACTTCACTTAGCATTATGTCTTCCAAATTCATCCATTTACCTGCAAATGCCATTAATTTATTTTCTTTTATTGCTGAGTAAAATTCCATTGTGCATATATACCACATTTTCTTAATCCACTCATTTACTGAGGGACATCTAGGTTGGTTCCACAACCTAGCTATTGCGAATTGCGCAGCTACAAACATTGAGATAGCTGTGTCACTGTAATATGCTGTTTTTAAGTCCTTTGGGAATAGACCCAGGAGTGGGATGGCTGGGTCATACGGTGGTTCCATTCCCAGTTTTCCAAGAAATCTCCATACTGCTTTTTTATAACGGTTGCAGTCCCACCAGCAATGTATGAGTGTGCCTTTTTCCCCACATCCTCTCCAACATTTATTGTTGCTTGTGTTCTTGGTAGCTGCCATTCTGACTGGAGTGAAATGAAATCTTACAGTAGTTTTGATTTGCATTTCTCTAATTGCCAGCAATGTTGAACATTTGTTCATGGATTTGTTGATTAATCGTGTATCTTCTTCTGAGAGGTGTCTTCTCAATCCTTAGCCCATTTATTGATTGGGTTATTTTTTTTTTTGGTGTCAAGTTTTTTGAGTTCTTTATATATTCTAGAAATTAGTGCTCTATCTGATGTGCAAGTATTAAATATTTGTTCCCAGTTAGTTGGCTCTCTATTCACCTCACTGATTGTTTCTTTTGCTGAAAAGAAGCTTTTTAGTTTAAATCTATCCCATTCATTAATTCTTGGTAGTAATTCTTGTGCTACAGGATTCTTATTAAGGAACTTGGGGCCTAATCCGACATGTTGGAAATTGGAGCTTACTTTTTCTTCTATTAGGCGTATTGTCTCTGGTCTAATTCCTAGGTCCTTGATCCACTTTGAATTCAGTTTTGGGCATGGTGAGAGATAAGGGTTTAATTTCATTTTGTTGCATATGGATTTCCAGTTTTCCCAGCACAATTTATTGAAGAGGCTATCCTTTCTCCACTGTACATTTTTGGCGCCTTTGTCTAATATAAGATAGCTGAAATTATATGTATTAGTCTCTGTGTCCTCAATTCTGTACCATTGGTCCACCAGTCTGTTTTGGTGCCAATACCATGCTGTTTTTGTTACTATTGCTCTATAGTATAATTTAAAGTCTGATATGGTGATGTCTCCTGCTTCACTTTTCTTGCTCAGGATTGCTTTAGCTATTCTGGGTCTCTTATTTTTCCAGATGAATTTCATGACTGCTATTTCTATTTCTTTGAAGAATGACATTGGGATTTTGATTGGAATTGCATTAAATCTGTATAATGCTTTTGGTAGTATGGACATTTTGACAATATTAATTCTACCTATCCAAGAGCAAGGTAGGTCTTTCCATCTTCTGAGTTCTATAATTTCTTTCTTTATTGTTCTGTAATTTTCATTATAGAGGTCTTTCACCTCTTTAGTTAGGTTGATTCCCAGGTATTTTATTTTATTTTTTTGATGCTATTGTAAATGGGGTAGTTTTCATCATTTCCCTTTCAGAGTCTTTGTCGCTGATGTACAAAAATGCCTTTGACTTATGGGTACTAATTTTGTATCCTGCATCTTTGCCAAATTCATTTACTATTTGTAAAAGTTTTCTGGTAGAGTTTTTTGGGTCTTCTAGGTATATTATCATGTCATCAGCAAATAGTGCTAATTTGAGCTCTTCTTTTCCTATCTGGATCCCTTTAATTTCTTTCATCTAATTGCTCTGGCCAGAGTTTCCAGTACTATGTTAAATAGCAGTGGTGAAAGGGGGAATCCCTGTCTTGTTCCAGTTTTTAGAGGGAATGCTTTCAACTTTTCTCCATTAAAGATAATGTTAGAGAAAATGTGGTATATACGCACAATGGAATTTTACTCAGCAATAAAAGAAAACAAATTAATGGCATTTGCAGGTAAATGGATGAAGTTGGAAGACATAATGCTAAGTGAAGTTAGTCAGTTTCAAAAATCCAAGTACCAAATGTTCTCTCTTATATAAGGAGGCTATTTCAAAGTATAGTTGGATGGGGGTACATAGGAGGATTAGAGGAACACTAGAATGGTCAAGGGAAGGGAGGGTAAGGGAGGGAGCAAGAGGGGAGGGAGGGGGAGAAAAAAAAAGGTGTTTGAATGAGACAGATATCATTTTCCTTAATGCATGATTGAAGACCTGAATTGTACGAATATACTTTGTATACAAACAGTTGTATGTAAAAAGATACTAAATATATGCACTATGAGTTGTACATACTAAAAATTATAAAAATAAAATTAAAAAAAAAAGATAATGTTAGCTCGGGGCCTTGCATAAATAGCTTTTATAATGTTGAGATATGTTCCTGATATTCCTAGTTTTTCCAGTGTTGTGAACATAAAGGGGTGTTGTATTTTGTCAAATGCTTTTTCTGCGTCAATTGAGATGATCATATGATTTTTGTCTTTAAGTCTATTGATGTGATGTATTATGTTTATTGATTTCCGAATGTTGAACCAGCCTTGCATCCCTGGGATAAACCCCCACTTGATCGTGGTGCACTACCTTTTTGATATGTTTTTGTATCCAATTTGCCAGGATTTTGTTGAGGATTTTTGCATCTATGTTCATAAAAGATATGGGCCTGAAGTTTTCTTTTTTGGATGTGTCTTTGCCTGGCTTTGGAATTAATGTGATATTGGCCTCATAGAAAGAGTCTGGAAGAGCTCCCTCTTTTTCTATTTCTTGAAATAGTTTGAAGAGCATTGGTATTAGTTCTTCTTTGAAAGTCTTATAGAACTCGGCTGTAAACCCATCAGGTCCTGGACTTTTCCTTGTTGGTAGCTTTTTGATGACGTCTTCTATTTCTTCGCTTGTAATCGATCTGCAAATCATACGACTCTAGAAATCTGTCAATGTTTTCAATATTTTCTGTTTTATTAGAATACAAGTTTTCAAAGTAATTTCTAATTATCTTCTGTATATCTGAGGTGTTTGTTCTGATATTCCCTTTTTCATCACGAATGTTAGTAATTTGAGTTTTTTCTCTTCTTTTTGTTAGCATCACAAAGGGTCTGTCAATTTTGTTTATTTTTTCAAAGAACCAACTTTTAGTTTAGTCAATTCTTTCAATGGTTTCCTTAGTCTCAATTTCATTCATTTCTGCTCTGATTTTAATTATTTCCTTTCTTCTACTGCTCTTGGTGTTGGTCTGTTCTTCTTTTTCTAGTGCTTTGAGGTGTGATGTTAAGTCATTCATTTGTTGGTTTTTTTTTTTTTTTTTTTTCCTCTTAAAGAATGAACTCAGTGCAATGAATTTTCCTCTTACTACTGCCTTCATAGTGTCCCAGAGATTTCTATACGATGTATCTGTGTTCTCATTTACCTCTAGGAATTTTTTAATCTCCTCTTTGATGTCTTCTTCAACCCCTTGTTCATTCAGTAGCATGTTGTTTAGCTTCCAGTTGTTGGAGTAGTTTTTCTTAATCCTTGTTTTGTCGTTGATTTCCAATTTCATCCCTTTATGTTCTGATAGAATGCAAGGTAGTATCTCTATTTTTTTATATTTGCTGAGAGTTTCCTTATGACATAATATATGGTCTATTTTGGAGAAGGAGCCATGTGCTACTGAGAAAAAAAGTGTATTCGTTTACTGAGGGATGAAATATTCTATATATGTCTGTTAGGTCTAAATTATTAATTGTTTTAAGGAGGCTTAAAGTTTCTTTGTTTAGCTTTTGTTTGGATGATCTGTCCATTGGTGAGAGAGGTGTGTTGAAATCCCCTAGAATAAATGTGTTGTGGTCTATTTTACTCTTGAACTTGAGAAGAGTTTGTTTGATGAATGTAGGTGCTCCATTATTTGGGGCATATAGATTTATGATTGTTATATCCTGTTGATGAATGGTTCCCTTAAGTAGTAAGAAATATCCATCTTTGTCCCTCTTGATGAGTTTTGGTTTGAAGTCTACCTTATTTGATATGAGAATGGAAATCCTGCTTGCTTCCGCAGGCCATGTGAGTGATAAGACTTTTCCCAGCCTTTCACTTTCAGTCTGTTGATGTCTTTTTCTAGGAGGTGTGTTTCTTGGAGACAGCAAATTGTTGGGTCGTTTCTTTTTAATCCATTCTGATAATCTGTGTCTTTTGATTGGTGAGTTTAGGCCATTAACATTCAGGGTTACTATTGAGATGTGATTTTTATTCCCCTCCATTTTTATTTTATTATAGTCTTTAGTATGATTTGGTTTCTCTTCTGGTTGGTATTTCCCTTAGTTTAATATCACCCTTTGTTTATTTTCGTTGTTATCTTTCTCTTCTTCTTCATGAAAAATGTTGCCCAGGATGTTCAGAAGTGCTGGCTTTTGAGTTGCGAAATCTTTTAACTTTTGCTTGTCGTGGAAGGTTTTTATTTCATCTTTGAATCTAAAGCTCAATTTTGCTGGATATAAGATTCTTGGTTGACATCCCTTTTCTTTCAGAGCATGAAATATGCTATTCCAGGATCTTCTTGCTTTTAAGGTCTGGGTTGAAAAATATGAACATAGTCTGATTGGTTTCCCCCTAGATGTAATCTGCTTCCTTTCTCTTGTGGCTTTTAGTATTCTCTCCTTGCTCAGTATATTAGGCATTTTCATTATAATGTGTCTTGGTGTGGATCTGTTGTGATTTTGTTTGTTTGGTGTTCAGTAAGCCTCTTGAACTTGGTTTTCCCATTCATTCCTCAAGTTTGGAAAATTTTCTGTAATTATTTCTTTAAATAAATTACTCATTCATTTGGCTTGAAACTCTGCCCCTTCCTCTATGCCAATCACTCTTAAGTTGGTCTTTTTATGCTGTCCCATAATTCTTGGATGTTATGTTCTTGATTTCCAATGAGTTTTGGTGTATAGTCTAAATTCTTCTCTAGGATATATATTTTGTCTTCATTGTCTGAGGTTCTTTCTTCCAAGTGGTCTACTCTGTTGGAGATGCTTTCAATTGAACTTTTATTTTGGTTTATTGCTTCTTTCATTTCTTTCATTTCTGTTTGGTTTCTCTTTAGAGCCTCTATTTCCCTATTGAAGTAATCTTTTACTTCCTGTATTTGTTTTTGGAGTTCTTTGTCAAAATGATCTTTTGCCACCTGTACTTGCTCCCTCATCTCATTTTTGAGTTCATTCCTAAATTCCATAAACATTTGGAATATGTAATTTCTAAATTCCATCTCTGGCATTTGACCAACTGTGCTTGCCATGGAATCTACTGATGAGGTATCTTGATTTGTTTGTGTCACTTTCTTCCCTTGTTTTTTCAAGTTGCTTGTGTGTCTTTTCTTCCTGCACTGTGGGACCTTGACTATTTCGATTTTACCTTAAAGCCTTATGTTGTTTCCTATAGTACAATGCTATCAGATCCCCTTATAATTCCTTTACACTTTAAAATCTAACACTTTCTATTCAGAAAATCCAAGTTTGATCACAATGTACAGATTTGGTTAACCCAGATATTGTTTCCAATTTACTCTGTACGCTTCTGATGGGTTTTGTAGCTTCAAGTATTGGACACAGAGGTGCTATGTTTAGGAAGAAGGAAGTGTCTTAAATTGTTCTTTCTTGGAAAGTATGAAAAGAGAGTTCTATGGAAGTGGTTTAGTGGAAGTGGTTTAGTATCAGTAGACGAGAGAGGAAAGAGAATGGAGTAGACAATTAGTTGGAAAGACCAATTTATATATAAAGTAAGATGGAAAAGAAAAAAATGATATAAGAGTAGGAATTGGTGTAAGAGAGAGGAGAGAGAGAGAGAGTCAAGAAAATAGAGAGTGAACTATATATAACACTGCTTTGCTATCCAATTCAATTGCACCCATTCTAGAAATCCCAAGTTCTGAGAATAACTTTTTTTTTGCCTTTGTTTAGTATGCACTGGCAGGGTGTAAATAGGAAAGATGAAGGAAGAAGAAAAGATGCAAAAGTGAGAAGGAAGAAAAGAAAGAGAGAAAAGAGGAGCAGAAGCAAACAAACACACTGACAATCAATGAAAAAAAAAAAAAAAGCAAAACAAAACAAAGTCAAAAAAAGAAAAAACAAACAAACAAAAAAACCCAGAAAACCAACAAAACAAGCAAACCAACAACAACAAAAAGTCAAACCCCATGTCTCAAACAAAATGGGCCCTGGGAAGCCCCCCTCTTTTTTCCTTTCCAGTTTAAGCCAACCGCATTGGATCGCATCTAGACAGCGATCCTGCCAGTGGAATCAAGGCTGCACCTTTGGCCAGTGGCAGAATGGCCCAGCAGAAGAGTGGCTCAGGGGGGTTGTGTGTCAGCAGATGAATGGCACCAGGAAAGGGACCCTCCAGAAGGCACCCTTTCCCCACGCCCACCCACAGTTGTAGCTTCTTGGGGCCTCTGCACTGGCCTCAGACTCGCCCTCCCCCTGCTGGTTACCGGAGCCTCACCCAAGTGTGCGCTGTTTTCAGAGCATTGGCGGCTCCCTGTATGTCTGCAGTTCTCCTTCCTTTCTGTCTTTTCCTCTTTGTCTGGGTCAGCCACTGTACTCCTCAAAGATGGTGGTGCTCTCCTCCTGCTGGAGACCACCCTTGCCTCTAGGCTTCTTTCTATCCCTCCTCGCTGATCGGTTTCAAAGCCGCTATGTGGATCGTCTCCTTGCCGAGATGATATTGGGCAGCTGCTGTGGACCACTGTGGACTGCTCCGACTCTGCCCCTGCTCGTCGTCGTCCGGAGAACATTGTATTTCACTGTCCAGAGGTGCACGAATGTCTCAACTCCCTTCCAGTTGCAATAGAATTGCTAGTAATGCGCTCTATAATAGTACTTTTAATGGAATTTAAGATGTACACTTGTGTCAGTCACAGCCCTAGTGCCCCCAACAAAATCTGAGGTATTTTTCCTTTGTGAATCTCATATTTACCCCTGGCTACCAAAAATTGAACTGGTCTCTGTACCTTGGTCTTCATTACTCCTCAAATTGATGTTTTACCTAACAACCAAAGTTTGCCTATCCAGATAATGGTGCACACTAGACAAAAGAGAGCCCTTCAGTTTATTCCCTTATTCATAGGCTAGAGATATCCCCTGGGATTGGCACAGGAGCAGAGTGATTAAGAACCTCTATTCACTACTATAAAAAAATTGTCAAAACAGGTTATTGAAGATATCCAACAGGTTGCCAACTTTGAACTGACTTTACAAAATCAATTGGATTCCCTAGTGTCTGCATAATGCAAAATTGTCAGGGCCAAGCTCTTCTTATTGCAGAACAAGGTGGCCTTTGCCTCATCCTCAAGGAAGAATATTGCTTCTATGTTAATAAGTCAGGAATAATAAGGGGTAAGATAAGAAAGCTAAAGCTAACCTAGCAACCATCTCCTTCTTCCCTGGAGGGTGGGAAGGACCCCTGACCTGAATTTAGCCTATTATGACTCCCATTCTCCTGATTATCTTCTTTCTCTTCTTTCTTCCATGTTTCATTAATCTTTTCAGAGGTTTCTAAAAGAATGTATCTCTGGCATCTCCAGGGCCACCACCCAAGAACATGTGAAAGCTATGTTCCTCCTTCAGACTCTAGTAGATATCCCAGTGATGCCCCTTCTCATAAGGAAGCAGCCAGATGTGATGACATTGTCCCAACTCATTATACCTCTTTTGGAGTCTGCAATAAAGGAAATGGAGACTTACAAAATCCTCAGGGAAAAAGTGAGCTCAGGAATCTGAGCTGTCACAATCTTCCTTATCAGCCCACATCCCCCTGCTCCCCAAAAGCAAGCCCACCAAAAGTAACTGGCCAACTCCTCCAATGACCCTATAAAACTTAGTCCCTTTTTGTAGCCTGTTGCCATTTTCCCTCTTGAGTATGTGCCCCTCTGCTGCTTACTAAAGCATCACTGATCCATTGAGGTCTATCTCCATTTCTTTTTCTTTCCCTTTCATTTGCTTTCAGAAGAGAAGAAAGAAAAGAAGAAAGGAAGGGAGTCAGGAGGAAGAGTAAGAAAGAAAAGTTATTGTGACAATCTAGATGCAAATGGCTATGATGTTAGATAGATTATCACATGTAAGAACAATTCATTTTGTCTTCTGAGGAAGATAAATAGAATCATTATTGCTTACTACCTCCTAATGTTAAGTCATAATATTTCTGCTACAAAAGAAAAGTTCAACATTCTAAGCAGGGCACTCACAGAAAGAAACAAAGTTAGCAGCAACAGACAAACAGAATTGAAACTAAATGAAACTCTGATAGATTACTTCAAAATGTCAAAAAAAAAAAAAACACAACTGTATAAATTTATATTTATAATTTGTTAGTGGTCCATTTCAGCCTATGCAAAAGAAATATTATGTGTTTCCAATGAATATCTATAATTCAAATATAAAGCAAAATAAACTGGTGAGAACTATGCATTCTATTGTCAGCTTATTTCATTTTTTTGCTTTATTAAGCACATCTTTATCTGGCTCTTTGGAAACCAATTCTTTATCCAGGATAGCAGTTTCAGGAATGATGTATAAAGTGTCTGCATATCTCTTATTAAAAATTCTAACTGGACTATTTTACAATTTCTAAAGGATAATTCAGACCAATCTTATACACTATAATGTGCAATTTTTTCAAAGGAACTAATATTAATGGGCTTTGCCAATTTCTCAGAAATCACAGCTACTCCAATCTCTGTAAAATGAATAGAAAGAAATTATTAAACCATCTGTATTCTATCCATAAGGTCAAATGAAAATATTAGGGAAAACTGGGGACGTATGAAAAAGCTCAGAAATGTATAAAAAGAAAAGTTGGTCAATTTACTTGAACTTCCCTTTCTTGCAAATATCCAATGAAGCCAACACATAGTGGTTATGCAGATATTTCTTAAGCTGAGAAACTTCCAAATATTTGCAATTCACATTTTCCTCATCCCTAAGTTCCTTTAAGGAATTTATTTTCACTCACTGAGAAATAAATGCTGGGGAATGCAGTCCTTAATTCCCCTCCCTCACTCCAAGAGAGGTTTCTTTCCATTTTGATTTTCTCAGCCACAAACTAATCAGTCTTAATTGCTCCCAGCTGTGAATCCTTCTCCCAGGGGTTGCTTCCTGCTGGCACCCAAGTAGTAGAGAATCATGCAATTTTGTTAAACTCCAATAAATACATGGGAGCTTTATAGTACCTAATTCACTACACAAGATTTCAAGCACTGTAACTAACAAACTTTCACTCAACTTTGAAAACAGAACACATAATAAAGACCACTTTTTTTCCAAAAAGGTAACAAGATATCCAGCAATTGAAAGTTACATTTTCTACTGTTAGGGATTTTAATGGAATAGTGTAATTACAAATAAAAATATAAACACGATTCCATTAACTCATATAAACATTAAAATATTTTGGTACATTCATGTATTTTTCATGATTATTTGGAATTTTTATTTAAACTATTGTTTTAAGAAAAAGATAAAATAACAGTCCTCAATCATATGATGCTGTTGAAACAAAGCTTTTTGTAACAAGGTATTAAATCATAATAGGAGGTTTGGAATATTAAGGTTTTCAAAAAAAAAAATCACACAGTTGGATCCACCTTACATTTTTACTATTTAATCTCAAAAACTGAAATCTTTTTAAATTTTTTTTAATCCTGGCTATCAGAAAAGCATTTTCAAGTTATATATGTCCAGAAAAGAATATTAGAAATTTATCTTTTCTCACTTAGTAATGATATATACTCAACCATTTCATTTGTATTGATGAATCAAAACTCTGTTAATTATTTCCCTACAAAGATAGAAAAGGAAGCAACAACAAAAAACACAATAAAACATGACCAGAAAAAAAATTAACTACATCTGAAAATGATTTAAGATGTGAATGTGGGCTTTTTATTAAAACCAGTGAATCTAAAGTTTCAATTAATGAACCACAATTCAGGGCTATTAGCTTGACTAATAAACTTTGTTACTGGGCAGAAAACTGAGGATAATAAAGATTAAGTATTGTTGGTGGAAATTGAGTAAGTTCAAAAGCCCAAAAAAGAAAGTTTCCAAAACTACATTGGGAAAATTACAAAAATACTTTTCTTTTTCCCCAATTCTTACATGTACAATCTTTATAAACTCATTACCAGATACCAAGATATAGATGTGCTCAAAGTAACACATTCACAGATGGTATCAATGTATGTAGTGATCGAGGCACAAAGCTAGGTAAGGCACTATAAAATCCCCCCCTCCCAAAATAAGAAAAAAAAATTATTAAAATATTTAAACATTTTCAGAATCATATAAAGGACTTCTTGTGATTTTTTTTTTCTGAAAAGAATTTTATACATGATAATTCACCACCACCTGGCTCAAAATGTGGCATATTTACATGAATCTCCATGAAGTGAAAACCCAGTGTTCACATGGAAATAAAATTTAGAAAGACTAAATTGAAAGACAATTGTGTATTTCATGCCATACTAATGGTCCCACGAAAAACAAATAGTAAAAGTAGGTAAAGTATAAAAGTTGTTTATTTAAAGCCTCAGATGGCTGCAGAAGCAACAACAACAACAAAAAAATACCAACTAATAAATCAGATATGGGGAAACCATGGAGAAGTGAGCTAATAATCGACAGCTATTATTTTCCTTGGAGCATTTGTCAATTTGTAGCAACAGGCAGAGAAGAATCTGGTTTAGCCTAGGCAGAAAGCCACTATGGGAAGAAAGCCACCAGTGGAAAATTCAGTGGTTATAAGGAGCTGTAAAAACAAAAAAGAGAGAGAGAGATCGAAAAGTTGAGTGGTCTCAGCTATGTAATGTGATTTCTGCAAAGATACATGCTGAATTTTAGACTGTAAGGGGAAAGAAGCAAAAGAGCTAGGCTATAAACCTCTAAAAAGGAAAGCATGATTTCTAGCAAACTCAAGCTCATGAGAACTCCAACAATTATTCATAACACATCAAAGAAGATTTAAAGATAGCAAATGAGCATGTGAAAAGATCCTCCTTATCATGTGCCCTCAGTGAATTATAAATTAAAACCACAATGGGATACCACTAAACACCTATTATAATGGTCAAACTCCAGAACACTAAAAGGATAAAGGGCAAAAGAACACAAAAGATTTTTAGGGGAGTGAAAATATTCTGTATGATGCTATCATGGCAGATGCAGTTCATTATACATTTTTCCAAACCCAAAGAATATAAACCACTAACAGTGAAACCTAATGTTAAAATATGAACTTTGGGTGGTAATGAGGTATCAATGTAGGTTCATCAAATGTGATAAATATACTACTATAATGGAGGACACTGATAGTGTGAGAGGCTACACATGTGTGAGAGAAGACAGAATATGGGAAATCTCTGTGTGTCAGGTCTTTTTATTGCTTTGACAAAAATACCTGACACAAACAACTTAGAGGAGGAAAATGTTTACTTTGGACTAACAGTTTTAGAGGTTCATGGTTGGCTGACTCCACTGTGTGGGCCTAATGTGAGGCAGAACATCATGGTAGAAGGGCATGGAGGAGGAAAGCAGCTCAGCTGAGGGCAGTCTGACAGCAGGGAGAGAGGGAGAGGGAGGGGGAGGGGGAGGGAGAGGGAGAGATGAGCCAGCAACAAGATAAAGTCCCCAAGGGTATGTCCCCCCTGAAATACTTCCTTCAATAATGACTAACCTGCCTATAATCACCACTTAATAGTCCATTCAAATTAATGGATAAAATGGATTAATCCAATGATGAGGTCACAACATTTATGATCCAATCATTACTGAAAACCCCACATCTGAACCTTGCTGTCCTCTGGATGATGCTTTCAACACATGAGCTTTAGGGAGATATTCCACACCCAAAACACAAGACGCTGGACTTTCCACTCAATTTGTCTGTGAGCCTAAAGCCACTCTAAAAAATAGTTTCCTTTTTAAAAAGTCATCAAAACAATAAGAAGAAGAAGAAAGAGGAGGAAGAGGAGGAGGAGAAAGCAGACTATTTCTCAGCATCTTTCAAAATGAAGTTATCCCAGTGAATGCAGTATTTTCAGCTGAAAAATCTTCCAAAGAGCAGTGCATTGGTGATCCACAGATATATTTTCTTTCTTTTTGTAATTGCAGAAAGGAAGGATTTGGGAATTTTTTTTTTTTTTCTTGGCAAAGGACTGAGGTACAGGAAAACAAACAGAGATGTTAGTAGTGTAACAGGGTTAGCACCGACAAAGTGAAGGCTTGAGAATTTCCCCTTTAAGATATTTGCTAAATTTTGAAGATGCCCCCAAAAGAAAACTAAAAAGTAATGTCACAGAAGTTTCTTCATCTACTCTTATTGCAAAGAACAGAAACACTCTCCAAGGATAGGATTCTACTGAATAAAATAAATTTTCAATTGAAAACTTTGAATGTCTAGGGTCAAAGATAAAGAACAAACCGAAGTAAATGGAGTTTTTCTAAAAGCAATACAGTTTACAAATGGAACATTGAGATGTCATATCACATTCTTTGTTTGCCCAATACAGGAAACTATAATGCTTCTCAGACGATAACGTCATCTGGTGCATCTATTGTTTTTTTTATTAACAATATATGGCATTAAGTCAAAACCATTATGTACCAATCAACTGATTACCATGGGATAGAACTTCAAAGGTGATCCATTTATTGAATTTAGCAGACATTTTTCTTAAAATAATAATGATTAATATGTTGGTGAAGATACAAGAAGAGCGGGAGAGAAATAATTAGAAAGAATATTGAGATAATTGAAAATAAACAATCAAATTGTTAATTTTAGAACTAGAAAATATATCTAAACTTAAGAAATCTTTGGTTTGGTATACCAGCAGATTGGACACAATAAAAGACAGTATCGATAAACTGGAAAACAAGTTAAAAGAAAATATAATCACTGAAGTTAAGGGGAAAAAACAAATTGTAAAATAAAAAAAATAAGAACTATGAAGGGCATAGTGGAAAGGTTTAAAATATGTGAAATTGGACTTCACATAAAAAGAAGAAAAAGAAAGGGATGGAAGAAATATCTGAAGAAATAATGAGTGGTTAACTAACAAAAATCAATAAGACAAATTGATAAACATCTTCAAAAAGTACTACAATTTTGAAAAAGACAATTACACAGAAAGTCAACTATAGGCATATTGTATTAAACTGTTGAAAATGAAAGTCAAGGGGAAAAGTCTTAAATCAGCTATAGAAAAAAGATACATTATCCTTAAAAGAGCAACTCAAAGGATGACAGAAGATTTTTAAGCAGATTCTATGGAAGGCAGGACAAAGGAATGGCATATTTAAAATAACTGCTATCCTAAAATTCTATGTCCAATAAAAATGGTTTCTAGAAATAAATATTAAATACAGTCATTTTCAGACACACAATAGCTAAAAATATATATACAAATGACAGAAAAAGTTCACTGAATGAAATTGTATTTAAAAAAAAACAAGTTTTTATGAAAAAATAAAATGACCTAAGGGGACGGGGGGAACAAATGAAAGTGGAAAGAAACAAGTAGTAACAAAATAGTAAAAAAGGACTCAAGTATTAAAAAGCAGACGAATGCAAGTAAATATCAATAGTATAAAATAATAGTAAATACCATGATATAAGGAGGAATATTTTGAAATATGAAAGGAATAAGTTAGCAGAAACATATCACAGTGTAAGTCTCTATGAATCCAAAATATAACTTCAAAAAATATAAAGAAAATTTGAGCAAAGTGAAAGGCCAAAGAGGAAAATAATCATACATGAAGTTTAAACACTGATCTGCAGATATCTAGGACAAAAAGAAGATGAAAAATTAGCAAAGATATAAAATATACAACAATTAACAAAATTTACCTAAATAAAACATGTAAAATATTGTGCTAATAATGACAAATTAACATACATTGCAAATACATATAGACTATTTAGTCGATTTTTCTGTTGATATAATAAAACAACTGAGGCTCAGTACATTATAAAGAAAAGAGGTTTACTGAGCTCACAATTTTGGAAGCTGAAAATCCAAAATTGGGCAGCTCTCTCTGGTCTGTAGTGAGGACCTCATGGTGAATCACTTCTCAATGGCAGCAATGCATTGGGGAGAAGCTCACATAGTGAGAAAAGAAACCAGAGTCAATCACATACCATGCTCACTCTTTTTTTCACAGTCCACTTGCCTGGAAAATAATGAGGTTCTCCTGAACACTACATTAATGCTTTTCAAGGGCAGCACCTTAAATTACCTAATTACCTTCCACTAAGCTTCATCTCTAAAATGTTCCAACACCTCAGTACTGCCAGGCAACCACAATGGAACTAAGCTTCTAGCACATGAACGGGAAAGTAGCCAAAGAAAATGTTGAACAAAACAGTCATAAAAGATAATATCCAAGGGTCTAATAATATGAAACAAAGTACTCAATATCATTAGTTCCAAGAGAAATGAAAATTTAAACTTCAGATGATATCCTAAAAACATTGGGATAGATTAAATGAAGAAAAAATAAAGGATCAAGTGTCACCAGTGACATAGAACAAGTAGAACTTTCACACATTGTTGATGGTACATAAGCTGTACATATACATATCTTATAACCCTACAATTTCACTCTTAATTGTACAACAAACAGAAATTTTTACAAAGGTTCATCAAAATACAATGTTTCCAGCAGCAATATTTCTAATAGCCCTAACTAGAAAAAAAGAGATCCACCCTTATTAAAATGGATAAATAATCGTGCTGTGTTTGTGCTGTGGGATACCAGAAGGCAATAAGAAATTAATAAATTATGACTACATGCAGGAATGAATCACACATATTAAATGTTGAGTAAAAAAAGTAAGATACCAAAAACGTGCATACTAGGGCTGGGGTTGTGGCTCAGCAGCAGAGTGCTCGCCTCGCACGTGCGCGGCCAGGTTCGATACTCAGCACCACGTAAACATAAATTCATTGCATTGTGAACAACTAAAGTAAATAAATAAAAAAAAATTTTTTTAAAGTGCATACTACCATGTTTCCATGCATATGAAGCTCAAAATCAGGCAAAACTAAGCTACATGAACAATATACCTCAGAGTATATAGATAAGAAGCTGGTAAGAGAGGTTTCTGGTATGCAGATAATGCTCTATTCCTTGACCTGGATTATAGTGTCACAGATTTGTTCATTTAATGGAAATTCTTTGAGTTCTACACTTATACGTCCCATTTTCTGTATGCATATATACTTTACTAAAATGTTTGCATAAAAATAAAATAAAAATATAGAATTCTAGTTTATTCTCAAGATATCACTCTAAATATTTCAAAGCATTCCCCCAGAGATAGTTACATAGTTATTTTACTTTTATGTCAGCTGTTTTCTTTCCAAAGCCCAAAGGCATGCATCTGGGAAAACAAAGCACGGTCTTGTTCTATAACTAGAACTTCTGCTTCTGTGGACATCCATCCCACCTGTTCACTCTGGAGCAGCCCTCCGGACTCCTCTCCCACTCATCATCATTTGCCATCAGGAACACTGTGGTGTTGTACTACACTTGACACCTGTCTGCAGGTACAGGTCGATCAGTCCATCAGTCATCTATATATGTCTGAATCCTAAATATATACAGCATTCAAGTTCTTTCTCAAGGAAATAATACTTCCCATACAAATCAAGAAATATTGCTGACTGGTCCTATCTTAAGAAATTTCCTAATACTTTATGAATTAGGACACCTCTCTGCTCAAAGCCCAAGGAGCTATTGCCTATCTCTACCCACAATTACATCTGTCTCAACTTTGTATTTTCCAAGATACCAAAATAAGGAACAAAAATCAATTTTGCAGGGCAGGCAAGGAATAAATCAATGTAGAGAGCCGTAAGAGCAGCATCTTAAATTTCAGCCCAAGGTTAGTCTGATGTAAAACAAAGGCAGAATAGATAAACTCCTCTGAAGATACCTTCCCAATCAATACTTCCATATTCAAACCTCAGCTCAGACAGGTGTGAGTGACAGCACAAAAGGAAAGTTTGTTAAGGGCATCCCCTTTTCCTGGCATTTTGAATCACTCCTTTTCACACTTACTGTCATTTTCTCCTACTTGTCCAGATATAGTGACCAGCGTGGGAACTCTTCTAAAGGCCGACAATTTGAATTGCAAATAGCTATTTGAAAAAAAAAAAAAAAAAAAAAAAAGACTGAAGGACTTTTGAAAATCACTCACATTTTCCTACCTAGATCTTCCTTTTGTGGCTCTGTAAGGTTGTGCTGTTCTCAGGATGTTGACTTGTATTTATTTATATATTTTTCCCCTCAAGTTCTAGTTTATTTTTAATAAACAAGTTTTCGAAATATGATTTATTCATAATAGGTTAAGATTGAAGATAACAGAAAATTCCCAAATCTCAGTGGGTTCAAAAAATGTTTTATTCCCTGCTTCAGTAACTTGGCTGTGGTTTTGGACTGTGGTGCAGGGGATCTGTCTTCTATGTGATGGTTTAACATGGCGCCTCCGTATCAGTGGAGGCCACAGGGCAATGATGAAGGTGCTGAAGAATCTCGCAATTAAAGCTTTTTTTCCTGGAAGATACTTAGGTTACTTCTGCTTGTATTTCATCAGAAACATAAATAAATAATCTTATGTAACCTCAAGAGGATAGAGAGTTATTTCTCTCTTGCAATTTTATTCTAAGATACTTTAAACCAATAGCCCAAATGTATTAACCTTTAACTCAAAATAATGTGAAGGAAAAAGAAATAATTAAGGGCTGGGGTTGTGGCTCAGTGGTAGAGTGTTCACCTACCACATGTGAGGCACTGTGTTGGATCCTCAGCACCACATGAAAATGAAATAAAGATATTGTGTGTCCAACTACAACTAAAGTAAATAAATAAAAGAAATAATTAAGTGTGAAGAAAGTGTACACCAGACAATGAAGGGAAAACAGGGTCTGCTCCCTTAGTGAATCTACTTGACCCTCTTTATAGAGTAACACTACTGGAGCCACAGACATTCAAGGTCAGTCAACTCAGTGGAAAAGAGTGATTTAAGATTCCAGTAATATGGGCTATGTGTGCATAATATGACTGACTATTTCATGTAGTAGACTGACGTATTGGTCAGAATTCCAACAGGCTCCTGTGTCCACACCTATGCAAGGGCCTTGTGGGGAGGCAAACTGTCCTCCTCCCTCCCTGAACTCGTGCTTAACCCTGTAACTTGCTTTGGCCAATGGCACATGGATGGAAGTGGGCGATTTCTGAGCAGAGCCTTTCATGTCCTGTGTTTCTACTTGCTCTCTTGTATCTCTGCCATCCTCAACAGAAAGCACACCCAAGGTGGCCTTCTGGTCCCAGGAGAAATACATGAAAGGTGACCGTCCTGGTTTCACAGTCTGAAACAGCCACCCTAGGCATTCCATAGGCCTGTGCAGAATGACAAGCAAAGCCACAGAGTTGAGCTCGGCTGAACTTCAGTCAACCTTCAGAGATGCAGGAACAGTTAGGAAGGTTTGTTTTTTTTAAGCCACAGAATTTCTGGGCAATTTGTTATGCAGCAAGAGCTAATCAATATATGGTACACGGGCCAGACACTGGCCATTTATAAATTACAATGGATGGAAAAAGAGAAATCCAATAAAACCTACAAAAGGGATGGGAGACTGTCACACAAGGAAAAACAAAAAGATAAGCACTCCTGAGGATTTGGGAGTAAAAATATGAGCAAATAAATTGCACATGAGCATTTTCTGACAAATCAGGATATGTGAACTAACAGTATACATTCTGGTTTGTGACTCTGTCTACATGAAAGATTTCAAAGGTACAAAAATCTAACTTTTTAAAATACATTTAAGACTTGATTTATTTTTCTAAATGAAATGGAAATAGTACCAAACAGTATACATAAATGACCTTTAATAAGTAGTCTATAAAATTATAAAGTTGAACATGATGTTTATTACAAAATCCTATATTGGGATAAAGGGGTTTCTGGGTTTTGAAGGGGATGGCTTTTGGAGAACAAAATGAAAGTACTATGTCAACAGTCAAGCCACAGATCTCAGTAACCTGATAATAAAATACACAAAACTGTAGACATTTCAAAATAAATTTCAGAATGACAATTTTAAAATGGGTTGAGAAATTTAAAAAAAGGTAATTTTGAAAAATCTTCTATAGTAGAAACATGTCCTGAAATTAGCCAGGCCCTGGCTTATATGGGAACAAATGTTAGTTTGGCAGGATTGTGAGTCCAACTCAAAATTTAATATTTTTTGTATATAGGCAAGGGAAAAGAAAATAAAAAACAGCAGTGAAGGGGTGAGGTAGGTGGGGGGAATCAGGAGTTGATGACTTCTCAAACTTCACTTGCCTCACTAGCACTTGGGATGCTGTATTATCACTGAAGAAAGGAGGGACAGTAAGGCACTAGGTCCCTGAATGCCACATTTCTAGGTTCCCAAAACCTAGTGAAGTTAAGGGATCAACAAGAGCAAGCCTGGGATGCAAAGTCCAGATACATAGTATCTTGATGGGCAGTGGCTTTCTCTTATGCACACAAGGAACTAATAATGCAAGTTGGTGTTACCTGTAGAAAATGTGTGCAGAGGGCTGGGGCTGTAGCTCAGTGGCAGAGCGCTTTCCTAGCATGCATGAGGCACTGGGTTTGATCCTCAGCACAACATAAAAATAAACAAATAAATAAAGGCATTCTGTCCATCTACAAATAAAAATTTTTTAAAAAAGAAAGAAAAGAAAAAGAATGTGTTCATAAACAGTTGCTCCCTGATGCTGCTCATACAAGCAAAGGAAGCAAGCTAATGCTGATGATGTCACTGCTGCTGCCGAGTTGCCTAATTTATAACCCCACCCCTACCCCCACCCCCGCATAGGGACAGGCACAAACTGAGGGCATTATGGAAAGGATGCTTGTCACTTGTCCAGCCAGCCACCGCTAGACAAAATACCGTGAGGGAGAGCTGGCGCTGCTTGGCAAAGCACTGTGAGGGACGGTGGTGCTATCTGTCAGCCTGTTGCCACTAAACTATTCTTGGAGCAGTCACTGATCTCTTGTAAGCTTTCCTCAATAAACCATATGTCTCCCTTGCTGTCCCCAGGCAATTTCTTTGGCCTGGCACAACTGGGCTGTAGACAAAACAGATGCTTTTGAAAATACAGGTGCCTAATCCCCATCTCAGAGATTTCCGTTCACTTAGTCTGGTTATAATTAATTATTGGTACCTTGTAAAAGATGGCTATGGGATTTTAAAACGTACCCATGGTTAATTAAAATGAAGACTTCAGTTTATTCAAAATATACATAGGTAAATTATTTCAAAATGACCCCCCATTACCGTAACCAACTCCCCCAATCTTGAGCTATTCCCTTGATCATTGCATTTATTCCTATTGGGTGAGATACTTATTATACTCTGGTTCTGATACTTCTGATGCTTTGGATCTCACTTGGATTCTGATAATCCAAACATGCAGGAAATGTTGTGTTATAAAATATTTACAAAGAGTATAGTAGCTTTTTTTTTTTTTTTTTTTTTTTTTTTTTTTTTGCTACCAGGGGTTGAACCCAGGGGCATTAAAGCACTAAGCCATATCCCCAACCCTTTTTAAATATTTTACTTAGAGATAGGGTCTCACTAATTTGCTTAGGACCTCGCTCAATTGCTCTTTGAACTATCAATCCTCCTGCCTCAGCCTCCTGAGCCACTCAATTGCAGGCATGCACCACCATGCCAGGCCAACTTATTTTCTTAAATAGGGCAACCCATTCTAATAATTCAGGCTGGCATATTTTTTGGTGGATGAATTTAAGAAACATGAATTCCAATGTTTTAATGTTATAAATGGAGAAAGATCTTGTTGCTACTGGTTTCCAAACCAAATAAAATTATGCAATTAAAAACTCAATGATGTCTACTGTCTACTGCCAGTCTTCTTCATGTAATACTTTTAAGGGTAAGTTGAGTACAATCTCTGTCTCTGGGAGAGATCTTATACTAATTGTTTATTGTAGTTTTTCCTTATTTGATTTGAGGACTACAAGGTTGGAAGGACTACAACTCACTCTTGAAATCACATCTTGTCTCTGGTGGAAGTCAAATTGGATTACACAATAAATATGGCAAAATATTGCCAGTTAACCCCCCCCCCAAAGAATCTGCTATATCTAGAAAGACAATTATTTACACAAAAAAGTGTAAAAAATTTCCAAGTATACAAAGAAAAGTAAATTTTTAGTTGTAGCCTAATGCTATATGAGACTGAACACAGGAAGAACTCCTAAGTCACAGATTCAATATTTGAAGAATAATTTTTAAATACAAATGAAATGATAATTGAAGCTAGATTTACACATGATTTATAAAACAGTTACAGAAAAAAAAAATTAGCCGAATACCTACTAAAATCCAGGTGTGGTATGAACTGCAAAAGGGCACAAGAAAGAGGAAGGAGGAAGGAAGGAAGGAAGGAAGGAAGGAAGGAAGGAAGGAAGGAAGGAAGGAAGGAAAGAAGGAAGGGAGAGAGGGAGGGAGGGAGGGAGGGAGGGAGGAAGGGATGAAGGGAGGAATGGATGGATAAGGGGAGGGAAAGACAGAAAGGAGAGAGGAGGTAGGTAGGTGTAGAGCTGGGGAAATTTTTCCCCTTTGCAATTTTAAGTAAAATTAAGCAAATAAAAACAGTGAAATACTTTGAAACTTAGTACTTGCCAACCTTACTACTTGATTAAAGTGATTGCATTAGAAAATTACATTTGGAGGGTTTTGCTTGTTTGTTAATAAACTAATGTACTTGCAACTTAGAGCATCTATAATGCTCTCACAGTCGAGAGGAAGCATATAGCCTACAAAGCAGCAGAAAAAAAATAAATAGGTATGGGCTTTAGCAAGCAAGTGAGCAGATTCGGCAAGAAAATAAAACATTTAACTATAAGAACAGAGCTGTGCATCTCTCTGTTCCAAAAGGCAATCTGATTATAACTCTCGCCCAGATTTGGAAACTATTCATCCAATTAAAGTGGGGACATTTGTCAGTGTCCTCCAGCCGCAGCTGGGCAGATTGTGGAACAAAACTGTGGCGGGCAACATGAAAGAGGGAGCCAGGGAGTTCCATGCCCAGGCAAACAGACTGGCTGGGGGAGGGAGGAATGGGAGAGAGGGAAATGTTGACAGCTTTTTATGCCAGAAGTGCAAGAGGTCCTCTGCTATTAAACACAGACTTTAATTTCTTCTTTCTATAGCTCGTGATTGGCGAGTTACTTTTCCATTTATCTTAATGAGGTTACACCCTACTCAGAGATTTCTGAGGCCATTTTCCAGCCTATGAAACAAAACATTCTTCTTTCTGGTTCCATGTCTTTGTTGACCTTGGGAAAGCTGAACAAGAGAGTAGTCTTGGCTACACATTAACCTGTGTGTCTAAGGCTGTGTGGGGAGGAGCATGGTTCACCTGGGATGATTGGTTCAGTGTTATTTGCTGACTTTTAGTTGTACCTTGAAAGGTTACAAATGAAAGTAAATGGTGGGAGGTAAGTTCTCAGAAAATGGAAAGACATATTTGGCCATGAACAATGCATCTGAAATCAATTCTGACCAAAATCCATTTTTGTGGATGAATAAAAATTAATGGAACATGATTCATTAAGGGCATCGAATATTCAAATTAATAAAGAACACAGCCAAGTAGACATAATTATTGTATTTGGTTATTACCTGCATGCTGCAGTGGATGGAGGAATTTGGAATGTGTCCTTTATTGCTTCCATGCTCCTTCGGGTGCTGGCTTGGGAATTAAGGATTCATGCCTCTACATAATGATATATGATTAGTGCTGTGAAAGTAATTGAACTCTTCATTCTAGACAATCCCTTGCAGTGTCAGCAAGAAGCTGGAACAAACTGTGTCATTTAGCAGAGTTATGCTGTAAGTGAGAAAAACCTCTGATCCCTGCACAATTAACTTCCTAATAATTTTTAGGTCCTCAAGATTAAATGAGAGAATTAATATAATAGACCATGTAAATGTGCATCAGAGATATAAAGCAATGCGAAGGCACTAAAAGGGATGGGAAATTTAAAGAAATTAACAATTGCTCTCAAATATAATAAGAGACAGGTGTCAAGCTGTTAAAAGGATGATTGTTGTCACTGGAACAGCTGAGGATGGTAAAAGCCCAGCTGTTGCAGAGATCAGTTATATGGTAACAGAGAATTCTTGTTCCATGAGCACTCCACTAATCTAAATTATATTACAAGGACCTCATACAGTACCCTGGAAAGTGAAGTAATGATGATATTGACACCTATTTTACATAACAAATACCAGAACTAAAAACATTTACCATAATTTTATGCCTTCAGAATTTCACCAAATTGCCTTTATTACTTGTGAAATCTTTCAATTTTTTCATTAAGTGTATAAAATATCTCAATAATCACTTTTAGATACAATAATAAAATTTCATTTTGTTGTATTAAATTCAAAATTGTCTCATTTTGAAAGTACTATGTCTTCCTTGATCTTCACTAGTACCAAAGACCCTCAAATTCTGGGAGTTTAACTTTATCAAAATGTTATTATATTAAATGCAGAGGAATGAGGTATATTTCAACTAATTCTGTAAAATTTTATGTCTTCCCCCTACATAAGAACTGGACAATATATGGTTCAGTCTCAGACTCATGCTGATTTTTAAGAGAAAAAATAAAATGAAAGGGAGATTGTTTCCTAATTATTCTCAAATTTTTTGTTTGTTACAAACAAAAGGATATCTAATATCTTCTTATACAGCTAGAGCATGCAACAAAAAGAAAGAAGGGAAGTGACTATATTTATGGCTGCCAATGGTATTTCTTATTTTTTCAAAGAGCCTGTAAATGAAAGTAGATTCCAGTTTCTTATATACAATTTCCTGAAAAGTGTTTTTTCCCTGGTGGCACTGGGATTATTCAGTAAGATTTCTGCTTCTAGAGTTTTATTTTAGTAAATTGGAAAATTTCTCTTTTCTGTCAGTCTCATCAACACCATCTTCTTTGAGTTATATTCGCACTGGCAGGTGGATGCTAATTCTACCAAATGTGAATTAAAAATCGAACTATAAATATGCTGATAAATTGCTTTGAGACCTCAAACACCATTTTTATGCAATTTTGAAAACTTTTCTATATGTTAATATGTTTGATAGATGACTAAATAAACGTTCTTCACCTTAGCAATATTAAATTGACCGAACACAACACATTAGCCACTTTTGTTAGTGATCAGAAGAGTGTTTACTTTTGCTTGGGTAGATTTAAGTAAAACAGGCATCTCTAATTTATTAAAGATAATTTGATACTCCAGAATTTGAATACTTAAGAGTAACTCTCTGTGTTTGTTCTGCTCCGTTTTGGTTTGGGTGTTTTTGTTTTTTTTACAGTTATGAGGTTGCTATGCAATTGAGATTCTTCTAGTCTTTAATTATCACTGGCTCTTTGAATTTGGATCCAAGATGTTGGTAGGCATTCCCTGGCTAGTTGCCTAATCAGATTCATATTTGAATAATCAGGGGCTAGTGCTAAGTGATAAATTTTGTTAACATTGAACTATTCTCTTTTTAAAGAAAGAAAAATCAAAAAGCCTCATGTTCACTGTCAAGGAGGTAGTTTTACTTGAATATCTTTTTAAACATACTATCTATCCTATTCTTTCAGGAACGGTAACACTTCACTTGTAGATTCTAAAACCTGGAGAAAAATCTTACTTATAAGACAATGGATGGAATAATTTAATTGAAAATTATATTGTTGCTGTGGATGTGAATGATTGTCAAGGATATATGTTCTAGGCAACATTGGCATTTTAAGATGGTGAATCTGGTTGTGGCATAGTAACATACTGCAACCATTGTACTTTTTCATTACTACTACCATTGAAATGATAGACCAAGTTTTTCTGGATCCTTTGTTTTTCATCAAAGTAAGTGTCAACTGACAAAGGGGGAGGCATGAAGTTAGGAAGCCAGAGAATTCACGATTTAGACTATGTGGTACATCCTCAAAGAGGAACATGGTTAAGCATTTTGAAATCTGCATAGCTCTAGATTTCCTGTGTCCCTTACCTCATTCTAAAATAGTGTTTGTTTACTTTCCTTTTTTTCCTTATTCTCTGCCCCATATTTATTCCAAAATGTGCCAATGGCATAAGGATAGGTTTTTTGTATTTCTCATAATTCCATGAGCTGCAGTGTCCAATAAATTGCCTTTAAATTTAAAAGACTAAAAGATAAGCTTCTAAATAAGCCTATGAACATCCATGGAATCGAAGCTGGTGAACAGAAGTCCAAGATGATTCATAGAGATCATAAAAGGAAGGTATTCAGAATGTAGTAGGGATAATAAATGAGAAATAGGAGAAAATCTGAAAACTAAAAAAGAAAAAAAATCCAAATAGAAAGGCTTTTCAGCAATTGGAGGATCAAGAAGTGAGTAGGATTTTTTTGTTTGTTTGTTTTTGTTTTTTTACTACCCAATATTAGTCAAGAGCCAGCTAGCATGAGGTGCACTGGGTGACACAATGAATAAGATAAACAGCTCTTGACCTCCTGCAGTTTGTTGCCTAGTGGAAAGCACAGACAAGGAAATAAGCATTCTTCTTGGATGGACAGTATGGGTGGACCAGGCATGAGGTGGTCAGCCAGGACTTCTTGAATAGATCACCTTTATTCTGAGATCTAAAAGGTGAGGGAAAAAGAACATCCATTCAAAAAGTGGCAAGAAATACATTCCAAGTAGAGGGAACGTGTGCCAAGCTCCTGAGGTGAGAGAAAGCTTGGGATGTCCAAGGAACAGGAAATGAAAGGAGTGAGCGAGAGTGGGTTTGGCAGAAGTTGAAGTTGGAGAAAGAGGTAGTGGCAAGCTAATGCAGATCCTTGGAAGCCAAGGTGAAGATTCTGTTCCAAGGACAATGAGAGAATTTCACATCTCCTCCAGAGGTCATGATATAACTTAACTTAGAAGGAAAAAATAATAACATCCCCCTGGTTGCTATGAGAAGATTATTAGATTTTAGGGAATGAAAGTGGAAGTTGGAAGACCAATGAGAGGCTATAGTAGCATCCCTGATGTGAGAAGTGGAAGCCTCCATTTGGACAATATCAGCAAAGACAGTGAGGAGCAGAGGTCCTTGTGTTGCATTTGCTGAAGAACTGGATGGTGGTAATGGGTGTAAGGAACATAAGGAGTTAGGTCCAAATTTAGGTTCCTAGAATGAGAAAATGGGTGATGCTAATGCATTGACTGAGATGGGGAACCCAACCAAAAGGAAGGACAACCAAATTTGACTGGAAGCCCCTATAAAAAACAATATTCCAATTTTAGATATGCTATGTAGAGATGCCTATTAGATGTCCAAGTGAGTATGTCTGTATGTATGAATATGTAGATCATAGGCGAAGTCTTGCTGAAATATTAATTTGGAAATCATCTGCACAATATACTATTTAAAGGAATAAAAATGCATGAGATCATCTAGAGAGAGGAAATAAAGGTAAGAATACAAGTACTGCCAGAAATCAGGAAAGTCATGGCCATTGCCTGGATGTTCTGTTTCTGTCCTAAGCAGAACTTCCTTAGATGCTGCCAACTAGTTTAACTACAAGTAAGATCATCACATGGTCTTCAAGTGGAAACAAATGATATGTTGCTAATTGGCAAGGAACACGTGTTGCTAGAAAATAATACTAGATATTAATACTTTGAAATTTCTGTCTTAGTAATGCCAACAAAACTTTTGATTAAATAATATCATGCCATCTTACTTTAAATTTGAAGCCCAATATGAAACATGGGCAAGAGGAAAAGTTTTTTCTGTGTATGTATTTATGCTATATGACATTCCTATGAAAGTCTCAGGATTCCTGTTCACAGTTGCCAAGAATTATTAATGAAATGTTGGTCTTTTGAGCCCCAGGCCTCATACTCTATCTTTCCCATTTTCCCTTTAGCATGTTTCTCCTTTAATCATCATCAAATCTCAGCAGTGAACCCAAAATTATTCTGACATAGTTAAAAATGACAGATAGCTCTTCAAATATTGCATCTTTCTGAGGATTTTTCTTTTCCACAAAAATTTGTAAAACTATTATGGCATTGAAAACATGAAAGTTGATATTAAAACTTCAGTGTTAAGAGTTTCAGATAAGAATATTCAGGAAAGATTAGCCAGGCTGGAGGAGGGAGAAAGGGTTTTATACCTCTGTGGACAACATTAACATTTTCCATGAAATACACACTTTGGAAGCAGAGAACACAGAATTAGCTGAAATGCCTGTTAGGTATCATATCCCCTTCACTGATTAAAAACATATGGTACTCTGCCAGGCATGGGAGTGCACGCCTATAATCCCATTGGGTAGGGAGGCTGAGGCAGGAGGATCCTGAGTTCAAAGCCAGCCTCCGCAACTTAGCGAGGTCCTAAGCACCGTAGTGAGACGCCATCTCTAAATAAAATACAAAGGACTGAGATGTGGCTCAGTGCTTAAGTGCCCCTGAGTTCAACCCCCAGTACCAAAACAAACAAGCAAAAAAACACATGGTACTGAATCAACAGACTCAATTCAACTCTATATAAAGATAAAAATGAATTGTCAAGTGTCTACCTAACAAAATTGATTATTTTTTTCTTAAGCTGGAAAGTTGCCTCTCATAGCATAAAAATAATATTGCATAAAGTTTGTTCTATATTTATCTATTTTTCTGTCTCAGAAAAACAATTTGAGATTACTTTTAAAATTGCCTTCAACGCCCTTTCTCTTAGGAAGCACAAAAGCAACCCACACTAGAAAGTACCAGATTTGAAAGTACAGTAGAAGCTCTATCTGAAACAATTCAAGTCAACACAGACAATAAAGCCATTGGCTGGGATAAAATTTAACCGACCCTTTCAAGACTGAAAAAGATATTCAATCAAAATGCTTCCCTTTCAGTGGATAAAGAGTTCTGCATTGAACTGATTTCATAGTAAAACCTACAAAAAATATCTCTCAGTGGGGAAACATAAGCTAAAACAATAACAACAGCAATAAAAACCTGCTAAAATTGTGGTCAAGTAGTTAAGTATTTTATTATTATTATTATTAGTTAAGTATTTTTGAGATATATTTCTCCACTTCAAAGGACATTAGAGATGAGAAGATCTTATTTTAAAAGAGTAAAACAAAGCAGTTGGACAAAATTAATAATTTGTTGAAGAATAATGTTTTTCTCTCCTGCTGTGAATGCATTAAGTTTTCTCACTTGTATTAGACCTAAGATTTTAGACTTCTCTTACATGACATTAAAATAAAAAGGTTGTATACATAAGAGATGCAAATTGAATGTACAACAAAAAGGGATTTTTTTAACTAAAAAAGGATATTCATAGTTTGTTCTAATACTATCAATGTCACTGGCCTCCCTTTGGAGTTAAATCTACTGGTAATTGCAGGAAATAAGTGATAGTAAATATGGTGTTAACTTGCGTTCCCTGGGAAATGGAAAAAAATATTCTCCAGAAATTGAGAATATATGATTGTTCATTATGTGAGGCACCTTTCAAAGGCTTTATTTTACTTTCTAAGCTCTTTCCTACTTTGGCCACAATCATAGCCAGTACAATGTGTCAAGGTGGACACATTAAAATCAATGGGTGGTTTGAAATAATCCAACAAGGTGAGACTGAATATCTTCTCTATTTCAAAACAAAATACAACAAAATTATTACTTCTACAAATTCAGGCTGGGAGCAGATCTGATTGGTGCACATATCCCTCACAAAGGAATGTTAATAGAAGCCATAATTCTGACACCTTCTCAAATTGTGGGAAGCAAGTCAGAGGCCACAACAAACCCAGCTCCATTATTAATTTCACACTTGAGTAGAACCACACAGTTGGGCATTCATGGCATGAATTCAATACACAGCAGACCACTGGTTTTAGTGATAACTAGAAAGGAAAGTTGAATTAAAAAAAAAAAAAGATGGAAACTGTAGAATACAAGGCTTTCTATCACAAAAAGTCACTTTTCATGTATTTCTATGTACTTATTTGATTTATTCATAATTCACATGTACATATTAGAACTATCAAAGAAACCAAAGCCCATAGCATCTGAATGAATTAAAGTACAAAAGTAATTGTCCAGATAGTTTATAAGTGACTAATTCTCTTGCCTGAATTCTGAACTGGGATAAAAGTATTCTCCTCTTTTTCTATCCCCAATTGCCATAATTTTATTTATTTATTTATTTATTCTAATTTGTTATACATGCTTGCATAGTGCAATTCCTTTCATATTACGTATAAAGAGCACAGTTTTTCAAGCTAAAATTGTATTAGTAGCTTCCTCATTTCTTCACTTCAATAAAGCAGATCTCTCCCAATTACCAAATTTTCTCAAAAACATTATGTAATCCCGAGAAAGTTCACATACATCATGGTATACATAAGCCAGGAGATCATTAAAATGGAAGCATACAATAACATTTCATAACTAAGTAAATATGCATCTACTGACCAAACTGTTAAACAAACAGTATCAGTTTAGAGGTAGTTGTACTGGCTTAGGGAAATGTGGAGTGAATGGTAGAAAAGTAAAAAAGAGATAAGGGGCTTGTTCATTGATGGAAAACTGATAGGTTTTTAAAGAAATGTCTAAGTAATTTTAATGTAAGAGTTCCAACTAACTTTTAGCTGTTTTAAACATTAAACATGACAATTTATATACAGGACACACACACACACTCACAAACATACACATGTACGTACAAGCACTCCTTCATGCATTTATCTTTTGTTTTTGTCTTTGTCTTAAGCCCTGAATCTTTTTTATGCCCATCAATGAGATCCTGCACATGATGTTAACTTTCTAGCCATCAGGCATGAGTAATGGTCTTATGTCCCTACAGCATTTTCCCTTTTTTGTACAAGGGGAAAAAAATCTAGTTTAGATCAATGTCCTCTTTTCTAAGCTAATACCTACAGCTGTGCCCTATCCATCAGATGAGAGGATATTGTTAACACAGATGTTAACAACAAAAGCAATGATACAGTGAAAATACTGATCATAAAAAGTTGCATGTCCCTCAAATCTGTTACTGACTTGAGCACATTTAAAGTTTGTTTCAAGCAAAACTATTTACCAATGGAATAACTGGAACCATGATAACACAAACACAAATACTAATTTGCTGAAAGCAAAAGTCAAAAACATTTGAGGTTAAAATTCTCAGATTGTTTACTTCAATTTATGTGTGTATACATCATCTCTAGGTATGTAGGTTTCCCCATGAGATAAGTACATTATATTTGGGGGAAAAAAAACTCAAAGAAATTTGAGCAATAAAGAAGGGAAATTTATATCCAGGCAAGAAGTATTGTTTTATATACATACACACATACACCACACACACATACATACACAAACACACACATACACACACACACACTCACACACACACATACATATACATACACACATACATATATATACTTTTTTTTTTAATTCAGTGGGTTGGTAAAGTTTCTGAGATCACTTTTTTAAACAGATTTACTAGTGGTTCTACTTCCTATCTGCCTCACACTGAAAAGTTGCCCAGCTATCACCAAGTTTCACATCTTCAGAACATTTTGAAGATTTATCAATATATTTTGAACTGTCATGATTACCATTTGACTCATGATTTGTGTAGTGAATATTATAGCAATAAGTAGGGTTTATGCATTCAAAAGCAAAGAACATTATTTTCAAATAATTTTCCATCAAAATACAAAAAGATATGAGATAGGATTGAAATAATACTCTTTTACATGCCTACTATTCCCGGGCTTGTCTCTGCTCCCATGCATACTCCAAACTCCCCCTCTGCCCGTGGTCATATGTTAGAGTCCATTCGGCAGGCATTTTACACTTTTCCTATAGCTTGCTGCAACGTCTTTGATCTATGGGTCCACTGTGTTTATGTTCCACATATTTTCAAGAGAAATCAATGATGCTGTATTTTTAACATGATCCAGGGAAGATGAGAGTTTAAGAGAAGCTGTCATCCAATCTGCAATTAGACAAGTTTAAAAGTATTGCAAGATGACAAATTCTCACCTAATAACATAATTTTTAGATTTATAGTGATGATGATTTGATAGAATATTTATGTAATAAAAAATAGAATATTGGACAAATAGCATCCATGCATTTCCTTCCTCATGCAGCTACTCACATAATTTTTAGAATATTGGACAAATAGCATCCATGCATTTCCTTCCTCATGCAGCTACTCCAGTCCTTTTTCAGTAAAGTCATGGAACCACCATTTATATCTTGTTTAAACTAACAGAAAGCCTCAGATTCCTTCCTGACAGTAGAAAAATCTGTGAAGCTTTAATCAAAAAGTTCTGTAAGAGATATTCAAAATGAAATCATATACTATTATTACCCTTGCAAAAGACCTTGTAGAGATAAAAATAATATGAGTGATATAAAATGCCCCAAATTTTGAGGTTGTTTATCATTTGCAAAAAGGGCCATTCAAACCCAAGAGCAAAAGAAATGCAGAGTCTAATCAAATAACACAGGATCTTATGTTAAAGTTTTAAATTCCTATAACAAGAATTCTGAGGCTGATACAGATATGCTTTTCAATGTGACTGATTTTAAATATGGCTTAAAGTGTTCCACCAATGCTATAAAAATATTTCTGTGAGTATTCTGCCACATGTCTCTGGTAATTGTACTATCATAACCAACTGAAAAGGTATCCCCCAGATTCTTTGGGATAATACAATTACTTAACAATAATATTCTTTTAATTCAAGGGAAATGTAAAATTAAGTACAGAAAAACCTAAGAGAATCAAAACAGTGGTGTTAATATTTTTGGTACAATATATGAGCAATTGGTTTCTGTGATTCTTAATGTTCAAGAGAAAGAATTCTACACTAGAAACAGATAATCTTATGATTCCGAATCTAATATGTATCAGTAAGTAATTTATTTCAAATTGTAATTTAAAGTTCAAAATTGAAACACTAATGAAAAGTATTGGAACATTTAATGAAACTTATATATAACCATTTCATTAAATTTAAATTATTTGATTGTTACATGTTACTTGAGTACTTGAAAGTTGGTCTGAAAATTGTATTACTAATAAAAACAATATTTGATTATACTATATTTGTGAATTTGGTTTGAAATATTTACTAGTCTTTAAGTTTTAAAGAGTACATCATTAAATATGTCTTCAAGGTGTTTCAATGTTTTCCCAAATTTATAGCCATACAAAGTAGATTTATACACCAAATAACTAAATTTAAACTTTTATTTTATGGATTTTTAAGGAGAAAATTCTGAATAATTATTTTGTGTGAACACACAGTCATAGATGCTTAAAAGTATATATAAAGTCACTTTCAAGACAATGACTTTTAGGATAAAAAAATAATTTGGATTTTTTTTCCCCTTAGATGTATCTGATATGCCGGGGTTACATAACAAAATGTGAATAAGATTTGTTTATACTTAGCAATTTGATTTTAAAATAAATTCAACAAGATAGATCATCTGACTATGTTCATATTTTTCTCTTGAATTCAGACTTGGTGGTACACCCCTGTAATTCCAGCAGCTCGGGAGACTGAGGCAAGAGGATCACGAGTTCAAAGCCAGTCTTAGCCACACCAAAGCACTAAGCAACTCAGTGAGACCCTGTCTCTTAAATAAAATACAAAATAGGAATGAGGATGTGGCACAGTAGTTGAGTGTTCCTGAGTTCAATCCCTGGCAGCCCCAGCCCCTGCAAAAAAATTATTAATAATCTGATTTGCCTTACTATGTTCTAACTCAGCATTTCACTTAGAATTAGTAAGTGTAAATTTTGGAAATGGTAAGTGTATATACAGTTGAAGACCTACTATCCACTGTGTTTGGGACGGTGATTCTTCAGTTAATGGCAAAACAAAAGAAAAAAGACTCAAATAATTATCCAAGATAATTAAATGATGTTAACATAAGTATATATATTTACTTACTTTTCATTATATATAGATATTGTCTTTTATTATAAATTCCCAGATTAGTATTCTCCAGAAATTCATTATCTAAAATTTCTAGTTTTATTTCTTTAAACTGCTCTAAGAACATTAAAGACACCAGCAAGTCAACTAGATCACGGAGATCACGGAAGCAAAAAAAGCTATCAGCTGCTATTCCTTACCATAGTCTTTCACCTTCTTGTCAGAGAGGCTTTTTTTTTTTTTTTAATTCTAATTTGTTATACATGTTTGCAGAGTGCAATTCATTTCATATTACATATAAAGAGTACAATTTTTCAAGTTGCTGGTTTTATATAAAGTATTTTTACAACAATTGTGTCTTCATACCTGTACTTAGGGCCTTTTTTTAAGTAACTCATCTTTATCTAATTTTTATGTAGCATTCAACGTGTTCTTCATAGACACAAAAACAGATCTTCTGCATCTACATTCATAAACGTGTGTGTGTGTGTGTGTGTGTGTGTGCGCGCGCGCGCGCACGTGGGCATGTATCACAGCACATAATGTGTTGCCACCTGAAACGATGGCCGCTTGGAGCAACAAAGTCGTGGGAATAAGTTCAGAGGCAGACTGGAAACAAACAGGCTCTTTATTCTGCCAGCTTCTCTCTCTGGCTCTAACAACACCCTGACACGCCATCCACGCTCCTCCAATAACCACAAAATGGCCCCGAGGATGACCCACAATCCCCCGGGCCAAGTCTCAGGAGACCATGCAAATGGCGCTGACCTGATCCGCAATGTCCTGGGCCAAGTCTCACGAGACCATGGAAGGTGGTAATGCTTATGGCTCACAGCTAACCGCAATCTTAGCTATCTCCTTTATTAGGGCTCCTGCATTTCCCCCCCCTTTTTTTTTAAAGAGGGGATGCTCTAGGACGTCCATGTGCAACCAACATTCTTACCCATCATTGGATAATCAAGGCTGTGCCCTTGACTCCTGTCTTAGGTTGATATGTCGGCCACATGAGACTGTCCCGTGCGACTGTGCCTGTCTTAGGTTGTCCCCCACTGGGGATCTTACCAGTCATTGGCTACCAGCCATCCAATGGAGCCCTTCAGGATCGACTGTGTATGGTGACTAACAGCCATCCAGTTGTGGGGAGATGCTGCGGCTTTAAGGCAATAAGCCTTCTGCTGACGAGCCAAGTTGCATAGCATATCAAATTTTTTAAACAAATCAGCTGCCCTGAGTTCTATCAAGTAACACACTGAGTTTTCTAGACAAATACCCGCAAAGCATTGTTCCGTAAAGTCCCAAACAATGAAAGATCAAAATGTCCACTTGTTATAACACGTTGATCTAGGAGGCCCCATGCATACAGAGCAGAGGCCACACTGCTGGTGAGGTTGTGTGATGCTTGAGCAGCAGGGATGCTTGCAGCTATAGCAGCAGCCATCTTTTTTATGTCTAGACAATGCCACCGGCAAATCTTCAGGGCCCACTACCTAGAAACTCAAGCATCAATTATTAAAGGAAAGGCAGTGCTATTCCAGCACTGAGGCAAGAGGCGAGTTGTCAAACTAAAAAATAGAATTATTAGATTATTAGATTAAAGTTGATTTCTGCTCACACACATTGCTGCTTGAGCTCCCACAAACATAAGCTGGCAAAATATCATATTCAGAACAAGACAGAGAAAGACTGAGGGTATTTACTGTATTAAAGATAGATTAAAGAAAAGCTAAAGGCACTTTGGAAAAATAATTTGTTAGCTGGAATCCTCGAGTCTCTGCATACACAGCAATCCTTTACCTGTTGAAATAATTCAAATTAATGAGCTATTAAACAAATGAAGTTAATAACAAATAAACAATCTTATGTCAAAACACCAAAATATCCGGTTATACAGCACTAGTCATATTCTTCGCTAAAGAGAAGTCCCAGGGACACCTATAAATCAAAATTGAAAGTACCTTCACTTATAAAATTATTTACCTAAATTGAATACTCTTAAACTAAAATGAATTAAAGTTATTTGGATCCATATATATATTTTTTTCATAAGTGCTTTGTTATTTGTGACGTCACACTGGACAGACGCACAAACATGCAAATATATATTTGTGAAGTCACATTAACATGAAATGTAGACAAATGTACAGAGATAAAGACATGTATAAAAAGAAAAAAATACAATTGTGTGCACACTAAAGAGAGATCTCCTCATCCCAGCCGGGAGGAATGACACTTAAGTTGTGAAATATTTTGAAGGACTCTTTTGAGGGAATCAATCCATACCTTCATCTTGGTCCTCTTGATTTTGTACTTTTTTTTTATTAATCTTGATTCCTCAGCAACTTCATCTTGATCCTTTTGATGTAGTACCTGCTTTATTAATCCAGATGATATCCATATTGGAGAGGATTCGTGCTTTGGAAAAACACAAACAGATCCTCTCCCCCAAATTAATACTGGATCTGGACCCTTCCATGTACATGAAAGAACATCCTTCCAGTAAACCAAAGGTTTATGTTGTTGGTGTGAGTTCCAATGTCTGTCTCCAGCAGAATAACCATTAGAGTCTAAAGTTAAAAAATTTAAGGTAAACAGGGCAACTGCCAATCTTTCCCAAGGACTTTTCCAACTTCCTTCTTTTTGTTTTAATAACATAATTTTCAGTGTGCGGTTTGCTCTTTCAATAATGCCCTGACCCTGAGGATTGTATGGGATGCCTGTTTTATGGGATATATTGAATTTTGCGCAAAACTGTTTGAAAGATGAGGACGTATATGCAGGGCCATTATCTGTTTTAAGCATTTTGGGGATGCCCAATGCAGCAAAAGCTTGCAAACAATGAGATGTAACATCTTTAACTTTTTCTCCAGAATGTAAGGAAGCAAAAATCATGCCTGAGCATGTATCTATGGTCACATGAATAAATTGCAATTTTCCAAAACTTGACTCATGAGTAACATCCATCTGCCACAAATGATTGGGCATTAATCCTCTAGGGTTAACACCATAATGAGGATTAGGCAAATGTGTCATACAAGATTTACAATCTTTTACAATTGTTTTGGCTTGCTCCTTTGTGATTTTAAACCTACGCTGCAAGGTTGTGCTATTGACGTGAAACTGGGAGTGAAATAAAGTAGCTTGCTGGAGGGCTGAAAGTATAAAGATTGTTTGGGTAAGGTCATCAGCCTTTTGATTACCTTCATGGAGAGGACCAGGCAAGTTGGTATGTGCTCTAATATGGCCTACGAATAGAGGTTCTTTTCTTGCCCACAAAAGTTTTTGTATTTGATAAAACAATTTAAAGGCTGGAGTATGAGGTGCTATTGGTCCTGCTAGCTCTAATTTTGAGATGGCATGTACAATATAGTGGCTATCTGAAAAAATTTTTCATGGGCTGCTCTCTAAAATTTTCCAGAGCTCTTACCACAGCTTCCAGTTCCACTAATTGAGCTGATCTGTGTGCAGTTATGTAAGTCATATTTTCTTTTTTAGTGACTACTGCAGCAGTACCATTTGAGGACCCATCTGTAAATACATTTAATGCCTTAGGAATAGGTTGATTTTTTATTACCTGTGGAAATATAATAGGATGATTAATACAAAAAGATAATATAGGAGACTTAGGAAGATGATTATCAAAATTTGCAGAAGTAGAGCATTTAGCTATAGCCCAATCATTATCATTGAAGCATAAATATTCAATCTGTGATGATGAATAGGGAGTAATAATAGTAGCAGGGTGAATGCCAAATATTTTAGTAGAAGTCTTAAGTCCTTGAAGAATAAGTTTAGCCACCATGGAGGTATAAGACTCAATTATACTTTTAGGAGAGACAGGCAAATGTATCCTTAATAAAGGCCCTTGTTGCCAAAATACTCCTGTGGGTGTATACTGTGACGAAATAATAATCAATATCAGCGGTTGAGTTAAATCAAATCTATCACAATGAGCTCCTTCGATGGTTTTTTCTACTAACTTTAAAGCTTTCCTAGCATCAGGAGTCAATGTTCACGGTGAAGATGGATCAGGGTCCCCGCGAAGGATGTCAGATAAAGGTTTTAGTTGGCCAGTAGTGAGGTTTAGTGTAGGGCGAAGTCAATTAATGTCTCCCAGTAGTTTTTGGAAATCATTGAGGGTGGTCAAATGTTCTTTATTTATTAAAATTTTGGGGGTCTAACAAAGGTATCCGTGATTTTAAATCCTAAATATAATATGGGTGATCTGGTTTGAACTTTTTCTTCTGCTATATAGAATCCATATTTTTTAAAATTATCTGCCACGTCACTAAATATATTAAATAAGATTTTTTGATTAGAGTGGGCCAGTAAAACATCATCCATGTAATGTAGACACATGAGGTTTGGATATTTATTTTTAATGGGTTGGATTGCTTTGTCCACATGTATTTGGCATATGATGGGGCTATTAGCCATTCCCTGCAGTAGCACTTTCCATTGATATCTTTTATCAGGGCCATTATTATTGATAGAAGGAAATGAAAAAGCAAACCTGGGGGCATCCAGAGGATGTAGGGGAATGGAAAAGAAACAATCCTTTATATCAAGAGTAATAAGATGAAAATTTTTTGGAATAGCTACAGGATTAGGAAGTCCAGGTTGAGTAGGGCCCATGATTTGCATGGTTTTATTAATTTCTCTAAGATCATGTAACAATCGCCATTTTCCTTGATCACAAATATGGGGGAATTCCAGGGAGAGGTGGAAGGTTCTATATGTCCTGCTTCTAGTTGTTCCTGAACTAGTAGAAGGGCCACTTGTAATTTCTCTTTAGATAGGGGCCACTGAGGGACCCACACTGGCTTATCAGAAAGCCATGATATTTTCAAAATTATTTTCTCAGTGGCCCCGAAAAAAAATATCTTTTTCCTTTATGATAATGATTACTTTTAGGGTTAAGATTACTCTGTACTTTTTGATAATGATTTCTTTTAGGGTTAAGATTACCCTGTACTTTTTGATAATGATTTCTATTAGGGTTAAGATTACTCTGTAGATTTTCACATTTAACACCTGCAGGCTTGGTTGCAAGGTGTACTCCCATTTGTTGCAAAATAGCTCTTCCCCATAAAGTAACTGGTAGGTTAGGTAAAACATAAGGCTGAAATGCTCCTTTATGCCCTTCATCATCCTCCCATTTTAAAATTACCGCACTTTTCTCTGGGAGGTTATTATATCCCAAGCCTCTTAAACTGGTTGAAGCTTTTTGCAGAGGCCAGTGCTTGGGCCATTGTCATAGATTAATGATGGAAGAGTCAGCTCCAGTATCTATCAGTCCTTCCATCTCTATTCCTTGGATTTTTATTTTACACATAGGCCTCCTTGAACAATCCCGAACCCAGCAAGCCATAGGTCCTGAGTCAGTGGAACAAAATCCTCTATTGTTCCTTTTTTGAGGCATACTCATTTTAAATGAATTATGTAAATTGGGAAGGAGAAGCAGCTGAGCAATTCTATCTCCTTCATTAACAGAACTTATACTTTGGGGTGAGCTAAGCATTATTTTTATTTCCCCTTTGTAGTCTGAGTTTATTATACCTGGGGTCACTTGCAAACCTAATAACTTTTTAGGACTTCGCCCGAGAATAAGTCCTATAGTTCCTGAGGGAAGAGGTCCCCTGACTCCTGTGGGAATCAGTTGAACCCCCATTTCAGGTGTTAACACTATTCAGGCGGTGGAACAGAGGTCTAATCCTGCATTTCCTCCTGTTCCTCTGGCGAGGGAGTGGATGGGTAGTAGGGATTGTGTCGGGGAAGCATCTGAGTGGATGCTTGAGGATACTCCTCCTCCAATGCCTCGTACATTTGTGGGCCCCGGGTCACTGGGCCCCGTGCCCAGTTTTTTGAATTCCTGAACAAATGATTTCCATAGCTGTCAATTTTTTTTTTTTTTTTTTTTTTTTTTTTTTTTTTTTTTTTTTGTGGTACCAGGGATTGAACTCAGGGGCACTTGACCACTGGGTCACATCCCCAGCCCTTTTTTGTATTTTATTTAGAGACAGGGTCTCACTGAGTTACTAAGTGCCTCACCATTGCTGAGGCTGGCTTTGAACTCACGATCCTCCTGCCTCAGCCTCCCAAAGTGCTGGGATTACAGGCGTGCGCCACCGCGCCCAGGCTTATAGCTGTCAAATTTTGAATGGCCTTTATTGGCCCAATGATTTCCCTTTTTACACCTGGGGCACAGTATGAGCTTGGTCTTATTTCTCTTTTGGGATTTTGCCTAGAATAGCCTGATTGATTATGATAAATTTTGCCTGGAATATCCTGATTGATTATAATGTCTAGGTTGAACCTTTGTGAAATTTCGAGGGGAAGCACCTCTCATTGAGGCTGCAATCACATTTCCTGTGACAAAGTCGTCATTTATATCTTTACATAGTTGTATATGTGCGGAAAGATCCTTTTTATTTTTCCATGGCCTGATGGCTTTCTGGAAGTATTTATTAGGATTTTCATATGCTAATTGAACAACTAATGGCATAGCTTGATCAACATCTGCAAACACTCTACCTGCAGTTCTCAAAAGTTGATCAGCAAAGTCAGCATATGGCTCATTAGGTCCTTGAATCACAAGCTACTTTGTAGATTCCCAGGTCCTTGTACAGTTTTCCATGCCTCTAAGGCAGCTGCATTTATCTGAGAATATACATCTGGGTCATAATCTTTTTGAGCCTGTAAGTCTGCGAATTGCCCTTCTCCTGTGAGCATTTCTATATTATAGTCTCCAAATCCTGCAGCTGCGTTTCTTTTAGCCGTTTCTATACAAAGTTCTTGGAATTGAGATCGCCAAACCAAGTATTGCCCCCCGCTTACTGCTGCTTTACATAGACTTTTCCAGTCTGAGGGGGTTAAGCTAAAGTGTTAAGGGACTCCAGCATACTCAACGTGAAAGGAGCTTGGCCCATAAGTCATTACTGCCTCTTTGAGATTTTTTATTGTTTTGAAATCTACTGACTGATGGACCCTCTGTCCATTTTTCTTTTCAAATGCTGGCAGTTCCCAATGTATCTGTGAGTTACCCTCGAGAGCACATAAGCACTCAAAAAGACTTTTTATTTCTGTTTCTAGGGTATGCAAACGCCTAGTAATACCCTTCATATTTTCTGTAATGGATTCCACCCATGGGGGAGTACAGGACACAAGTGGTTAATCTACTTGACGGTCCTTTTTCTTGGTCTTTTTTAGTTTCTTTTTCCTCATTTTCTCAGGATCACTTTTACTAGATTCCTCACTACTGCTAATTTCACTGACAGCAATATCCTGAGTCCCATGTTCCATGAAGAGCAAGTATTCTTCAGCTATCTCCAATAACTCCCGAATAGCTCTAATAGCTTGGATTTTTGTCATTTTTGGAACTCTTCTAATACTCTCTTTACTGGTCTTAGTTGACCCAGTGGAAGCTACGCTTTTTTGATCACTTTCACTTTTTTCTAAATCCTCCTCACTGACAACGGAGTCAGGTATATCAGGAGTCTTTCCATAGCCTCTATCACTTGGAATTCAGTTATATTCGAACCTATCTTTAGAGACCTTTCAGTTCTTACCTGTCCGCTCTGAAGTCCCTGTACGGGCCGCCACCTGTTGCCACCTGAAGCGATGGCCGCTTGGAGCAACAAAGCCGCGGGAATAAGTTCAGAGGCAGACTGGAAACAAACAGGCTCTTTATTCTACCAGCTTCTCTCTCCGGTTCTAACAACACCCCGACACGCCGTCCACGCTCCTCCAACAACCACAAAATGGCCCCGAGGACAACCCACAATCCCCTGGGCCAAGTCTCGTGAGATCATGCAAATGGCTCTGACCTGATCCACAATGTCCCAGGCCAAGTCTCACGAGACCATGGAAGGTGGTAATGCTTATGGCTCACAGCTAACCGCAATCTTAGCTATCTCCTTTATTAGGGCTCCTGCACATAATGAAAGAGTTTAGAATCCTATGGAAATATAACCCTCTTATTTCTGTCCCCATATCAACACTTTAGAGGGTAACTGCATAATTTAATTTATCCAAAATGATTGCTAACTATTTCAGTTCCTTGATATGTCCTGAAAATCTTTAAGAATCGAAGGAAGAAAGGGCAGGATAAAGGGAGGGACGGATTATTACATGGGAGTTTAAGCATCACTATTTTTAATCTATGTTATAACAAGTATCAAATATCATATATCCAGGAGTGTTTGGCTAAAACCCTCTCATTCACACTCATAAGATTACTTTCTTAAATCTCTAGAAAGTTTGAAAGCCAGTTATTAAATGCAACCATTATCAAAAATTTAATTATATAAACTTGCAAAGAATTACTATAAAAGCAAATACAGCAAATACTCAAAACTCATAACTCCTTATTTTAATGCATTTTACTATTACTACCTATCTTCTTGAAGTTCATTATATTTATTGTGTTCTTGTGATAGAAATGCTCTGTAATGCTATCCTGCTACGCAAGTCTTCCCCACTCTATATTCAGTTCCTTAAAATTGGCAAGGTTGCAGATATTTATACCATGGAAATCCACAAATGCAACAAAGCAAGTTGTGGCTTATTCGGCAGGGAGGAGGAGATACAGCTGTAAAACATTCCCCAGCACACCATTACATACAGAGCATAATATGATGCTAAAATATATATCACAGTACATTTGTACCAGGTTCTTATGTATTGAAAATAATTTTAGGAAAGTAAACTTTCAAATGTTTCAAAAAGGTCATTTCTAAAAGTGTTACTCCACTGTGCTCCAGAAGAAAGAAGAGTACTTTGCAGGCTCAATGAGAAATCAATAAAACACTCTGCCTTCCAGTCCAGACTCAACCCATTAAATTACATTCCATTAATTGTTAAGAATAACTGTCAGCATATATTTTCCAGTATTGGAAGAGAAACTAAATGAATTCATGCATACACACACACACACACCTAACTCGTACAAATACAACTGAGAAAATTCTAAGAACACACCAAAATATACATATTATAAAATATAAGAAATAAAAGCACAGCCTCATATTTCTAAGCCAGTCACTTTTGTTTCTTGGAAGGACATTTTATTTACCTGCTCCAGACTTGCACTGACTCCAGACATTTATTGGGCTGACTAGAATAATGGGTGGAGAATTTTGCCTATAAAATCTAAATTGGTTTATATAAAAAAAGAACAGAGCTGAATTTAGGAGAAAATAAGAAAACCAATGATCTGGTAACATAAGCTAGAGTTTTGAGAGACACACAGGAAATTTGTGAAAAAACTGCTACTATGAGTGAGGCATAAGAAAGGGAAAGTTCTTGTATATTTTTAAGTTTAATAGTTATAATGGACATTTATTGATTATTGATTATGTGTCAGATATTATTCTATGGGGCTTGCATATATGAATTCAATTTAATGCTGGTGATAACCCTATGTATAGTAACATAATCTTAGCATCCTCCACTTTACACATGAGAAAACTGTGGAACACATTAGATAAATAATTCATTGCACAATGGAAGAGTTGGTTCATTCTCTGGCAGTCTGGCTCTTAATTCATCCATTTAATCATTATTCTGCACATAGTTTACTTATGAAATATGCCTTATAGCAATGTCAAAACTACATAAAATACCAACAGAGAAATTTTGCTTTCTAAAACTTAATATTTATGTTCACTTTAGTCATGTCAGCATGTTGGAAATGGCCTATTGGAATAGTTATGTTCAGATTATATAAACAAAATTAAAAGACCCTGAAATGAATGACCTAGTCTCTGTGACTTTCAGATAAAATTAAATATAAAATGAATTGTGCTACTTAATGTGCTGTAGCTAAGAGCTGAACATTCAGAAAATTTTCTATTTAAATGTGCATTTTTGCAAACTATATGTATGCAGTTTTGCACCTCAAAAATCTTTACAAATGATACAAATGATCTAATACTCCTATTTTAACAAGGGTTGTTATAAGAGAAAAATCTTGTACTTTGGATATGACTCAGGAAATATAAATTTGTAATTTATTTTGCATTATCTAAGAACTCATCATGTAAAATAAAGACTAACCTTTCTAGACTTAGGCTATCACTGGAAAACCATCTACTTTGGTTATGTCCAAAAATTTATAGTCTTCATCATGTACCCAAAGGTTTATGTCCTATAAATGTTATGATTTAATGAAGACATTCCAGTTAAACATTAGCATCAAAATACCTACATGACCCTAAGAAGAGGGCATGGTTTCAATAAGAAATTCAAATATTCTTTTATAATAAATATACAAATATTACCTTCTTTTTTAAAAATATTTATTTATTTACTTTAGTTGTACACAATGTAATGCATTTATGTTTACGTGGTGCTGAGGATCGAACCTGGGCCGCGCACGTGCAAGGCGAGCGCTCTGCCGCTGAGCCACAACCTCAGCCCCAAAATATTACCTTCTTAAATTGAAGGAAATCCAGATTATATTTCAGGACCAAACAATTTTATATAATTTGATAAAAACTATAAGAATGCTGTTGCAACCGCTGATTTTAGGCAGGTCACCTGAATAGGCCCCTGGGTGACCAAGATGCTTTCTTATGGGCTCCATATGTTCCTACTTAAAGACTCCTGCTACATTGGGTTAAATACTATTTTCTTTGGTCTGTCTTCTCATTTACTTTTTGTTACAATAAAGTCATGTTCTTCAAAAATGACATTCAAAAACACAAATAGAATTTTCAATCAAAAGTTGTCTTAAGATTTTATTTTCAACTCTTCTTGTCAACACTTTTCATTAATACTGGCTATATTTAGTGAAATTTCCCTCATAACTGTGTAAGGAACTTTTAGTTATAACTGTCCCTGTTAATAATGTTAACAGCTAATGCCTGAGATGTGATTATAAATGATTTTTCATATGCCAAAACTATTTCATATTTCAAAGTGTCAAATCTTTCTTTTTTAATTGACAAATAAAAAATGTAGATATTATTGTGTATGACATGTTACAAAATATATATATATATATATATATATACATTATGGAAGAGCTAAATTGATGTAATTAGCATATATATATTTCCTCACATTTATTTTTTGTGATGAGAACAACTAAAATCTACTCTCTTCATGATTTTCAAGAACACAACATATTACTATAGCTATAGTCATGGATTGTACAATAGATCCCTTGAATTTATTCCTACTCGATGGTATTTTATGTCCTTTTTGCTAACCTCTCCCTTCTACAGCCCCTGCTAAGCACCATTCTAACTCTGTCCTTCTAAATCTTTCTTTAATTGTGGCTTTACACAATGGCTACAATCATATCAAGAGGCCAATTAAAAGATGCCATTGCAAAAAAAGTTATTTAAAATAATTTAAAATAAAATTTTTCTTAATTATACAAAAAATACATGCAAAGCATAGACAAATTAGGACTGTTGAAAATTATCCAAAACCTTTGCGTCTCATTTCATATTTCTTTAAAGAATTTCATAATGCCAAAAAATAAAGATTAGTTTTCTGAAAAACACAAAAGAAAGAAATCTAAGCAATCTAGATGGCCTGTTGCCATGTAAAAATCATTGCATCCATGGTCATAACCATGGAGAGGAAAAGTCCATACATACCTTTAAATTCTTTTAATGACTGTACTGACCTTATGGTGCAATGATATAAAATATCATTGATATAAAATATTAATAAATATAAAGATTAAAAACCAAAAGATTAAAGCCATGATTTCTTACTCAGAAAAGATGATATTTTCCCTGTAATTTTCCTTACTCAAGAACATTTCTCCACAAGCATTTGAACTATCTTTTATTCACATTAATATAAATGAGTTGGTTTCCATTTCAATTTTTTTTATTTTAAGTACAAGATTTATTTTCCCCTGGTAACTATAGATTCATGCTTCATACACACTATTAATGAAGTTAATGACAAGGAGAGAATCAAAGAATTAAAGGTTTGAACTTGTTCAAACCTGGATTCAAATTAAGAGTAAAGCTATTAATTTTAAGAGTAAATCTATATTTGCCTGGATTCAAATGAACTGTACTTCAGATTTCTCTCCTATAAAATGGAAGTTAGGATGATCAATATTAATTACATTAGTTCTGACATCAAAATAACTTGCAGAAGTGAGCATTTAAGTGTCTTAGATAACAAAACTCTTTCAGTTATCAATAATTATTACTCGATGTGCATTGAATTGTTGAGTCAGTTCTCCAATAAATAAAGTATTGACTTCCAATTTCCTTCAATTTTTAAATGATCAGAATTTAATAAAGGTGAAAAATAATATTCTAGGCTACAAATGCTCCTTGCTTCTTGATCTTAAATCCACACTCCAAACCACTCATGAAATTACTTGATTTATTCATTTAGGTTCAAACCAGCATACCACAGTCTAACACTCTCCCTAATGTTATATCAAAAACAATCCATTCACAAATAGACAACATAGAATCAGGATGTGAATCATGAAGTGCACCTATTCTGAAAATCTGAGAATGATAGGTCAAATCTTTTTCTACTGAAGTTCCTGGTTGAGTGAGTGCTACATTAAGGACGATATGATTGAATTAGTGTCTAGGATTTTAAGAGTAAAGCTATATTGCCCCAAGTTTCAGTCCCAAAGCAGAAGCTAGCAATTATTCAGAGCAAGGGGTCCTTTGACTGCTTCCTAAGTTCTTGCTGTTATTTTCCCGAAAGAGTCCAAGGCAGCTGCTGATGATTGGGCACATAAAGTCAGAGTGAACATATGGCAGAGTCCACGCCTCAGGCCCGTGGAAACTGAGAGGAATTTTGGATTGCCCACATTGGTTAACTGGTTTTGTTTTACATGTAAGCTAGAATTTTATCATGTGATTTGATGGACTTTCATTTATAATTTAAGTACTATAATAAATATGTGTGTGTTCATTTCTCTCTATGATCGGGTCAACCCAGAAGAAAGTGAGGTCTGTTCTTAGTTAAGGTGCCAGCAATAAAAGAGTTACTTTAAGTGCCTAAAGGAATTTCAGGGATCACTGTATGGTGACACAATTACATCTATGAGATCAGACACTTTGGCTTGATTATCAGTACCCAGAATGGGGCATAGCCAAGGGCTCAGTAAATATCTGTTGATTGATGCTGAGTCAAACCCTCTCTTGAACTTTCTCAAACTTTCACATGCACCCAGTCACTTGGGGATAAAGCCAAAAGGAAGATTCCAATACCATCAAGTCTAGGGGAGGTGCCCATTTCTGCATTTCTCACAAGCTCCCAAATGAGGCTGAGAACCACACTTTGAATACCAAGCTTCCACATATATATTCTGATATACACTTAAATTCTTACCCAGCAGTGTTTTAAAGCTTATTTTTATAGCATGCAAATCATTCATATATTCCATGAGTGGTAAATCTAATGATATGAATGCAGACGCTCATCTGAGGTTGAAAATACAATTAAATGTCCTTTGCTTTCAGGGAGTCACTGCCAAGAAGGAAGATTATGTAAGAAACCGAGCTAACTTATGCTGTGGGGTATTCTAGAATTCTGTACAAAACAATTTGAGAAACCCCTAGGAATCTGTAGAGGGCCATAGAAGAAGTGAGTTTCTAAGCATCACAGAAGGGGAGAAGCTTCCTAAGACACCCCAGAACACAGGCCATCTCCTACCTGCCCCTGTCGTTGTGAAGACTGTACCCCATAAAACCAAACCCAGCCAAGAGCTATGTGGTTACTCCACTTGCAGGTGTATGCCGTCTTTCAGAGGACTGACAAGGAGCATCTTTTGGAATCATTGACCCTCAGTTGGAGGAAGGCTATATATTTCTTTTTCAAGTTAATCTTCCTATCTCACCCTCTCCTGATCCTTCCTCCTGGAGGCCCATCTTTATTCTGATTAGCAGGGGCACCATAGATCAGATGCCTGAACAATTCCCTACCTACCAGAAGGCATTCCACCATTATTTAGAGTCACACCCTCACCCACACAATTTCTTGCCAAATGAATTTTAGTTTCCTTCTCCTTTACCAACTTTCTTTCCTATTATCTTAAGGTAAGAGGGCAGACACAGTAGGTCGGGGGAGGGGAGGATGAAGAAGCTCCAGTTCCAGCTGTCTGAGCGATTTGATATCTTCAGTATCCTTCCTGCTTCCCCTCTGTCTTAGGATCTGCAGCTCCCCATCAAGGAACCCCTATGCTAGTCTCCCCAACCTGAGAATATCCTGTGACAGGAACACTAAGGTTGCCCGTGGAATTAATGTTTCTCACTATCTGACCTTAAAATAAAGTGAATATCCTGGAAGATCCAGGGGGGTCCAATGTAATCAAAGTCTCCTAAAAAGTGGAAGATGGAGGCTGGAGGAGGTCGGGTGATGCCATAGAGAAGGGCTACACAGACCTTGGGTGGAGACAGGCACCAGAGGTCAAGGACTGCCGGAAGCCCATAGAAGCTGGAAAAGCATAGAAGTGCATTCTCTCACAGAACCTGCAAAAGCAAGGCAGTCCTGCTGACCCCTTGATTTTAACTAGCCACAACTATGGCAGACTTCTAGACACAGGGACCTCTCTGTTTTGCCTCTTTCTGCTTTGAGGATGCGGCTCTTTCCTTCGTGATCTCTTCATCTGGTTTCTCTTTATTATCTCTAAAAATGGATCTTCCCAGATTTCATAGTTCATAGTTGGTTCCCTTTTCCCACTCTACAGGTCCAGATGCAGATGTCAGATTTGTCTTCTCTGCCACACAGTGTTTCTTCAGAAGCCAAATTAAAAAGTATTTCTGAGGTACATGTCCTCTAGTTCTCCATACTTCCCTCTGCCCCACACTCTGTTTTACCTGGCCCACTTCCCCGATTCACATTATTTGCTTTGTCCTTAAAGGTTTTGAGTTGAGGATCCCTCTTCCAAAACATAAATGTGTAATGAGATGTTAAGATGTAATATTAAAAAGTATTCTTGGGTCACATAATTTTAGGTCATGCCAAGTTATGCAAAGTTAGGTAGGTTGTTGTATATTAAGATTTAATAACCTCTTTTATACTAATTAACATGTATATGTACATAGATTATATACCTCTATACAGTGTGTAGCTATGTGTAACATGAAGCATTTCCCAAGCTTATGACCCCATAGAACCTTAACTAGTGGAGCATCCTATAGGTTGGGTATTTCAAGTATACATACTGAAACATCTTGTTCAATAAACTTTTTCATCTGTTCCCATTCCTGTTGAAATGACCTCCCAAAACTATAAGTACAGCAAACATTTATAAGGTATGAACTACATGTTTCACACTGTTGTAAGTACTTCCATATGTATAAGGTGATTTACAACTATGACATGGTAGTAGGCACTATCTTTATCCTTATTTTACAGATGAAGAATGAGCCATAGAAACTATATGATCAAGGCTGCACAGTTAGAAAACTACAGATTTTGACTTTGAACCCAACTCATCTTGTTCAGGAGTCTGTGGGCTGAACCCCCACCTACCTCTAGCACTCACCTTGCTCTCCAACTGGAGGTGAAAGCACTTTCTCCCAGAGATTGCTGAAAATATAACAAGCTAACTCAGATCAGGTCGAATGCACTGCCCCAGAGATGTAGGAACAGGTGGAGGACTTCCCAGGGGGAGTTTTATGAGAGGCAAACAACGGAGACATCAAAGCCAACCTCCATGTCCTTCCAAACAGGACATTGTAAAATGAGAGCAGAGTCTAATATGGATGGGAAGATAATGTGATCAAGGGTGATGACCATTTCTGAGAAGCAGACCAGACCAGCTGTTACGACAAAGTCATGGAGAGGAGCAGTTTCAAGAAACCCTGCACAGGCAGGCTGGACTCAAAGGAGGCCTGGGTGTGGTCAAAATAGGACTTTGGTCTTAATTCTTCAAATGATAGGGAATCCTTGAAAGTTTCTCCTCAGGAAAGTGATAAAATTTTGAGGATTTCGTTGTTGCTTTTTGTTTTCATGAAAAGATTTCAAAAAAATTAATCAGATGAAAGTCTTCGCTGAAGGAGGACCCAAGTCAGTTTGCTCTTCATCTTCTCTTCCCCTCCCTTCCCGCTAGGTGGCACCAGAACTCAAAATCAGAACTCCCTAAAACCCTCACTCTTCCAATCTTACTGTAGGATGACTCCTGTAAATGTGTGATGTGATGGGAACATATCAAAAATTGTTTTTATTGCCAATTGCTAACCTGCTTCTTCATTCACCCTGGGGTATTTTTCGAGCAGTTAACAATTTTCAGCTTAACCAACTGCAAAGTTCTGAAGACCTCTGGGGCCATGCCAGCTTAGAGAACTGTTCTAGGCCAACATAATGAACAACAATCCTGCAGAAAAAGCTAAGAGCCTGCTGGAAGTTGATACAGTGGAATTCACTGGACCCTTGATGGCTTCAATCAGGGGAAGACTTCTATTTCACAAGACAGGGAGGATTTGCAGATGACTGTTAAATTACCTCCTTGACATGAAACTCCAGTTGGAATGTGGAAGGGGAAGAAAGCCTGAGCCAACTTATTACCTAATTCTTCAGGAAAGAAATATGAGAACCAAACAGTTTGGCCCCTCCTTCCTTTCTGAATGCCCTTTTCACGAGTTTATACCTCAGAGGACTCTCTCCTTTATGTATTTCTTAAAGCAAACTTCTTTACTAATTTTTTCTTCCTATCACAGCCCCGCTATTTTTTACTTATCTATTTATTTAACAATAGGAAGAATGGTGCTTTCAATTTGTTGTAAAATTAGTGTCACAAATCTACATTTAAAAATATGATCATTCCTGATCACTTGTAAATATGTATGTAGTGACTAAAATACCAATCAATCAAGATTCCTTTTGTAAACATCTAAGCTTTAAGTTCATATGATTCAAAAGCTCAAAAGGCAAATGGAATATCCCCAAATCACAGGCAAGTGAGGCATATGGCATTTTTCCCTGAATACTTCAAACTGAAATTCTAGAAGGAAACACAAAGTTAGTTGAAACTGTCACAAAGGACGTATTGTTTAAAGGTAAGTAGACTTTTGTCTCACTACCAAAGTCTCAACTTTCCTAATAAGAGATAAAGAAAAAAATATGCATTCTACTTAATTTTGTTTTCTTAAAATTCCTGTTTTAGTTTAATCCAAACATTCTGCTTCTAAAATGGGCAGCAGAAAAAAAGAGGTTAACATAGATGATAGACTTATGGATTTAGATAAATAATTAATGGCTGGGAGTAATTAGCTGGAAGATGCTTAATCATTAATTTATCTTAGTCATCGAAAGTAGTCAAGCCTATCCACAAAATATTACACTAATTATTAGTGTATATATTTTTTCAAGATGGAAATTAATATATGATAAGAGCCAGCACTTCAAAAAATTAAAATATGGAACAAGTCTATTTTGTCTACTCTTTGTTTATTAAAGATAAACAAGGTTTCACTTTCCTTTGTTTTACCTAATAAGATAAAAGTGGTATAAATTCCATCATTATATATAACCAAGAAGCCAAATTAGGAAGGCAAAGTAGTTGACTCATTTTGTCTTTCTCTAGGAACTTCTTCTATGTAGGAAAAAAAAAAAATGCAAAACCCAAAACACTTCATTATTAAAGTATCTGGTGGACAATTAGAGTTTTCTCAGAGGATTTAAGGGGGGGGGGATCCTTTAACATAATGCTAAGTTTTGCAATTTATGGCTGTATTCTTCAATGTGGTGTTTTCCAATACGATTTTATTACAGGCTCTAAATTATACTTTCACAGGATAGGTCTGTCTTTAAACTTTTAGGTCAGAATTGTTCAGATCTTTTCACACTGAATCAATCAGGTTTAAAGCTGGCAAAATCCTTGGCAGCCTTGTAAATCTTTCAAAAGATGTTTTCCAATTACCCTTCATGGGCCACAGGATTCTATACTGTGGCTCTTTCCTTCTCTGGGAGGAATTAAGTACTCATGAGAGGTTAGAAACCAGTGGAGTTGAAAAGCAAGCCCCTGTATCTTCCCTCCAGTTCACATGCTGTATATCTATTCGCAGCTACTAATACATCCTAAGATCTGCACAGACATTCTGACCTAGATGGTGGTCTTGGCATCGTTGAAGTATTGGTTATTTTAAATTAGCAAAAGATATTAAGATAGTAGTAGAATGGTTCCTATCACAAAAACTTATTTTGTATTTATATTTAAAAGTTTGCATAAAGATAATTTCCAAACGGAAAACAAAGAGATCACTATTATTTTTTCAAGAAAAACTAATTTTTTAGGAAAGGTCAATAAATACACATGAGACTGAAAAAGGAAATAACAAAGAAGATGAATGTACTTCTTTGGTCTGGGTTTTGATCTTCTAAAAAATGTGCTTATTTTCCATTTATAAAACATATTAATCTCTGTTAGTTCTTCCTCGTCTGGGTTACAGATATAGAATACTAATAAAAAACTAAAGAGACATTCAATTTATATATGAGCCTATTTCATGCCAGTTGATTTCAAGAGGAAAAATAATCATGGGCAGAATCATTTTGAAATAATTTTTCAAGGAAAAATATGAACATGTATACAGATTTCTTCACAGAAGTTTGAAAAGTACTGCTGTCCTTTGTGATGTAAAAAGTGGAGTGAAGGTTATGGGATTCCAGTTGCACCTTTGACCTCAGGGCCTCTTGAGTCATTCACTGCTTGTGACCTTTGACCTTTGGCAAATCATGCCCTATCTGTTTTGCTTGATTTTTACTACCTACAGCAAAAGGTCTTTCCCCCTCTGGAACACATAAGCAGAAGTCACATAAATGTTTGAATAGTTTGTCAGCCAACAGTCAGGCCAAGGGTGGGTAAGAATAAAAAGTAAATAAATAAACATGAAGAAAAATATTCTAACATTTAAAGTTTCCTCTAGTAGAACAGATTTATTTCAGAGCCTACAGTATGAACACTTGGCCACATATTCCTTCTTTTAAATCTTTGCTTTCATTGACCTAAAATGTGTCATAGCAAGAGATGGGAAAGTCGGTCCTTTATAAATTGGATTTCTAATACTTTACCCTCTGATCATTAAAAACTGCAGATACTTCACAGCTGCATGTTCATCAGCACCTCCTGGTAGCCACTATCTAGATTGCCTCCATCTCCAAGAAATGCAATTCCTCTTATCAGGATTGTGAGTTAAAGGGGAATATGTGTAAACAGTGGGCGTTAAAATGTCCTGATGGAGCCAATTCAAGTACAGATGAGGAAGCCAGCAAATTCATAATTGTACAGCTACATGTGGAAGCCCTCTGGAGTCTCTGTTCAGATGCTTAATGCATATAATTCCAAGCCCCAAATCTCGTTTAGTTTTTATGACATCAACTGAGAAAAACCCTTTTTATACACCTTGCTGAACGGTAACAAATGACTTGAGATTTCACAAGTTTTTCTTTCTAATACTCAAGTTTATTTGTTTGCTTGCTTATTTTAAGCAAATACTAAGTGGAAAAAAATGAATTTGAAGAATATAGACTAAATAGAAGTGTCTAGAAGGTATGACATAGCAAAGAATGATGTATATTTTTTCACCAGCATGAGAATGAATAGAATCTTTGGAATTGTAATACTTCAGGATTTAGTTAAGGAATATTTCTATTTCTTAGCCACATTGAAGATTTATTCTTTTTGCATCAAGATAGAAGTATTTTTAATGTTTATTTTAGGGACAGTTTTATCTCAACTATTTCCATTGGCATTTTAACATTCATCTATAATCCAACTTTTATTTTTTTTATTCCTGATGATTTTTCTTTCTCTGAGGTTTAAAAGAAGTATTTGATAGTTTGAAAATGTAGAGACAATTGGCACATTGATGAAGTTAGTTCTAGGGGAGCCAACATACCTGGTTCAATCAAAATTTAGAAGGAGAATTAAGAGCTTGCCAAACTCTCAAGTCTAATTAAATCCTTTGCAACAGAGATTTTTCAGTGTTTTTCACTTTAAAGAGATTTTTTTAAATATCTTTTAAGAATATCATACAAATCTGATTATGGAAGTATATCTATAATTTATAATTTCCATGATAGATAGAAAGGATGATATTTTTTAAAAAAGTTCAACAGTTAAAACCTTACCCTTGGCCAGGTGCAGTGGCTCACACCTGTAATCCCAGTACTTGAGAGGCTGGGGCAGGAGGATCGCGAGTTCAAAACCAGCCTCAGGAATGGGGAGGCACTTAGTAACTCGGAGAGACCCTATCTCTAAATAAAATACAAAAAGGGCTGGGGATGTGGCCCAGTGGTCGATGTCCCTGAGTTCAATCCCCAGTACCAAAAAAAAAAAAAAAAAAAAAAATTGTCCAGAAAATTTTTTAAATTAGTTACACTGGTTCTGCAGGTCAAATACATGTATTATCACTTCAATTTCAGAACAGCTATATGATATAGATATATATGTCAAGTGCCCCAGAGTTCAATCCCTGGTACAAAAAAAAAAAAAAAAAAAAAAACACTTACCCTTTCTGAGTTAAAAGTAGGTGCATTGCCTTGGCTGAAAAACTATTGATAAGAAGAGCACTAGAGAGTATCTGGAAATCTGGATATGCTTTTTCCTAATTTTCATATCCACCACCACAATATCAAAATCTTTCTACAGTAGTCAAATCCTCTCCCTCAGATGAGCTAAAGTATCCTGTGGCTTCAAATTAGAACTCTCAGAATTTAGCTTTCATTACTTTTTTGCTGGAATATTCATGACATCATATAGAGCTAGGCTTCACTAATATCTAGCCATATGGAAATTTGGGGGAATTTGTTGCATTATTACCTGAAAGTATTTTTAGGTCTGAAAGTTGAAATGCTAGAAAATGTCAATCCATAAATTTCATGGAAATCTATAACATATCATTTGAATAAGATAACTAAACAATGAACATTATCTGTGTTTTGATTTTTTTCCCCAAAGTTAAATAATTTGAATAATGTCCTTGACTTTCTCCTTCACCTAAAGGATGGAGTTCACAGTTTTAATAGCCATGATTTGAAAAAATTAATGCTGTAAAAGATAGCAAACACGTTTTACTTGATTTTATAACTAACATTAACAGTAATTTTAAGAGCCCTTTGATCTCGTATTGAGATCTACTCTTGGCTTCCTCCAGAGCAAAATAGTTTAGAAATAAAATTGCCCACTCTCACTGCCTTCCCTTCCCTTCACCCCACCCAACCCCAGTCCTGCTTGACATATCTCCATGGCTGTCCATTCCCATAGAGTAGAGGTTCTCAACTATGGGGTAATAGTTGCGAGCCTTTTTTTATTTTTTTATTTTTTTCCATTTTAAGAGACTTAGCTTAGTCTCTGTCCTCCAGATGCCAGTGACATCATCCCCACTGATGGCAACCAAAAGTGTCTAGAGACAATGCCAAATGTCCTCAGGAAGGAGAAATTGCTCTGGAGGGAGAACTACCAAAGCAGAGATTAAATCCTTAGGAAGGATTTAATGTGTTTTCATACCTATAAAAATCTGTATTAGGGTTCCCCAGAGAAACTGAACCATTGGATGTTCATATAGAGAGGAAGAAATTTAGTATAAAAATTGGCTTATGCAATCAAGGAGGTTGATGAGTCCAAATCTGCAGTGGAGGTAGCAAGCTGGAGCCCTGGGACAGCTGATGGTGCAGAGGAAGTCTGCTGGAGAATCTGCCTTCCTCCATGGTCCCTTCCTATGATCCCCGGGCTTCAGCCATACAAACCTTGCTTAAGTAACTTGAATGTACCTTCTTTCCTTCCATAGGTCACATGATCTTCCCAAAGCCCTGTGATTTTCTCACCACACTCTGTTTTTAGGCAACTAACTTCTCCCTTCATTTCAACCTCAATTATACTTTTTGCAATCAGGAATTCTTCCCAACCTCCCCTACCTGTGAAGGTGAAGTCTCCCTATTATTTGCTTTTATAGTATTTACTCATCTTCTTCAAAGTACTTATCACTGTAAAGTCCTTGGGGCCTTTAATTTTATAATGTTATGTGCCCCCAGTACCTAGCTTATAGTAAGTATTTATCTAATATTTATTGACTGGCTGAAAAAATGAATTAACATTTACCTAAAATATGGTCTCCTTATTTGGAGGAATACTGGCTTTCTGAGTAAGGTTGTGATATCTAAATCACAACTTACATGCCATGAATATTAGAAAGTTGATGCAGAAAAGTTGGCAAACTCTGTCAACTGTATATGGACTGTGGGAAAAATTACTGATGCCCTGGACCATTGCCATTATTTCTTTTTTTTTTTTATTTATTTTTTATTCTAAGATGATATAAATGACAGCAGAATGCATTACATTTCATATTACACATATAGAGCACTTTTTTTACAAATCTCTGGTTGTATGCAAAGTATATTCACACCATTCGTGACTTCATACATGCACTTAGGGTAATGATATCCATCTCATTCTACCATCTTTTTTATTTCTTCACCCTTTTGCCCCCTCCCTTCCCCTCCCTCCCCATTGGCCATTCTAATATTCCTCTAATCCTCCTATGCTCCCCATTCCAACGCGACTGTGAATTTTGGCCTCCTTATATCAGAGAAATCATTTGGCATTTGGCTTTTTGGGATTGGCTAACTTCACTTAGCATTATATTCTCTCACTCCATCCATTTTCCTGCAAATGCCATGATTTTATTGTGCCTTATTGCTGAGTAATATTCCATTGTGTGTATATACCACATTTTCTTTATCCATTCACCTACTGAAGGGCATCTAGGTTGGTTCCACAGTTTAGCTATTGTGAATTGTGCTGCTATAAACATTGATGTGGCTGTGTCCCCCTGTAGTATGCTGTTTTCATGTCTTTTGGGAAAAGACCAAGGAGTGGGATAGCTGGGTCATAAGGTGGTTCCATTCCAAGTTCTCCAAGGTATCTCCATACTGCTTTCCATATTGGCTGCACCATTTTGCAGTCCCACCAACAATGTATGAGCATGCCTTTTTCTCCACATCCTCTCCAACATTTATTGTTGTTAATGTTCTTAATAGCTGCCATTCTGACTGGTGTGAGATGAAATCTTAGAGTGGTTTTGATTTGCATTTCTCTAATTGCCAGAAAGTTTGAGCATTTTTTCATGTATTTGTTGATTGATTGTATATCTTCTTCTGAGAAGTGTCTGTTCAGTTCCTTGGCCCATTTATTGATTGGGTTATTTGTTTTTTTGGTGTTAAGCTTTTTGAGTTCTTTATATATTCTAGAGATTAATGCTCTATCTGACGTGCATGTGGTAAAAACTTGTTCCCAATTAGCAGGCTCTCTGTTCACCTCACTGATTGTTTCTTTTGCTGAGAAGAAGCTTTGTAATTTGAGTCTATCCCATTTATTGATTCTTGGTATTAATTCTTGTGCTACAGGATTCTTATTAAGGAACTTGGACCCTAATCCAACATGTTGGAGATTAGAGCTTACTTTTTCTTCTATTAGGTGTAGTGTCTCTGGTCTAATTCCTAGATCCTTGATCCACTTTGGGTTGAATTTTGTGCATGGTGAGAGATATAGGATTAATTTCATTTTATTGCATATGGATTTCCAGTTTTCCCAGCACCATTTGTTGAAGAGGCTATCTTTTCTCCAATGTACATTTTTGGCGCCTTTGTCTAATATAAGATAACTGAAATTATATGTGTTAGTCTCTGTGTCCTCTATTCTGTACCATTGGTCTACTGGCCTATTTTAGTGCCAATACCATGCTGTTTTTGTTACTATTGCTCTGTAGTATAATTGAAGGTCTGCTATAGTGATGCCACCTGCTTCACTCCTCTTACTAAGGATTGCTTTAGCTATTCTGGGTCTCTTATTTTTCCAGATGAATTTCATGACTGCTTTTTCTATTTCTATGAGGAATGTCATTGGGATTTTGATTGGCATTGCATTAAATCTGTATAGTGCTTTTGGTAGTATGGTCATTTTGACAATATTAGTTCTGCCTATCCAAGAACAGGGTAGATCTTTCCATCTTCTAAGGTCTTCCATAATTTCTTTCTTTAGTGTTCTGTAGTTTTCATTGTAGAGGTCTTTCACATCTTTGGTTAAGTTGATTCCCAAGTATTTTATTTTTTTTGGTACTATTGTAAATGGGGTAGTTTTCCTCATTTCCTTTTCAGAGGATTTGTCACTGATATATAGAAATGCCTTAGATTTATGGGTGTTGATTTTGTATCCTGCTACTTTGCTGAATTCATCTATGAGTTCTAGAAGTTTTCTGGTGGAATTGTTTTGGGTCTTCTAGGTATAAAATCATATCATCAGCAAATAATGATAATTTGAGTTCTACTTTACCTATCTGTATCCCTTTAATTTCTTTCATCTGTCTTATTGCTCTGGCCAGCATTTCAATAACTATGTTGAATAGAAGTGGTGAAAGAGAGCATCCCTGTCTTGTTCCAGTTTTTAAAGGGAATGTTTTCAATTTTTCTCCATTTAGAATAATGTTGGCCTGGGGATTGGCATATATAGCTTTTATGATGTTGAGATTTGTTCCAGTTATCCCTAGTTTTTCTAGTGTTTTGAGCATGAACAGGTGCTGTATTTTGTCAAATGCTTTTTCTGCATCTATTGAGATAATCATATGGTTCTTATCTTTGAGTCTATTGACGTGGTGAATTACATTTATTGTTTTCCGTATGTTGAACCATCCTTGCATCCCTGGAATTAATGCCACTTAATCATGGTGTATTATATTTTTTATATGTTGCTGTATCCGTTTTGCTACAATTTTTGCATCTATCTTCATTAAAGATATGGGTCTGAAGTTTTCTTTTTTGGATGTGTCTTTGCCTGGTTTGGGGATCAGGGTGATGTTGGCCTCATAGAATGAATTTGGAAGTACTCCCTCTTTTTCTATTTCCTGAAATAAATTGAAGAGTACTGGTATCAGTTCTTCTTTGAAAGTCTTGTAGAACTCAGCTGTGTATCCATCTGGTCCTGGGCTTTTCTTGGTTGGTAGGCTTCTGATGGCATCTTCTATTTCATTGCTTGAAATTGGTCTGTTCAAATTATGTATATCCTCCTGCTTAAGTTTGGGCACATCATACAACTCTAGAAATTTGTCAATGCCTTTGGTGTTTTGTATTTTGTTGGAGTACAGGTTTTCAAAATAATTTTGAATTATTTCCTGTATTTCCGTAGTGTTTGTTGTGATATTTCCTTTTTCATTGCATATATTAGTGATTTGAGTTATTTCTGTCCTTCTCTTTGTTAGCCTGGACAAGGGTCTGTCAATTTTATTTATTTTTTCAAAGAACCAACTTTTTGTTTTGTCAATTTTTTCAATTGTTTCTTTGGTTTCAATTTCATTAATTTCAGCTCTGATTTTAATTATTTCCTGTCTTCTACCACTTTTGGTGTTGGATTGTTCTTCTTTTTCTAGAGCTTTGAGATGTAACTTTAAGTCATTTATTTGTTGACTTTTTCTTCTTTTGAGGAATGAACTCAATGCAATGAACTTTCCTCTTAGAACTGCCTTCATAGTGTCCCAGAGATTTCGATATGTTGTGTCTGTGTTCTCATTCACCTCTAAGAATTTTTTAATCTCCTCTTTGATGTCATCTGCAACCCATTGTTCATTCAGTAGCATATTATTTAGTCTCCAGGTGTTGGAGTAGCTTTTGTTTCTTATTTTATCATTGGTTTCTAATTTCATTCCATTATGGTCGGATAGAATGCAGGGTAGTATCTCAACTTTTTTGTATTTGCTCAGAGTTGTTTTGTGGCCTAGTATATGGTCTATTTTAGAGAAGGTTCCATGTGCTGCTGAGAAGAACGTGTATTCACTTGTTGAAGGATGAAATATTCTATATAAGTCAGTTAAGTCTAAGTTGTTTATTGTATTCTTGAGTTCTATAGTTTCTTTGTTCAGCTTTTGTTTGGAAGATCTATCCAGTGGTGAAAGGGGTGTGTTAAAGTCACCCAGAATTATTGTGTTGTGGTCAATTTGACTCTTAAACTTCAGGAGAGTTTGTTTGATGAACATGGAAGCTCCATTGTTTGGGGCATATATATTTATAATTGTTAAGTCTTGTTGGTGTATGGTTCCATTGAGCAGTATATAGTGTCCTTCTTTATCCCTTTTGATTGACTTTAGCTTGAAGTCTACTTTATTTGATATGAGGATGGAAACCCCTGCTTGTTTCCTCTGTCCATATGAGTGGTAGGATTTTTCCCCAACCCTTTACTCTCAGCCTATGGATGTCTTTTCCTATGAGATGAGTCTCTTGGAGGCAGTATATTGTTGGGTCTGTTTTTTTTTATCCAATCTGCTAATCTATTTCTTTTGATTGGTGAGTTTAGGCCATTAACATTCAGAGTTATTATTGAGATGTGTTTTGTATTCCCAGCCATTTTTATTTCTGGTATTTACCTTGACATGGTTTCTCTTCTGATTGTTTTTTTCCTTTAGTGTAATTCCTCCCTCTGTTGATTTTCATCATTGTTTTTCTTTTCCTCTTCATGGAATATTTTGCCAAGGATGTTCTGTAGTGCTGGCTTTCTACTTGTAAATTCTCTTAACTTTTGTTTATCATGGAAGGTTTTTATTTCGTCCTCGAATCTAAAGCTTAATTTTGCTGGGTATAAGGTTCTTGGTTGGCATCCTTTTTCCTTCAGAGCTTGGAGTATGTTGTTCCATGATCTCCTAGCTTTGAGTGTCTGAATTGAAAAATCTGCTGTGATACGAATTGGTCTTCCCCTATATGTGATCTGATTCCTCTCTTTTGCGGCCTTTAAAATTCTATTCTTGTTCTGTATGCTAGGCATTTTCATTATAATGTGTCTTGGTGTAGATCTGTTGTAATTTTGTACATTTGGTGTTCTATAAGCCTCTTGTATTTGGTTTTCCAATTCATTCTTCGTGCTTGGGAAATTTTCTGATATTATCTCATTAAAGAGGTTGTGCATTCCTTTGGTTTGAAACTCTGTGCCTTCCTCTATCCCAATTATTCTTAGATTTGGTCTTTTGATGCTTTCCCTTACTTCTTGGATGTTCTGTTCATGGTTTCTTATTATCTTCATTGTGTGGTCAACTTTATTTTCAAGATTATATACTTTGTCTTCATTGTCTGAGGTTCTTTCTTCCAGTTGATCTAGTCTGTTGGTGATGCCTTCAATTGTGTTTTTTATTTGGTTAATTATTTCCTTCATTTCGAGGATTTATGACTGTTTTTTTTACAGAGTTTCAATCTCTTTTTTGAAGTAATCTTTTGCTACTTGTATTTGCTCTCTTATATCTTTGTTGTAGTGGTCAATTTTTGCCTGTATTTGCTCATTTAGGTCATTCTTTGATTCACAGATTATTTTAATTATGAACCTTCTGAACTCCTTCTCTGACATTTCGTCAACTTCGCTGAGCATGGGTTCTGTTATTGTAGAATCCTGGTTTGGTTGGGGTATTTTCCTCCCCTGTTTTTTCATGATGTCTATTTGCTTTACTTTTTGCAGTGTAGATCTGAGTTATTACAGATTCTTCCCTATATTTTTAATACCAGTGCAGGTTGTCTGTGCCTCCCCTTAGCGCTGGACCATCAGAATCTGCCACTGACCCTCAAAGTATGCTACCTGAAGCTGGGTTCACACTGGTTGGCGCAGGCCAAACTGGTTGAGTCTGAGCTCCTGTGGTGGTCTGGGACTGGCCACACTCGGGTGAAGGTTGGCGGGACTACCTTGGGCCGGCCTGGGCTCAGGCAGAGTTGGCAGGTCTGTCCTTGCTGTCTCCTGCTCTGGGGCAGAGGTCCGCCATTATTTTTTTTAAAATATTTATTTATTTGCTTTAGTTGTACACAATGCGTTTATTTGTACATGGTGCTGAGGATCGAACCCGGGCCGAGCACATGCTAGGCAAGCACTCTACTACTGAGCCACAATCCCAGCCCCACCATTATTTCTTATCCTAGCCCCTTGAACACCACAGAAAGCATCACATCACATATTGACACATAAAAATATGTAATAGTTTGTAATCTAAAGATTTGAGGAAAGGCATGTAGGTTACCTATTCCATTTATTGCCTGTGAGTTATAAATTCACCCTACCATGTCTTTTTTTTTTTTTTAGACTAGAGTTGGAACCCTGAAGGATTTATCCTTTGCCATCTGGCACCATATTGAGCTTTGTCAGTAGAAGGTGTCAAAGGAGGGACAGTGCCAGAGGAAAAGATTTCCCCTGAGTTGGGTGTTTTACCCCTTCTTGCACCTGGAGTGTGGCTGTTGTGAACAGTCCAGGGATGCATGCCCTCTAGAAAGCTTTGCTGGGACCCTGGTCCAAGGATCTGCATGCCAGTTCCTGTCTCCAGCCTCAGGGAATGGTGGCAATGGGCCAGATTTATCCTGAGGCACCAGCGAACTTCCCTGCTAGCCACTAGGTCCAGCAGCAACCTCTCTGCTGAAGTCTAAATCTCAGCATTGCCAAGGATGCCCCTTTCCAAGTGTCTCCCTTTATTCTGTCCTTCAGAACCCTTTTATCTCATAGTGGCTACTCCTTGCTATTAGTTAATAATTGTTTATGTTAAATATTCCCTGTTAAATCAATGGTGTGGATTCTGTTTCCTTCCTGGACTCTGTCTGGTACTGTAGATCAATGAATAAGAAGTTTGAATACATACACCCAAAAACACCTACACAGTCTTATTTCAGGAACATTCTGCCTTTCTAAGCTGGAAAATGTTAGTAAACAGTTTAAAAAAAAAAAAAAAAAAAAAAACTACTGTATTGATCAGAATCCAAGAAATAGAATTTTACTGCTGGCTGGAGCCCAAGAGGTCACTCAGCCCTGGTTTACTAGGGGAAGCATCTCAGTGGCTAAGAGGCAAAGTGACTTCCTTTACTGAACGGAATGGACTTCAGTCCCCAGAGGCATGTTGTGAGGCAGCTCCTCGATGAAATCCTCTGCCTCCACCCCATAAGGACCCTATGCAGGAGCTTCACCAGATGACTCACTGGCTTTTTTATGAGGACCCACGGGAGGGAGAAATTTTTCCCAAGTATAAGTTGCAGGAATAATTATGCTTTTATCTGAACTACTGCTCTGGATTTATCTCATGACACTCTGAAATGTTTCCCACTTATGGTGGCCAGAAAACTCAGAGGCTCTCTCCTGACAAGGGGAAGCGTGTTGTGACATTCACACCTTCTGTATTTCTGTGCCTTGGTTTAGTTCAGCTCAGTTTCTTTCTATGCTGCTTTTCCCTTTGCCTCATCTGTCTCATGTTTATTATCATGCTGTAGTGCATCAGACACGTTAAAACATCCATTTAGGAATAAACTGATTATACACAAACTATCAAGGTACAAATCTTTAAATCTTGTGCCAACTTCAGCATTTTTTCATTAGTGTTTGCTTTCAATGATGAAGAATTTAAGGTGTTGGAGTCTAACTCAGTGGTAGAGAGCATATCAGGTCTTTAGTTCAATTTCCAGTGCAGACACACACACACACACACACACACACACACACACACACACACACACAAAATAACTTAAATACTCTTGAGAATGAACCTCAAAAACTAAAGAACAATTTGCCAGATATTTCAAAATTTCCCTGCCACTTGAGTACCTAATGAATATATTTAATAAATTTCTAACTTTATATCCAAATCATAAACATTCTTAGCCTTTGTTGACTTTTAAATACTTTTTTAATGAAAAACTCATCCAAATTAATAAAGTTTGACTATAACAAAGCTGGCCAGAGGTTCAGATAAGATAAACTTGTTTTTCTTATTTTTTTTATTGAATTGTAGTGTCAAATCTGGCTTCTCCCAAAGATAGTCATTTCACAATATTCCTCAAAAAGTAGAAAAAACAAAAAATCTGTGTCCTTTTTCATTATTTCTGTGATCCTAACATTTTTCCTTGCTGAATAAACAGTTTCTTTTCTGTGTCTCTCCAGGGTGGTGAGAGATGGTTATTCGAAACCATATTCACACCTGGATTCCCTCTTGTTTCCACGCATCTGCAGTTGAACTTCTACAGTTATCATTTATCATGCGCAGTGACTCATGCCTCACAGGGGCAAAATAAATATTTGCTGAATAAATCCTCCGAGCTGCTACCAAAAATGGGAGATATTGGAAACAAAGATGCAATCATAGAAAATAAACTAACAGCAGCTGTGGAAATAAAGAAACTGTATGATATTCCCACTTTTCTTTTCAGAATTCCAAGTAAGATTGTTTTTGTTTCTCTGTACTGAAACTGAAAAACAATATATTCTGACTTCCTCTGATTTCAAAGAAGTGATACTAATCAATGCTTTTGTTTTGCTTTGTATACCTTTACTTCAGAGAAAATGTGACACTTTTTATCAGTGGCAAGTATTTGTTCTTTTCTTAAGTACCTACCTGAGAATTTGGCAAAGTATTTAAGCAAATAGACCTGAAAGCCATAGAAGCCTCCAGTGAGATGAAGTCAGGCAAACAGACCTATCTAATGGGGGTAAATTCTGAAAAATGAGTCCCAGAAACAAATAAGGAAGAGGTTAAAAGGAAACCCCTAGGAGCCAAGGCCTCTGCTCTCTTACTCCTGTGATAAGATACAGTCTTTTCTTGGTCTCTTATTTAACCCTGAGCATGATTCATGGACAAGGGGCCATTGTCCTTTAAACCAGCACATTTTCCATTTATTACAGAAAATCTAAGATCAATTTTCTATCTAATTCAATTGGATTATTGAGTTATTGCCCTTCACGCCTTCAAACATATTCTGTGCCTGTTTCTATCCCCCAGGTCTTTGATCTTCAATCATAAAGCCTATGTTTCTTTTAGGTCCCTTCTGGGATGACTAGTTCAACTGAATCAATGAGTAATAGACCCTTGTCTTTGGACACCCTTAGTTTTTCATGCACTGAGCACACAGAAATCAAAACAGAGGAATTACCAAAGACACATTTTAAATACCATATTTATTAAAACAGTCTACATGATTTTCAAATACATATACAAATCTTGAGAGTGAGCTGTTATTTGAAATCTTAACAGGAAAATAGGCTTATGTTTTCCAGCATCATCTGATCATGTGAAAATTTCTGATGAGTACTTTGAAAGACATTCTAATAAAAATAGTCTCTGCCTGATGTTTGTAAATCTTTGATTAAGAAAAGCATATACATTGCTAAGTGTATGTCTGCCTGACACTGTGATGGGACACCAGGACCTAACAGGCTGTGGTACAGCAAACACAGGGCTGTTTGGTACTGTGGGTTGACAGGATCCCTGGGCACCAAGAGAATCTTATGTTGGAATGTGCTGCAGTGATATCTGCTCTTGCCCCGTGCAGTCAGCTCACTTATGATAAGATATGGAGTCTTTGGGTTATTACATTAGACCCTAATCTAACTACTAGAGATCTGCTGTTGGCACTAGCAGTGGCATTGACCCAGCAGTACGCCACAGCTGAGCTTCCTCTTGACAACCACAAAATTTCCTCAAAGGCTGTTTGCATGATAATGTGAGCAAGTAAATAGGAAGAGAAGCATGGCTTGCACAGTAGTAGCATAACTAGGACAATTCCCATTGCTATTTTTGACTCTCAGAATTACAATGGGAGTAAGGCAGCATGGGTAAGACTATGGCTTTAGTGTGCTTAGTTTTGGGGTGAAGGTAGAGATAAGCATTGGTGCAGTTTAAAAATAAGTGATTTGGTTGCTATGGTTTCCTTCTTTATAAATTCTTTTCAACATGAATTACTGTTGTTGTGTTTAATTTTAGATTCATGCAGATTTTTAACAAATAAGAATTCCTATACATCTAAGAAATGTTTTTTTTTTAAAGCTGTGGGAAAGGTTTTTGGCAGTCTGGTTCAAACATTTCTGAGCAAAATAACCTGCAGGGTGCTGGCTTTTAGACAACTACCAAAGGAGAGTGCGTAAAGAGAATGGGAACGTGAGAACATGTAAGACGACATTTAACCTTCTGATTAAAACACAAGTCCTTATTATCACAACATTTAAGGGCACGTTCAGTGTCAAAGACTGCCTCTCAGAACCAGAGCAAGACAGGTGTCCCTCCTACACAGGAATTCTCTTGACAACCACACTTAAAGGATTTTAGGTACTAAACATTAATTTAGATAAATATGCATTTGCTAATATCAAAGGCTTTAATTGTGTTCTCAAAACCTGTCATGTTACCTCAAATACAATTCAATTTTCTTGACTAGGGTGTCAGAATTACTAATTTATACCTACTCTAAAATATGTATGTTTCACTTCTTAAAATTTAATAAAGGATATTTCAAATTGGAAAACCATAAATGGAAAACATGAGTTCACTTTACTAAAGGAATTCTTTTTCCTTATGCACTTATTATAGGATTGTTTAAATGGTAAACTCCCCAACCACAATGAAAATAGGATTTGGGGATTTTTAAAGAAAGTATTAAATTGCTCATGGAGAAATGTATCATAGACAGTCACTGTGTCAACAACAGACACAGTATCATAGACAGTCACTATGTCAACAACAGACACAGACCTGTTAGGAAATGCTTCTTCCCTGAGTATATTCAATGGTTAAAATGTTCCTAGTATTTTAAATTTTGTTTGTTGCTGTTTGTTTTCTTTTCCTAAGGAATTTGAGTTAATCTTAACCCATTAAGTCCCAAGTTTTCAACTCTGCAAATATTTCAATGAAATCAATACAGAAGCATTAAAATAAGATGGAAATCATAATCTAGAGCTCAAATATCATTCATATATTTTCATATATCCATATGTATGAAATATATTTTTCAAATGGTCAAATCATTCATCTATTTTCTCAAAACAATAGACTTCTAAAGACACAATATATCAAAGTTACCCTAACTAGCATATTTGTTGCTCAGTTCAAGTTTTTATAGGTATTTCACATTTGGGATGATGGGACAAAATGGGTTAAGAATAAAGGAAAATGAAGACAGAAAGAGATGTAAATCTTTATAAATGAAAGGAAGTGAGTTAACCATATTTGTCTTTATGAGCTTATTTTCTAATTCTGTTACTCTGGTTGATCATACTAATTAATCAATTATTTATTGTGAATTTAGGCTTTTAGTTATACTAATTCCATTTTTACTAAAGAAAAATAGTGAAACCTCAGGAAGTAAAAAGGGATTCTCTCACTATTTTATTTCAATTAAAGTTGAAACGGAAGTTAGTTATGTTTCTCCTGATGTATCCTAAATTTAAATTTACACATATAAATTTTGGAGGGTTTTCTGTGTATGTGTGTTTGCACATACACATGTATGTGCTTTGAGGGACAGCAGGAGATTAAAATATTTCAACTAATAGCACAGACATTGCCCAAGTTGATGAGATAATTATGTCTATCAATTTCTACTTCTGTCTGTGTATGTGTGTGAGGGGATTGCATCATGATTTATAATATTTCTTTTATAATTGTTTCTATTGAAATTATTGTAATATAAAAATCAGACAAATAATTGCGTGAATTCAGGTGGTTTGAAATGTCCAAGAATAGGCCAGGGATGCTCCTGAGAGTGGGCTTTATCAACTGTCTGCTCTTTGTACAGGTGTGTCTGAAGCCAGCAACATGCTTCCCTGATTTATTCTCCGATTTGCTGCTGGCTGACTTGGAAAAAACAGCTGTCCTAGTTTTCCTTGATGCAACTTGATTCTGCCCTAAAGCTAAAAATTTCACGGGCCTGTGGTCTGCGGCACAACCCCAGATATTCTGTGGCTATTAAATCATTTGGCTTTGCTATGAAAACATGAGGTACATACTTTGGGCTATGACAGACTAGCGTAGACCATGCTTCCAACCAAGAACAACTAGAAAACCTTGACAGAACACTTTTAAAAAAATTCGCTTAAAATTTTTGGAGAGCTATTAGGGCAACCCAGACTTAAAGGAGCTGATTCCAAATAGTAGGAAAATTCATTGAGATAAGCCTCATATTTTATGCCACTTTTCTCCTTATGTTCTCTGCCCTTCCTAGACAGCATAGAAATGTAGGTTGAGAAGTTTATGATTATGTGAACATAAGGAATCAGACTGGGAAGAATTTTCTGCAAACTCATAAAACTGAAGTTAAGACCCCAAGAGGCCACATTCCTGTAGAGTAGACAAGCATGGAGGAGAACCAATCTGAGACCAGACTGGAGACAAAATAGATGACAGAAACAGATACAGTTGTGTTAAAGATAATGAATGGGGTCATGATGCACAGACTTTATAGTACCTCAAGAAAATATTGGGCAAAATGCAAAATGTCATTTAAAAGCTGGAATCTTTTCTAAGAGGGAATCGAATAAAATCTGTTGGACTAAAAAATATAATAAGCTGAAATGAAGAATGCAATAGATAGGCATAATAACACACAGAGGAAAAGATAAGGTCCAAAGTGGTGGCAGTGGTGGTGGGGGAGTGCCCAGCAATAAGTTAAGAGAAAACAAAGCTTGAAGATAGAAAAAAGAGACTAAGAGAAGATGGAAAGAGCTAACATAGTCTAATAAATGTGTGAAGAGAGTCCTATCGGGGAGAAAACAGCAAGACATAAAGAAGCAATATTTGAAGAGATAATATCAAGGAAATCTTCAAACACACAGAAGACACCAACAACGGACTCCAAAGGCAATATGAACCCCAACCAGTATAAATACAAAGAAAAACATACCTCAGTATGCTATTAAGATCTGCTGAAAACAAAAGAACAGATAACCATCAAAGCAGCTAAAGAAAAATCATGAACTTTTCCTTTCAAGGAGCAAAATAATCCCTATAGTGAATTCTGTGATAGAAATAAACAAAGACAAGGGCTGGAGATGCAAGATGGTAGAGGCTTGCTTAACACACTGGAGGCCCTGGGTTTGAACCTCAGTGCTGCAATAAATAAATGAAACAGAACAATGAAATGATATCTCTCAGGTTAAAACCACAGCAAAAACCTGCTAACTTAGAAATCTATATCAGTGACAGCAGTCTTCTAAAATGAAGATAAAGACATCTCTAGACAAAACAAAATTGCAGCAAATTGCTGCCAACACACTTAAATCTAAGAAATATTAAAATAATTTTTAAGCAAAAGGAAAATTGTAACAAATGTGAGCACAGAAATGCCACAAAGAATAAAACACCATGAAATCTTAAGGGTGTGGATAAATGTAAATAGATATTGACTGAAAACTGTTATCATTTCACCTTATGAGGTTTACATAAAATAAAATAATAATAATCTATAGGATTGAAATGCATGACAACTGTAATGCAAAATCAAAGGTGACAATAAGTAGTGGTAAAGAAGCCTAATATCTTTATATATGGCCTAAGAAGTGATAAACATACAATTTGCATTATACCCTTGTAGGTCACAGATGCATGTTATGATTTCTAATAAGATTATTTAATGTGTAACTAAAAAGTAAAGGAAGGAAAAGGAAAATTTTAAAAATATTCCATAGAGTTCAAGGGATACAAAAGAATCACACATGAAAAAGAGGCAGAGTAATAGAACACAAAAGAATGACAGATTTAATGTCAAATATATTGGTGATTATATCACGTATAAACAGCCTCCTAGAATTATAAAGCATTAGTTCAATGGCTTTGTAAAACTTTTTGATAGATTCTTATAAAGTTAAATATGCATCCCATGACCTGGAAATTTCACTTGACTGCTTTTCTCCCAAGGAAAATAAGAATATGTGTACATATAACTGCTTTATATTAGTGCTATTCATTATATACAGACTGGAAACAGCTCAATTTTACATCAATAGGAAAACACTCATACAAAGTAACACTACTAATAAGCTACTAATACATGGTGGGAATATTTCATATGGAATAAAGGAAATCATATATAAAAATTAACATGCGATATGATTCATTTATGTAAAGTATATATTAAATATCTGGAGTTAGAGCTGAGAATAATGGTCATCTCTGGAAGATAAGATTGCCCAAAATGTGACCAAGGGAGCTTTGGGGGATTGAAAGAAATATTCTTTATCTTGACTGAGGTGTCCTTTACATGAGTATATACATTTTTTAAAATCCACCATATCATACACCAAAGACACATCTCAGTATGTATATTTCACTTAATAAATACACGAAAATACATGCACTACAAACATGGCACTTGGATTTGGGGAGAAGCTCAGAGCATTCACAACTTCACAATCATACCACAGACATGGGATATTTTCTCTGCACTTTGCACCAATTTACACAGTTGTGCCAGACAGTGAAAGACAATTCTTGATGCAACACATTCAGCTTTTTTGAGTTTTACAACTTTTTGATGTTTCCATTTTGTTTTTTATTATGTAGAATCCATAAGATCTACTGAAGACAATAGCTAAGAGATATAACCAGAGACAGATTAAGCTTTTGCTGATATATTTAATAAAATAATGCTCTCTTGGATTTCATCTGATATGTGGTGGGCAAATTTATTCTTTGTCCATCTTGTCTTATGTTTACAGATATGAGTTTGCTTTTTTTTTTTTTTAATGGAGGCATATATATTTATATGCAAAGAACACAGGGCTAAACATTTTCTATAGACTTAGAGATTTCTTTGATTTCCAGCATTACAATACACGGTATATTAGTTCTGATGGGAAAGAGATGGCCAATTCAAAGTGTTGTGAAGAGAATATTTATAAAGCTGTGGGTGAGGTTAAAATGGAACCAACAAACAAAACTAAATATGTACTTGCCACGCAACCCAACAAGGGTACTCTTGGGCTTTTATCCCAAAGAAATAAAAACATATGTATGGTCACACAGAACCCTATGCATAAAGTTCATAGAAACTGTATTCTTGGAAAACAGACCAAACAGGGTATGTCCTCAGAAATAGAAGCTAGAGGCAAATGAAAAAACCTAGCATTACTTCCACATGGAAATACTTTCTTCTAGTTTTTCCCAGAGCAAAATTTTCTTTTTTAAAATCATATTTATTTTTTGGAAATGTTCACTACACTTTTCTTCAATTATCTACATGCCTTTTGCCTGATTGGTTCTATGACAGAAATTATTCTACTCATTGCGAAGGTGTGTCTAGACCTTTTGTAAGCAAATACCATGTAAACTAGATACATATCATTTCTTAATATGTCACTAAAAGCATTTATTAAGCACTCAAAATCAGCATGGTATTACAGTAAGTCCTGCCCCTAGATACAATTAGTCATAGGAGGAGGAGTTTTCCCTGATCTCAAAGTTATTTGTAACCCTGTTCAGGAAACAGAAATGTTTACTGAAAACACCCATATGTGGAACAAACTGCAAGAGAGGAAGTGCTGTGCCTTTCAGCAGATACACAATTCCAAGTTAAAATATTGACTTCATTGTGCATGCAGCTTTAAATTTCTGTCACAATTGGGCAAATTTTGGGGGGGTACAGGGGTGAAATGAGAGAAATGATAGTTATGAATCTCATCTCAGGAATGTAGTTAGTAGAATACTGAGATGGCTTTGCATTTCTGAGGCAAATTCAGTTTTCTTCCACTTTCCATCATTCTCCTGCAGATAGGAAAGATGGTTTTTCTGCAGTCCCCTACTTCCCTCTTCTCATGTTGCAACTACCTGGACTACATCAGTCTTTCAGCCTTAATCACTGACCAAGTCTTCTCATATTTTTCTGCTATCATAACACATAAAGAAACAAACTTACAATTTGAGTATGGTTTTTAACAAGATAGCAAAGATTACATATACCACCTACCAAGATCAAAATATAGGCCACAGAGGACAACGGTGTGACATGAATGCATACTTTTTCATTTAAATTACAACTTTTTATAGAAGGGAAGATCCGACTTGGATTGTTCTGAATACAATAAATATGTTGTAACCAACTCTGCAGTATTTCCATCTGTGAAAATGAAAATAGATCTGCATATCCATGAAATATCTTGGTTTTTTATTCTTTAAAAGTGTCTTCTTCCATTTGATTGTCACCAGCAAATATAAAAAGTGATAACTCTTTCTACAGGCTATAAGTAAACCACAACTCATGGTAGGCAGAAAAAAATCCCACAGCCATGGTTCTTTGTACTTGCTTTCTACACATGATGCCTTTTAATTAGTCTGTTAGCTTAAAATGGAAGAACATGACTTATAGCCAACAAAATTTGCTCAACTTTACAAAAACTGTTTGGTTTATATGATTTATGAAACACAAAGATGTCTAAAACAGTTCAAATGGTACTTGTCTTCCAAATAGATAAGCTTTAAAATTCAATCTTAAGTGCTGGGGTTGTGGCTCAGTGGTAGAGCACTTGCCTGGCAGGTGTGAGTCACTGGGTTGGATCCTCAGCACCACATGTAAAGTAAATAAATAAAATAAAGGTTTTTAAAAAAAGAAATAGAGTTTTAAAAAAGAAGCTTAAAAGACACCCTGTCTAACTACTGCACATATTTTAAATCTATTAGTCCTTAATAAAAAAAAATAGTGGGTATTTTTTAATCACCTTATCTCCACAGAATAATACCACTCCTCTGCATTTTAAAAGCATCGTTATCTTGAAAATGTTTGCATATCTTTCATCTCCTTCTGTCCTATTGATAGCAGTAGAAATCCATCTTGCAGATGAAGAACTGAGACAGAGGCAAATGATTTGTCCAAAGTGACATCTGTGCAGTGGGTTATGTGTGAACCTAAGACCCAAACCTCTAGTCCAGTGTGTTCAAGGTGGCCACGGTGCTAGAGTAGCCAACGTAGCACGTGCAATAGAGAGTTAAAAATCTCTTATCTCCCCTCTACAATCCCAGCAGCTGGCGGTCACTGTGGTAGGAAAATGGCTGTTGCAGAATGGTTTAAAAATAGAAGCCCAGAAAATAACTGAAAGGGGGTTTGGTTTATTTTCTGGGGAAGGAGGAAATGGGGAAGATTTCTCCTAGCCGCATGCTAACTCTTTCACTCCTAGAAGTCACGTGTCTCCTTCCAAAACGACAATTTTCTGAAGAAAATAAATAATCCTTCCTTTTCTGCATATTGTCAGATAATGAACATAGGACAGTGTGCTGCAGGTGCCAGAGGAAACAGGACAAAAGATGCAGAGAAGAGAATGGAACTGGAGAGAGAAAAAGCCAGATGGCCAGTGATGAGGACCCAGGGGTGGATAAGCAGAATGTAGTTAAAAAAAATAGGGAACTTACAAAGATTTGCCACAAAGGCTAGACAATACTCATTGGCACCCTCTTAGGAGATGATGTCTTTGCAGCAGAGTTCAGCCTGCAAACCTCCTGAGTCTTCAAGAAGGGTGGCATTATCTCCAAAACTTAGCCCAATATGCTTAATCAAGTCTTCAATAAACATCTATTGTACCAATTTATTCCCTTTATTGCTACGAATACCAAAGAAGGGACCTCAGTCTGCTATCCTTTACAAAACTATAGATTCTGGAAAGCCACTGAAGCAGCAGCCACAAGCAGGTATCAAGGAAGGAAAGTTAAAAGGAACACCCAGTCAGTGTTTTCAGAACTGGGTGACTTTAGAATGACTTGGTTGCAAGCTCTAGGCTCCTTTATCTCTTTAGTCTCAAATGAGGAAGAAAAACCTGTTCTCCCTGACTGCATTCCTTTTCAAATTTTTTCCTGTCTCATACCCAGATGGTGCCCTTTGAACTCAAAAGCGAAAGAACTTTGTTCCCCCACTGTAAATCGTCCCCACGGCCATGTTGCTTTTCCATTTAGCTGCCAAGCTGGGGAGAATTGGCAGTTATACCAGACAATTAGCACTTTGAAATATTATACCCCCACATATGTAACAGGTTAGCACAGTGCCTGGACACAGGGAACACTCCACAAATGTTAACGCCTTCCTTCCCTCTGGGCACCAGAGCCCCAGTATTTCCTTGCACTTCCACCACTGAGACATAGAGGCAAAGGAGAAGGGGAAAGTTGACATTTGTCATCCTAAAAGGCAACAGATACAGAAAAAGGAGAGAATATGGCTGAACCCTTTTTTCTTAAACTCAGTTTTAGATTTGTAGTTCACCATGTGAAACCTGAAGAAAAAAAAGAGAGAGAAAATTAACAACAGGAAATGGGAATATTACCATTGAAACCCCTGAAATGGATCACCTTTATCTCTAGTTGTAAAACAATCCACACTCTAGACTAAACTCACAGAGCAAAGTATCACAGACACTAGCCAAAGACCTATCAGTGGACTGTCTCTATCAGTAATTAGTGATAGTTTTAAGTTTTTCCCTGGCACTTTATTTAGTACAATCCAAAATGTTATCACCTAGAAGAAATCAGTGATTGCAGGGCGGTTATTTATATAATCTGTGAAAATACACACTTACCCACTCCTCTAGTCCCTGAATAAAATCAGACATATGGTGGGTATTAAAAAGCAAATGTAGTCTATCACAACTCCCTAAACTTTTGTTTGGTTTTGGATGGAAACTCTCACTTAAAGGGCATTTCTCTGCTTGAGTTTTTCTTTAAGACATGAATTCTCTAAAACACTATCCCTCCTTTCAAAATCCTTACCCAGACAAAGGTGGCTCCTAATAGTATGGAGATTAACCCAGGAATTATAGGACAAACCAGCCAAGAAGAAAGTGGGCCCTTTCTAGCTAGCACCACAATTGTTTCCTGACCAGAGAAGAGAATGATCTGTAGCTTTGCTCTGCAAACAAGTCAAGACAAATTTAAGCCAACATGTAAGTAGGACACACATACTCCTGATTATTGAGGGGGTAGGGGGAATAAAGCATTGAAACTTAACAAGCTTTCAGAGTTTGATGAAAAGCATGCTAAGCTAGGAGTCAGAAGATGTGGGTGTTAGTCTTAGATCTGTGAACCTGAACTTCTCTGATTCTTAGTTTCCTCATCTATGAAATAGGATAATAGAATATCTGAAAATTATGTAACTGTAATGAGATATATATTATTATATGGCAGTTAGGTGGAATTTGTTTAACAAATGTACTTTGAAAGTTCATCCCACTGAAAGATTGTATTATAAAGAATGTGTATTAAAATCAGGTATACCTGAAATCTCTGGTGTTTCTGGAAAGAATAAGAAGGGTTAAATCTCAGGTAATACAAAGCCCCCTTTCTTTCTCTGACCCTGCAGCCCTTACTTCGGGAAGCCCTCCCTGTCTATCCCATACTCAAAGTCTGCTTGATCTCACTTGAGGTAGGGAAGAAGATGCTTCTAAATTTAGTCTAAGTGGATTTAACATATGGTGTGGTACCTTCCCAGGTCAAGAGGTCCCAGGATTTCTGGAAAATTGGAAAACAGACTTTGCTGGGTGGTGGAAATTGAAGAGGGCAGACTCTTCAGCTATTTGGAGGAAAATAATGACTTGGTGATTTGGTTCTTTTTTCAAGCTAAATTTCTAAAAGAAAGTTATGCCCTAATGTAAAAGGCATCTTGATTTAAACTTTTGAGATATTTTCCTGATGGCATCTAAGACATATTAAATTATTTGGCATCTGGTCCTTGTGCCACATGGATGCTTCTCTGAGGAAGTTAAGTCAGCCTTGGACCTGGCAAATGATCTTTATTGGATTTGAGGCTAAAAATAAATACAAGCATAAGGAGGGATAGAATAGAGGTTTTTCTTTTAAAAAGCCAAAGGGTCAAATTCAATAAAAAGGCAATAGAGAAAGTAATAACAAAAAATATAGAGATACCTAATAAGAGTTCTAAATTAGGAAAAACTTTTAGTGAAGAATGTGATTTAAACCTAATCATTTTTTTTAATAATAAAGACATCCCATTACTTTTAGGTGAGCTTGGGTGGTTTGTATTAGCAAATAAGAGCAAGGCATATTTCTGTGGATCTTAAGTAGCCATGAATAAGCAACAGTCATAATTTTTCATATTTCCTTATTGCTTAAATAAGCTATCAAGGCTGCAAAGATATCTAACATGCTGTGTGTCTGTTATGGGATATCCCCAAGTGCTAACATTCTTAAACATGTGGGGGGTTTTCACCTTAGTTTCAACAAAGGCATAAAAGGAAGCCAGGAAAATAGCAGCTTTAGAAATTGAGCTGGAGCAGTGTGAAATCCAAAATGAAGGTGTATGTTTGGATCTGTGCAATAAAAATCACTGAAGCCAATGCCACTGTAAACTATGTGAATAGTGCCATCTAATGCACTGCTTAAAATCAGCAGGTATTTGGGAACCTATGCTGGAAATTGGGAGAAACTGAAAATAGCCATCTAATTAGAAATGCTGCTATCAGAATTATACTTTACGATTAAATTGAATAAACTATTGAAATACATCATGACTTTTGCACCTTATTTTTCAGCAGACCAACAAGACTTTATTTAGTGATTTCTGGCTTCTTCTATCTTCTCCTTTTTCAAAGAATAGATTTTTAAAAATTTTTACCATTACTATGTATCGAATAACATTGAAATTCAGAAAATTTATATCAGAGGATTATTTTATGCAACTTGGAGAAATAAGGTAATTGAAATCTATCAATTCAAGAAGATCTAGGCCTTTTTCCAAAGGCCTAGAAAAGATCCAACAATATGTCTTTTTGCAACATGAGATATGATTAAACTGTCGAAATGTTGTGTTAGAGATGATGAATCCTGAATTCACCACGGCCATCTTCATCACTTCAAGATGACTAAGGAAACAAAAATCTGAAAAATTGTTTACAAAGGAAGAAGAAAAAAAATAACTCATTCTCTCTCTCTCTCTCTCTCTCTCTCTCCCCCCCCCTCTTTCTCTCTCTCTTACACACACACACACACACACACACACACACACACACAGTCCTCCAGACAAACCCCAGATGTATACCCTTCTGTCAGAGATCCTTCTAGTATTTGCATAGGGCATATTTTGGAAATACTTCAGGATGGTGAACCACTCCTTCCATTGGCATTTTGTTAAAAGGCTTTTCTAAAACTTAAAATGAATCTAGCACAATTGTCCATATAAATCTATAAGCAAGGAAGTTGAAGTAGTACTATATTTTGGGGGTTTTGCTGCCAGAAAATAGTTGATGATTATCTTGCTGCAACAATAACCCCCTGGAAAAACTGAAAATCCCATTAATGAACAAAGGATGAGTAGTGGGCCAAAGGAGAAATAGTGCAGTAAATTTGATAAATTTGGGAGAAGTGTACTGTTATAAACTCCCCTGGGCTCAGCTGAGATCAGTGCAAGATATGCAAAAGTCAAGAATTTAGAGGCAGTGGTAGAATGCTTGAATAATGCTTGTATTTGTATACTCATTAATTCTCTCAGTTGCTGTGGGGGAGGGGGAGATCAATGACATGATGTGCCTTTTTTAAAATCTTCACACTAGTAAGAGAAGACTGCAACATTCAAAAATATATCACATATGACAGAACTTGGAAGGTTTATAGTACTTAGCAGAGTAGGTGCCCAATCTTTTTTTTTTTTTTTTTTTTTTTTTTTATCTTTGAATGTGTGGATAACTGATTGGATAAATAAGTGAATGGTATATGAATTGGTGATGGAAGTGAGGTCATGGGAATTCAAAGTTCAAGCTATTTCTGCTAATTTTAGTGAGATGAAAGTGGAGAGAGGCCACAGGAGTTTAAGAAAGATTACAAAGTGGAGTTGGTATTAGTGCTTCACATTGAATGATTGGAAATGCAAGCCCAGGTGGGATGAAGATAAGGAAGATCATTGTGGGCAGAAGAAACAACAAAGCCTTGGAGACAGGAATTCATTTCAGGGCATTTATTTGTGTTTGCCTGGATGATGGAAGACATTAAAAAAAAAAAAAAAAAAAAAAGAGGGAAACTTCAGCCACACACCATGTTGAAAACTTAGCTCACAATAGATTAGTGACTTAAATACAAGAGCTAAAAACCATAAAACACATGGGAGAAATCATGGCAGTAAATCTTCATAACACTGGATTTGGCAATGGATTCTTAGATGACAACAAAACCATGAGCAAAATTAAAAATAGATAAATTGGACTTCAACAAAATTTAAAACTTTTTCACAGCAAAGAACATTAAAAAAAAAAAAAAAAGAACAGTCTACAGAATGGGAGAAAGTCTTTGGGAATATTATATCTGATGAGAGTTTGGTATCTAGAATATTTAAGCTCAACAACAAAAAGGCAAACAATGAAATTCTTAAGTGTACAAAGGACTTAAGTAGATACCACCCAAGGTACATGAAAAGATTCTTAAGTTTATTAGTCATTGAGGAAATAAATCATAGTGACACACCACCTCATATTCCCAAAAATGGCTATAATAATAAAAAAATGAATTGGAAATGTAGGCAAGTATGTAGACAAGCTAGCACCCTTGCACATTGTTGGTTGCAATGTAAAACAGTTCCATTGCTATGGAAAATATTTTGGCACTTTCACAAGAAATTTAGCTTTGAATGGTCATGCGACCTAGAGATTTCATTCCTACTTATATTTGCAAAAGACATGAAAACAGGTACTTAAACCAAAATGTGTACACACATGTTCATAGAAGCACTATTTACAATAATCAATAAATGTAAACAACTTCAACGTCCATCAACAGATGGATGGATAAACATTTATGGCAGATTCATGCAGTGGTATATTATTTGGCCATAAAAACAAATGAAGTACTGATGCATGCTACAACCTTCATGTAACTTAGAAAATTATGCCAAGTAAAGAAGTCAGACACAAAAGGCCACATATTATATAATTCCATTTATATGAAATACCAAGAATAGTTAAATTCATGGAGACAGAAAGCACATTGGTGGTTGGCAGGGGCTGGGAAGAGATCAAAATGGGGAAGAACTGCTTCTTGGATATGAGATTTCATTTGGCCGTGATGGAAATGTTTTAAAACTTGAGAAATGTAGCAGTTGAACATTATGAATGTGCTATTTTACCACAGAGATGAACAATATTTTTCTGTCAATATTGCCTATATTGACAGAAAAATACAATGAGGATAGCACTATTGTAGAGTAGGTTAGAGAGTTACTCTATTCATTCATGTGCATAGGGCATATGAAAAAGTGACCACAACTGTAACTATATTTTCGTATACACCTCTAGAAGTTTCAATCATTTGTGCTCAATTTTTTCTCTTTTGGAGAACACCGAAGACATTCTCATTGCAAATATTTGGTGAGTCTATGTGACGTGCCAAACACTGTGATAGATACTGAGATGTTTTTGTTTTTCATACTTTTCTCTTTTATTAACCATTGCCCCACTTGAACCTGACATTTCCTGAGATTTTTGGGGTTTTCTTTTTTTTTTAATCCTAATTTGTTATATATGACTGAAGAATGCATTACAATTCATATTATACATGTAGGGCATAATATTTTGTATCTCTGGTTATATACAAAGTATATTCACTCCATTCATTTCTTCATACATGTACTTTGGATAATGATGTCCATCTCATTCCAAAGACACAGAGTTCTTAAAGGCAAATAAGTCAAGCTTCCAGTCCAGTGGAAGATAAGTAAACAGGAAATAATGCCATAAAAGGATAAAGGGGAAAGTAAGTTCAGTGGACACCAGAAATGGGGAAAGATGCCTGATCATTATAGGACGCTGAGCTCTGAAGTCAGGTGGAGCAGGGAGGAATGGAAGTAGGAAGTGGGTTTGGGCTCTGGAAAGTTTTCTTTAAAGAAGTCACAGCTGAGATCCAGAGGACAAGTACTATTGAATTCAGTAGGGCAGGGCCCAGGGCAGAGGTACAACAAAGGTTTCTGGTCAAGTCCAGAAACTGAGAGCTGAAAGAGAAGTGTTTGTGTAACAGGAGCCTGGTACAAATGAAACCATTTTACATGAAAACAGGCATGTTTCATCCACAGATGGCAGGATGGCAGGAGTTACATTTATGTCAGTTAGAATGATATTCTGTTCTGGGGCCTTATGGTGGCCTGCTCCTAGACTGTCCCTCTCTTCAGGGGTACACCTGAGCTTTGGGAGCTCTTGCCCACCACTGTTCCATAAAAACCATCTTCCCCATACATTCCCTGAGTCACAGTGACTGTCCATATCGTTTAGTTGTGTCTGCTTACACAAGGATTTTTATCTGGTCCTTCTGTTGGTTCTATTCAATTGGGTTTCTATATTATCACTCTATTGGATTGCACTTAATGTTTAAACTAATAAGTAATGTTTTGCTTTTTTTCTTTCTATCTTACATTTTACTTTTAAATGAGGAACAGGAAGCAAAATGACACACTGAATATGATGAACAGCTTTCAGTTCACAGAAATTAATCACTTTCTGCCTAAAGGTTGTTTTTCTCTTTCACCAAGTCCCCAGTCAGGGTAGCAATCTGTATTAGGAAAAATAATATTGTTTTTGAAAATATCTAAATACTTTCTTTTAGAAAGATACTCAACTAACAGTCTACTTCTGGGGAAGACTTCATCTATGCCGGGCCTCTGATAGCTTTCTACTCAGTTTCCAACCAAATCTCCATTCTCTGTGGGCTATGGAACTGACTCTTCTAGATTTAATTATGTGTGTATTTCCTTCCCGGCTTACACATAATTTAAGTGGGTAAAGTCACCATGTCCTAGTTATGCTCTTAAAGTGGCTTCTAGGTGATCCATCCACTACCATTTTTGACTTGTGTGGTTTTTCAGGGAAGGTGTAGGAAGATCAGGTTTGGGTGTCTGCCAATATCCTATGGAAACTACGTGTTCTCTGAAGTATGATAAAACTTGTATTCTAAGTTTTAACTCTAAACTGAATAAATAAGTATTATGAATTTCTTTATAAATTTACAGTATTCAAATATAGGAACATTAATCCAAAACATGTATTTCATCACTACTGTAAGGTACCTGTGAGCTTTCTGTGGATGGTGGTTATATGTCATTACTGTAGCTAAAGTTTCATGATTATTGAGCAGCTGCTGCATAATGTAATGGATTAGCCTAGACTAAAATAGCCATTTTTATTTATCAAGAAGGAATTTTGTTTCCTGTACTTCCTAAAGGTTATAATCTACCACAACCAAGATAAAAATTGGAAAGAATATTTTCGAGCCTTCTCTTCATTCATTTTTCTTCCCTAATCAGTACTTCATCCTTCCCCACCATTATATCTCTCTAGTCTAGATATTAGAAATCCAGTTGAGGAATTGTTCATTACCCTAGACTTTAGTCCTATTTTTTAAATTTGAATCTTGTTCTAAGTCATAGAAGACTGATACTAACCAGCTATGGTCATATTTTATGTATTTGAAATCATAAACAGGAATGCAAGATAACAGATAATGGTCTTTGCCCATCATTTATAAGGAAATCATTTTATTCCATAAACACTCCCACTAAGAAATTTACATTCTAAATATACATTTCTATTAGATGTTTAAATACTCTTTTGTATTTTCTGCTTTTGACTAATGCTCTTGGAGGAAAATATCTTGTATCTGGTCATCTCATTTCCGAAGATGCTAAACAGAGTCAATGCCACATGGTTACATACTTAAGAGCTATGTTTACTGGAACAGCAGACCCTGTCATATTTCAGCATTGCAAAAGACAAGGAGAAAAATAAAGGAAGGCATGATTTTTATTCTGCTTTTATTCATCCAATTGATCCTTTTCTTGCTGTTCTTGTTATTGTATTTCCTTTTCTGCTTTCCCAATTTGTCAATTTCTTCCCCCGCAATTTTGGCTATGTAACAACAATTACAACTCAACTGCCTCTAGTCCACCCTCATCCTCTTCCAGGTTCTCCTTCCTCTGGCTTATATGCTTCATGTCCTCTACTGAGCCATTTTCACTCTGTATCTCTTTCCTTCCCCTCTGAGACCTCTACTTCCCCACTGGCAATCACTCCCACCCATTCATACCCACTAAAGGCACTGAATCAAGGGTTTGTATAACATTATTTTCTGAAATATTTAAACAAACCTCTTAAAATTTAATATTATACATTCTAGCTTCAAAAGTCCCTGAACCATCACCATCTCTAGAGAATGTTTCCTAAATGTCCCTTCTACTTGGGTAAACTCCTACCTTATCTGACCCTCTCCCTTCTGGGAAGCTCCCCCCCCCCCCATCCAATTTCTCTTCATTTTATTTGAACCCAATTTACCAACCTTCTGTTGTGCTGTCTCCTTCCAATTCCTATAAGCATCAGTTCCCAAGGTCAGACCATTAAATATTTTTTTAAACAAAAGACTCCAGAGAAAAATTCTGACACTTCCTTAGGGGCAAAAGCATCTATGCTATTTGTAGTTTTAACTAGCATATTTTTCCCCTCTGTGTTACTTTATTTCATTCAACAACAGCTAATGTAGTTCATTATGTCAAGGTCATAATAACCAAAGAGTCCCTGAAACCCCTCAAGCTTCTGAAGTGCTTTTGCGAGAGATTTATAACAGCCTAACTCAGGGTCATAAGAGATAACAAAAGTGATGAAAGAATTCAAATCCTCATTTTCTGTTTCAATATAAACCAGTTCTGAGATGTGAAAAAGGCAACACTTCTTTTTTTCTATTTCCAAGTTGGAGAGGTATAGAAACATTAAGCAGACTGTGACTAAGTCATTAATTGAACAGTATGCTAAATAAACTAAATAAGCAAATGTCTTGTAAAAGCACAAGGCAATCATGGTTATGATTAGGGAAGCTGAGGTGCGGAACACCCAGAGAGAGAGCTGGCGGAAGTATTAAAGACTCCATATGGGGCCCACCTGGCTGGGAATGAAGTCTGGAGAATAAATCAGAAAAGTAGATGAAAAAGAAAGATTGAGAGTAAAGTAAATGTAAGTGAATTAAAAGAAAAGAAAAAAAACTTTTCTAAAATATGACATGATTTTAAGGGAGTCAAACGACACTGAAGGAAGCTACTTGTATGTATCAGGAGTCTGTGTATTTTTTGTACATAATTAATCTATTTGTAAGTTGTTTGCTGTGTAGCAATCAGTATGGGCTTTTGACAACAGAAGCCAACTCAAATTGAAGAAGAAAGAAAGAAAATGAAGAAAAGAAAAGAAAGAATTAATTATTACTAAAGGATATCTAATATCACAAAGATTTGATTTGGGGGAGGAGGGCACGGGAGAATGAATTTGAGAAACAGGTGCCAGACACCCAAGGGACTGGAGATGGCTAAAGTACCCCACCCTCGTCTGAACAGCCTGATTAGGATATTCTCTTATTAACACCACCCCCAGTGGGCACTCAAGATGTCCTCATCACCATTCTGGAAAATTCCTCCCAATCACATTTTCCCTTAAGATTCAAAGCCCCAGTCAAGGACATGTAGTTGACTGAGCCTGAGTCACAAGACCACTTCTAGAATGAAGTAGCTTACAGACTTGGGGGGTGGGGTGGACTCCTCAAAGACAGAAGCCCCTACTTTAGCGCCCCATACACAAAATGGGACACATCAAATGGCCACCGTAGATCCTGAATATTTCATAATACTATCAGTTTAACTTAGCCAGACTGACAAACAGAAATATCTAGAATTTAGTTTTCCTAATAGATCTTTTCATCACAAAACAGAAGCATTGTGTGATAGGGTGGGGGTCATAACATACTGTGTGGGGAGTGGCTGAGAGTAAGGCTCTGAAGTCCAGGATTTAAAATCTCAGTTGTAACATTTACCATCTTTGGACTTGGGTAAATCTTTTACAGCTTTGTGTTGGTTATAGCAAAAATGGCAATGAAAATGTTCTTCACCTCATGAAGCTACTCTAAGAAGAAATGACTGATGCCTTCTACCTGCTCACTCCATTGCCTGGAACATGGGTAAGTGCTGATAAAATGCCAGTGGCTCTTACACTGAAACCATGCAGCCCCTTCCCCTCCCACTGTGGTGCCAACAGGGACATCACAGGCTGGTAGTTTGAACAGATTCTTAATCTGCTATTTCTCTTTCTCCCAGAGCTGAGGAGTGTCCTGATGTAAGGTTCCTGCATCAATGATCTCTACTGCTTTTCTGAGTTTGTCCAGTCAAGCCCCTTTATCTTGAGCCACAATCTACTGAGGCTGTTACTTTGTGAATAGAAGGGGTTCTCCCTTTGTCTGTACTCTTAGGTTCCACACTGGGTTTTAAAAAATAATCCCAGCAACCCCTTCTAGGACTAGAGCCCTGTTTTTATCTGACCAGACAGTTGGCTGCCAATCTCCAGCTATGTAGTGTTTTGATCCTACTACATCCTACTATCAGTGGGAAGACAGATGGACTTGACTTTTGGGGCTTTGAATCAAGCTTTCCCACTTACAAGATTTGTGACCTTAGACAAGTTATTTAACCTCTCTGGGCTTCATTGACATCTCCTTATAATGAGAATGCTAAAAAATTTGGAACATTAAAAAAAGTCTTTAATTATCTCAATGACTGTGCTTAACTGAGTTGCAGAAACTTTTAGTGGATACCATATTAGAGAAGGCTCTACAATTTTCCCCCATGAGTGGGTGCAAGTGAGAACTAAATAGAAGATGTAACAGCAGCTCTGTAAGAAATGAAAATTAAGATTACTCCATTCAGGAACTTAATAAAATTATTGCAAGACCAATGGGGAGAAAATCCTTTTGCACCTCAGCCCTGACAATGTGGATCATCATGGAAGATGAAACCACTATGTAGCAGTAAAAGGGACGACTTACGGTCAAACTGTCACAGGATTGGATTCCACTTCCCAGTCTCTGGGATGTGTTTTATCCAAAGTGGTGGTCTCAGACCTGGCTACATGATGGAATCACTTGAAGACATTTTCAAAAACACCAATCTCCAAGCCCCATCCCCAGAAGTCGACCTCTTGGCTGGATAAACAGGAGAAAGAAATAGGATTTAAATATAATTATATAAAAAATTTAATTTTAGAAAGAAAAGGAGATTGCGCAGAATCACTGTCCAGAGAAGTTACTGTGTGAGGTCATCTGGGTCATTTTTCTACTTCCTAAATGTGCCTTAAGATCTGTACACAAAAGATAAAAGCCCTGAATTAAGTTCTTGTTAGGGTTGTTCATATGCCTAATGGCTCAAAACTTCTACAATTAAGAAACTCTTACCAGAGTCTAACTCCTTCCTGTTGAAAGTTAAGCCCCAATTTTATAGCTCAGAGCTAGTTTAGCTCAAAAGAAACAAGAACTGCTCACAACATCCAGATTTTACCCCTTTCTATCCTTCAAATGTCATCTAGATTTATCTAAGGTAAGTTTATTTTGTGCTTAGTGAAATTGACCATTTCTACCAATCTGTACTGTCAATCAGCTCATAAGCCACTCAAAGGAATGTCCTGCTTGTTTCCTAAACCAGGTGAGAGCAAGCTTCCCTGTTCCGAGAGCCATTACACGGATCCATGGCAGAACCCAGAATTTTGGCCTCTGCTCAGAGCAACCATAACACTGGCCTTTGGCTGCAAGCCCTTGGTGATAGCCTGTCTTTAGTAACCCTTTCTGCCAATTCTGGGAAATGAAGAATGAGTCTTTGGCAATCTCCAGTCTGATTCAGTGTACTTGTAAGCCAAGGTATGAAATATAATAGCCACTGTTACTATGCATCTAGAAGATGGTTCCAAAAAAGTTGTAATGATTAAGGGAGAGAATTTATGTACACAGCATACTGCCAGGCACGTGGTAATCTTAATAAGTGATGACTACTGTAGGCCTTACTGCTAATCCCAGATGTGTCTGTGAAAGGGTACTTGATCACTCTCATTTTAAAATGAGGAAATTAGGGCTCAGAGAGGTTTCATAACTTGTGCAAGGTCACACAGTTTATAAATGGCAAAGCAGTCATTAAACGCAGGGCAACTATTTAACAACAGAGCCTTGCTCAGGATTGGGAGGGAGAAAGTAAGGGCAGTTGCAGCTGTTTATGATGGTTTCCCTGATGGTTGGGAAAGAGGGTGAATGAATTACCTCTTTTTTTTTTTTCCAGTGAATCACAAACCACGCCCAAATTAATCCTCCAGTAGACTACTGTTTCCGTGGGAAAGCATGTATATGCAAAATGTGATTCATTGGTTTAATGGGAATAGTACAGAAACAAGTGCCAAACTAGATTGCATCAAAAGCACAGACTGATCATATTTAAAACGATTCATCAGTATCAATCCTCCCAATTCTGAAAGTATTTATTTTAAGATAGTGAGTGCTAAATTCCTTAGAGGACATAAAGGAAAAATACGACAGAATACCAACATTTAGAATTTGGTGTAATTAAAACTCTCTGTGACACAGAGAATTAAAGAATTTAATAAACTGTGCAATAAAGTGCTAAAGTAATCATAAAATAAGTACCAAAATATACAATAAATACCTCCGGGATGAAAGGCCTTAAGGAAAAGGAAAGAGCTGGACAGTTGTCATGAGAAAAGAGAACTGAAAGTGGGCACCTGGGGACCTGAAACCAAATAGAGAAAAGACCGTGACTGATCCCCATTGGGGAATCAGCCAAGGCAAGTCCCCTAAGTCAGGAATCCATTTGTTCATTCAGTAAGTAAACCTACTATGTACAGGATCTCTAGTAGGAAAAGAAATAAGCATGATGTGCACTGGGATCAGTTGAAGAAGCCTATTTAAGAGAACCAAATCTGATGGGGAGTTTTAGGAAAAGGACCAGGAATAGTCTAGGGCACCACTATACCCCTGAGGGACAGAAATTAGATAATTCTATAGGAACTTCTCTAACTTTTTGGAGAGGAGAAAGGTACAATCATAGTGGTGTGAGAAGAAAGTCAGTCTAGAAGTGGTACTTGAGATTCTTGGTACAAACACACATATTCACACACAAATATGTAATTTGCTTACCTGGAGAGCTGGGTTGGCCCAGTTTCAAGAAAAATAGTTTTTGAACATGGTAACAAATACTCTCCAAGGCAAAAACAGAGTCAGTGATCTGCCTTCGATTTCAGTTGTTATCTCTGATATCTTATCCCATGACTAACCCCTTCTGGGACATTTTCTCCAGTCCCATCATGAAACTTCACACAGGCTTGGTTTTTTATTACCAGGAAGCAAGAAATATCAGGAAGTTTTTCATCTGCACCCAGAAATCCATATTTTTTTTTTAATTTTTTTTTTAGTTGTAGGTGGACATAATACTTTTATTTTATTTATGTGGTGCTGAGGATCGAACCCAGGGCCTCCCACACACACAAGATAAGCACTCTACTGCTGAGCCATAGCCCCAGTCCCCTCCATGTGGTTAAACAGGGTAGGTTTTTGTTTTTTGTTTTTCGTTTTTTCCATCAGAGACATAAGGTAATTGGGAAAGAAAACAAGATCCTTTCAACAAAGGAAATCCAGATAGCTTGGTGTGCTTTACTATTACCAAAGAAATGACAAAAAAACAAACAAAAAAATAGTACAGAGATCAAATGTTATTTTCCTATTATCAGACCAGAGTTCTCACTTTTTAAGGAATCTATGATACCTGAGTTAATTAGAATGAATCTGTACTAAGTTGCAATCACCTACATTCCATGACATAAAGAAAAAAAAAAAAAAAAAAAAAAGAAAAATGACCTGGGAGGGGTGTGAAAAACTGCCACAGAATGGCTTTAATTTTAGAATACTGGGAAGAATTTCACCTGGCAGCAAACATAATTTCCCTAAAGCTGCATGAAAACAGTATATACCTAAACTGCTATAAATCTTTGCTTGTAAAAAATAACAGTAAATGCAGTACTTCTGATGAATAAAAATGAGTTTAAATCTATGTTCAGTATTGGCTTGGCTGCTACCTGTTCAGGTCTAAATCTTGGTTTATGACCTCCTTGCTTAGCTCCAGAGCATGTGACTTTGCTTTCCCATTACCATTTTATCAAATATAAAAGCAACCATCTCAACCAACTGTCTCTTAAACAAAAGGAAATGTATTAGTCTTCATCCACACACTACCTATTGGCACAGGAGGTTTCAGCCTAGACAAGGAGTTAACTGAGACTTCAGAATGTGGCTACAGCACCAAGTCTATATTGTCTTTTCCTGAGGTACACAACCATCCATAGGGAGAGCAGACAAGGGAATACAATCCAGAAAAGGAGCTCAGAAATGCCGGAGAGGTGAATTCCTCTTGCCCAATCCTACAACCACAATGACTGCACTACTTTGGTTTTACAGTTTTTCGAGAAATAGGAGTCATCACTATTCACTTGAATGCTGGCCAATTTTTACTGGTAATCCTGAGCTTCTTATACTGTTGCTCCTGCAATTGCTCCTGTGAGATGAGGGCACCAAAGTCAGCTATGGGTTGGCAAAATAAGGAACTTGCTTTTGCTCTTTCCAACACTGATGATTATCATGAGACTCGACTGCAACCACATGCCTTTTGTAGTGATGACAGTTTGGCTGTCAGTCTCTGAACTGTGACTACAAACAGATTAACAAAGTAAAATCTATCTTCCACAGTATGGACAATTCAGCTAGCCATGTCCCCTATCAGTCAGGACCTGGATTTCCTCCCTTCCTTAGAGCTAAGAGTGATCATATCACTGTGTTTCTGGCAAAGGAATATAGCAGAAGTTATGGATGAAAGTGAAACAACTCTTGTTGTGAAATAAGGCCGTGCCTTAAAACCATGAACAGAGCTGTTTGGGCTCTCTTCCCTTCCTTCTTGCTACAACCCACACAGGGCAGCAATTCCATCTCTTAATTACCCAGAAGGATGCAGAATACTGACCGGTATACATCACCTAAGAAAGAAATCATCTTCTATATTCTTTAAGCCTCTGTCTCCCGGTAACTTTATCCCAAATAATATGCCTCACATATCCAGTACAGCCACACCTGTCAGTTAATTAATTTTGAAGTAACTTATTAATCAAAACGTGGCTTTGCATATTCAATTTCTTGCCATCTTGAACTAAAATAAAGCAAATACTATTTGTACCTGATTTTTTAAAAAAGGTTACAGGAGCTGTGCTTTCCCAGTGATGTGTTTTATTGTTGAAGTTGTTCCATCTGAACGACGTGCTTGAACATCTCCAGTTCAAAACTTTCACCAGTACAACTTTTGAGAGGAGGAAGCATATGACAAAGAAAGTTTTTGGAAGAATAAATGCGCTAGAAAAGACAGGATTTTTAAAATAAGGAGGTTCTTCCCTTTGAAGTAGTAAAATACTCTTTAAAAGACTGTGATGGCTTTTTAAAGGGGATGTACTGGTCAGAAAAGATACAGATAGATACATCCAGCTGAGACAGATAAGAGATCATAAATATAAAAGTAATATACAGGAACACATACACATACACATGTACACACGTACATACATATGTGTGTATAAACACATACATGTAAATTTACATTTACATATGGCAATGGATTGGATGTGATTTGTCCCCCATAGTTTCATGTGCTGGAAGCTGGCCTTCAGTGTGGTAATGACTGGAGGTGGTAAAACATTTAAGAAGTAACATTTGGTCCAAGATAATCAGGTCATTGGGGGAGCTGCCTTCAGAATGGTTACATGTAGTCCTTTGGAAACCTGAATTGGTTCTCACAAGAGCAGGTTGTCATGAAAAGGCAAGACTGTTCCATCCCCAGCTCTCTGACTTCCTGTCTCAGATGTGCATGCTCTGCCATGATGCCATCTGTTAAGATGTGATGCAACCAAGGGGGCTCACCAGAGGCTAAATCAATGATGCTGCCCAATCTTGCGCTTTTAGCCTCCAAATCTATGAGCTAAATAAAATCTCTTTTCTTTACAAAGTACCCAGATTTGGGTATTATGTTATAGCAATGGAAAATGAACTAATATAGATATATTTTGGGATTAAAGGAATGAATTTCAGATGGAATGAATTTCAGGCTCACAGAAGAACATGCTTGGTAAGTAGTCCATCTTTATTTCAATGTCCTCCCTGCTTTATCAACTTTGGATCATCTGCCTGCAAGATTGGGCCTCCTTTATTTCATATTATCTTCCTAAATGAGACTGCCTTTGTCCCATTTGCCACTTCCCAAAATAAGGAAATCAGCCAAACTACTACATCAACCATTCCTAGTAATGAGGTAGCAGATATACCTATTATCCATATTCTTTTGAATCCAGTGAGCTAGTCTATTTACTGGATCCTTAAACTAAACAGGTGGTCATATAATGCTGATTTATGCTGGCACAGTGGCATAGTTCTCAGCCCTGGCAGCAGATGAAAAACCACCTGAGGATGACACCAAAACCAAATTTAAAATAAATCAATGGCCGGTCTCATGCCATACCGATTATACAAGAATACCTGGCAGCAGAACCAGGGCATACATCTTTTGTTATTTCTATTGCTGTTATTGGTTTTGGTTTGGTCTGCTTTAATTTTAAAGCTCCAGAGTTGATTGTGATGCTAATGTGCAGCAAGAATGAAGAAGAATCAATCCCTAGAAGAGAGGTTCTCAAAATGTGGTCCCCAGACCAGCAGTATCAGCATCACCTAGGACTTGTCAGGCTCCACCACAAACCTTCTGAATCAGAAATTCCAAGAGGGGTTTTAGCACTCTATTTTACAAAACACTATTTTAGCAATGCCTTCGGGTGATTGTGTCAGGCTCAAGTTTGAGAGACACTGCATTAGGTCAGTCATTCCAACATACTGTGTGAGTCCTTCCTGTGACCAGGCACACTGCTTATCAAAATGAAATGGAAGTAAAATTTATTCGATGTGATAAATATCATTAGGAAAGATTAATTATGTACTAGAAAAAGCCAGAGGAAGAAATGAAGCCTCATTGTCGGAAGGCTTTTCACACAGCCCTTTCAGCAGCTTCTCAGTTATTAATGTGCCCCTAAGATCTGACCCTGACTATGGACACCGACACATCAGGTGGATCAGCACAGATCATAAACTGGCTATCTTACGCGTAAGTATCCAGTTTACCGCCCATCTTCTGAAGAGATCTGTTGCCCCAGTTATACAGTGAGTTCAGGTACAAGAAACACAATAGCAACTGGGATTTCCTTGTGTTCTGAAGTCAGCTCTACCCCGAGCCCCACCCTCGCTAAGTCTTTCCCAGGAGTTGACCAGTCAATTTTTGCTGAATTTAAAGGCTCTCATTTCATTCCCCACAGAGCAGCCTGGAGCACGTGACCAGGGCCAAACCAAACCCACGGTGGACTCCAACACTCAGCCGCCCCATACACACACACACACACACACACACACACACACACACACCTCCAGATAAACCCCGGGCGTTTCTCCTTCCCAGCCCAAGGAGTCTTGACAAATAAGCAACCCAGAAGGAAGGAAAAGGGACTATAGAAGAAGCCAAAGTGTTCGTCTTCCGCCTTTTCCACGGGGAGAAGGACCGTGTGCTTTCCGGCCACTAGCCCAATGTCCCTGCAAGTCCTCAGCGCGCGCAAGGTCCAGACCCTAGCCGCGCGCACCGCGGAAGGCGGGGACTGCGCTCGGCTCCAGGAACCGAGGATCAGCATTCAGAAGGAGGTCTAGGGTCAGGTACACCCGCCTTTCGCTGGGAAACAGCAAGCCCCGCGTTCGTGTCCTCCTCTTGCCGGATTACATCCAGCTCAGCTGATTTGTGGTCCCGGAAGTGCCGACCCAGGAGACCAGACGGCGCAGCGCCCAGAGCCGGGAAGGAGACCCGGGCACTGGGCTGCAGGAACCTCTTGGCCTACGAGCCCTCCTCCTTTTCTTGCCCCACCCACCCTTTCCCTGCTTCCCGTTCTGGCCTGCCTTGTTCCCCCTCTGCTCCGTGAAACAGTGGGAGGGAGCAGTGGCCCTGCTGCACTCTTGACCTTGGGCAATCCTGAAAGCACCTTTCAGGCTGCTTTGGAAATTAAAAAGCAAATGCTGCTGGAAAGAATCTTCGGAAATTATTTTGATGAACCTACATACACACTCTCTCTCTCTCACACACACACACACACACACACACACCTGACAGCTAAGTCCTACCGAGTCGTTAACCCTGGGCACTATCAGCATGTGACTACCTAAATGCCCCTTTTCTACACACACACACACACACACACACACACACACACACACGCAGCTCCAAGCAGGTAGACATGCATTCATGTACTGCACCCCTTTGTAGGTCAGTGGCTCCCCGTGGGTGTGACTTTAATGTGCTGTGTCTTTCTCCACCCAAGAGAAATGGATCTCTAGCCTGTCTCATTTTCCTCAGGGCTTCTTGGGAAACTGGAATATATTGGCTCCACCTTGGTTTGGCCCTACCTGCTTTCCTCTCTCTGCCCTGAGTCTGGATTTGTCTCTCTCCCTCTTCTCCTTTTCTCCTTCCTACCATGTCTCTCTCCTGCCCCCCAGCCCTTCAGAGGATAAGTCCATTCCAAAAAAAAAAAAAAAAATCTCACATTTTTTTTGCCCAGTGTATTTTGCTTTTCTTTAGATCTGGGAACCTTGTCATAATCACAGAATCTTCATATACATTTTGCATTAATTGCACTATTTCTCCAGAAGACCTTTTATGACCTTGAGGTCTTGCTGGCAGGATCATTTTTGTGTTGAAGGGCATAAGGATAGACTCTGAGGTAATAAAAGTAAAAATATAAACCCATAGCTTAAAAGCATGTCTCATTTTATCAGGTATCACCTGGAATGAGGGTTGGGTTTCTGGGGAAAGGGTACTGTGCGTGCACACTCAAAGCACTGGGGATAGGCTTAAATATATCAACCATTTTTTAAAATAAATGTAAGATTCCTGGCCGACAGGCCACACCTCCCAGGTACCTTAAGACAAGATACACCTCCCTAGCGCCTTAAGCTGGCCAAGCAGCTGGCCTAACCTCAGGTGCCTTACCGAGCCAATTAGGACACAGAGGGTTCCCCTTTCTATTCTTTTCCTCCCCTCCCCTCCCGCCGGTTTTCCTCCCCCCTCCACGTGTCCCTCGGTCCCCCGATGGCCATTAGGGGCCAGTTAATAAACCCCTTCTCTACAGGGCGGTCTCAGTGTGTGTTCCTTTGCCCTTCAATAAAGACTATTCTTTATTGAAGAAGCCTGGATATAATTTTGGGGGTTTTGTATTACTTTTTTAAAATTTCTTTGGAAATTCTAAGATACTATAATGATTAAGAATTGCAGCTGGCCTGCACGGTGGCACATGCCTGTAATCCCAGCACTTGGGAGGCTGAGGCAGGAGGATCTCGAGTTCAAAGCCAGCCTCAGCAATTAATGGCGAGGCACTTAGCAACTCAGTGAGACCCTGTCTCTAATAAAATACAAAAGAAAAAAAGGGGGGGCTGGGGATGTGGCCTAGTGGTCAAGCACCCCTGAGTTCAATCCCTGGTACCAAAAAAAAAAAAAAAAATTGCAGCTGTAGAGCAGTTAAGAAAATACAGGACCTGCAACTTCACTATAAACTGGGAGCTTGTTAGAAATGCAAACTCTCAGGTCACACCCCAGAGAGACTGAATGGGGGAATCTAGGATAAGGCCCAGGAGTTTGTTTTTCAACAAGCCCTCCAGATCATTCTCAGGCATGCTAATATCTGAGAGCCACTGGGGTTGGCTGATCTATATCACTCTGAGTTAAAAGTAGTTTGTTTTTAAAGTACTATAAACAAACAAAAAGGCTGGGCAACAGTCCTATGCAGACCTCAAAAATCTAAAATATTTACTCTCTGGCTTCTTTCAGAAAAAGACACCATTCCACACTAATGTGTTATACAGTAGGGGACCCTGTTATCCTACCAGATACTGGCAGCATGGAGGTACTAGGAAGTTTTATGAAGTAGGGGATGGGAGTGTAGGGAAATATGTGAGCCTCAACAGAGTTTCAAGTAGAATCTGAAGCAGGCTGGTTCTGTATTCAGCCCACACCTGCAGCCTTGTCTCTACCAAGGCTGTTGGTGGGTGGGCCTGGCTTTCCCTGGGAGCCTTTCAACTCCTTGGGGACACAAAATAGAGATTGTACTTATCTCTGTAGTAGGTGTAGCCTGAAGTACAGCAATGGATGCACTTGTGTACTTAAATGTGTACGTATTCAATAAATGTTTTCAAACTAGCTGAATGTGGAGATTCTTTAAGATGCAGTGCCAACTCTGCAGATGGGCAAGGTTAGGTGTTTAGGGGAACTGTAACAACTTTCAGATAAAGGGGGCAAAGAAAAATGCTAAAGTCCCTGTACCATCCAAAATAATGAATAGTATGTATTCTCAAAAGAAATACCTTTGACACAACAGGATGTCCTTCATGAACTCAGGTAAATCTTTAGCCACTCAAAGTAAATATTAAGATGGAAAAGCCTAATGCTGGTTAATGTCAGTGTTATTTTTTCACCTTATATGGGTCACCTTCCAGCTCAACATTCTTCATAAGTTTAGCCAACTAAATGTGTACATAGCGGTTTCAATTTGAAAGACTAGAATTATAGCATCCATTTCAATTGAATGATGCTATTTCTAGGCTCTGGATGACAGCCATTACTAATACTACTTGGCTGTGGTGAGGCTAAAATGAATTCTATTAAAAGAAAAAATCCTAAGTAACAGATATGTTCACAAGTTGCTCTCCATTTAGCATTCAATCTGCTTAAAAATATGTGATTCCTTTAATCCAGAATTAATGTAAAATTATTGCATTTCAGCACAGTATCATGTGTTTTATTAAACTAAGCTGCTATGCCAAAAACGTCATATTATAATTTGGGGAAAGGCAATCATTTGGGCTTAGGGTAGTCTTTTACTCAGGAAAAAAAAAAAAAAAATGTTTGTTTCCTCAAACTCATTCCCAATGGAATTATCGTTATGTTTCAAGGTCACTTTCTGACATGCAGATACCTTGCTTGCCATTAAGAAGAGATGTAACAACACCAGCATAATCTTCTTCAGTGAGACCCTGTGTACTAGTCAGTTCCAGCTGCCACTGGGAAAGCCAGCATGGTCAGGCTCTGGTGAGGCCTTTCTTCCTGGCTTACAGATGGCCTCCTCTTCACTGTATCCTCACAAGGTGAGGGAAGAGAAGATTCTGTCTTTTCTTGTAAGAATACTAATCCAATCAGATCAGGGCTCTATAGTTATGTCCTCATTTAACCTTTATTTCTGTAAAGATCTTACCTTTTTTTTTTTATTATCAGATTCATCTGCAGACATAAAATAGCCAGAAACCATCCAAAAATATTTTTCCATAGTAGGAGCAACAAAATATGGTTCCTACCTTCAATTAACCCTCAACTACAGGACAATAAGAGTTTCCAATGTTTCAGAACGGAAAGGAATAAACCATAAACTGACATGCATTGAGCTCCTCCTATGTTCCCCAGTCTAAACTGAGTATTTTAACAACATTGTTTTACTTAATCTAATAAAATCTTGTGTTAGTAGACAATTCTCTGATATCTTTTATGATTGTGCACAATTTACATGCAAAGTCTGTCCCAGCTTTTATTCTAGAATTTCAAGTGAATGCCTTGAAAGATAAAGATGGTGTCTCCTTCCAGAGCAGAGGGCAGGATTTTTGTTTGTTTGGATGGTTGGGCTTTGTTCGTGCTTTTACTGTCCAGTATAATAAAGAGAATATCTTACTCTGGACAAAAGTCAGGTGGGTTTGATTGTAATTCATTATAAAGAGATGTGAATTCTTTTTTTAAGCTTGAGATACCTGAGCTGTGTTTCAAACCCACTTAGTACACAGCACTTGCCTGGGGTGTTCACCATCACAGATCACACTTGGGTGGCAATTGGAACCAACTGGGACATGAAACTCAGGCTACTTGACATGTTCTTAGTTGCTGACCCAGGAATCTTTTGTCTCTTGCCTGCATCCATGAAACTGCACCAGGCTAATTTATCAGCTTGCAAAGAGGATAAAATCTCAGACCCCTTCTGAAAGACACTAGGAATGTGGGACCAGAATAAGGCAAGAGAGGCACCTCTTGATCACTGTGGGGATCCTGCTGAGGCCTTCTCTGCAGGTACCCTCTTACTCCAGTCCTGACCTCACTGCACACCTTGGATATACTAAGTGTCATTACCCATTTCATGGATGAATGCTTTTCAAATGTGTTCAATTCTTAAACTGATATATAAAATATATAATCATCATTTAAAACATAATGTTTCAAAGAATATATACATTGTGAAATGGTTAAATCAACTATTTAACAAATATACTATTTGGCTGCTCAGGTTTTATTGTTTTTTCAGTCCAGTACAATAAAGATAATATCTTACTCTGAGGCAAAGGTCAGGCAGATTCTCCTGTACTCCCCTGTAAAAGATCTGGATTTTTTTTTAATTATTTTTGTGTGTGCAGTTACTATTTTTGTGGTGAGAACACTTAATTTTCTCTCCTTTAGCATTCTTCTAGAATACAATATGTAACAATTAACTATAGTCACCATGCTATACAGTACATCTCATGAACTTAGTTTTTCTAAATATGAGTATACAGATGAATTTATAGGTGATGTGGTTAGCCCAAGATCTGTCTCCATTCAAATCATATTTTGCATTGTGTATAGATATTCCTGCATAAGGTGTTTACAAGTAGAAAGGATCTGAATTGGCAATGACACTCCAAAATTATTACAGAAAACCAGAGTTACCTGAAAAAATAATAAACCAAGCTTCTGAGTTGTTTGGTGGAAACTGGCCATTGTCATCTCTGATACCATTTTGATTTTGGAGTTTGGAATGCACAGTCCCTATGGTACCACAAACAAATAGCCGTGTGCTGGGCTCTGCTGCATGGTGACACTAATGTATTTCCTGGCCTTCACAGGGAAGACACCAGAACTCCCACTGGAGTTTTCCACATTGAAGAGGTATCCACACTATACAAAATTGGTTTCTATGAAAGAATAACTCAGTCTGAACTAAAATGCTTTGCAGACCATGAAGGAAAGAGGCAGAGCTGTAAACACTAATGGGCCTTGTAAACAGTGCCTTCAGACATTATATCCAACCACTGTGGCAGATGAGTCACTTTTTTTTTTTTTTTTTTTTTTTTTTTTTTGTCTTTAGTGTCAGATGCAAGCACAGAAAATACACATCACTGGCAGCTTCGCTGAAAGCTGATGATAAATTTTATGGAATATAAGAGAAAAGGAGATGTCTAGGAGACTTAAAATGATGCTTTCATTCCTATTAAAGTTTTTTTTTTTTATTTAAGTTCTCTTAAATGAGGTACTTAACTCTTTATGATAAAGGGTAATTTGAGAATGTTTAATTGAAAAACCTGAATTACATTAATAGATATTAACCCTAGATGCTGATGTTGACCTATAAGATAATACAGACGGATAAGAATAAAAGGGGGGGCTGGGGTTGTGGTTCAGCGGTAGAGCGCTCGCCTAGCACGTGCGTGGCCCGGGTTCGATCCTCAGCACCACATAAAAATAAAGGCATTGTGTACAACTAAAAGTAAATAAATAAATATTTTTTAAAAAGAATAAAAGGGCAAATAAAGTCAAATTTAAAGTTCATATTTATCTTGGAAATTTAAAAAAATTAAGATATGCAGTAATATTTAGAACTTCTAAAATATCAGTCTTTAACAATGAAAATTATTCTATACTTAACTTTGGTTAGATGACATAGGCATGAAGGAGGCAAGATCCATACACATGATACAACCATTCACATGTAAATATAAACATATAAATAGAGATAAATACATGCATATCTATACATACCTGTATATAGGTATTATTACTGGACTAGAGTAAGTGCTATTAAGGCAGCATTCTGTTAAGAAGGCTACTTATTTTGATTGTCTGTCTCAGCGGGACTCCATATCTTTACTGACATCATCAGGTAAAAATCCTTTCAGTACTATTGTATTTGTAAGCATCTAAAGGTACCTATGAAATTACCCAGATGGGTTCTTTTAGTTTCAGGTTCCTCCTGATAAATATAATGGAAAAGAATACCTTCACGTTATTGTAGGTTAACTAAAATTATGCGAACAAAGTGTTTAACATGCACCTAGTTTTTGAATGGGGGGGCTATATTATTTATCATGCGTATCATAGGAAATATACTTCCTCCTCACAGAGGCTTGGTGTATACCATGCCATGTATGATGCTAAGGCTCTGAGTTTCAGTTCTTCCCTTTTGATCTCTGGGCTCTTACAGTCTTCTGAGTTCCTCACAAGGTTCTTACTCCACCATCCATGGGGGTCAGATGCCTTCCTGCATTAGGGCTGAGAATTCTCAGATGTTATCTGCAATATCTCAAAAGTTCACATTTCAATATCCAAGTCTTTGTCTACATGGTAAATGATCTTCAACCTCTCCTCCAAAGTGCTCTTCTGAATGCCTGCCAAAGATTACTCATGTCCCAGAAAATGGCTTCTCCCACAGCTTCCTGTTCCTCTCTGAGGGATCTGAGCCTGACACCTCTCCCTGCTGCCAGATTTGTGTCCTGAGCTCTGCTCAGCTGCAGGGATGGAGGGAACCTGATTCCATGACATTTCTGGTTGGAAGAGTCACCCCTGAGTTTGGTCATGGCTGAAAAGAATCTCTTTTTTTTTGTGACAAGTCAGTCATGATGCTGCCTATCTAGCTCCCCAGAACATCAACCTAGGGACAGCAGCCAAGAGATCTCACTTTTCATGAATGTCATTCCTGATATTTTGTGCACTGCAAAATACAAACATACTCTAAAAGTGTCATTATTACAAACACTATGGTATCCCCTTCTTTCTCTTCCCCCATACACAGCATACACTTTTACAGCACTTTCTATACACCAGCCATTGTTCTAAGCACCTTATATATAATAACTTACTTAATCTTTGACAGCAAGAGGATAAGATTAAAAATTAGTTTCATTGCCATTTTATAGATAAGGAATCTTAGGCACAAAGGAGTTGAATTGATTACCCAAGATGTAGCTAGCGAGCTGAGAACGGATTCTAATGCTCTGTTTCCTTCCAAATGGTACTGTAAACCCATATTTATATGATCATTATAAATACAACTTAATAAAGCCATTCTCTTGCTTTGAAATTATAATCATTGGCACATAGATATTTATACCCATAAGAAGAGAAAAGCCAAAATTTGTAAAAAAAAAAAAATACTTTGGATATAACAGTAGAATTAACTAACTGGAAATAAACCTCAGTTGTCTTACAGCAGCTTTCCTAAAACAAGAATTAATAAATGATGAAAATATTACAAAACCAGACCTGAAGTACATTTTATGCTTTCTCTTTGCAGAAGTAGAAAATACCAGATAAGTAACTATTTCATGAAATATTCTTGGGAGAATTGTGAGTACCTTCAGAAATTACTGCAACATAAGTCAGCTTGGAATATCTTGATTAATACTGCCATCTAATGCCCAATGGAGAAATCCGAATTTAGTTCACACTGAATATGTCCTAGCACTGTCCTCCATCATTACTCAGAGATGGCAGTAGGAACTGTTATCAACTAAGACCCTATAACTGCATCAATCACTTGCAGATAAATTTTAGAAAACAAGAGACCTAGGCTCTTTAACAATACAGTCTAGCTTCAGACAACTTCAGTTGTAGGGCAATGTGGTATATGGTCATAAAAAAGAATTTCATGGGAACTTCCCATGTCAAATAAAACAAACATCACAAAGCAGTGACAGTAAAACCCTAATCTTAGAGTCAGTATTTAATCTGGTCTCTATTTAAATCTCTTCATATTTTTCAGATTTTTTTTTCCTCTCTAGCTTCTTCTTGAAAAGTATATTGATAAAACCTGTCTTCTCTTGGTCTTAGCAACACACCAAAACAAAATGCAGAAACTAATGAAAGCTGAAAATGTAGATAGGGCCCGGCATTCAACAAATAAAGAAAGGTACAACTTATTTTCACATTCACATATATGTGTTAATGTAAATGCAAATTTTCAAATTTAACTATCTTAGATTATTTCTTGATACTCAATTGAAAATTATTTCCTGGTACAAGTGGACAAGTTTACCATGGATTGACAAATTTTAGCTAACTAGATATAAAAAGAAAGGAAAGGTTATTTATTGTAGTCTATATACTAGTAATTTAAAGAACCTTAACTCTCCAGAGATTTTATGTTAAACATTACACTTAAAATAGTCTATGTATTATTACATTCTCAAAATCCAAGTGTTGGCTACAGGTTGAGTATCCTTTACCTGAAATGCTTGGAATGAAACTTGTTTCAGATTTTAGGATTTTTGGATCTTGGAATATGTGCATATAATGAGATATCTTGGGGCTGGGACACAAAGCTAAATGAAAATTCAATGTTTCACACATACCTTATACACATAGACTGAATGTAATTTTATACAATATTTTCAATAATTCTGCATGTAAAACAAAGTTTCATGATGTGGAACTTTCCACTGTGGCATTGTATTGGCACCCAAAATATTTTGAATTTTAGAGCATATTGGACTTTGGATTTTTGGAGTAAAGCTGCTCAAGCTGTAACAGTATCATTGTAATGTATGTAGTATTCTGTTAATTATATCCTCATTTTTGTCAACATGGTTGAGCAATTGTTCAATAACTATTGCTATAATAACCACATATATTTTATACCTAGAAATTCATGATCTAAAACTCGTCTGATCACTCAACTTCCCCAAAGTAAGAATGCTTCAGTTGGCACAGCTAGACCACAAGTAGACCATCAGTTAATCAGCTTCACAAGTACAATTCCCACACCATAAATGGGCCTAAGACATGGATCCACCAGAGCCCCTGTGGCATGTGGAAAGACAATTTGAGCAGGACATAGGGTAGAGTTTCAGGGTCAGGACAGAGGATCTTTAGGTGGGAGGTGAATTTGCCATAGCTTATCCACCTATCATCTTCCCTTCCCCCTTGCCTTAACTCTGATTTGCTTGTTGCCCTGACAAAAGGTGTGGTAACTCTTGAGAGGCAGAAAATCAGTTAGGACAAGAGATACCAACTAATTCCATCTTATGATATTTACATAATCAAAGGATGTGAAAACAGGAAAAGATGGTACCTATGCAATTTTGTGAGTTTTTGTTTTTTTTTAGGAGTTGATTTATTGTTAAAATGATTCTGAACACTGATAAAAAAAAAAATACTGCCGAATTTGTAAGAGCTATTTTCAGAATAGCAAGTGGTTTCAGTCCATTCAACTTCTACTATTCAAATCAGTTTGTGGTTGGCAAAGCCGAAATCACTTGCTGGGGTATTTGGAATTGAACACAAAGAAAAGGAAATAGCTTGACCTGACATTAATTAATATAATGTTGCTAGAAGCAATTTAGCTTGCTAGTTGCAAGACCAAAATTCTTTGAGATTTAACCTTCTGGTATGAAGTACTTCTAAGCAATTTTCAGCCACTCCATGTGGAATTCTTAAAATGCAGAACTAACATTATTATAATAATGGCTATGAACCAAGGACGAAAAAGAGGCAGACATTCATCCTGACAGAGATAAATAAAAGGCAAAGTAAATTACTGTATTAGCTGGATACTTGTTATACATGAACTAAACCAGCTCACTTATATTTATACACAAAGCATAATGGAAAAGGAAAGACAACTGTACTGGAATCCATTCAAATGAGCACACTAGTAGTTACCAGGGAAAAATGATTTTGATTGTATCGTTAAATTTAAAACATTCATTTTAGGCATTGAACACAGCCCTCAAGTGGGCCTTTTATCACAGGCTTAATGTGAAGAGTGCAAGAAAAAACTTGCAAGCTAATGTTTTTAGCATCTAAGACTCTCTTCACTTGCGGTTAAAATATTGAAAATACACACTCAGGAAAAAAATATCAGCATCGCATTCCTTGATACAGCTCCAAACTTAATGTGAACATAAATTAAAACAGGGGGGAAAGAAAGCTCCATTGATCTTAAGAGATTAATACCAATAAATTTTATTTTACAATTTAAAAACGACTATGTAGACATAAGAAAGCATAAAGGAAGAGGGTTTTCTCTCTGCTCAGGTTTATGAATTTCCTTGGCCATCTGGGTCTGGGAAAAAGTCTGCTCCCTGAATCATTCACCATGAACTGAAATATACATACATTATATTGAGCAATAATTACCCATGTTTTGATAAAATTACTTGTTACTTTATTGTCCTGATTTTTTCTGTCCTAAGAAAAAGAAGTACTCACCCAATAATTAAGGTGGACCATTTTGTGCAGTGATTCTAATTTTTCCAGTAGGTGCTGTTGTGTTTTTGATACATACCCCTTAGAGAATCTGATGCTCTCCCCTACAGTATTATTATAGCATTTACTTTACCACTATCTACGCATCATGTACCCATCATGGTAGATAACAAAAATAATCACATATGTTTTTAGTCTGTCCCATTAAGAGGTGAAGTCTATTTGTCCATTTCATGAATCTGATCATCCTTGTGATTTCCTTTAACCAACAGAGACCTTGTGCCATCCCAAGCTCAGGTCTCAAGAAGCCTTGCCTCTTCTGCTCCTGCTTTGGGAATTCTTCAACCTGCAGGCAAGCTTGAGCCATCTTTATGGGTCAAGGGTCTGAAAAGAATCAGATAGTAAGTATTTTAGGCTTTGGGAGCTATATAGCCTCTGGCAGAACTGTTCAACTCTGCCTTCTTAGTGATAAAGCAAATATAGACAAAAACATAAACAAATGTACTCCAAGAAAATTTATTTCCGAAACTATCAACAAACTGGCTTTATTCCATGGGACATACTTTGTAGATCTCCATGACACAAGATAAGAAATGATCTGATGTGAGACCACAGCTATTCCAACTGTCCTTTCATCCCCACTGAGGACCCAGATGTGTAAGCAAGCCCAGCTTAGAAAAACTGAAACTTCTAAGATGTGAAGGATTGTCCAGCTGAGGACAATTGCCGGCCCACCAAATGGCCAGCCTGAAGAAAACAGAAAAGAAGACATGGCTTTTCAGTCTCTAAGTGGCTTATCATGCTGCAAACCTTAAAAGCTAAACAATACACACATTCCAAGCTTCTTTACCAGTCTGAGGCACCCATTCCCCAGATGCTGTGAGGCTGCTGAGGGACCAGAACATCATCCTCTTCCTGAGAATTGCCTTACCTAGAAAATTATACTCTGCCCCTACAGAAGCCCATAGTAGATGATTGAAAGTGAGCAAACAGGTCAAATCCCCACCTCAAAATGGGACCAACTCTAGTATAATTCATGCTCTACAGGTCCCCACCAGGAGGTTAGTTTCCATCAGAAATCTTGTAACAATTACTTAGCCTTCTTCCCTGATCCATTTTCTATCCTTCACTTCCCATCTGCAATGTCTTCTGCAATAAAACCATTTGCACAAAAATCCCATCTCCAGTTCCTGCTTTTAGGAAACCTGGATAAGATAGTTTCTAAGATTTATTTTGTCACTCGGGGCCCAATTTGAGATAAAAGACTAAAATGCAAATGTACAGAACAATGTAATAAGCAAAAAGGGTGCATTAAACTCAGCTTAAGGAGAAGCAAGAAGAATGTGACCTACTATCTCAAATCCCCTGTATCGATCTAGAAGTATTAGGAGGACAGGGGAAACTGAAAGTAGAATTTCTTGGAATAAAATTAAAAACTGATAATTTTATCCCACTTAATATCATTTTATTGAAGTTTGTTACATCAACTAAATTTTTGACAGGTATTTATCATATTGCTAAAAACCTATTCCACTGGACATAGCCATGCTATTAGATAATGTTAGTTCTAAATCTTGTCTTGCTTTTCTTCTTTGCTTCTTCACTAACTGAAACCAACCGATCCACCCACCACATCATGCAGAAATTGAGACTACTAATGATTTCATGCCCATAAATTACATTTAAATTACCAGATGAACAGTAATTTATAAACATAATATATCTATCATTATTATTCAAATTGCATTCCGAGTATTTTGAATAACAACAACAACTAAGTAAAGGAAAAGAGATATTGCCACCAGCAGGTTCCCTGCAAACTGGGAATTGGGTAGCTGGCTAAAGGAGAGATCTGAAGGAAATCTTAAGAAAAAGTAATGACAGCAGCAGGGTTCCCCTTTCAAAAGGAGAGAAATAAGGAAGTGTCGGAGAGGAAGCATTAATAACTAGCAGAGTGGAGTATGTGGAAAGAATCTCTAAGTGATATGAGAAACAGAAAGACAGAAGCCTAAATCTACAGGATGGGAAGGGAAAATACAGGGGAAATGCATTTATTCGGACAGATGAAATGCTTCTTCCATGTTGTTACATATGCTAGAAAATGAAAAACTCAGAAAAAGAGTACAGTGAAAAATGAAACCAGGGCTACTTACAAACACCCACTAGACTTATACACTCTTAATTTCTTAGTTAAAAAATAAAGACTTACAACAGTAGTTTAAGTTTTCATTTCCATCATTTCTATCATTGCATTTTTTCTTAGTGATAATGACTATTCAAAATAATTCTGTTATACTTGCTTTCTTTAAAAAAAGAGAAAAGAGGGAGAGAGCACCTCAAATTATAGGCTTGTTTTGAAACCATTCAAAATTCTCTGTTTCCTCATCTGTAAATGAGTGAATCAGGCTATGTTTCAATATTCAATAATTCTTGGGAGAAAAAAAACTGAGTTTTTATTCCATGAATACTAACAGAAGGAAACATCCTAAATGGCATTTTAAAGTCAAATTGCTGTTTGTAACCTTAGAATACCACTTAGAAAAGCAATACTTTCTGCATTGCCTCAAATCATACACCAAAAGTACTCAGAAAAGCTAATTTGGTACAGCTGGGAAGAAATCTAAAGATGTATGTTAATCTAATGACTGTTTAGTGTAGGAAATTATAGCTTAAATAATGTATATGAATTTGGATGTTCATTAAGATTTTACCACATTTCAAAATGAGTTATTTTAAATTAAGAACTAAAAATAGCGGCATTTTTCTTCCCAGAAACTATAAGTAAATGGCAAAGCATAATCAATGCACACATTATTTCATTTTAGGGCTTAAGCAAACCAAGAGTTACAGAGACTAATAAAGATATATTGGGCTCAATGTATGTAGATATCTGCAGGGAATACCAGATTGAAAAAGGAATTCACTGGGTACATTTAAAATTAGCAGGAAAGTTTAGAGTTTTGTGGATGGGCTTGAGTTAATCATAATCAAGTAAAGGAGGAAAGGGGAGAGAGTTAAAGATGGCCACAGATAATTAGGGAGCAACATCCCCAAAGAGGTAGAAGCCATCGGGGCCATAGTCATATGGAAGGAAATTGTTCTGAAAATGCAGAAAAACAATTGTTCCTCCTACAGAGGGGAAACGAAAGAGAGAGCAAAAGTTACTAATTGCTCCTTGACAAAACACTTGCTTTGCCAGTTCTGGTGTTTTTGTTTTGTTCTATACCATTCCTTCTTGCCACCAAGATGTAGAAGTGCATTCTGACTTCATGTCCTTCCAAGTCCCTATCTCTGTGCCCAACCTATATGCATTGTGACAACCATTCTCTGGGTTGGTTCTAATTCTCTAGTTGTAATTGTACTCTAGTTGCAATTGATGTCCTTATGAAACTGAAGTTGCAGTAGAATATACATTCTTCCACAAAGCAGCTAATAATAATTTCAAAATAAAATAATATGGAAACAAAAGGTTAACTAATAAATAAGTTTGTACTATTACTCATAATTTTGTATTTAAATTTTAGTGAACATTTTTCTAATGAAAAGAACATGGTTTAATTAGACACTGTTATCTTTCTAATTTTACTAGCAATTCTAAAAAGAAAATGAAAGACGTTGCCTGAAAAAACAAAGGTCATTTAATTTCCTTTACATTGTTAAGTAATCTTTTTTTAATATTTTAATGAGCAATAACATTCACATCTAAATTTATGTAGATTCTCTCTACTTTAATCACCTTATCTTATTAAACATATTCTAATTACTGATGTTAAATATAAAAGTGAACCACAGATGACCTAAAAATTACTTCTTAAAAATAATATGCAATTTTAAATTCAAACATTATGAATGTGAAAGAAACCTGATAGAATCCCTGATTTTCATGGCACAGAGTAATATCTCTATGCGATTTTTGCAATGAAATATTTATACATGTACGTAATGTTATATATACATGAAATATAATAAATATGATAACACACATGTATCCTACTTTCACTATTTTTATTTAACAATGATCAATCATTCATTTAATTATCCTATATTGAGTACCTATAATATATAAGGTGCTGTTCTAGGGTGTTTTGACATCCATATTATGTCAAAGTCTGTTTTACATGAACTTCTGATGAGGAAAAAAAAAGACCTAACATTTTGTATGTGCATGGCATGTATATGTGGGTCCTTTATGGGTTTTGACTCCAGATTGACCTGGTTTTAAGTAACAGTTTTGCCAATTACTAGATATGTGATGTATATAAGCTACTTTTCAAGCCTCACTTTTTCTCATCTGTGCAGTAGAAACAACCATATAGTTTTTTTAAGGCGGTTGTTGCTTAATAATTACATCTTATTGAATCTCACTGCTGCAATTCAGGAAAGATCATGCAGAGTGACACTGTATTGGTTTTCTGTTGCTACAGTAACAAATTACCACAAATTTAGCCACTTAAACAACACAAGTTTATTATCTCACAGTTCTATAGATCATAAATCCACCACAGGTTTCACCAAGTTAAAACCAAAAAGGCAGCATTCCTTTCCATTAGCTCTAGGGGAAAATCTGTTCCTTTGCCTTTCAGCTTTTGGAGAACACCAACATTCCTTGGTTCTTGGCACCTTTAATCTGTCTTCAAAGGTAGCAATAATGGATTGAGCCCTCACATCATGTCACTATGATTATTGCCAGGAAAAGTTCTCTACTTTTGAGGACTCATGGGATTAAATTGGACCCACAAAGATAATCCAGGATAATCATCCCATTTCAAGGTCTATAACATTAGTGATATCCGTAAAGTCTTTTTGCCATGTAAGGAAACATAGTCACAGGTTACAGGGATTAAGGCATGCACATCTTTAAAGAACTTTTATTCTGCCTATTAAAGGTGCTATGGAAACAATTGGAAGGTCCCTGTATTGTGGCACAAGTGGCAGGAACTGAGATATAGTTGCAGCTGCTGTTTGTATGGAATCTCCCTGGAAACATGCAAATTGATCCTAAAGAAAATTCAATTCTTCCTCTATTCACATGAAATTATGCTTAGAATAAATTCTGTGAATTTAGAAGCAATCATACACTATGTAACTTTTCTAAGAAAATACTACACAAATAGTATGCGAGAGTCAGAGTGAAAATAAATTCATTTATGTTGAAATCCTTGAACTCTCTGAAAACACCTTCACATCACTAATCAATACACCCCATGCCATAACTACCTGTAGCTTTACTGCTTAACAACATTATGTATTCTGTGATTGTCACACTGTATGTTCTTCTGAACATTCAGAGCAAGATGACACAAGTGTTTGGGCAGCTTTATCTGGAGAAAGCAAGTGGGTGATTCTAAGTGGTTCTACCTTAATTCAGTTTTGCCATCATCTCTTATTTTCTGTCTAATGAACAAAGATGCAATAAACAATTCAAGTAAATCACTTGGCCACTATATTTAATTCCTTTAAATAAATTTATCTTGTAAAGGAAATGATACATTTGCTATTTTTTAAAAATATTTTTTAGTTGTAGGTGGACACAGTACCTTTTTTTTTTAATGTGGTGCTGAGGTTCGAACCCAGGGCCTCACACATGCAAGACGAGTGCTCTACTGCTGAGCCATAGCCCCAGCCCCATATATTTTCTATATTAATAAGCAATGAAATAGAGTGGGCACTTTGTTTTACCAGGTCTTAAAATCAAAAAATTAATGCAACTTCAATAGAGTTTACAAATATCGTGGCATATGGTATATCTACAAAGTTCTGAAACTAAGTTAGGTACCAGATCCTCAACAGATAAAATATAAATATTCACTTCACTCAGGCTAAACTAGATTCAATGTAAAGTCAGAGATTCTGCCATACAAATCCTTCATTTAAGCAATAAGTTAAGTGAATTCCTAAAGATTTAAATGCTACTGGTTCCACCTTTGATACATAATCCACCTTCTTATCCCCTGAGGTAGAATTCATTAGCAAGATTGGGGTTTTGAGATTAGTGGGGTCAGGGCACTTAGCAGCACACTGACTCCAATTTTCCTGGTAATTCAAGAGAGAAAGGTGGAACAGAAGATACCAAGCACATTAATATTACTAGAGAAGCAATCACAGAAATGGCTGGAGCTCCCTTGTCAAACACATCAGGGCTTTCATTTCAGTCCAGCATGATGTTGGCTTGTGAGCTTTAGCAAAATGCTTAAATCTTCTAAGTCTCAGATGCTTAATTAAGACAACAAGGCATAGATAACAAGAACCCAGACTTCTGGCTTCAGAATCACATGGGTTGGAATCCTGGCTCTGCCATCTTCAAGCTGAGAAATCTTGAGCTCACCACATGCTCTCATTAATTTCATTAATATGAAAATGACAACACTTGTTTCCAAGGTTTTGTACAAAGAGTGGATGGGGTAGTAGTAGCGCACTCAGGATTGTGTCTGAATAACAAGAAGTGTGCAAGGAATGGTAACAAATATTATTACAAGTTGATTTGCAAGTGTATTGTGAAGATTCATAATAAAAGCAAACCAATCTCCTTGTCAATGAAAATTTCCTTGACCTAAATAGTTGTGTCCCCTCAAAATTCATATGTTGACATATGAACACAAGGTGATGGTATTGAGAGGTGGGGCTTTATGGAGGTGATTACACATCTTGAAAGTGGAGGCCTCCTGATTGGAATTGGTGCCCTCATAAAAGAGGGCTGAGAGAGAGCCCCTTGCCTCTCCCAGCATGTGAGGACACAGCCAGAAGCAATATCTATGAATGAGAAAGAAGGCCCTCCACAGAAACCATACCTGCCAGCTCCTTGATCCTAGACTCCTCAGGCTCCAGACTGTGAGGAATGAGTGTCTATTGTTTCAAATCTACCCAGTTTATGGCATTTTGTTATGGAAGCCCCTGTGGACTAAGCAGCAATGATATGCATTTCTATATCTTCATAACAATTTATATTTTTGAAGTTTTTATAACTATAGACCCTACCTTATGCTCTGGTTATGTGGTTAATTTTTCTCCATTTCTCAAAGTGGGAATTTGACTTTGGAAAAGTGCAAATGGTTTGGGATTATATATTAAAGTGGGAATGGGGAATTAATTCAAATCCCATGACCCCTGGCTCTCTACTTACTGCTTTACCTGTTAAATTATGTCACCTTGGCAGTTTAACAGTACACCGGAAACATTTTCAAGGAAGAATATTTATGTACACAACTCTTGGCACCATAAATATTTGTCTGAATTTATCCTGCTCCAGGCCAATCAACACCTTGTGAAACTTGTGATTTAAAAGGCTTAGATTTTTATTCATGCAATGTTAATATAATGGAAAACAATTCAGTATCTCTACCAGGAGTGATTTTACAGGCATTAGCAGGTGGCAGACTACATAAACTTTGCCTTTCTTGACATTTTTAAAGAACTAATATAGTTTTAAAGCATGTGCATTTCTGTATTACTTAAATAGTGAAACTATTAATGACATATAGGCTTGTAAGAAATGTGAATCTGAAGCATTTTGTTTACATTGAGAGAAGGATGTATAAACATTGATAAATGCTAATGGGAGTTATTGACACACATTCCTTTCACAGCAATGGAAGAACATTCTGTACAATTCCAAATACCCCTTTTAACCTTGTGAAAAATGAATAAGAAATTGGAGTGTGTAGCACACTAAAGCATAATAAGAGCAGAAATAAATGAGCTTATTTCAGTTCATTCTCAGGCTAAATAGTAAGAAATAATTTCAAACGAGTGCATTTCACAAAGACTTATACATTCGTGGTTTTTTTTTCCTTCTGGCCTAGTCAATAGAGAATGCCCTTAATTACTTGCTACTCATTCCCCCATAACAACTGTCTGGCTTTATGCCTTATCTGATGTGCTTTTGTAATGTCATATTGAATTAGAAATATAATTAGCAAGTATACTCTTAATTTATTCCAGGAGTATGTATTTAGCACCAAATAACATTTACAATAATAAACAAGATAGCTGTCTCTGCTCTTCAATAGCTTAAAAACCAGTAAAGAACCCAGAAACTAGGCAGAAAGTTTCAATAAAGTGTGATAAATGTGATGGTTTAGATATTAGGTATCCCTAAAAAGCTCATGTCTGAGACAATGCAAGAAGGTTTAGAGGTTGAATGATTGGGTTATAAGAGCCTTAACCCAATAAGTCTCCTAATAGGGGTTAACTGAGTGATGACTGACGCAGGTAGGGTTGGCTGGAGGAGGTAGGTCCCTAGGGGTGTGTCTTTGGGGTATATATTTTGTATCTGGTAAGTGGAATCTCTGTCTACATCCTGGTGCGATGTTCCAGCTGCTTTCCTCTGCTACACTCTTCCTCCTTGGGCCCTGAGGAGTGGAGTTGGCCATCTATGGACTGAGACCACTGAAACCCTGAGGCCCCAAATAAACTTTTCCTCCTCTAATTGTTCTTGTCAGGTCTTTGGTCACAGCAACAATAAAGCTGACTAAAACAATAGCTAAGGCATAAAGTGTGAAAAGGGGTAAGACTCAAATCAGATGGATGTTCTGAAAACACCTGGAAGCAAATATAACCAAATAACTAAAGATTCAAGTGCAAGTCATAGAATAGTTGCTTAGCTGGACGTTATATTCAGTACCTGGTGTCTAGGGAATTCATTTCAATTGGGGAGACACAGCTTAAAGCTCCACTCTCCCTCTCTCCAGAACCAAATTGTCTCCTAGACATCTTTTTGGATAGCTACCCATAGCTAAAACTTATTATATACAGTACTTGTCCTTGTCTCCTCTCTCCAATCTGGATCCTTGCCTTCTGCATCTATTAGCACCTGCTCCCAAGCCATCTAGTCACTAGGTGAGAATCAGAAGTGGCAAGTGGCATGCTTAGGGGCAGTTTCTTCACCTCTTGCTCCAAAAGCACAGAAGAGTGTTTGGGAAGGTAAGTAGTAAGGAGATAGGATTTAGTCCACAATGGTTTTGAGTGACAGGCCAAATATTATACTTTAGGCAGTTTTGTCATTAAGTTACTGCCAGCATTGCCTTGTCATGTGGGTAAGGGAAAAAAATATATTTATAAAATTCTCAGGGAATTACTATTAGTGATATGCACTGATTGGTTTAACTATTTGGCTAGGAAACATCATCAAGGAGAATTTTTTCTTAAATCATAAACTACATTCTAAAACTAAACATTAATGGGAAGAAATCATTTAAATAAACAAAGGTGTGTATACTAAATTCTAAAGCCACATATAGAAAGCTGTGCAACTTTTTAAAATAAGCATATCAGATAATGCATATAAAATTGTGTCTCTTGAAAGTGGCCATTTTAGTGGCCCACAGAGATAAATGCTTAGAATCAAAGCTGCCTGTATTAGATGGAACTTCCCTGACATTGTACCATTTTCCTACCATGAGGCCTTGGGCCAGTAATTTAACCTGAATCTTAATTTTCACACTCAAAAAATGTACATAAGTTCAAATTTTCAGAGTTTTTGCGATAGTTAAAATATGTAACTAAAACTGAACACACAGTAAAGATTCAATAAATTATAACTAAAAATATGGTTTCTTCAGAAAAAAGCAAGGAGAAAAATAGAATTTGGGCTGAGATGAGGTCATTTCAAAGCTTCATCTGGACTTTTGAGGAAGAAGCTATTAATAGCTATAGGACAAATACTGACAAAATGGTGGAATAAAATGAGCTAAAAATTATCCAGAAACAAACACCTAGAAATGCTATATAAAATTTACCTAAATCCAGCCAGCCAGGCATGGTGGTGCACGCCTGTAATCCCAGGGACTGGAGAGGCTGAAGCAGGAGGATCCTAGATTCAAAACCAGCCTCAGCAAAAGCAAGGTGCTAAGCAATTCAGTGAGACCCTGTCTCTAAATAAAATACAAAATAGGGCTGGGGATGTGGCTCAGTGGTCAAGTGCCCCTGAGTTCTATCCCTAGTACCAAAAAAAAAAAAAAAAAAAAGAAAAAAAATTACTTAAATCCATAGTTGAAAGTCCAAAAGAGGGAAGTTATAAACAAAAGAGTGTCAACAACTAACGATGCAGATGAACATACTGATGGGTAATTTTCCCCTTGCTTGGGATGATATGGGGACAGTTTTCGTATATTTAGGACATGAGGTTAAATACAATGAGAGACAAGAAATGAGGCCCATTTAGCTAGAACTAAAATTCCTGCATAATCTGAGACCTCAAAATATCGCAGGAATTTTTATCTCTGCCATGGGTTTTTGTGGGAAAAAAAGGCAATAAATCTTTGAAAATCACCTCAGATGCATTGTTTTGTTTTTTTTTTTTTTTAATTTGTTTTAGTTGCACACAATGCCTTTATTTTTATTTATTTATTTATTTGTTTATTTATTTATTTATGGTACTAGGGATTGAACTTAGGGGCATTTGACCACTGGGCCACATCCCCAGCCCCTTTTTGTACTTTATTAAATAGAGACAGGGTCTCACTGAGTTGCTAAGTGCCTCACCATTGCTGAGGCCGCATTGAATTCACCATCCTCCTGCCTCAGCCTCCCAAGTACTGGGATTACAGGCGTGCGCCACCATACCTGGCTCACAATACCTTTATTTTTACATGGTGCTGAGGATGGAACTGGGCAGCGCACGTGCTAGGCGAGCATTCTACCGCTGAGCCACAACCCCAGCCCTGAGATGCGCTTTTGATTCAAAATTCTTCTACCCATTTTGTTTAGGAATTTCCAAACCAACAAATTAGTAAAACCAATAACAAAATAATCCTGGACAGGGATGACTTGTTGGGTGTCTGATAAAAGCAAAATCCAAGCTGCCTTAGACAGCAGGGCTTCAATGTATTCTCCCCTACTCTTGCACGTACCTGTGCAAGCACACTGAGGTTAGGATGCTAAAATGTATTTACAGTTGCTTTTGGATATTCTTCAACGAGCAATGCTCAGCAGCCACAGTGACCAAAAGGTTCAGAACCCCACAAACTTTATATAGTAGGAGGATCTGGTGAGTCATTTAGAAACAAGGAAGTTTAAAATTATTAAAAGAGAAATCAACCTTAAGAAAGTAATAAGGCAATGTAAAGTTGAGAATATTTCAAAAAGAACAATTAAAACTTCTAAAATTGGAAAATACAATCATGAAAATTAAATCTTAATAGGCAGATTGTAGATAAAACACAACATGTCACAATTAATGCACTGAAGGAGCAGATCTGAGGAAATTGCCTAGAATATATCACAGGGAGATTAAAATGTAAGGAAAATGAAAGACAATTTAAAAGCTCAAGAAGACAAAATGAGATAATTCAATATAGAGTGCATTAAAAATGAGTTCTAAAGGATGATAAAAAATATAAAAAGAATATAGAAGTATTACTCAGAAAGAGCTGAGAACAATCTTGAATTGATAAAAGAATAAAACTCTCATTCATGATTCAGAAAGCAAAAGAACCTGCCAAGATCAATGTATGGATGGATAGTTAATGGTAGACAGATAATTAATTAACTAGGTAGAATGATGGGAAGATAGGTATACAGAGAGGCAGCCAGATAGTGAAATTGTAGGGTAATAGTCACAGATAAGGCATTTAAAACAACTAGGAAAAAAAGAAAAGAGATTACTGACAGGGTATAAACAACCAGACTGACAGCAAATTTCTAAATAACAAAAGATAAGATGTTAACTTTAAAAGCTAGGAGGAATTAAACTGTTACCCTAGATTTCTCTTCTTTTCATAAGGCAAATAGCTGTGTCTGGTATTGAAAATATGAAGTATATATTACCTTCATTTGGGGGGGGGCAATTTTAAAGACAGAATATAACCTTATTTGACTACATTGCTTTACCTACCATCCTTCTAAAGGGAAAACAACATAACAAAAATATAAAACAAGATCCCTTGCAGATCTAGGATTCAGTAATTTGGGGATTTATATTTCTTTTCTTTTTTGGTACCGGGGATTGAACTCAGGGGCACTCAACCACTGGGCCACATTTGCCCCAGCCCTTTTTTTTTTTTTTTTTTTTTTTTTTGTATTTTATTAGAGACAGGGTCTCACTGAGTTGCTAAGTGCCTCACCATTGCTGAGGCTGGCTTTGAACTCGTGATCCTTCTGCCTCAACCTCCTAAGTGCTGGGATTACAGGCGTGCGCCACCACGCCCGGCAGGATTTATATTTCAATACTTCATATTTAAAGGTGTTGATTTCAAGAATGAATTGTAGTCTTTTCAACCCTGTATCCCTCAAATCAAATAAGGAAAAACTAAAATTAACAATTAGTACAAGATCTTTCCCAAAGTCAAAGACTCTACTCAACTAACTCTTAAAAGTATTTACATGAGGGTTTGGGGTTGTGGCTCAGTGGTAGAGCGCTCCTCTAGCAAGTGCGAGGCACTAGTTTTGATCCTCAGCACCACATAAAAATAAATAAATAAAATAAAGGTATTGTGTCCAACTACAACTAAGAAAAAATTTAAAAAAGAATATTACATAAAAAAGACAGCAGTAAGCAGTAGACATCATAAGTTTTTATGGCATAATTTTATTTGGTTTTAAAACCAGTAGCAACAAGATCTTTCTCCACTTATAACATTAAAAACATTGGAATTCATGTATTTTTTTAAATTAAACCACCAAAAAACATATGCCAGCCTGAGTTATTAGAATGTGCTGCCCTGTTTAAAAACCAAAAGCTGGTGGTGCATGGTGGCACGTGACTGCAATTCTAAGGGCTCAGGAGGCTGAGGCAAGAAATTCAAAAGTTCAAAGCCAGCCTCAGCAACTTAGTGAGAACCTGTCTCAAAATCAAATATTAAAAAGGGGCTGAGGATGTGGCTTAGTGGTTGAGCACTCATGGGTTCAATCCCAGGTACCAAAAAAAAAAAAAAAAAAAAAAAAAGCTTGGGAGTCAATTAAGAACATTTTCATCATCTTACTAAAAATTTTTAAAGTTTTATTGTTACTGAAATAAATTTTTTGTCCTGGAGGAATGCCCATGAATGGCCAGTTAGGAATGAGGGAATGTTTGAAGAGGTTGTGCCTCTGTGTCCAGGAATCTGAGCTCTAATGTACCATAGGTAATTAAAAGATTTTTCTTTGTTGATGAATTCTGACTTAATGAATTTGATTACTTTCTGTCTCCACTATAGTTCATGTAATTATGGAAGTAAGAATTTTTTTCAAACTAAACAATTGGGTAAATGTTATCATAAAATATTCCCAGTCTACACATATATAAGTGTTTTAAACATTTTACATACCTTTAAAAGATACTTGAACTGCCTGAAATGTAGGGTTAACAATTCAATGACTGAAGTTGAACATGTTCTTAAAACTGGGAAAATAACATTAAACCCTTTATGTCAAACAAACCTTTAAAAATAACCTAATCATATTCAAAATATATACTATATACCCAATAAAATATTCAGATCAAGACTCTAGATACTTTCATATTGTTTAACTTATTTTCTTCCTAAACTATAGTGATAGCTTTAATTTGATTTTTCCTCAACACTTTTCAAAACAAAAAAATAAAATTTTTAATGGAAAAAAATCTGGGCATCCAAATCCAGGATATATTTACACTTTTGTTTAGAATTACAAACAAATTCATAAAACAGCCCAAACTCATCACATTCACAAGTACCTTCAGGCTATTACAAAAACTGAATGGCAGCCAAAGATTTATTTGTTTTCAAACAGATAGTGAAGTACAATATACATGAAATGGTTTGACAGTTACCTTAGCAGTATGAAGACTTTCATTTCATCGACCACCTTAAACACTAAATTATTAAATGACTTAAACACGAGTTACAAATGATGGGCTTAAATAAAATCACAAAAACTAAGAAGTAAGTGAATACAGGGAGGAAAAATAGTTGTCAAGTCACATGCTAATATACCTGAATACAGCAGAAAAATGGAAGCAGAAATAAATATTGAATTGTATAAAGTCATTGTGCAGCCATGGTTTCGGGGAAAGAAGTATAAACTTTCAGGTTTAATAGGATGCTGACACTCTGAGTTTCATGGCCTTCCTAGGCCTGTGTTCTCAGTTCTTATCACTGCACAGTGACTTATGTGGGGGAAAAAAAGAACAATAATAATAGGTAACAGTTGACAAAGAGTGAATATGGACAGGCACTGTTTTGAGTATTTTACATTTACTGATTAATTCAGTCCTCATAAAAACCCTTCAGAGATAGGTAATGACATCTCTCCATTGGACAGATAAAAACACAAAGGCAGAACAGAGTTGATTTACTTGGCTAAGGTCACTTTGTTAACAAGACAGACAATTTGAATATAAGGCAACTAATCCCCAGAGTCAGTCTTTATGTGTGTTGTGCATGTATGTCAGAATACAATAACATAAAACTCACTATTCTAATCATTTTCAAAGTGTGAAGATTTGGTGGCATCAAGTATATTCACAATGTTGTACAATCATCACCCCCATTAATTCCACAACTTTTTCATCCTCTCAAACAAAAATTCTATGTCTTTAAGATAATAAATCTTCTTTTCTCCTTCTCCATGCCCCCACTTCCTATCTTTTTAACTTCTATTTCCTTTTATTCTTTTTGGGAGTGGGGGTGTAAATGAGGTGAAACCAAACGTCTTTAGTAATGAGGAGATTTGAAAAACTAAAAAAGAAACAACAACAAAACAGCTTATCTCCAAATACCTTTATAATGGATAGACAAGGGTATATATTAGGAAGAATGAAAATTATCCCAGAGGGAAGCTCTGAAGGAACCATAAACAATTATAAAATTTTGATTAAATCTAAACAATGTTGATAATGCACCTGTGGTATGTAACTTGGAAAGAAAATATGATAAGAATTTAAAAATTCTAAGAGTCTTACATTTTTCAGAAATATAGTAAATATCTTGCATAATTCTATGCTCTGTTGAATGTACAGGTGAAATAAATAGGATAACTTCTAGAAGAATATATTTAAAAAACTGCTAAACAAGTTAATGAGAAATAAGCAAAATGATGAAAAGGGGAAATACATTCAATCTAAAGAAAAGATAAGAAATTTAAAAGAAGCACACACATTGTCAAAAAAATTAATTGATAATGCTATGGCTTTTATAGTGTAATATATTTCACTAAACCTGGATTAGAAAAGTAGAAAGTTAAACCTTAACAAATTTAGTGTGCAATCCAAAAACTTAGTAAAAGATGTTCTTTAAATTAAGCACAAAAGAAGTAGAAGGAAAAGAATATTAAAGATAAAATCATAACTTACTCTCAAGCAAAAACAAACAATATAAAGAATCAACAAAGTCAAAAGTTGAGTCTTTAAATAGATTAATAATGCAGAAAAACTACTGACCAGATTAATCAAGAGGTGCAGAGAATACACAAAATAAAAAATATTTTTAATAGGAGAGAACCTAATTCACCCTATGTACATATGTGACTACACACCAGTGTGATTCAACATCATGTACAACCAGAAGAACGAGAAATTATACTCCATTTTTGTATGATGTGTCAAAGTGCATTTTTACTGTCATGAAAACTAATTAGAACAAATTTTAAAAAGAGAAACATCTCAACATTATAAAAGCTATCTATGCAAAACCTCAAGCTAACATTATCTTAAATGGAGAAAAATTGAAAGCATTCCCTCTAAAAACTGGAACAAGACAGGGATGCCCCCTCTCACCACTGCTATCTAACATAGTACTTGAAACTCTGGCCAGAGCAATTAGACAGATGAAAGAAATTAAAGGGATCCAGATAGGAAAAGAAGAGCTCAAATTAGCACTATTTGCTGATGACATGATAATCTACCTAGAAGACCCAAAAAAGTCTACCAGAAAACTTTTACAACTAGTAAATGAATTCGGCAAAGTAGCAGGTTACAAAATCAATACCCATAAGTCAAAGTCATTTTTGTACATCAGTGACAAAGCCTCTGAAAGGGAAATGATGAAAACTACCCATTTACAATAGCATCAAAAAATAAAATACCTGGGAATCAACCTAAATAAAGAGGTGAAAGACCTCTATAATGAAAATTATAGAACACTAAAGAAAGAAATTATAGAAGAACTCAGAAGATGGAAAGACCTACCTTGTTCTTGGATAGGTAGAGTTAATATTGTCAAAATGTCCATACTACCAAAAGCATTATACAGATTTAACGCAATTCCAATCAAAATCCCAATGACATTTCTCAAAGAAATAGAAAAAGCAGTCATGAAATTCATCTGGAAAAATAAGAGACCCAGAATAGCTAAAGCAATCCTGAGCAGGAAAAGTGAAGCAGGCAGCATCACCATACCAGACTTTAAATTATACTATAGAGCAATAGTAACAAAAACAGCATGGTATTGGCACCAAAACAGACTGGTGGACCAATGGTACAGAATTGAGGACACAGAGACTAATACATATAATTTCAGCTATCTTATATTAGACAAAGGCGCCAAAAATGTACAGTGGAGAAAGGATAGCCTCTTCAACAAATGGTGCTGGGAAAACTGGAAATCCATATGCAACAAAATGAAATTAAACCCTTATCTCTCACCATGCACAAAACTCAATTCAAAGTGGATCAAGGACCTAGGAATTAGACCAGAGACAATACGCCTAATAGAAGAAAAAGTAAGTTCCAATTTCCAAAACGTCGGATTAGGCCCCAAGTTCCTTAATAAGAATCCTGTAGCGCAAAAATTAATATCAAGAATTAATGAATAGGATAGATTTAAGCTAAAAAGCTACTTCTCGGCAAAAGAAACTATCGGTGAGGTGAATTGAGAACCAACTAATTGGGAACAAATATTTAATACATGCACATTGGATAGAGCACTAATTTCTAGAATATATAAAGAACTCAAAAAACTTGACACCAAAAAAACAAATAATCTAATCGATAAATGGGCTAAGGAATTGAAAAGACACTTCTCAGAAGAAGATACATATTTAATCAACAAATACATGAAAAAATGCTCAACATCACTGGCAATTAGAGAAATGCAAATCAAAACTACTCTAAGATTTCATTTCACTCCAGTCAGAATGGCAGCTATCAAGAACACAAACAACAATAAATGTTGGAGAGGATGTGGGGAAAAAGGCACACTCATACATTGCTGGTGGGACTGCAAAATGGTACAACCATTATGGAAAGCAGTTTGGAGATTTCTTGGGAAAATGGGAATAGAACCACCATATGACCCAGCCATCCCACTCCTGGGTCTATTCCCAAAGGACTTAAAAACAGCATATTACAGTGACACAGCTACCTCAATGTTTATAGCAGCACAATTCACAATAGCTAGGTTGTGGAAACAACCTAAATGTCCCTCGGTAGATGAATGGATAAAGAAAATGTGGTATAAATACACAATGGAATTTTACTCAGCAATAAAAGAGAATAAAATAATGACATTTGCAGGTAAATGGATGAAGTTGGAGAAAATATAATGCTAAGTGAAATCAGTCAATCTCAAAAATCCAAATACTGAATGTTTCCTCTGATATAAGGAAGCCGGTTCACAGTATTGAAGGGTTGGGGTACATAGGAGGATTAGAGGAACACTATAATGGTCAAAGGGAAGGGAGGGGAAGGGAGGGAGCAAGGTGGGAAGGGGGAAAAAAGTGGTTGAATAAGATGGATATCATTATTCTAAATGCATGATTGAAGACTTGAATGCTGCGAATATACTTTGTATGCAAACTGTTTTATGTAAAAAGATGCTATATATGTATAGTATAAACTGTAATACATACTACTATAAATAAAAATTCAAAAAAAAGAGAACATGATTATAATGCTCTAAAAGGATGAAAGTTGATTAAGGTCTTTAAGGTTTTGAAAATATAGACAAAATAGATAAATCCTATAAAAATTCAAATGCCAAAAAACACTTAAAAGATTATTTATCCTATACCCATTAAATAAACTAAATCAATAGTTAAAAATCTTACCCCAAACGAAAAACTAGGTCCAAATGGCTTTATAATAAAAAACTAACCAATGGTTAAAAATCTTTCAACAAAAAGAACGCTAGGTCCTAATGGCTCTATAATACAAAATTCTAATCCTATACAAACTTTTAGAAAAATAAAAAAAAATAAGTTTCATCTTCCTTAGTACATTCTATGGAGTTCCCAGGCTGTGATATCAAGGGAAAATATGACTCACCAATCTCATGAGCATAAATTCAGTAAATTATATACAACAGTATTAAAAAGAATACATTCTGACTTGGAGCTGGAATAATTTCAAAAAACTAAGATTGAATTAATAATATATAAATTACTAACATGATCCACAACTCTAAGAGGAAATGAAAAGAAAACTATTTTATCACCTCAATGGATATAAAAGAGGGGTTGACAAAATTCAGAATCATTCATAAGAAATGCAAACAGGCAGATAAACAAGAGCATGGCAAAAGAATGCATTACCTCACCATAAGAAAGAAAATTAAACAGACATCACACATAATGGTAAAATGTAGAAAGAATTCTCTTTTAGATAAAGCAACTTTATGATGAAGACAGCCATTGTTATTACTGCTATTGCAAAAATGTAAACTAAAATAAAATTGTATCCATACTTTCTATCATACACAGAAATCATGTTAGAAGGATTAAAGAATAAAACTTATTAGTTTTGGAAAATAGTTTATATTCATGACTTCAGATGTGGAAAAGATTTCTTAAAACTCTTAAAGCTCAAATTATAAAGAAATATAATGATGAACAATATATCAAAATTTCAAACTTCAGTTAATCAAAAGATATTATTAAAGCTATAAAGTAAGAACCACATAATGGGGAAATACTTGTTTTATAGATAATTAATGAAGAATTAGTATCCATATGTTTAAGAAACTTCTACATATTACTAGGAAGCAGAAAAACCTATAAAATCATGAACAAGAAACCCCTTTTAATTTTCACACATAATCATGGATGAAATCACAAGTTACTGTGTAACTACAATGTCATCTGACCTCCTAAAGTCTTAAATTTTAAATGAGATTGGTTGAAATAATCATTCCATGAATTGTTCATTCCCTGAAATTTCCCTAAATATAGTATTCCCAAATTCTTGGCGTGGGGCCAATAGGGGTCTCTGAAATTCTCCTAATCCCTTCCACTGTGACTTCTGCCTCATGTTTAATTCTGTTTCCTGCCCTGTGTCTCAGGGATTCTTTATAAAGAATATAGACCAAAGGTTCCTCTTCAAATCTCTCTCAACAACAACAACAACAAAAATCAAGCCTATCAACTGTAGCAAAACCTGTACTGGAGATTGGGGAGATCTTGAGGAAGCAGTTTGCAGCCTCGCTCTCCAAGGGCACCTCAGGAACAGATTAAGGTCAGGTGGCACCCTAACTGCCAACCTTACTTACTTTGATTCCACATATCACCTCCACCATCCCACCATCGCCTCTCTTCCTCCTCTGGCTTAAAGGAGCCCCACAATTCCTTTTTTACTTTCACTTCTTGCCCTCAGGTGCTCACTGCTGCAGTGAATGTTGCATAAACAAAAACAATACTGCCCTAAAAGAAGTTTCCCTGATGCATTTAAAAGAAACAGTTCATGGGGCTGGGGTGGTGGCTCAGTGGTAGAGCACTCACCTAGCACATGTGAGGTGCTGGGTTTGATCCTCAGTACCACATAAAAATAAATAAATAAAATAAAGGTATTATGTTCAACTACAACTTAAAAAAAATAAAATAAAAAAATAAAACAGGAAAAAAGAAAGAAAGAAACAGGTCATGTGCCAGGATTGGCAATAAGCAATGATACTTATAAAGATACCCCAGAGGGATCCTGGGAAGATGGCCGACAGGAGGGAGGTGCTCCCAGGACAGTTACTAAAAGACGCTTAGTGGGAAGTTTGAGCGCGTTACTAGCAATTCTCTTGCAACTGAAAGGGAGCCGAGACATTCGTGCACCTCTGGACAGTGATATACAACGCTCTCTGGACCACGAGGAGCAGGGGCAGAGTCGGAGCGGTCCACAGTCTGAAGCAGCGCTGTCTGTGCTGCAGGCACAGCTGCCCGATATCATCTCAGCAAGGGGACGATCCACACAGTGGCTTCGAAACCAATCGGGGAGAAGGGATAGAAAGAAGCCTAGAGGCGCGGGCGGTGTCCACGTAGAGCTCTTTAGCACAGCTTGCCAAGCCGATCCCGCACACACTGGAGTGACACATGGGTCTGCGGAGCTGCTGTTGAGCAGGAGGAGAGCACCGCCATCTTTGAGGAGTACAGTGGCTGACCCAGACAAAGGGGAAAAGACAGAAAGGAAGGACAGCTGCAGACATACAGGGAGCCGCCAACGCTCTGAAAACAGCGCACACCTGGGTGAGGCTCGGGTAACCAGCAGGGGAGGGCGTGTCTGAGGCCAGCGCAGAGGCCCCAAGAAGCTACAACTGTGGGTGGGCGTGGGGAAAGGGTGCCTTCTGGAGGGTCCCTTTCCCGGTGCCATTCATCTGCTGACACACAACCTCCCTGAGCCGCTCTTCCGCTGGGCCATTCTGCCACTGGCCAAAGGTGTAGCCTTGATTCCACTGGCAGGATCGCTGTCTATATGTGATCCGATGTGGTTGGCTTAAACTGGAAAGGAAAAAAGAGGGGGGATTCCCAGGGCCCATTTTGTTTGAGACTTGGGGTTCGACTTTTTTTGTTGGTTTGCTTGTTTTGTTGGTTTTCTGTTTTTTTTTTTGTTTTTTTGTTGTTGTTGTTGTTGTTATTTTTATGTTTTTTGGGTTTTTTTCTTTTTCTTTTCTTGGCTTTGTTTTGTTTTGCTTTTTTTTTTTTTTTTTTTTTTTTTGCATTGATTGTCAGTGTGTTTGTTTGTTTGCTTCTGCTCCTCTTTTCTTTTCTTCTTTTCTTCCTTCTCACTTTTGCATCTTTTCTTCTTCCTTCATCTTTCCTAATAACACCCTGCCAGTGCATACTAAACAGAGGCAAAAACAAGTTATACGCAGAACTTGGGATTTCTAGAACGGGCGCAATTGAACTGGATAGCAAAGCAGTGTTATATATAGTTCACTCTCTGTTTTCTTGACTCTCTTTCTCCTCTCTCTTACACCAATTCCTACTCTTTTATCATTTTTTTTCCATCTTACTTTATTTCTTCTCTCAACAGCTGCATAAGTTAGGTTTATATATAAATTGGTCTTTCCACCTAATTGTCTACTCCATTCTCTTTCCTCTCTCAACTACAGATAATAAACCACTTCCACTAAACCACTTCCATAGAACTCTTTTTTCATACTTTCTAAGAAAGAACAATTCAAGACACTTCCTTCTTCCTAAACATAACACCTCTGTGTCCAATACTTGAAGCTATAAAAGCCCATCATAAGCATACAGAGTAAATTGGAAACAATATCTGGGTTAACCAAATCTGTACATTGTGATCAAACTTGGATTTTCTGAATAGAAAGTGTTAGATTTTAAAGTGTAAAGGAATTATAAGGGGATCTGATAGCATTGTACTAAAGGAACAACATAAGGCTTTAAGGTAAAATCAAAATAGTCAAGATCCCACAGTGCAGGAAGAAAAGACACACAAGCAACATGAAAAAATAAGGGAAGAAAGTGACACAAACAAATCAAGATACCTCATCAGTAGATTCCATGGCAAGCACAGTTGGTCAAATGCCAAGATGGAATTTAGAAATTACATATTCCAAATATTTATGGAACTTAGGAATGAACTCAAAAATAAGATGAGGGAGTAAGTACAGGTGGCAAAAGATCATTTTGACAAAGAACTCCAAAAACAAATACAGGAAGTAAAACATTACTGCAATAGGGAAATAGAGGCTCCAAAGAGAAACCAAACAGAAATTCCAGAAATGAAAGAATAAACCAAAATAAAAGTTCAATTGAAAGCATCTACAACAGAGTAGACCACCTGGAAGAAAGAACCTCAGACAATGAAGACAAAATATATATCCTAGAGAAGAATTTAGACTATACACCAAAACTCGTTGGAAATCAAGAACATAACATACAAGAATTATGGGACAGCATAAAAAGAACAAACTTAAGAGTGATTGGCATAGAGGAAGGGGCAGAGTTTCAAGCCAAAGGAATGAGTAACTTATTTAAGGAAATAATTACAGAAAATTTTCCAAACTTGAGGAATGAATGGGAAAACCAAGTTCAAAAGGCTTACTAAACACCAAACAAACAAAATCACAACAGATCCACACCAAGACACATTATAATGAAAATGCCTAATATACTGAGCAAGGAGAGAATACTAAAAGCCACATGAGAAAGGAAGCAGATTACATGTAGGGGGAAACCAATCAGACTATGTTCAGATTTTTCAACCCAGACCTTAAGAGCAAGAAGATCCTGGAATAGCATATTTCAATCTCTGAAAGAAAAGGGATGTCAACCAAGAATCTTATATCCAGCAAAATTGAGCTTTAGATTCGAAGATGAAATAAAAACCTTCCACGACAAGCAAAAGTTAAAATATTTCACAACTCAAAAGCCAGCACTTCTGAACATCCTGGGCAACATTTTTCATGAAGAAGAAGAGAAAGATAACAACGAAAATCAACAAAGGGAGTTATTAAACTAAGGGAAATTCCAACCAGAAGAGAAACCAAATCATACTAAAGACCATAATACAAATAAAAATGGATGGGAATAAAAATCACATCTCAATAGTAACCCTGAATATTAATGGCCTAAACTCGCCAATCAAAAGACACAGATTATCAGAATGGATTAAAAGAAATGACCCAACAATTTGCTGTCTCCAAGAAACACACCTCCTAGAAAAAGACATCAACAGACTGAAAGTGAAAGGCTGGGAAAAGTCTTATCACTCACATGGCCGGCGGAAGCAAGCAGGGATTTCCATTCTCATATCAAATAAGGTAGACTTCAAACCAAAACTAATCAAGAGGGACAAAGATGGATATTTCTTACTACTTAAGGGAACCATTCATCAACAGGATATAACAATCATAAATCTGTATGCCCCAATTATTTGGAGCACCTACATTCATTAAAAAAACTCTTCTCAAGTTCAAGAGTAAAATAGACCAAAACACAGTTATTCTAGGGGACTTCAACACACCTCTCTCACCAATGGATAGATCATCCAAACAAAAGCTAAACAGAGAAACTTTAAGCCTCCTTAAAACAATTAATAATTTAGACCTAACGGACATATATAGAATATTTCATCCCTCAGTAAACGAATACACTTTTTTCTCAGCAGCACATGGCTCCTTCTCCAAAATAGACCATATATTATGACATAATGAAACTCTCAGCAAATATAAAAAATAGGGATACTACCCTGCATTCTATCAGACCATAAAGGGATGAAATTGGAAATCAACGACAAAACAAGGATTAAGAAAAACTACTCCAACAACTGGAAGCTAAACAACATGCTACTGAATGAACAAGGGTTTGAAGAAGACATCAAAGAGGAGATTAAAAAATTCCTAGAGGTAAATGAGAACACAGATACATCATATAGAAATCTCTGGGACACTATGAAGGCAGTAGTAAGAGGAAAATTCATTGCACTGAGTTCATTCCTTAAGAGGAAAAAAAAAACAAAAAATAAATGACTTAACATCATACCTAGCACTACAAAAAGAAGAACAGACCAACACCAAGAGCAGTAGAAGACAGAAAATAATTAAAATCAGAGCAGAAATGAATGAAATTGAGACTAAGGAAACCATTCAAAGAATTGACAAAACTAAAAGTTGGTTCTTTGAAAAAATAAACAAAATTGACAGACCCTTAGCGATGCTAACAAAAAGAAGAAGAGAAGAAACTCAAATTACTAACATTCGTGATGAAAAAGGGAATATCACAACAAACACCTCAGATATACAGAAGATAATTAGAAATTACTTTGAAAACTTGTATTCTAATAAAACAGAAAATATTGAAAACATTGACAGATTTCTAGAATCCGATGATCTGCCTAAACTGGAAATGGAGGCTATACACAACTTAAACAGATCGATTACAAGCGAAGAAATAGAAGACGTCATCAAAAAGCTACCAACAAGGAAAAGTCCAGGACTGATGGGTTTACAGCTGAGTTCTATAAGACTTTCGAAGAAGAACTAATACCAATGCTCTTCAAACTATTTCAAGAAATAGAAAAAGAGGGAGCTCTTCCAGACTCTTTCTATGAGGCCAATATCACATTAATTCCAAAGCTAGCCAAAGACACATCCAAAAAAGAAAACTTCAGGCCCATATCTTTAATGAACATAGATGCAAAAATCCTCAACAAAATCCTGGCAAATAGAATACAAAAACATATCAAAAAGATAGTGCACCACGATCAAGTGGGGTATATCCCAGGGATGCAAGGCTGGTTCAACATTCAGAAATCAATAAACATAACACATCACATCAATAGACTTAAAGATAAAAATCATATGATCATCTCAATAGACGCAGATAAAGCACTTGACAAAATACAACACCCCTTTATGTTCAAAACACTGGAAAAACTAGGAATATCAGGAACATATCTCAACATTATAAAAGCTATTTATGCAAGGCCCAGAGCTAACATTATCTGAAATGGAGAAAAATTGAAAGCATTCCTGAAGGAGCCTATAATCAAGGAGATAGCTAAAGATTGCGGTTAGCTGAGAGCCATAAAAGATGTTCTAGTTTCCACCTGATAGTAATACATTATCCAAAGAATCTTTGTATGCCCGTGAACACTGCGTGACGCACCTGTAAGCTCGAGCTGTAAGCACGTGTCCTTGTTAAAGCTATATGTATATAACTGGGTGAGTTTGGTTAGTGTGTGCGGGAAGAAGAAGAAGGTGTTGGTTGGAGTTAGAGCGTTTGGAGTGATTGCTGGAGCCGGAGAGAGAAAGAAGAATAAAAGACCTTTTTTCATTTTCATCCTGCCTCCGAATTTTCCTGCGGCGTTCGTTGCTCCAAGGCGGTTTCCGCTTCAGGCAGCAACAAGTGGTGGCCTGTATGAGGAATTCGGCGGCAAGGTAAGAAAAAAGAAAATTTAAAAATATGGGAGCGAATATAACAAAAAGTTGGTTTATAAAAGCCACGAATGAAATTTTTGATAGCGAGAACTCAGAGGATAGTGAGAAAAGTGAACAAGAAAGCATATCCTCTGACTCAGTTGAGACCAGCAAGGAGAGCAGTAATATAAATTCAAAAGTAAGAACTGCAAAAGCCATCAGAAGCTTAATAAAATTAGCTGAGGAGTATGTACTCTCCTTAGAAGCTGAAGCTCAGGATACTAGTGAAAGTGATAATAGTAACAAGGAGCCAAACCATGACAGTACGGCCTCCTCCACTAAGACAGTTAGGAATTATGAAGCTAGTAGTGAGGAGGAATCAAAAAGCGATTCAGGGAGCACAGTCTCCAATAAAAAGAACAAAAAGAAATTAAAAAAGAGAAAAGACCGTCAAATAGAGGAACCACTAGTGCCCTCTGCTCCTTCATGGATAGAATACCTAACAGAAACAATAAGGAGTATTGATCAGAATGTACGTGCCCTTGAGGTAGAAATTGGCGGCCTTTCTGAGCGCTTATACGCTCTCGAACAACATAGACCGCAGGAGCACCTAGAACTGCCAGTATTTCAAAACGAACAGGGACAAAGATATCACGAGTCCCTAGACTTTAAAACAATAAAGAATTTTAAAGAGGCGGTAATGACCTATGGGCCTCAAGCTCCGTTCACATTAAGTATGATAGAGTCACTTAATACCCTAACCTTAGCCCCCTCAGATTGGAAAAGTCTATGCAGAGCGGTACTAAGTGGGGGACAATACCTAATCTGGAAAACTCAATTCCAGGAACTTTGTTCAGAAATAGCAAAGAGAAATGCTGCAGCAGGTTTCCCTCAACGCAATATAGATATGCTCACAGGGGAGGGTGAGTTCGCCGAACTACAAAATCAGCTACAATACGATCCAGGTGTGTATGCCCAGATACACACTGCAGCTGTGAAAGCCTGGAAGACAATCTCAGGCACAGGGGATCTGCAAGGCAGCCTATCAAAAGTTATACAAGGGCCTAACGAACCTTACGCTGATTTTGTAGATAGACTCTTAAAAACAACATCTAGAGTTTTTGGCGAAGTCGAGCAAGCTATGCCTCTAGTTATCCAATTAGCGTACGAGAATGCTAATAAATATTGCCAGGATGCAATAAGGCCGTGGAGAAGTAAAAAAGACTTATCAATTTATATCAGACTGTGCAAAGACATTAACGAGGCTGTTATCACAGGCAACGTAATTGCTGCAGTGATGAAAAATTCCTCCCCTCAAAATTCCCAAAGGTTTCAACCTAGAACAGGATATTCCAGACAAAAGTATTATAATCAACCAAGATATGCTAAGCAATATCCCCCAAGGGTAATAAGATCAAATTCATACCGCGCTCCAGGCCGATGCCCCAGGTGCAAAAAGGGTATACATTGGGCCAATCAATGCCATTCCAGATATGATATATATGGAAATGATTTATCAAGGATTTCAAAAAACGGGGCACGGGGCCCAATGCCCCGGGGCCCACAAATGTACGAGGCACTAGAGGAGGAATGCGCACTAGAGGAGGAATGCCCTCAGATCCAAATGATTCCTCGTCACAATCCCTCCTACCCATTAACTCCCTTATCAGAGGGACAAGAGGAAGTACAGGATTAGATCTCTGTTCTACTGCCCGGATGGTCCTGACACCTGAAATGGGGGTTCAGCTGATTCCTACGGGAATCAGGGGACCTCTCCCTTCAGGAACTGTGGGACTAATCCTTGGGCGTAGTTCCAAGAGTTTATTAGGCTTTAATGTTATACCAGGGGTTATTGATTCAGATTATAATGGAGAGATTAAAATAATGCTAAGTACACACAGGGGCATCATCTCCGTAAATCAAGGAGACAGAATCGCACAGCTGCTCCTCATTCCCAGTCTCCATAGTTCTTTTAAAAGCATGCCACAAAATAGAAATAGCAGAGCATTCGGTTCCACTGGTTCAGGACCTATGGCTTTCTGGGTTCAGGATTGTTCACGGAGGCCGATGTGCAAATTAAAAATTCAAGGTATAGAGATGGAGGGGCTGATTGATACAGGAGCTGACTCTTCCATCATAAATCTACAACAATGGCCTAAGCACTGGCCTCTGCAGAAAGCCTCAACCAGTTTAAGAGGCTTGGGATATAGTAATACCCCAGCACAAAGTGCTGTAATCAATCTTAAATTGGCAAGACAATGAAGGCCATACAGGAACATTCCAACCTTATGTTTTAAACAGCTTGCCAGTTACCCTATGGGGAAGAGATATCTTACATCAAATGGGGCTACACCTAGCAACCAAGCCTGCAGGTGTTAAGAATAAAAATCCTAATCATAATAAAAAAGGCAAAGGACATTTTTTCTAGGGGCCACTGAGAAAACAATTTTAAAAATACCATGGCTCTCTAATAAGCCAGTTTGGGTCCCTCAGTGGCCCCTATCCAAAGAAAAATTGCAAGCGGCCCATCAATTAATTAAAGAACAATTAGAAGCAGGACACATAGAGCCTTCCACCTCTCCCTGGAATTCTCCCATATTTGTAATTAAGAAAAAATCGGGAAAATGGAGACTATTACAAGACCTAAGACAAATTAATAAAACAATGCAAATTATGGGACCCACCCAACCTGGACTTCCTAATCCTGTAGCTATTCCAAAAAACTATTACCTTATAACTCTTGATATAAAGGACTGTTTCTTTTCCATTCCCCTACATCCTCTGGATGCCCCCAGATTTGCTTTTTCAATTCCTTCTATCAATAATAATGGCCCTGATAAAAGATATCAATGGAAAGTATTGCCACAGGGAATGGCAAATAGCCCTACAATGTGCCAACTATATGTGGACAGAGCTATACAGCCCATTAAAAACAAATATCAAGACCTCATGTGTCTACACTACATGGACGATGTTTTATTAGCTCACCCTAATCAAAAAATCTTATTTAATATATTTAGTGAAATAACAAAAAATTTTTAAAAATATGGATTATATATAGCAGAAGAAAAAGTTCAAAGCAGATCACCTATACTATATTTAGGCTTTAAAATCATGGATACTTTTGTTAAACACCCAAAAATTCTAATAAGTAAAGAACATTTGACCACCCTCAATGATTTCCAAAAATTATTGGGAGACATTAATTGGCTTCGCCCTACACTAAGCCTCACTACTGGACAATTAAAACCTTTATTTGACATCCTTCGCGGGAACCCTGATCCATCCTCACCGCGAACATTAACTCCTGAGGCCAGGAGAGCTCTAAAATTAGTAGAACAGGCCATTGAAAGATCCCATTGCGATAGATTTGATTTTGCACAACCACTAATATTGATTATTATTCCTTCACAATATACACCAACAGGAGTATTTTGGCAACAGGGACCTATATTATGGATACATTTGCCTGTCTCTCCTAAAAGTACAATTGAGTCTTATACCTCCATGGTGGCTAAACTTATTCTTCAAGGACTTAAAACCTCTACGAAAATATTTGGAATTCATCCTGCTACTATTATTACTCCTTATTCATCGTCACAGGTTGAATATTTGTGCTTCAATGATAATGATTGGGCTATAGCTAGATGCTCTACTTCTGCAAATTTTGACAATCATATTCCTAAATCTCCTATACTGTCCTTTTGTATCAATCATCCTATCATATTCCCACAGGTAATAAAAACTCAACCCATTCCTAAAGCATTTAATGTATTTACAGATGGATCCTCTAACGGTACTGCTGCAGTAGTCACTCAAAATGAAAAAATGATTCATATCACTAATCAAAAATCAGCTCAATTAGTGGAACTCGAAGCTATAATAATAGCTCTGGAAAATTTTAAAGAACAGCCTATGAATATTTTTTCAGACAGCCACTATATTGTACATGCTGTCCCTAAATTGGAGCTAGCAGGTCCAATAGCACCACATACTCCAGCTTTTAAATTGTTTTCTCAAATCCAAAATCTCCTATGGCAACGAAAAGAACCTTTATTTATAGGTCACATAAGAGCTCACACTAATCTGCCTGGTCCTCTCCATGAAGGTAATCAAAAAGCTGATGCCCTCACTAAAACAATATTTATATTTACTACAGTACAACAAGCTACTTTATTTCATTCCCAGTTCCACGTTAACAGCACTACCTTAAGACAAAAATTTAAAATCACAAAAGAACAAGCTCGTAGAATTGTAAAAGAATGTCCATCTTGTGTAACACTTTTGCCCAATCCACATTATGGGGTTAACCCACGAGGTTTGATGCCCAATCATTTGTGGCAGATGGATGTCACACATGAGCCAAGTTTTGGAAAATTACGATTTATTCATGTCACAATAGATACATGCTCAGGCATGATTTTTGCTTCTTTACATTCTGGAGAAAAAGTTAAAGATACTATATCTCATTGTCTGCAAGCTTTTGCTGCATTGGGCATCCCCAAAATGCTTAAAACAGATAATGGCCCTGCATATACATCCACATCCTTCAAACAATTTTGTACAAAGTTCAATATTATCCACAAAACAGGTATCGCTTATAATCCTCAGGGACAAGGAATAATTGAAAGAGCAAATCGGACACTTAAAAATATGTTACTAAAGCAAAAAGATGGAAACTGGAAAAATCCTAAGGACAGATTGGCAGTTGCCCTGTTTACCCTAAATTTCTTAACTTTAGATTCTAATGGACGTTCGGCTGGAGATAGACACTGGAACCCACACCAACAACATAAACCTTTGGTTTACTGGAAGGATGTTCTCTCAGGTACATGGAAGGGTCCAGACCCAGTATTAATTTGGGGGAGAGGATCTGTTTGTGTTTTTCCAAAGCATGAATCCTCTCCAATATGGATACCATCTAGATTGATAAAGCAGGTACAAAGTCAAAAGGATCAAGACGAAGTTATTGAGGAGTCTAGATTGAATAAACAAGTACAAAATCAAGAGGCCCAAAATGAAGGTATGGAGTGATTCCCTTAAGAGTCCTCCATTAAATTTACAACTTAAATTTCATCTTCCCGGCCGGGACAAGAAGATCTCTCTTCAGTGTATACACAATTGTATTTTTTTCTTTTATATATGTCTTTATGTCTGTGCATTTGTCTAAATTTCATGTTAATGTGATGTCACAAATATATGTTTATATGTGCGTCTGTCTAGTGTGACGTCACAAATAATTAAGCGCTTAAAAAAAAAATAGGTAGATAGATATAGATCCAAATAACGTTAATTCATTTAAGCTTAGAATATTCTAATTAGATAATCAATAGATAGATAGATAGATAAATAGATATTCATATAAGTTCAGAATATTTTAATTAGATAATCAATTATAATGATAATCAATTTTGATTTATAGTTGTCTCCGGGACTTCTCTTCAGCTGTGAATACGTTTAATGTTGTATAACCTGATATTTTGGTGTTCCGACAGAGGATCGTTTATTTGTTATTAACTTCATTTGTTTAATAGCTGATTAATTTGAATTATTTCAACAGGTATAGGATTGCTGTGTATATAGAGACTTGAGGATTCCAGCTAACAAATTATTTTTCCAAAGTGCCTTTAGCTTTTCTTTATCTTTAATGCAGTAAACACCCTCAGTTTCTCTTTGATTATTTCTGAATGTGATATTTTGCCAGCTTATGTTTGTGGGAGCTTAAGCAGCAATGTGTGTGAGCAGAGATCAACTTTTATTTTCTACTCTAATAATTCTTTTTTTAGTTTGACAGCTCACCTTTTGATCTCAGTGCTGGAATAGCACTGCCTTTCCCTTAATAATGGATGCTTGAGTTTTTAGGTAGCGGGCCCTGAAGATTTGCCGGTGGAAATGTCTAGACATAAAAAAGACGGCTGCTGCTACAACTGCAGGGACCGCGGTCGCTGCAAGCATCCCTGCTGCTCAAGCATCAAACAACCTAACCAGCAGTGTGGCCTCTGCTCTGCATGCATGGGGTCTCCTGAATCTATGTGTTATAACTTATGGACATTTTGATTTTCCATTATTTTGGGACATTACGGGACAATGCCTTGCGGGTATTTGTCTAAGAGAACTCAGTGCGTTACTTGATGAAACTAAGGGCAGCTGATTGGCTTAAAGAACTTGATACGCTATGGAAACTTGGCTCGTCAGCAGTAGGCTTGCCGCCTTAAAGCCGCAGCATCTCCTAAAAATTGGACGGCTGTTAGTCAACACACAGTCGATCCTGAAGGGCTCTATTGGATGGCTGGTTAGCCTATGACGGGTAAGATCCCCAGAAGGGGACAACCTAAGACATGGCACAGTCGCACGGGACAGTCTAATGTGGCCGGCATGTCAACCTAAGCCAGGAGTCAGGACAGCCTAGACTCCCATGACGGGTAAGAATGTCGGTTGCACATGGACGTCCTAGAACATCCCCTCTTTTAAAACTAAAAGGGGGAAATGAAGGAGCCTATAATCAAGGAGATAGCTAAAGATTGCGGTTAGCTGAGAGCCATAAAAGATGTTCTAGTTTCCACCTGATAGTAATACATTATCCAAAGAATCTTTGTATGCCCGTGAACACTGCGTGACGCACCTGTAAGCTCGAGCTGTAAGCACGTGTCCTTGTTAAAGCTATATGTATATAACTGGGTGAGTTTGGTTAGTGTGTGCGGGAAGAAGAAGAAGGTGTTGGTTGGAGTTAGAGCGTTTGGAGTGATTGCTGGAGCCGGAGAGAGAAGAAGAATAAAAGACCTTTTTTCATTTTCATCCTGCCTCCGAATTTTCCTGCGGCGTTCGTTGCTCCAAGGCGGTTTCCGCTTCAGGCAGCAACATATTCCCTCTAAAAACTGGAACAAGAAAGGGATGATGCCCTCTTTCACTACTGCTATTTAACATAGTACTGGAAACTCTGGCCAGAGCAATTAGACAGACAAAAGAAATTAAAGGAATCCAGATAGGAAAAGAAGAGCTCAAATTAGCACTATTTGCTGATGACATGATAATCTACCTAGAAGACCCAAAAAAGTCTACCAGAAAACTTTTACAACTAGTAAATGAATTTGGCAAAGTTGCAGGATACAAAATCAATACCCATAAATCAAAGGCATTTTTGTAAATCAGTGACAAAGACTCAGAAAGGGAAATGATGAAAACTACCCCATTTACAGTAGCATCAAAAAAATAAAATAAAATACCTGGGAATCAACCTAACTAAAGACGTGAAAGACCTCTATAATGAAAAATATAGAACACTAAAGAAAGAAATTATAGAAGAACTCAGAAGATGGAAAGACCTACCTTGCTCTTGGATAGGTAGAGTTAATATTGTCAAAATGTCCATACTACCAAAAGCATTATACAGATTTAATGCAATTCCAATCAAAATCCCAATGTCATTCTTCAAAGAAATAGAAAAAGCAGTCATGAAATTCATCTGGAAAAATAAGAGACCCAGAATAGCCAAAGCAATCCTGAGCAAGAAAAGTGAAGCAGTGGGCATCACCATACCGGACTTTAAATTATACTATAGAGCAATAGTAACAAAAAAAGCATGGTATTGGCACCAAAACAGACTGGTGGACCAATGGTACAGAATTGAGGACACAGAGACTAATACATATAATTTCAGCTATCTTATATTAGACAAAGGCGCCAAAATGTACAGTGGAGAAAGGATAGCCTCTTCAGCAAATGGTGCTGGGAAAACTGGAAATCCATATGCAACAAATTGAAATTAAACCCTTATCTCTCACCATGCACAAAACTCAATTCAAAGTGGATCAAGGACCTAGGAATTAGACCAGAGACAATACACCTAATAGAAGAAAAAGTAAGCTACAATTTCCAACATGTCGGATTAGGCCCCAAGTTCCTTAATAAGAATCCTGTAGCGCAAGAATTACTACCAAGAATTAATGAATGGGATAGATTTAAACTAAAAAGCTTCTTCTCGGCAAAAGAAACAATCAGTGAGGTGAATAGAGAGCCAACTAACTGGGAACAAATATTTAATACATGCACATCAGATAGAGCACTAATTTCTAGAATATATAAAGAACTCAAAAAACTTGACACCAAAAAAACAAATAACCCAATCAATAAATGGGCTAAGGAATTGAGAAGACACCTCTCAGAAGAAGATACACATTTAATCAACAAAGACATGAAAAAATGTTCAACAACGCTGGCAATTAGAGAAATGCAAATCAAAACTACTGTAAGATTTCATTTCACTCCAGTCAGAATGGCAGCTATCAAGAACACAAGCAACAATAAATGTTGGAGAAGATGTGGGGAAAAAGGCACACTCATACATTGCTGGTGGGACTGCAAAATGGTGCAACCGTTATGGAAAGCAGTATGGAGATTTCTTGGAAAACTGGGAATGGAACCACCCTATGACCCAGCCATCCCACTCCTGGGTCTATTCCCAAAGGACTTAAAAACAGCATATTACATTGACACAGCTATCTCAATGTTTGTAGCTGCGCAATTCACAATAGCTAGGTTGTGGAACCACCCTAGATGTCCCTCAGTAAATGAGTGGATTAAGAAAATGTGGTATATATGCACAATGGAATTTTACTCAGTAATAAAAGAAAATAAAATAATTGCATTTGCAGATAAATGGATGAAGTTGGAAGACATAATGCTAAGTGAAGTTAGTCAGTCTCAAAAATCCAAGTACCAAATTTTTCTCTGATATAAGGAGGCTAGTTGATATTATTGTTGGATGGGGGTACATAGGAGGATTAGAGGAACACTAGAATGTTCAAAGGGAAGGGAGGGTAAGGGAGGGAGCAAGGGGGGAGGGAGGGGGAGAAAAGAAGAAAAAAGGTGGTTGAATGAGACGGATATCATTTTCCTAAATGCATGTTTGAAGACCTGAATTGTACGAATATACTTTGTATACAAACAGTTGTATGTAAAAAGATGCTATATACATGCACTATGAATTGTACATATTAAAAATTATAAAAATAAAATTTAAAAAAAGATACCCCATATATTGAGGTTTTTTATAATACAATCTGTTGAGAAATAATATTCATTAGGCTATTCTTCCACCTACTTTTAGACTGTATGCTGGCAAAGTCTTATTTATTTATTTTTTATCCAGTCATATGTTTTACTTAATGTTCTATTCCTTTTACAATTTTCAACTAGTTCATCTATCATCACATATCTTGATTTATTTAAGGTTTTCCTTCATAACAGTTAAGCGTAATTTATTTTTATGAGAACTTTATAACGTACTTTTCCCAATGAAAAACAGCTGCATTTTAAGATCAACAAATCACTATAAGTAATCTTTTAAAATTGGTTTTTAAATTAAGACAATATATGGATATGTCTATCTTTGATCCATCTGCCTCACTCCCACCCCAGTTTTCTGCAGTGTGGTATTTAGCCTGGGTGCTACCACCTGCTCTTCTCCAGATACTGGCTAGTAAGGATGGGAAGTGGTAACCAGAGTGGGTCCCTAGTCATGACTGTGATTGACAAGTTTCCTAAACCATTTCCTTTTCACATAATAATTTCCCTTGGTTTTGTGACTTCCTCATCTTTAACAGCACTGAAATTATTCTTAAAAATCAAATAGCTTCCATTGATAAAAAGAAGATCAAGCTAACAATTTTTTAATAAAAATAAAAGCATTAGCATTATAACTCTTGGAACAAAGCTTAAGGCACTTTTATTATTACCATGGAACTGAATTCTACTCCAAACAATGATATTAAAATTAATGTTCTTGTTCCTTCAGTACCCCTCCCGTCTTTAAATATTCCCACAGCCTTGCCTTAGGCTTCCATACTTAACACTTGGGAATTGACAGCTAGCAAACTTCACACACACAACTGTTTCTTTCCACAGTTCTCTAGAACTTCTCAGCAGTTTTCACTATAATGATGTTTACAAATTGTGACATGAAAACTTGGTCGGCATCTCCGAGGAAAATGAATTTCTTACTATGAGATTTTAAATGTTTACATTACGAGACTTTAACTCCATCATGCATTCAGGAGGAATCACCACAGCCTAATAAGGGCCACAACAGTTACTTCTGACAAAAGAAAAGGATACCTGCCAGCCACATTACTTCACAGTGGCCAGCATATTCATAACCACAGACTATTTGGGGTTTAGCTTGGGAGAACAGTCAGGCTTACCTAAAATAAGAAATTAAAATTCAGCCTAAAGTTACCTATTTTGAAAAATTTAAGCCTTTTAAATTCCAATCAGGGAGGAAATATGTTGAGATGATATGCCCTGGTTGAATTCAAAATTTCCTTTCTTGAAAGAAAAGTAGATGAAAATAGAAAAACGGAATCTTAAAGTCAAAAAGTAAATCTAAGTTTTTCTAATGTTTTAGCTTTACTGGTCTCTTTTCTCAGCAGGTATCTTAGCCAGAAATACAAAAACTAGAGGCAGGGAAACTACGTATGCATATTCTCAGGATAAATAGTCTGCCTCTTCTAGAACTTGAAAATGGCTCCTTAAATTATAAAATTCTCCATAGCTTTGGGCAAAAAACATTTTTTATAATTATTACTGTTTTATTCTTAAAAATAGCTACGAATATAAATAAATCTTATGATTTGGTACTAAATGTTTTCTGTTTTTTGTTTTTTGGTTTTTTTTTTAAAATATAGTTGTGCTGGTGATATATCTCAGTGGCAGGGCACTTTCTTAGAATATCTGAAGCCCTGGATTTGATACCCACCTCTGAAAATAAATAAATAAAATAAAAATTTTAAAGTATGATTGCTTTGAAAGGTAACCTACTACATCATTCTAATGATATGACGTTCTTGAAAATACAAAACTATGAAGAGAAAGATTGGTTGTCAGGGACTGAGAAAGGGGACAGAAGCATGAGTATTCTGAGTGCAGAGGATTTTTAGGGTGATATGGAATGACACTTTAATGGTGAATGCATGTCATTATGCTTTTATCAAAATCCATAGAATGTATGACACCAAGAGAACCCTAGTGTAGACTATAGGGCTTAGGTGATAAGGAAATATGAATATAGGCTCATCAGTTGTAACAAATATAACACTCTGGTGAGGGTTGCTGACAGTGATACAGTGTGTACATTGGGGACAGGGAGCATTCAGAAATCTTCCTACTTTCTGCTCAATTTTGCTACAACTCTAGAACTGCTCTCACACAGTCTATTTAGCAAGTGTAGTTGGCAACTAAGATAATAACATAGTAAGCAATGACAGTTATTGTCCTACAAAACCTCACATTACAGAATTATTTCAATAAATAATTTTAGAGGAACCTACATACAACACTTAAGGAATGAAGTTTAGTCTCAAATGAAAATTCTTACATGAAACCCTTAACTATGTGACTGCATGCAAAACAAAAGCATTATAAAGGGCCACAAATGCTGATGTACACGTTCTGTCATAAGAACAACAGGTTGCAAAGGAAATGCATGTTGCTTAGTGTGTACAATGAAGAAACAGAACCATGGTTTAGCAATGAGACTTCCTCAACCGAAAATAGAGCTCTCAAGCTCAAGTTTGATCTTTTCCTTTTCTTCAATGATGTTGAGTCATTTCCTCTCTTTTGCCTTCTTCTGAAAAACCAAAACTTTGAAAATCTCACACATTTTGGAATTTCAAGTGGTCTGAGAATTTTGGAATGCATGTGCTAAGGTAACATGTACCTGAACTTGGAAATATCAACCTATTAACCCTATTTGAGTCACTCTCATGGAGAAAAATATATATATATATTTAGCTTGCATCCATTTTTCTTAACTTTCATACCATTTTAAAAGTTATTTTCACGGTACCCCTTCACATAGCCATCTTAGAAAGGCCACTAAAGCCAAAGCACTATGCTTATGCTGCACAATAAAAATTTTTGGCAAAACTAATTTCGCTCCATGTATATGAAAATGTGGAAACTTGATCTTGTTGGATCCCGGGCAGGGAAGGCTCGCCTCCCAGGTAGCTCAACTAGCCACACCCCCAGGTGCCTTAAGACTCCCAAGCTCCCCAGGTTGGCCACACTGCTGGCCACGCCTCAGGTTGACCATGCCGCTGACCACTCCCCAAGTGCCTTACTGAGCCAATTGCGACATATGGGCTTGCCTTCTGACCCCCGATGGCCTATGGAACTGGGGCTCCCTCTGGGGGGGTCCCTCAGACCACCAGTCCACTACTTAAGCGCTCTCCAGACTGAAACCGGCCCTTTTCCCTTTTTTCTTTTCCCCCTTTTCCTGTTCCAGGCGCCGATTCTCCCTCCACCGCCCCCCCCCCACGTGTCCCTTCAGCTGATTAATAAGATTCCCCCCCTTTTCTACACGGAGGTCCCAGTGTGTGTTTCATCTACCCTTCAGATCTCACATAGTAAAATAAAATTTTGTACATTCTCTATGTGGTAATTGCCCTCAAAGAAGTTGTCTGGTCCACAGGATTTGTTTGCTTCTGAATTGCTATGCTATTCCTTAGTATTCTACACCTTACTTACTCTCTAAACAAGTTACTCTAAAGTACAAAACAAAACCAAAAAAAAAAAAAAAAAAAAAAAAACACAAAAACTAGACATAACTATACCTCTAAATTTTCTTGTATTTCTTGACCCTTTGATGTCAGTATGGGATGAAAACAGAAAATTTCTGGTTTCTAATGAAATAATTACAAAGTATGAATGAAAAAAGCACTCCCTTAAATTTCCCTAGGATTCAGAAATATTTGATGTGTACTTAAAGACATGTTTGATTTGACTCAAATTTTGGAAAACTCAGATGCCTCAAAGCTTGAGATTAGGTGAAGAATGCAAGTGAAGAATGTGATTGAATTTAAAAAGAAATTTAATTCCTTATGAAGGTAAAAGTAGAAACTATTTACAGGTGAGAAATACAAAGCAATGGCAGGCTCAACTTAACTAACATTTCTCTCAAGAGTTCTAGCTATTACACACAGACAGAAGAATGTTGTAGTTTCTTTACTTGATAAAAAAACACTCATATTCTTGATAGCAAAAGCACTTTAAAGTTATGTAATTTTCACAAAAGATTCATCGATATCTCATCCTGTGATTTACCAAAGTATAGGAGTCCTCTAGTCTGGCAGCAAGCATGAAAGCCCAAAGGTTATTACATAATATAAAATATGTGTATTCTACTGTAATGTATCAAAAATTAGAACAAAAAATAAATAAAATAATAAATATATGATTTATTTACTCCATTTCCAACTGACCAAACTTGAAACATAAGACAAACTCCAAAGACACTCAATTCTACCAAAAAAAAAAAAAAAAAAAAAAAAAAAAAAAAAAACCTAAAATAAAAGCTCCTATGTTTCAATTTATTCAACTCTTCTCAGGAAAATATATAATAGAAACATATTATGTTTATCTCAGGACATGGGCACGGACAAGTGCAGGAGGAAGAATTGATGATCAAGGGTCTCATCCTATCTCTCAAAATTATGATGCCCGGTAGAGCTAACCGACAAATCAAAGAGATAGAATGCAACCTTCAGTATTTTTTAAAGTTATTCATCCCTTTCTTTGAATTCTGAAAGTGACAGAGCATTTATTCTTTCATGAAATTACGTTCATGGTGAAATTTTTCAAAGAGAAATTTTATTAGACTCATGCTGGTTTTCCTGCTTCCCCTTTTGTTGGACTCTTGTGTATGTGCCACCCTGATCTCTCATTGCCCCAAGCTTTCTTTTTTAGTGAAGCTTGCTAAGACTCGCACACATGTATTCTAGGTCTCATTGCTTTATTGTGTTATAGAGAATAAAACTTAAAGATTCTACTTGCTTTAAATATCAGGGTTTAAACTCCCTCACAAACAGGTCTAAAGGTTGCCCCCAAAGATGGGAGGAAATAGAGATTGGCTTCCTTACCCCATGAACCAGCTCTGCTTTTGTTTTATGTTTTTGGGCTTCCATGTGTTTGCTTAAAGGATGGGCTCAGTTGTACATAGATTTGAAAACCAGAATTTGATATCTAAATTTAAATGTATTTCATCTGATCTCTTATTTATGCATCCTTTAATCTGCTGAGGAGTAGAGTCCAGCAATACATGGCACGAAACTGAGTCAGAGAGTTTGGTCAACCTGCCAAATAACTTCAAGTACCTCATAAAGAGCATGCACCAATAGTGTGTGCAGAAATAGCAGGTATAGACTAGAGGAATCCTAGGCACAATTATAAAAGAGTGAGCCCCTTGTTTTCACTTTGTTAAGCCTGTCCCCAAATCCCCTTCTAGTCACATGCCTTTTGGTGCCCAGTATCTTGTATTTTCCCTGCTATGTCAACATTCACACCTTTACAGCAGTGTAAGTCCCTTATTTCAGTGTAAGTTAGAATCTTGTTCTTCATAATGCTAAAGCCTTATTTAATGCATTTCTCTCTGTTACTTAGAGGAATGAGAACATGATTTTTGAGATCTAGAAGAGATTAAATAGCTCTGAATCAAACTTCTAAAGGAGATTAATCTTTATAAATTTTGCAAAGACTCTCAAAGTGTAAAATATATGTTTATTTTCTAACAAATATTTGTTGTGCTTTTACTGATTCCCACAGGCTTCTACAACAACTCTCCAAGGACACTTGAAATTTCAAGGTGGAGGCATAGCTGGTGCATAACTGGCTTTTAGCCTTATAAACTGTGAATCTCAATTTCAGCTTATTCAGAAGCAGGGAAGCTCCACAAATGTAGAGCAATTATCACAGGAATTGAAGCCAAAGACAGGTTTCCTTCTGGTTGCATAGCTTATTAGCTGTTTGTGTTCTTAAGCAAGTGACTTAATCCTCTAAGAAAAAAAAAAAAAAAAAGTTAGGAAATAATACCTGTCTCCTGGGGTTGTTGTGAAGATCAGATGAAATGGTGCTTACAAAAGGGTTTTATATACTGTCCTTGACTAAACACGTGGTGGTTAGATTGGCTTCAGGAGAATCTTCCCAAAGAAAGGGGACTTCTACGTGCCAGTAGGCACCCAGCAGGGATTCCCTGCAGGCGCCTTTTGAAGGCTGATAAGCATCTACGACAGCTGCATAAGAGAATACAAGGACCAGGCTAGAGGGCAAGTGTCATGCCCTTTGCCCTTCTACTTTCAGCTCAAAGGACATCTGCCAAAGATCCCCTGGAGGGAAATGTAACTCTAGGATGGGAGCCACGAACATTTCAAGGGATCCTAACATGATCACTTACAGACCTCTTTACATTTGCACACATAGTACTTCTCCTATATCTTCCATCACCTGCTTAATTCAACATCCTATAATACTCAGTCCAATCATTAACACTTATGTAAATCCATCCAGATTGTCCAGAATTGGGATTCGTCTCTCTTTAATGCTGTTTAGCATTCATTCTTGGCAACCTCTCACCCAAATTCTTTACCCCTTACATAGAATTCCTTAAAGCAGGAATCATGTGTTGTTCATCACTGGTCTCTAAAGTTTATTGCAGCAATTCTAACAGTGTAGACAATTGCTAAAGGCACTCTCCTTTGTTCCAGGAGGTATTAAATGCAAAGCACAACTATCAGAATCTCATGGGATGCTTTTTAAATTAAAGATTTCTCAGTCTCTTCAATTTTGATTCAAGAGTTTTAAATTAAACTCTTAGGGACTATATAAAAAATTTTTAAATGATAATGATTTTAAGATTCCCCAGGTCATTGTGCTACAGTTTACCCAAGGCACATGGACCCACTAATTTCAACTACTGAGATCATTTTGTTGGAATTTAAATATTAAAACAACAACTTAATTTCATTAAACATTTACAAATGCCTTCTTAGAATGGCTTAATGTAACTGCATTCTTTTTACTTCAGGGTGTTATTTTTGCAGTTGGCTATCTTTCATTATATAGAGAATATTCGTATCAATTTCACTAAAGGAGACTGCTTCTGGTTTTCTTTGTTTGTTTTTGTTTTTTAAGACCTTTTTACTGTAGATTTCAAACACCTAACTACTGTGGCTGTGGGAGTCGTATACCATGCATTTACGAAAATGACCCAGAAAATCATTTTCAAAACAGATGCATAATTGTTGGAGGAGGACAGTGAGCCTATTTCTTTCAGAAAAGGATCTTAACTGCTGACTGCTTTTCTGCTGAGCTCCTGACATTGGCATTTTTATAGAAGAATAAGAGATGGCTCAATGGAAGTGATGAGCAACCTCACAACAATAAAGAAGCAAAAGCACAAAAAACTCACAAAGGGAGTTCTGACATCCAAAGTTAATTTCCATCAATCACATTGACTTCGAAAACAGATAAATATACATGGTGTGACATTTAGCAAAGTGACTTTTAAAAAACTAACCTGCCATAAGTCATAAACTGAAATAAATGTTGTCCCTTTATAATACTTGTTTTCATCTGAGGTTTTAGTCATATTTTTGTATTGCTGTTACAGTAACCTAAAATCATGGATCTCTTTTGAAACCAAAAGAAATGTTTTGAAAAATATAAATATGACAAATTGTGTTGATAACAATCTGAATTTTGTGAATAGGCAGGAGGTCTACAGCTCCAAATCTGACAAAAAAAATGGGGGAAATATGAGAAATTATGATTATGTGGTGTGAGTAATTTTGGTCTAATTTTAATTTAGTTCTGAAGAGAATCACAACCTTTCTGAAAAGTTTTAGAACATTATGCTACTTTTTGAGTAAGAATGAAGCTTCTTATTATGTAATCTGGTTTTGATAATATTTATTTGAATGTTTATATGCTAGAAGGTGAGTAAAGGCAATCATATTACTCTGTAGTCATACTTAATAGAAAGTATATGACACAGGTCTTTTAAACTGTTTCACACATTTAATAAAAAAGAAAATAAAAAGAACAGCTTCCTCAGTTTGCATAAGGATAGCCAGTGTACCAGATGGCTGCTGTCTGTTCTCCCAGTCCTTTCCTCTACTGATATTTTTCTTAAGTGTTCAAAGCATTTCTTCATTTGAGAGCAAGAATTTAGAAAAAGAAATATTTAAGGTGCAAATTAAAAGAACTACTTTCATGGAAAGCAGGAAGTTCTTGGCAAGATGAAAAATAAGCTGTGTAAGAGGCACCACATCTGTGAGACATCTTTGTTGGATGTACCAAGTGCTCCTGAGATGATGGATGGGTAATTCGAGGTGGAGGAACCAAGATTCTTTCCAATCTTTGGATGTGATCCCACCATGGGCAAAATCAAAACAGTAGAGCAAAGATTGTGTTGGAAGCTTTTCTCTTCCCCTTTTAATTATCACAAACTGTCTCTCAAAGACCCTTATTAAGTATTAGCTAATAACGACTTAAGGAATGTAAATGAATTAACCCCAGCAAAAAGGCCATAAGTGAACTGGGGACAAAAATGTTTTCTTCACTATGGCAATTATTTCCCTATTGCCCCCTTTAGGCTGTGACAGATGGGAGATTGTTATTTCATTCTCTCACACTAGCATTACCCTGAAGGTATACTTATACTTTCCTACAGTTTCTTAAAGAGAAAGTACTGTAAACCCTATGACAGAGCCCTGATGTCAAATCTCTGGTCCTGTCCTAATTTGAGGAGCTGCTGTCATTCAGAGAGACCCCTATGCAGGCTTTCCATATTCACATCAGGCTGGTGACTACCAGTGCTGTCTCCTTGTGGTGCTTATTTACCCCATTTAAGACACCCACACCATTTTCACAGCTATGCTAATGGCATGGTGAGACTTTTATCAAACATGTGACACCATTGTTAAAGAAAAACAAAATGAAACAAACAAAAAAAGGTATTCAATGACACTCATTAAAGCATGATGAGAAAGACTGTATTCAGGACTGTCCCAATAGGTACATGGGTCACAGCAATGTGGTCTTGCAGTGGGAGAGAGAGGTTGGGCTCAGTCCCAAATACATCATGAACAAGTGGAAATTAATAGCCCAGGGGCAGGTTGGGGGTCAGAGGATGGATATGGATGATTCTGGCTAAACCAGCCTAACAGGATTCTTGCTGAAGACAGGTCAGGGTGATCAGACCTTACCTGAGGGGTGGTAGGGATTGAAGAACCCGATCAGATATCCAGGGTGGGGGAACCTTGCTGAGCTGCTTCCTTAAAATGAGACACCTGAGCCATTTTCACTGCACTACAAGAAAATACATGACTAGGTCTAAGAGAATTTCAGAAGCTTGACCAAAATTTAGCCAAAGAAACTTTATCACCACATAGCAGAGATATCTAAATTAGAAAAAAATAAATATATATGTGTGTATGTGTGTGTACGTGTGTAAACACATAGTATTTAACATTAGTCTTGTATGAATCAGCCAGTTTTCCAGTTTTCTCTGACAGTTTAGCAGTAGCTAAAACTGATTCTTTGGCTGACTAAGCATATTTCTGTCTCAGTTATCATTGTGATAGAAGGACTCTAACAAAGAAAAGAAAGTCATTCTTTCAATGACTCACAGTCATTTTACTTGAAAACATAAAGAGGGTGATATCCCATCTGGAGCCTGGTACATTACCCTTGAAATATATTATTATTGGACACAGTGAGTATATGTAAAATATGAATCATAGAGAATCAGAAAGATTCAAGACCCATGTAGGCCCTCATTCCAATAACAGAATTCCTGATCCCTGGTACTCTCTAACCACTTCTCAGTTTGAGTTTGATTCAATATCACTTCCTTAAATAATCTATATTCCCTTCCCCACCTCCAAAATAGGATAAATAATAAATAAGGATTGCAATTCAAAACAAACATAACCATAAAATTCAAGATTTGAGTTGAGGAATACCACAGTGAACATTACCCACAATTTATCTTCCAATCCTTACCCTAGGCTACTATAAGTTAGGAAATCAGAATTACATGTATATTTTAAACACATTTATATTTTCATGAGGAAATGTGCATTGTAGAACCTATAAATAAAACCATATACTCCTTCATCCAAAATTATCTACTCTCTCATCTCTTCAGAGAATATTACTAAAAGCAATATTGCCACTGAAGGAAAGTGCCCAAATTCATTCTTCAGAACTAAAAAGAAATAAAACATATTTATGTGTCTTGCAACTCCAAAAAGTAATAAAACAAGGGGATTTCATCAATTCCTAGTTCAAAAACATATTTTATTGTGACATAATCATAAATATTTATGCTATAATAACAGTACCAATAATAACAATAAGCATCTGTCCTTTGTGTGTAAAGATGAGTCTCCTAACTATGCTGGAAGCTCTGAGGAAAAAAAAAATTATGAAACTAAATAAGCATGCATATGGCATTATCTTAGGTCTCCTTTAGGTTATATTTCCTACTTCCTGAAGCTGTCTTTATTTTTCACTCCTTCAGCTCCTTGGGTTTGTGCTATTCTCACAGACACTAAATTTCAAGAGGGCAGCAAGTAGTTCCCTGCTTCACTTTCCATACCCTGACTTTCTCAGCCTTTTCAGGGATCTACCAAATGCAAAATGCATACCAACTCCCAGCCCTAAGTCATCACAGCTTCATTTTTAGAAATATGTCAGTTGCCTGCTAGCATGATCTTGGGAAAAAACCACTCAAGCTATCTAGATTTCTACATTTTGTGGAGTTTAGTTTGATGTCATACTCCCTAGTATACATCAGCAGTTGTTGTCTTTTTCCTCAGTTCTCTATTTGTACAGTACTATGAAACATCTTTGAAATCACCCAGTGTCCCCATGCTTATCAGTGGTTGTATTAGTTAACTGTCACTAAATCAAAATATCTGAGATAATTAACTTGTAGCACCACGTAAAAATAAAAACGCATTGTGTATAACTAAAGCAAATAAATAAATATTTTTAAAAAAGAGATAAACTTGTTTGGGCCCCTAGATTTGGGGGTTCCAGTCCATGATCAAGCGACTGTTGTTTTGGACCTGTGTGATATAGAGTACATGATGGACCAAAACCATTGATCTCATCTCCAGGAATCAAAAGCAAAAAAGAGAAAGGATACAGGGTACCACAATCTCCACTGGGGGCATGCCTCTTTCCAATAGGGCCATCCTGGAAACCAGTTCTTTTACACGTAGACATTTGGAGGACATTTATCCAAACCATAGCACTGGTAATGAGTATCATTTCCCTAATCAATTTACACTGTTATAATGGTGCTTCCTTTCTGAAAATGGGGGACATGATCTCTACAAGTATGTAAAAATGAGCAGAAGCCAGGCGCGGTGGCGCACGCCTGTAATCCCAGCACTTTGGGAGGCTGAGGCAGGAGGATGACGAGTTCAAAGCCAGCCTCAGCAATGGCGAGGCACTTAGCAACTCAGTGAGACCCTGTCTCTAAATAAAATACAAAACAGGTCTGGGGATGTGACCCAGTGGTCAAGTGCCCCTAAGTTCAATCCCCGGTACCACACACACACACACACAAAAAAAAAAAAAAAAAAAAAAAAAAGAGCAGAAATTCTTGCTTTGTTGCTGTAATCAGGGAAATTATAGCATACTTACTCTTTGGTTAAAAATATGATTACTATGGGCTTATATTATTCATTCAATTTAGATAAATTAAGAAAGTATTTTATTTATCCACTAAAAATTCATATTTCTTAAGCAAAACAAATCAAAGCTGAAGTTCACTTCTCTGTTTTTCCAAAATATTTTGGTATAACCTATATTTCTATTAGCAATTCTAGCTGATGGATCTGGCTTCAGCTTTTGGAAATTTTATTTCATGAACAGTTTTGTCATCAATATCATAGCTTAGACCCTATTTCAAACTAGGCTTCTCAAATACCACAGACTACTTTTAAACTAACAAGAAATCCAGTTTCATGGATTCAAGGAGAAGACAACAGACCCTAGGTCAGAGAAAAAGTATAGTTTCAGAAAAAGTATTAGTCAGAGCATCAATTTTCTTCTGCTGATTCCTCAGTCCCAATTATGATAGGACAGTGTGAAGAGTATCAGGTGACACCTGCCTTAGGAGTGGATTGTATTAGAGAAGAACAAGCCTGAATTTAAAGTACCAACATATTTTTAAATTAACAGTAGAAGAACCTCTCTCTCTTTTTATCTAGAAAGAGACAATAGCTCTATATTCCAAGGCTGTTTGCTACACAAACAAAGGTAACTGGTAGTTCTGTTCAAATAATTGAATCTAGTACTATCTTTGGAGAGATTGTCTGAGGATCATCAATCTAACCTGCCTGTCTTTCCATACCACCACAATAACTACAAGAATGAAGTCTGAAAAAATATACTGAGGCACTGACAGATGTTTTGCATAGGAGATGCAGGAGCTTAGACCATTCCTGATGTTTTCAATAGACTTAGGCATAGTTTTAGAAATGGAGATCAAATCATGGTCAGAGTTACATGGCAAATAACGGCAGATCAGAAGTTAGTTAATTTTAAGGTATCCACAACACTTTGAGAGAGGCACATAATACTATTTTCTTTAATGAGAAAATATTTAGCATTCATTCTGAAAGACTGAGATCATTAATGTTCCTCCTTTCCTCAGTACCTTCTGGAGTTTACAGTGTGTATTTCTCAGGTCACTGTTCTCCTTCTACCACCTTCCCAAAACAAAACAAAACAAAACAAAACAAAACAAAAAAACCCCAGCAAGTCCTATTCCAGTCGCCATAACTCCACCTATTTCCAATATTTTTTATTTGCACCTGCTCCTTTCATTAAGAAGATCAGGCCCAAAAGTGATAAGTACAATTTTATGAATCCTTCAAAGACCCATCATATTTCCTATTTTGTTCTATGTGTTCCATTTTGGGGAAACTCATCAACTAATATACCCACCTAATTGTTCATTACCCGTATGCTCTTTTTTTTTTTTTAATATTTATTTATTTGCTTTAGTTGTACACAATGCAGTTTTACTTGGTGCTGAGGATCGAACCCGGGTCACGCACGTGCTAGGCGAGCGCTCTACCGCTGAGCCATATCCCCAGCCCCACCCATATGCTCTTAGACCATATCAATCCAACAAGAGAATCCAGGTAACTGAATCAAATAAAATTTAAGTCTCCAAGCCTAGGCTGCCCCCCAATAAGTATATTAACCAGACTAGACCGTGGGTACTGTTAAGGAAAAGAATCATCATCATGCCCAGGAATGGTCAGGGGAAAATCCCAAACCTTTCAAAATAGGTCTATATAACTCCCCTGCCCAACCCTATTCACCTTGATCTTAACCCAGGAAGTAGCTAAGAGAAAATAATCCCTTTCTGAAGATAGCCATTCAGTGACCAAACTGCTTTTACGAAGTTGTGCAGATCAGAAAGAGATGAAAGTAGATTCAAAAATATTTTTGAGTTAGTTTTTGAGAAGGTCATTCCAATTCTCAAAATACCAGATACTTGATAAATGACATAAATCATATTTACTCAGCCAGTAATGTTGTTACTCAGGACAATGCAGCCCCAATCAACAGCTTGGTTACAATCATTTTCATCAGGGAACAGCTTCTTAACAATGACCATCTGCATAAATTATTCAGATGGCTACCCTTTGTCAGGCACTCCAGTGAGCAAAATCATAATTACATGGACTGATGTCATCACTGAAACCTTTTTGGACAGTTTCCTCAAAGTACTCATTGATTCAACTTCTACCAAAGGAGGCTGAATTTGTAGAGTAATTGATATAAAAAGGACCAAGTAAAATACACAGATGAGACACATACTGTCCTTAATACACAAAAACTCAATAAGGTAAGGGGGGTCTCTTTTTAGGTGGCAAGGCCACCAAAAGACAATATTTATTCCTTGACTGCTGAAGATATTGAGTGTTATGCATCTACCTACAGTCCCAAGAAATTTTATCTTAATCCCCTTACAGCACTTTGTGTATAGGAAGCATTCAATAAACCTTTATTAAGTTGCAAGATTATTATGGGGAATAAACCCCAAATAGTATAGCTCCCTTTCTCTGAATTAACTACTCATTATATTATCCTTCTGCCCTTTGCATTCGTCCATCTATAGCTACACATGACACTCATAACAAGTTGATCATCCAAAATAAAACATGAACTGAAAGGCAAAGTGGGGTTGCATCCATATCCTATGGCAGAATAAGTACTGACAAGTGTTGGAGCATGCATACCAAATTTGAATAGGTAAAAGGTTAAAAGGATATTTCCCAGAGTTAGACACAAGGTAAGCAAATCAGGCACCAAATATTTGCTTCCAGGTCATTACTAGTCATCACAATAAACCACAGCATTCATAATAGACAAATACATAGATACAGAAAGCATATTAGTGGTTTCCAGGGACTGGGGGAAGGAGGGAATGGGAAGTGACTACTTAATGAGTAAGGAGTTTCCTTTTGGGATGATTAAAGACTCATGGAACTGGATAGTGATGGTATATGTATATTGTGTACACTTTAAAATAGGTAGAATAACTAATTCTATGTGTTGTACCACAATAATAATAATGTTAAATAATATTACACACACCATTGAGAATACTCTTTAAAAATTTTTTTGGTTGTAGTCTGACACTATACCTTTATTTTGTTTATTTTTATGTGGTGCTGAGAATTGAAACCATTGCCTCGCGCATGCTAGGCATGCGCTAGCTAGGTAGGCTAGCGCTCTACCACTGAGTCACAACCCCAGGCCAAAGAATAATTATTTTTTGTTAGGAACAGTGAGGACATTCCAGAGATGGTATGTGGGTGCTGAAATGAGAAGGAAATATATGTCTAAGTAAATCCAGAAGAAAGGATGGATAGATACACAAATTAAATGAAATTTATTTACTATTGGAAATTTATGTGTTACTTTGCAACCAAAATTTCACTGGACTTAAAAACATTCCAATATCTACAATTGAGTAGACGTGCTCCATAAAACTGACAGAATATAATTAAATTAGTCACCAGGTCAATACACTCAATCTCACACTTTCTCTTATCTTTTATATTTCAGTTTACCATGGTAAGGAATAATAATCTTCTTTGTGAAACATAGAATTTACATAGTGCACACATTGTCTTGAATCCTAAACCTAGTTATGGCATTTATGGGGTTTATTCTTGGTTTTGTCTTCTGTAGGATATTATTATAACTCTGTAGGATATTATTATAACTCAGGGGCACAGTGAGTAATGAATTTAAATGATTTCTTCTGAAATATAGTTTCACCAATAAATATTAATCCCTGTTGGATGCTTCAACATCGCTTTTCTAAGAGTGAAACTCAATGAAATTATATAACTGGTGATTGTGCTGAGCACCCTGTGGCTGGCTGTTCTATAAATATTAATAGAATTGGAATGCAAACATAGAGACCAAGAATGCCTGGAAGTAAGAAGTCCTTGCTGAATTAGGATCACATCCTTTGCTACAATATAGAAAACATTAAAGCCTAAAGAAGCCCTCTTTTTAGTGGTTCTATCAAGAGATATTAACTCAGGGAAGCCTTCTAGGGATATTTTAGTTTTTGAGACCATCTGTCTGTTTGAATGTGTTTCATTTAAATGAATGAATTTACACTGATGCTATGAAAATTGGTCAGCAGCAACTGATTATTTGGTCAATTAGTCTCACCCTCCTCTCAGTTTCTAGAGCAAATCTAAAACACTTAGATGACTGAATATAGTCATTACAGCATAGGATCTTCCTTCCTCATTAGATTGTGAGATCCCTGAAGGCAGGGAATAGGTCTTATTTATATTTGCAGTCCCAGGATCTAAACACAGGGTCAGTTGACATTAAGCAATACTTATTAAGAGAATGGGCTGCAAATATGGAAAACTTTTAATCAGCAAGTTCACCATGAATATTGTGGTCGGTTATCATAGAAAGCACAGTGGAAAAGAAAACAAAGGAATATACTATCTTCAGGCATATTAGGAAATAGAATCCTACCTCAGGTCCTATAAATTCCCAGGGTAACAGAGAGAAGGCAGATTAGGGGAATGTGGCATATTTTATTAATTTGGTGATGACCTCTCAAATGAAGATACCATCATAGAAGCCAGTTTGCTTGGTTGACTTGGAATTCTTTAACCAAAGTTGCTACCAGATATCATATCAAAAGTCCATTTCAGAAAGACAGACTTTCTGTTTAATGGGTAAACTGCTTGTAGTATCTTACCAACATCCTCTCTGTTTAGCCATGTTTCTTTACCATAACAGTCACTCATATAAAAATTAGACTGAAGGTTTTGGTTGAATGACACTACAGATCATGTATTTTTATAACCTCCTGAGATAGAAGAACCACACACAAATCAGGCCACTTACATTCCAGAGGTTTCTGACCAAAGTCCTTGTCCCTGTCCTTCCCCCACCCTTACCATAAACTAAGCCCAACATTATGCTTTGAAGATCTCAGGTTTTCTAGAGTATATGTGTAAATGGGGTTGAACAAGAACAGTTTCTGATCAAAAGTGCTATAACACCTGACTGATTAAAGTTCAAGCCAGCTTAGAGGATGTCCTAAAGCAAACTGTTGAAAAACAAAGAAAACCAAGAAAGGCCACAAAATAAAGCATATTTTCTCAAACTTTTTATTTTTTGCAGTTACTGAGTCATAACAGAAAGAAATGATACTACTACTGATATTATGAAGTCTTATTATGCGCCAGGCATTGTGATACACATTTTACATATGTCAATACATTCATTTCCATATCAAAACCGCTAGGTAGCTAATATTATCGTCCCTATTTATTTATTTATTTATTTTTAAATATTTATTTATTTGCTTTAGTTGTACACAAATGCGTTTTATTTTTACGTGGTGCTGAGGATGGAACCCAGGCCGCACAAGTACTAGGCGAGCGCTCTACCGCTGAGCCACAATCCCAGCCCCATATCGTCCCTATTTATAATTGAGGATATCAAGGTGAAGAATGGCTAAATACCTTGTCCAAAGTTTCCAGGCTGTAAATGAGAGAGAACAGATTGAAACTGAGACAGCCCATAATCCTACAGTAGACAGCTGCTCCTAAATTTTGTGTCAAAACTGTCCACTCTTCAGCACATTCCAGTCTTATTCTGTGTGAATATTATGCCTTCATGTGACTTAATATTATTAATAAACATAAAGGTTCAACTTCATAAAAAACAGAAAAATTCTACAAAACTGCAACTGATAAATACTCCAATCTCTCTCTCTCTCTCTCTCTCTCTCTCTCTCTCTCTCTCTCTCTCTCTCTTTCTCTCTCTCTCTTTCTTCCCCTAAAAGAAGGTGAGAAATCCAGTAGATGAAAAATACTGATGTCACTTGAAAGAAATGATTCTTGTCCTCCTCTCTTGCCCAATTTCGGGCTTCAACCAGTTGGAAACTGGCATGAATGTGCATGACAATGCCCTCTGAATGATCACATGAAATGACTTTCTACAGAAATGTTAGATTTATCTGATGATTTTAATACCCTTCATTCTAAAATGCTATTATCCTGAGTGCATGCAGGGGACAGTACACTTAGTCATAAGTGATGGATGAATTCATTATCTTCAGCCAATTTTAATGGGTCATCTAGAGAGGAAATCACCAGTCAGTTTTGGCTATTGAACATTGCTACCTCAAGTACCTTATTACACCAAATATAAAAATGGGTGGTTTTTCATTTTCCTGTCAGACAACAAAGGTCACCTATCACAAGCTTGAGAGATAGTCAGGTTTATTTCCCTTTGGCCTAAAAAAAATGGATAGTGTCAAAGTTTTTATCTTTTCCCATTGTGCATTGGGCATTTTAGAACGGTGTGCCCCAGAAAGAGGGAAGGTGCTTTGCAAGAATGCAGAATGAGAGGGTTCCCGTGAAGAGAAATAGAGGTTGACATTAATGTATTCCCTGAGTGACATTTTTAATCTAATGGTACTATTGAATAGTAGGGCTTCAGCCCCATCATTAAGTCCTGGAAGTAAACATACTGGTGTGGAATATAAGTGTGTCTGGGGGTGTCACTGATGGTCTTGTAGCCTCAGGCTCCAGGAATCAGAAATATTTAATACACTATTCACCAGTATTGTTATTCATCTCTCAACTTTTCTGTTCTGGGTTAGTAAACTCTGATTTATTATTTTTTAAATTATCATTTTTCATTTGATTCATCATCTTCACCTTTTATTCTCTGACCTGATTCTGAGCATCTGCAACTGTTGAATACAATAATAGTAAATAGGTATAAGATTCAGAATCTTCTGCTCCTAGCTAAGCCTCCCTGCTGTTAGTTCCCAGTTTGATAAAATTGACTGGACATTACTTTAATGCAGTCATACATTGAATAATTATTGTGCACTCTATTGAAAATGCACAGATTAACAAATCCTGCATTAGCAAGTTATTGAAGTATTTAATCATACAATGAGAAATTTTATAACTACTAAGAATTAGGGAGACAAGTATGCTGTAAAAATTCTAATGCAGATATGTTATACCAAAATAACCAAGAAAAGATATTGGGACTATATTGTGAATGCCCAGTAAGATTCCAATAAGAAAATAACTGGCAGATCGATTTGATTGTTATTTAATACAGCTCATCATTGTTGCAACCTTGAGTAAGAGATGATCATTTTGATTATTTTTGTCTGGTGGTTGGTAATTGTGTTTATAACCAAAAATATTGTTTAAAAAAATCTTAGATGAAACCTCAGCAAGTTAAATTTATAAAAGTAGAGCTGCTCTTAAAAAGGGGACATTTAGGGATGAATTCAGCTTCAATCTCCTTTCTCCCCTCTCAAAGGCTCTCAGAGGCCAATATGGGACACTAGGACTCAAAAAAGTCTGTCTGAACTCAGTGACCTAGCCCAACAAGCTTAGGAAATGGACATCTGAGAGAGTCCATTTTCTACCTCAGTGATTCCGGCTAAAGATAGTCCTATAAGTAACTTCTTTAGAAATGATTGTGTACTTCACCAACACTTTTTCTACAAATAACTGTCCTGAACTTCTTTGAGATACTAGCTTTAAAATTTTGTTTTGTAAAATAATTTAAAAAGGCATCAGATTTATTCTCACATAAGAAGCAATCCTCAATCAGAACTTGAAATTTGTAACTAATATTTTAAAAAGCATATTCCTTCCTACAGCTAAATACACTTGTAGAATGCTCCCTTACAATAAATAATTTTCTATAGAAGGTAACTGGAATAGAAAAATTTTATTAAGTTTGATTTTTTTTACAGTAAAATTAACAGTAACTATGTAAGTAATGATCTATTTTTTTCATTAAGTTTGGTTAAGATTCATGAAATCTATATGACATTTCCTGGATACAATGCTCAAGGTGACTTTGAAGACTACTTAAACTATAATAAGGAAACTCTTAAGCAAAGAAGAGTGACAGTTACATTCTTTTCTTGGATATGGTTAATGAACAATTAAAATAGAGAATAATTTTCCTTTTATTTAATTGAAAAAAACATACTACTTATGAATATAGCAAATCATAAGAATAAAATTATTAGTAAAAAATACTTTGAAAATTGTAAATCCATAGAAATGACTAATCAGAACACGTCTTTCCATCTCTTTTGCCCATTTCCTCTTCCAAGAATTAAAACTACCATCTAAAAACAATCATTTTCTTCAGAATTCTCACAAATATGAAAGCTCAAGAAAAAAAACATTTAATTTTTCAAATGTATAGTTATATAGAAGTATTGAAATATATCTTACACCTTATTTCTAAAATGGATAGAATATTGTCAATAATATAAAAAACCTTGCCATATTATAACTTACTAAAATAAATTTTAACAGAAGTTACCAAGGATTTTAAACAGATGTAAGTTAGTTCTACCATACCCTATGTTTATGAATATGGCCCAAAAAAATGTTAAAGAAGATTTTAAAGCAGTAGCAGATAACACAAGTCCATCTGCTTATGTCATCTGCTACTCTTTATGTGACACAGTAAGGATTATAAAAGGAAAATCAAATTCACATAGCATTTATCTAAGAGGATTCTATAACTGAATTCTTAAGGGATTTTTTTATTATCTTTCCCTTTTTCTTTTAACTCTACTAATTAAAATAGTAAATTGATACTTTTCATTTTTCTTTCCTTGTTTAACACAATACTCTTGATATTCACTAGCCCAATTTGATAGGTTCAAGTTACTTTTTAAAAGATTTTACTAATTTCTGAACCTATCATGAGGCAGAAATATATTAGAACACAACCATTTGACTTTGTCCTCTATTTTTAGTGATTTTTTTAATTAAAAATTTAAATTGCACATTAATATTCAGATATACATGATTGACAATATAGCTATAGCTCTCAATGTTCTAATTTAGATCTTATTAGTTTTTTCTTCATATTGCAATGCCTTTGAACCCATTGTCCCAGACTATAACTACAAGCACTAATCATTCCAATCTAAGTTATGGTCCACCTAAAACTTCACTATAAAGGACATATTATAGACATTACCCAGAGGACAACTTTCTTCTCCCCATTCCTCCACCAGGGATGCCTGAGTCAGCACCAGACTCATTGGGCAACAATTCCAGGAGATGGTACATTGGGCACAGCATACTGGAGAAGGCCAATAGTTTGGTTCCAGCATGGAGCCACACTGTCTGTGATGAGACTCATCAGGGTGCATATCAGCTATAATGTCCTGCATGGGACTGGAGCATCCTCCTGAAAGTCCTGGGCCACCACTAGTGAAAGAAGGTATGAAATAGAACCCCTGGCCAAATATGCAGCAGGATTTAAGGAGTTATTTTCTTTGTGATGTTCTTCTTCATTCTTCTTTTGCCATCTTTTCTGATTCCTCCCTTCCTCTTCCTCAACCCTCCTTATTCCCCACCTCTTCCTTCTATTCATTCATTCAACAAATATGCACTGCATGAATGCCAGTACTGTGTCAGGTACAAATATACATTGAAGAAGACACTCATGGTCCCTTCCCTCCTACATCAAGGAAGACAGATATTAAACAAATAATTTCATCAGTGATGGGAATAAGAAAGGAGGAAGTTCATGATGTGATGTAAACAATAATAAAAGCTCTAAAATATCCTGCAAGGCCACTTTTCAGAACTGACATCCAAATAGAAATCTAAAGGGATCAAGAATTAACCACTTGATATAGGCAGGAGCAGCACAAGGAACAGGGAGTGTACTGCAGGTAAAGAAATATGCTAGAAATCACAAAACAGGAAGGAGAGAATAGAAAGAGAGAAGGAGAAAAAGGAGAAGAGGAGGAGGGGGAGGAGGAGAGAAGAAAGAAGGAAGATTGATAAATGCTAGAAACTGGAAAGAAAATCAGCTTATCCAGAACAATCATGAGGGAGAACTAGTAAGAAGAAGGAAGTTTTATATACAGAGTATAAGGTAAGTAATAGAACAAGGTTTTGATAAGAGGTTCTACTAGTGTTCAGAGCAAAAACATAAGGCATATAAGTCAATAAAAGGGGACCCTTTGTATACAATGTATATTCGTACCATTCAAATCTTCAATCATGCATTTGTAAAAAAGATGCTCTATATGTTTATTATGAATTATAATGCATACTACTATTATAAAATAAATAAATAAATAAAAGAATACAAAAAAAGGTGAGGGGGGACCCTTTGCTGGAATGACAAGAGGAAAGAAAGAAAAAGAATATTTGTAGGTTTCATAGTGAAAGATTGAGGTAGTGCCTCTCTTGAGATTTTTGGGGGGTTTCTGTTCTTTTTGTTCGTTTGTTTGTTTTTATAATGAGAGAGTGAGGTCATATTCTTAGGCTGTAGAATTTTGAAACAGTTGTTGTGGAGCAAAGGAACATGAGCCAATTGAGAGATATATTAAAATTACCAGGCAATGTTGAGATCCCTAGTGAGGTGATGACTGTAAATTAATAATGGTACCAATCTTTTTGCTTATGTAATTTTCTACAAGTCTTATCAGGCAGAGCAATGGCACAGAGACAGTAGAAGTTAGATTCATCCAAGGATGATGACTTGCCAGAGTAGTGTGATGAAAAGAAAAGAGACCAGAACAACTGGCAGGAAAGTTGCTGAAATTGTAATCAAGATAATTTATGATAAAACAAAAACAAAACACAGAGGAGCTGACAGATCAATTGACTAAAGAACTAAAGTAATTGAATAAACAGAAACTTTTTGTTCCCTTGAAGTTCACATTCAACCAGAGAATAAAATAAAAAAAAATAAATGAATGAGTGAGGATAATGGTAAATACCATGGAGAGAATTCAATAACGATGAAGTGATAGCGAGGGACAGGGTGGTTGCCTTATAGTGAGTAGTCAAGGTCTCTGAGGAGATACCATGTAAGTTGAAATCTGAATAATGAGAAACATTCAGCTTTGAAGCATGAAAAGAAAGATTGATCCAGAAAGATAATAAAGCAATGCAGATGCCCTAAAATGGGAATGAGCTCAGAATAGAAAGAAGGCCCACAGCAGCAAGAAGAATGACAAGAATGAAATCCAAATGACATAGTCCATATTGTATACAGCTTAATAGCAAAAGAGAGGTTGCTTTTTTGCTTTCTTTTCTCTTCTTTATTTCTTTTTTTTTAAATTTTTTATTTTCAAAAGGTTAAAGTGAAGGAGTGATCTGTTTTATGTTTTGAAAGAATTATCTGACTGTGATGTGTTGACTGTGAGCAGTAGGGATCAGGGATGGTAGGTTGGGGGTAGTCATTTCAGGGATCCAGGGGAGAAATGAAGGAGTTATGTTCAGGGGAAGAACTAGGTTTTGCTAAGGCTAAAAACTGTGGAATCTCAGGAAGGACAAAATTGAAGAATTCACAAGTGAAGAAGAAAAGGCAGAGTTTTCTGAGAGAAAACATGGAGAAGTTTATATTTTAGCCAGAGAGAAGGAAACCTGTAAGATGTGGTGCGGTGGCTGGAATTTGAACACCTCTCTAAATTCTTGAAGAATTTAGCTGCAGCTTAGAAAGCTGTGTAAGTATATCCTCTTCCTTATGCTCCATGGCAGCATCTGCAAACTACATTTGCTGGCCTAATCCTACCCAACACCTGCTTTTATAAATAAAGTTTTATTGGAACACAATCATACTTGTGTAATGTCTCTGGCTGCTTTCACACTACAGTAACCAAGTTGAGTAGTTGTGACAAAAATCATACAACTCACAAAGCTGGAAATGTTTATTATTTGGTACTTTATAGAAAAAGTTTGCTGATCCACAATCTGTGGGTCTATAAAGAGGAGCAGTGATTTTAAAGAAATAAAAAATGTGATCAACTCTCATGGTTGAAACACAGTAGAAGTGGGTCTTGGGACCATTCTCTAAAAGCTGTTGGACCCTTGAAGGAAGATAATGCAAATTCTCATATAATGTAGACCATACCTCAAACAATATGATGATGTATTGTAGAGCTCTTTTAATTACACTTCAGTAAGTCCTGCTCTTTCACATTGTAGAGCAAGCCAGGACCCAACTCACTCCTCAAAGCAAGACTCCATGCTTGGTCTCAATGCTAACTGCACAGAGCATGTTTGCCACTATTGGCATCTAAATCCTCTGGGTGCTTAGTAAAAATTGATACCCTTTCTACATCTTGATCAGACAAGAAGAATCTTTCAGGAAAGTTCCCAGGGGTCCAATTCAGTTCAGCTGTTTTAATTCACACATACAAACAATTGCTCCAAAGCAAAAATATACTGCTTTTGTGACAGCCTGTATGTTTTAATACGAGTATGGAAAGATCCAAAAGGCAAAGGTTTAGATATAGGTTTAGATGGGGTCATATTCACAAAAAGCTACACACACTGTATAGGATTATAAATTTGCAGCATGGAACAGATGATAGACTATAAGAAAGAGTAGGGATTGTGGCATACTAAAAACCCTTGTCCTATCTAAACAGAGCAATTAGTACTCACCTACAGCTTTGTGGCCACACAAAAATAAAAATCCAAAAAAATAAAAAAAAAAATCCAGTCAAACTGATTGTTTAAAAATAGTCATAAATTCCAATTTTGATGCTAAATTTCTGATTCCTCTTAAGCACTATCCTTTGCAAACAAAACCTTTGTTGAATTCCCAAATAAAATCTTTCAGTATTTCATATACTGCTAAGTTTAACCCAGTTTCTAGAACAAAGGAAAACCCAAGACCTGATTCCAAAAACAGTCTTTGTTGTAGGCACATATCTCAACTCATCAGAAAACCTCACAAGTTTAGGACCCCAAATCCCTATCTAGGATTACAGTTGCTTTTCACAGTTTTTCTCTTGGGCTGCTGAATTCCACCAGATAGAAGACATGCCTTAATACCATGAGCCTGAAACAAAATAGTACTGGCTAGTGCCAGCATTCTCAAACCCTTGGAAACCCTTAGCAGCCAGATTCTTAGAAGGAATATGGAAAAAAAAGACAAGATAATATCTTCAGCATGATGGTCAAGGTCCTCTATAACCTGATTTCAGTAAACATTTCAAACAAATCTTCAGTTCTTTACTCCACTCAATAATTCTTACATTGCTCCCCTTTAGAATCAAGTATATTATGTCATTTTTTTGGTGATTTTTCAATTCTATTGTTCTCTGACTCTTATTTTTTACTTCCTGGTAAAATTGTTTTTAATTTCTCTGAGTACATTTGATTTTATCATACAGTGTGATACCCCGGGTCTTCCATGAATAAGATGTCAAGACGAGACTAAGCATGCAAAGGATTTTATTAGGGGAAATGCCTGCAAAGGTGAAAGGGAGCTAGCTAGAGAAGACTGGGAGAATCAGCCAAAGCAATGCAAATAGGATCCTAAAGGAAAAATGGAAAGAAAGGTTGGGTGGAAGCATCATAAACTGCTGTACAGTTTGAAGGCCCAGCAACACTGCATGAAGTGTCTGTCCTTGAGCCAAAGCCCACTATCATAGGAATCTCAGTCTCTCAGGAATAGATCTCCTTAGTATTTCATCTGTGCTCAGTCACTGACTGAGAACTGTCTCCAGGAAGTATGGACACAGTGCATGTGTGACAGTGATGGTCCTCAGAATACAACAGCAAAAGTCTCTTGCTAATTGCACTCCTTATAGTAGAAGAACTAAGGGGTCCATTCTTGTGACCATCATTAAAGAGATAATAATAACCTCTTTAATGATAGAAAGCCTGTCCAATATGCTTTTTTTCTCTTCCACAGCAATTAGCAAAGTGTCATCTTCAAAGACACACATACATACATATACACATGCATGCACACATGGCTATATAAACAAATTACTAGGTAATACATAAGCATTTAATTTTAGGTTTAATTTAATTATGTCCTTTTTATTTAAAATAGAAAAACACCACAAGCATGACTATATTCCTTCCCCTCTACAGATAAAGCCATTTTACACATCTAATATTATTTAACTTCATATCCCTAAGGGTCTTCCTATTTATTTATATGTAGCTAAGAAATTCATAAATAGGGCCTCAAAAACTGACCATTGGCTTGAAATAATTATTCCACATCTCCAGCATCCCACACACCATACATACTACCAAGAGACAACAGAACCCAAAAGGATACTGAAGCTTATTTGAGACATTTCAGTAACACACACACTATCCTTTGAACATTATAATATGGTAAATATTCCTTATTTGAGTGTGTGTGTATGTGTGCATGTGTGTGTGTGTGTGTGTGTGTGTGTGTGTGTTTTCCTTATTTTTTACTCAATCCACTAGTAGAGGTCATGGCAATATCACTTAGATTCTTACTGCATACTTCCCACACTTTCATTAAACTAATTATCTTGAAATATAATTAGCTAATTACTGAGAAAGGTAGATAATGATTGTGAATGGAATGTGAGATAAGCATTAATGAACAACAACAGGATCCAAATATTCCAGTCAGGGAGAAGATATTCAGAGTTGGCAGAGAGACAAGGAATATTCAATAACCTTTTGATCAGTTGCACTTGAATCAGAGCTAACAATGCTACACTGTGTTATTGCAACTGGGTAGAAATCCAAGTCCTCGATTTTTAAATCCTAACAAAGCTTCTTTACATTTCAGTAATGCTGAATGATGTACTGAAGTACCCTGGTGCAGACTGATTGCAATTTGTCAACCAGACTTTTTCATCTTTCCCTTTTTTTTTTTTTTTTGCCTTTTTAGAAAGCATTATGTGGAAAAGATCTGTTTTCATTTGTGGCTATTGTCAAAGCCATGGAATTTATTATAATTAAGATACAACGTGTTTTCGAAGGGCCAATATTCTAAAATTTAAATCGTTCACAATATGGTAAGGGACTGTTTGCTAGATATGAAAAAAGACCAGGTTGAAAATAGGTTTGTAATTAACTGGCTCAGGATCAGAGCACTTTTCAAATGAAAATACAATAGGGCATCTAATCAGATAGGTTATTTACCCAGAATAATTGAATCCATGCTATAGCAGACTCCTTTAAAATGTGGTTTTGCTGCCATGTTCTTTATTTTCCTTAATGTGTTCAACTGCCTAGACCATAGGACTCATGTAACATCTGAACGAATATCCTCCCTAGAGAAGTACCATGCCAAGACAAGAACAGCCGCCCTGTAATCATCCCACTGGTAGCAGAAGTAGTGTAACCCTAAGACTCCCTGCACAATATATTCATCATATTACTTCAGAACAATTCACTTGCCCAGATTCCCCATTAGAGAGTGGGTTTCTTTTGAAGACAGATATTTAGCCTAACTGACCTTTTATCCCCTTCTCAATACTTAATGGGCCCTCAATAAACTTAAAATGTAAACAGTGCAGAAGAAACTATGGCTAACTTAATTCAGTGTATTACTTATTTATGTTGGACAAGGCATGGAGCTGGCTACAAATGAAAGACAAGCCATAGGTATCATCTGGGAATGTGTAATCTTCTTGGAATGGAGCATCTGGGATGTATAATCCTGGAAAGATAAGACACTCACTCATGAAACATTAATAACCAAAAAAGAGGGTTCGTAAACTTTCTGTTTTAATGAGTGCTACAAATAGTGAATGCTGACAGAACCAAAAGACAAAAGAAAAAAAAAAAAAAAGAGGAATCTATGTAGGTAGAAGGTCTAGTGAGCACAAACACAATAGGCAAAGGCAGTGGGAAAAAGGCATCCCTTCGGTGGAGAAATCAAGTCAGATACATTTATAGGACAGTTGGGAATGGGTGTCTCTGGAGTGGATGATTCAGGATAATGAATAATGAGGGTAAGGAGGGAGAGCTCAGGTCTGACACAGAGTGAAGCCCTGAGGCTATTGTGGAAAGTAGGAACAGGTTAAGAGAAAAAGCCCTGAACTGAATCAGGAGATCTTGCTCTAGCCTTTGCTTTGCCTCCCTGCTGCCACCCCTTCCCTTTGCTCTGACCTTGAGTAGAAAGTGTACCTGTCTGGCATCAGTTTCCTCATGTGTGGAGCTATCTAAACCAATAGACCACTGCAAGTCCAAGGTCTTTGCCAGATCAAATCCTGAGAAGACAAATTATAAGCAAGGGAGTGGCATGAAGAAAGAAAGGTTTTGATGACAGTGGTCGGAATGGGCCCTGGGGTTGGCCAAGGTTAGGTTTACACCAGTGAACCAATACCTAGGGGCAAAGTGCTAGGATAAAGGGCTTCAAAGGAAATGGAATGTGGGGAACATTTGAAGGTATTATCAGTCAATCAATGAAGACATGATGACTTGTAGAGACAATGACTCAAACATAATGCCATTATATTGAACCTAGGTGACTAGACATGGAGTCTAATTAGAAAAAAATATATATGTGTGTGTAGTTCGTTGCTTATTAATATCTTTAACTATTTTTTTGGATATCTTTTATTTTGTACTCACTCATTTACATTATGTTTATTTCTTGACTTTCTGTTTTCTCCCTAGTGAGATGGAAGCTCCATGAAGCTAAGGGAATCTGTCTGCTATGGCCACTGTTCTGCTGTTTGTGTCTAACACTCTTTTTAGCACATGCCAAATATTACAACATATCTGTGATGCACATGTTGCAAATGTTCCCTTTCATGCTGAAAGCATCCATTCCATTCTCATTCACAGGTATTTACCCTTTAAGATGCAGGTTTGTGGGCTGGGGTTGTGGCTCAGCAGTAGAGCGCTCACCTAGCACCTACCAGGCTCTGAGTTCGATTCTCAGCACCACATAAAAATAAATAAATAAAATAAAGGTATTGTGTCCAACTACAACTAAAAAATAAATATTAAAAAAAAGATGCAGGTTTGTGAAAGGTGCTGAATATGGGGGAGTACATGGTTCCTATCCTTTAAAATGCAAAGACTAATAAAAGACAAAGATAAGGAAATAAGTAATGAAAGTCCAATATGTGTACTATAATATGGGAATGTACATTGTGATCTAGGAACACAAAAGGGTTCCATTTCTCTGAAGATCAAAGAATTTTTCCAGTGAGAATTATGGGAATATGGAGATATGAAGGAAGAATAAAAGTTAAGGGGTTGGGATTGAAAGGGATGCTAATAGAGATTGTTTTTTCCATTTGCAGGTGAAAGGGAGACCAATTCAAACAAACCAGGTTTAATGTCCCCAGATTTTACTAAATAACTAGTCCCCAAATCATTACTCTGGCCAAGAAAATTGTATGCATTTTTATTTGGAAAACTTGGTTTATATTTTGGTTCAAAAATACTCAGATGTTTAGTTTTTGTTGTTGTTGTTTTAAGGTCAAGAAAGAATTAATACAGAACTCCCAAATTAACTGGGTTTTCCTTTGTATCAGATCGTGTTGTATACTACCAAATCTATTTGATACAGTAAGTGGTTACTAAGCACATAACAGGTGCATTATGGAAATAAATCAGGACACCTGTCTCCCACCCCAGGAGTGTGTAATTTTGTGGAGAAGGTAGTATTTATATGAAAATACTTAAAATACAAAACAATAGATAAAAATGTACTTTAGGAGTGATTCAAAACACTAAGAAAGTGGAGCAGTTGAAGATAACAGATTACTCATAGGCTAATTGAGTTTACTGCATATGCAAATAGAAAGAAATCTAATTACTAAAACCTTCATGAGCTGAAAAGAACTTGTAAATCCCTGGAAGTCACTGGAGACTCAAGGAAAAGAAATATTCTCCAAAAGATTGGCCGAAAATAATTAAAAGAAAATTAGGGAAGAGATGTCACAAGTAGATTTGTCTTCTTTGCACGGACTGAAAGTGGAATTTCAATAATGAAGGTTAAGATAAAATGTGCCACCTTATTTATATTTTAAGCAAAAGTAAAGGGTAACTTGTTAGCCTCCATCCATAACCATCAAAGATAAAGTCTAGGTAATATGGCCATTCTTATATGACAATCTGAAAGCTACCTCATCTGTTGTTTATACATTTTGAACAAACTGTGTGAAAGAATCCAAAACCTTGAATGAAAATTAAGTTATCTGATCCACTCTTTATTGTTGGCTACTATGTTTTAGGGACTTGATTTCTCTATTTTTCTCTATTATCCCACAGTAATGTAAAAATTAGAAACCTATTCATACTTAGTAAAATAGAACAATCATCATAACTCTATATCATTCCTTGGAAGATTTTAACAGGATTTTTTTTTTCATTTTTGAAAATGATGATATGAAAATTGTAATCAGATCTCAGTCTGATTCCTTATAACATAGTGCCATCTAGAGATTAAAGCTGATGTTGCTACAAGCTACATTAACCACAACTGGCTTCTAAATTATAATAGTATATTATATAACTAATAAGTTTAGTAGGGTAGGTTAAGTTTCCATTAAGCTACATCTATATGGAGTGCGTTTTAAAAAATTAACGACTACTTACACGGGTGAGTTCACCTGTAGCACACTGACATCTGATGTTCCCATCATATAGTTTCTGCTGTAGGTGAGGTAGTCTTCTTTCACACATACATAACAGTAACATTTCTAGAAGTTTAGTAGCACTGTGACATCAAAGGAAGTTAGATGGAAATGCAGTTGTGTGGAATATTAATTTAGTCACGCTTTCTAAGGAGGGATAATTTAATTTCTACAAAGCAAAGACCGTTTTCATTATAAATATGAAATATTTAGAAAGTACCTACTATGACTGAGGAATTGTACTTATTGTCTGTATTAGTTTGTTGAGGCTGCAGTAATAACTTACCAAAACTAAGCAACTTAAAATAACAGAAATGTACTCTCACACAGTTCTGAAGGCAGAAGAAGCCCAAAGTCAAGGTACTGGCAGCTCACATTCCCTCTAGAGTTTCTCCCAAAGACTTCACCCTTGTCTAGCAACCCTTGGGCTGCCAACAATCCTTTCCTTCCTTGACTTGTGACCACATCTCTGCCTGTCTTCTTGTCATCTTCTCCTCTGCGTTTCTGGCTATAGTTGCATCGCTGCAATCTCTGCTTCTCAAAGAGGAGCAATGACAAAGACACTTGTCACTGGATTTAGGTCCTACCTGGATAATCCAGGATGATAGCCTCATTTCAATACCCTTCAATTAATCATATCTGCAAAGACCTTTTTTTCAAAGTAAGGTAACATTCACAAGTTCCAGAGATTTGGTGTGAACTTACCTTTGTGTGTGTGTGTGGGGGGGGGGGGGATCATTCAACTCACTACACTATGATTTTTAAAAGGAAAGAAGATATATGGAAAATTAAATGATTTCTAGTTCATTGAGTTTACAGCACAATCAAAAGAAAAGTTTACATACACAGAATAGCCTCCAAGACAGTGTTTCTCAACTTGGCACTATTGATATTTGGGCTGGAAAATTCTGTGTTGTGGGGATTGTCCTGTGCATTTTAGAATATTAAGCAGTATCCTTGGCTTCTTCCTATGAGATGCCAATATCACCCTCTCTAGTCATGACTATTAAAAATGTCTGAGGACATTGTTAAATGTCCCCTGGGGAACAAAGTCAACCTCCAGTTAAGAACAGAGACTGATTATCATAAGCAAATGTCAAAAGACAGAATATCAAGAGAGGAAGAAATTAACATGAGCCAAAGTAGTTAAAGAAGGTTTCATGGAGGAAGTGGGGAATGAACTGGTGATTGGATGAAGATAGAGCTTTGTAATGGAAAGATAATGAAAAGCACAGTCAACCTCTAACACCTCTTGCTGAGAAGCACTGTGAGCTTGTCAAGACCAAAGCCCAGACCTTTGCTTACCTTTGTGTGTTAAGATCACAGCACAGTCCCAGGGGCAGAGTATCTTAGAAATGTTTGCTGAGTGGGTCAATCAATGAGGTTAAATTACTGGGATGGTGGAGCCATATTCTAAAACATCTTAAGTGATAGACTAAGAAAATTGAAAGCTATTATGTTGGTTATGGAGAAAGCTTGAAGGATTTTGAGAAGGAAGATGAACTGAGTAAAGGCAACAATGGCATAGAGAAAATATTGGAGAGGTCAGAATGATCAAGTTCAGCTGCAAAACTACCAAAATAGCCCTTTTGTGACATAATAAATCCTGGCACCAAGATAATAACAATGGAATTAAATGAAGTATCAACGATGAGGAAAAAATGACTATGCATTTCTCATTTACCGGATTCAAAGCAAGTGGAGGAGAGGCATAAAGGAAAACTTTCAAGGATGACTAATAAAATAGAGTTTATTCACTTGAGAAAATAAGAATGTGCAGAGAGGAAGGAATATGATGAACTTGAGGTAAGGATACACATACACATAGCCGAGATGCAGAATCAATGATTTTTAGGTTAATTTTAGGATCATCTTTTTAAAAAAAAAAAAGTTATGGTGAGATATTACCCAGCTATCCCACCCCTTGGTGAATATCCAAAAATCTAAACTGAGCATATTGTAAGGACTCAGCCACATTGATGTTTATAGTAGCACTATTCACAATAGTCAAGATACGGAAACTACCTACGTGCCCACCAACAGATGAATGGATAAAGAAAATAATATATATGTGGTGGGGGTGGGTTAGGTTGGCTTACATGACTAGAAGCTGGAGTGTCCCACAATGGTCATCTGCAGGCTGGAGAGCTGGAGGAAACAGTAGCTGCTCATACAAGAAATTTGAGCCTCAGAACAAGAGGGATCAATTATGTGGTCACAGTTGGGGATCAAAGGCCTGGAAACTCCCTGGAGAGTCACTGGTCAGAAGAGTGAAGGAACTGGGGTCTGACATCCTAAGGTAATCACAGCAGCAACCAAGAAACCCCTCAATAAGGATCTAGCTTGTGTTTGTTGTTACTTCCTTGTTCTTCGAACATTTGTTCCACCCAGGCCCCCAACCTATTGGACTGTGCTGCCCACACTTTGGGTGGGTCTGTGCCTTAGTTTGCTATCCCACATACTAATCATTCCTAGAAACACCCTCACTGAGATACCCAGAAGCCTCTTAATCATAGGCATCTATTAATCCAAACAAGTTAACAATTCAGATTAACCATCATAATATATTAATATAGCACAGTGAACCTCACCTTCATGTATATACACAAGGCATTAATTTTTTAAAAATCTATAAGTAAACAGCAGAAAGATCAATACAGTAGAGGGAAGAGAAACAGAGGGAGGGAGGAGGGAAGGGAAAGGGGAAGTACTGAGGACTGAATTAGAGCAAATTATATTCCATGGTTTTATAATTATGTCAAAATGAATCCTAATGTTATGCATAACTAAAAAGAACTAATAAAAAATAAGAAGTGATGGTGAGAAAGAAGTTTAAGATGTAAGAAATATTTTTTAATCAAATTTAGGAGTTGCTTCCTAGATTTTATTTCCATAGAAATTCATAAGGCCCTCTGGGCCACTGAACCAGGTCATTTTGCAAAGATTTCTGAAGCAATTAGTCCAAACTCAAAATAATGGATTCTATTTCGATTCAACCATTCGACCACTCACTTTAGACTGACTCTGATGTGCCAGTCACTGTGTCTTCAAGGAGGAATGATGTACACAACAAATAAACCTAAAAACAATAGTTATTTTAGTATGGCAAACAAGTCTGAGAATGTCACTTATCTTTTAAAAAACATAGACCTTTTAAAATCTATTAAGCTGTATTTTCTCATTTTTGCCAATAGTTTAAGCAAACTGGTTATATGTGACTTGAAAAGATAATTGTATACGTACTTTAGTTAGTTTTTTTTCTGCGTTCCTTTTTATTTTCTATTTAGTAAGTTTGATGTTGTTATCTTTTGCAAGCATTTTAGCATTGTAAGTTACAAGGTACCATCTGTGGTGTTTTTTAAAATATATTTTAAATATTTTTTAGTTGTTGATGGACCTTTATTTTATTTATTTGTATGTGGTGCTGAGAATCGAACTTAGTGCCTCATGCATGCTAGGCAAGCACTCTACCACTGAGCTACAACCCCAGCCCTGTCGTGGGTTTTTTAAGAGTAAAATATTATATATTCAATCAAGAAAACAATTGTATTTCAAAAGAATTTCTAAGCTAGAAATTACTAAATGAAGAACAGAGGTAACTCAAATTCTAAATATGTCTTTAAAAAATGAGAATTTTGTTCTATTACATAGAAGATTAACTAATTATCTCATTGTCTGAGTGGCACAGTTTTAGTATCACAAATTGAAAACCCCTTCTTAACAGTATTATTGATAAATAAAGGCAGTCCACTATCTAGCTTAAATATTAATTTTGTGTACACCAGAAGGAAAACTTATATGAAAGAGTTTTTACTGCCATATGCTAGAAAATTACAAATATATATGAATCTATCTCTTATTGCTTCAATGAATGATGCTCCCTAGGTTTTTATGTCATTTAACCTGCACAACTGTACACAGTGGCCACAAGTATATTGCTAAAAATCACATACAGCCAAGTGTGATTATTAGTTTTCTGTGTCAAATAGACTAGTCCACAGGGCACCCAGATGTTATATTAAAGATCCTGGATGTTCAACATCTCTGGCAATTAGAGAAATGCATATCAAAACCCCTCTAAGATTTCATCTCACACCAGTCAGAATGGCAGCTATTAAGAACAAAAACAATACTAAATGTTGGCGAGGATGTGGAGAAAAAGGCACGCTCATACATTGTTGGTGGGACTGCAAAATGGTGCAGCCAATATGGAAAGCAGTATGGAGATTCCTTGGAAAACTTGGAATGGAACCACCTTATGACCCAGCTATCCCACTCCTCAGTCTATACCCAAAGGACTTAAAAACAGCATACTATTGAGCCGGGCGCAGTGGCACACGCCTGTAATCCCAGCACTTTGGGAGGCTGAGGCAGGAGGATCGCGAGTTCAAAGCCAGCCTCAGCAATGGCGAGGCACTTAGCAACTCAGTGAGACCCTGTCTCTAAATAAAATACAAAAAAGGTCTGGGGATGTGACCCAGTGGTCGAGTGCCCCTGAGTTCAATCCCCAGTACCACAAAAAAAAAAAAAAAAAAAAAAAAAAAAAAAAAACAGCATACTACAGGAACACAGCCACATCAATGTTTATAGCAGCACAATTCACAACAGCTAAACTGTGGAACCAACCTAGATGCCCTTCAGTAGATGAATGGATAAAGAAAACGTGGTATATATACACAATGGAGTATTACTCAGCAACAAGGGAGAATAAAATCATGGCATTTACAGGTAAATGGATGAAGTTAGAGAATATAATGCTGAGTGAAGTTAGCCAATCCCAAAAAGCCAAATGCCAAATGTTTTCTCTGATATAAGGAGGCCGATTCACAGTGGGGTTGGGATGGGGAGCATAGGAGGATTAGAGGAACACTAAATGGCCAATAGGGAGGGAGGAGAAGGGAAGGGACAAAAAGGTGAAGAAAAACAAAAAAGATGGTAGACTGAGATGGATATCATCACCCTAAGTGCATGTGTGAAGTCACGAATGGTGTGAATATACTTTGCATACAACCAGAAATATGTAAAAATGTGCTCTACAAGTATAATATGAAATGTAATACATTCTGCTGTCATTTCTAACAACTTAGAATAAAAAATAAATTTAAAAAAAGGAATTTATCCCCAGTAAAAAACAAAAAAAGATCCTGGATGTTTTTGGATGCGACTGACATTTGAATTGGGAGATCTTGCCATACCCATTGTGGATGAGCCTCATGCAATACATTGAAGGCTTGGATAGAACCAAAGGCTGAGCAGGAAACTGTTGACGCCTGAAGCGATGGCCGCTTGGAGCAACGAAGCCGCAGGAAGAAGTTCAGAGGCGAACTGGAAACAAACAGCTTTTTATTCTGATAACTTTTCTCTCTGGCTCTAACAACGACTAACACGAGCCACACACACCACCAAAATGGCCCAGACCCGATCAGCAATCTGGCTCAAGTCCCTCGAGATCCCGGGCCAAGTCCCGTGAGACTACGGAAGGCCCCAATGCCCAAATCTCCATGGCCCATAGTCAACTGCAATTTAAGCCATCTCCCCAAACAGGGCTCCTGCAGGAAACAATTTCAGTTTCCCTGTTTGAGTTTCTGAGTTGGGACATAAGTCTTCTGTCTTCAGACCTGGACAGTTGCCATCATTGGCTTTCCTGGATACCCTGCCTTTGGACTGCAGAATATGGAACTTCTTAGCCTACATAATTGCATGAAGCAATGCCTTATGATAAACAAACAAATAATTAGCCTATTGTTTCTATTTCTCCAAAGAACTCAAAACAACAGGCTAATGTATCAGATCAGGCTTTTCTATTTTAACTGTTTTAGGAAATGTGACATTGTGTTTGTGATGCATAATATAACAGGAATCTTCTATATTTTCATGAACTCCTCAACACAATTAAGAGACATTGAAAAAAAAGGGGGAAATTCCAAAGAAATTAGTAGAGTTTATGGAGGGAAGGTTTGCATCAATTAAGAAACATGCAAAAGTTGTGTTTTGGTGATTTGCCTTTCTAAGTGTCAAAAATAATGTATGATACAGAAAACATGAATTCAATCTTACTTCTTCATTGCAAGCATTATCTAGCATAAGTGAAAAAATATTTTTCTAGTATAGACTTAGAATCTAATGTATGTAACACAAATGTGTGTGTATCTAACTAGTACATGTTTATTCACTATGCATATTTGCAATTTTTAAAAGGATTCAATAATTATTTAAAATTTCATTCAAGTTAGTTAGTTCTAACAATTTTGCCTTGAGTGAGATAATATATAAAAGGCTGATTTATTTTCCCTTTATTGGTTTAATGGTTTTAAGTAAAGCAAGAACCATAAAGGAGCCTGATTCCCTCAATAGTCATTGTGAAGCAGTCACAAAAATAAACAAAAATATATTGGGGCTACTTAAGGGCTTTATGACTTTCCTTGTTTAAAAAAAATGCACAGGAAATTTCGAAGATACCTGAGTATTTTTTAATATGTCATGCATTTCAAGAATGAGGCAGGTTTGTGGAAACATATAGGGTTTGTTGGAGAAGAAATTCAAATTCTTTCTTCCACTTTATATAATCCCAGGGAGGATGCTTTCTTTTGCTACATGTAGTAGAATCTCTTAAGTGGGATCAGAAAACTGAATAAAGGTAACTTATACCTGAGGCATATTGAATATTTATGTAGATTTATTTCAAGATTGATTTTAAAGTTGTTACATGTAATATAACTTTAATTTTTAAAAAGGTGAAATGATCAATTATCATTTTATTTATGCCTTAACATGATTTTGTTTGGGGTAGTTGTTTTGTTTTCATCCTCAGGTAGGCAGGTAGACAAATACCTCAAAGTATCCAGATGGCCAGGTGGGTTTGCAGAGTCTCAGTCCTAAGGGCCTCACTCAAAACCAGCAATGGAGACGCAGGTGGGACAACAGTTGGAACTGGGTAAAACCTATAACTCAGTCTGTGAATTACTGAAAACTCAAAGTGTATTGGACAACAAGGTAACATAGCAATTCAAAATATCATGTTAGAATCAGACATTAAAATTTCCAGTTCCACCACCTACATATCATTTAATGTGGGTGACTTACTCAATCTTCAAGTCTTGATTTATTCCTCTTTAAAATGAATGCAGTTGAGCAACAAAGTAACAGTGGTAGAACCCCTTGCTGGACCATCTACCAGTATCACCAGAACCCAGATCCTATTTACAAAAAAGCCAGAGATGACAAGCATGCAGTCCCTTCACCCTTTGGGAATGATTCTTGGTTCTGGCAACTTTCCAAAATACATGGCTTCCTTCCATTTCAGCTGGAAAAGGTGTACCCTGATTTTTCAGTGTGACTTCAGTCCTGCCTCCTTTCCACCAATGAAAGGAGAAAGAGCTGTGTTTGGGAAGTGAATTAGATTTTCTGAGAAAATAATACACTATTTGACAGAGACAAGATTACTCTGCTCAGAGTCTCTTTATTCATTCTACCCCCACCAACCTCTCTTCTAATACTAGAGATTGAAACAAGGGAACTTGATCATAGCTATATCACCAGACCTTCTTTTTTTTTTTAATTTTTATTTGGAGACAGGATCTCCCTAAATTGTGGAGGTTGACCTTGAATTTGCGATGCTCTAGTCTCTGACTCCTGAGTAGCTGGGATTACAGGTGGGTGCCACCGCAGCAGACTTCATTGTGATTTAATTCATGAAAACCATGTAACTTTTCATTATAATTTTATGAGTTTGTTACTATTGCTGTGATTGTCTTTGGTACTGGTACATGAAAACTAGCTACATGAAAAGAGAAAAAAGCTACTACACTGTCAAAAGAGAAAAAAGTTCTTGTCGTTTCCTTACTTCTTTAACATCCCCTTCATTTGGGGACCATTTATTTTTTCTTTATGTCTTTCTCAAAAATCTTCTTTCATTGAAATTGAGAAAACAAAGATTATTATGTTTTTTCTTCCTGGTTTCAAAAGCAAGAATTAAAATCAAAGGAGATAACAGTACCCAAAAGTTTATTATTTAAGTCATCAGAATACTTGGTGTGTTTAATTGATTATTCAACAATTATTTTTATTTATGGTGCTTATTGGTATTTAATAGAATTTAATAAGGTTATGCTAACCTATAAATATAAACCAAAGAAAAGTTCAATTAAGCTCTATTCTCCTGAATTTTTTTAAGGTACCAACATTTTAAAAAATGCCTGCAAGAGAATTAAGACTATTCTATACTGCAGTAAATCTGTGAATGCTAAGATTTGAAGTAAGCTAAGCTTCTATGTATACATCAAGAACCTTTAATTTCTTTCCATTCTTAGATATCAGCCCAATGTTCAATTAGTGATGAAACATGCAGCTTGTGCATTGGAATCCATTCATCTCTATATCACAGAGTTTTCTTCTCACAAAGGCATGTGCATTCTATATACAGAGGCTCTTTCAGAAATTAGTACAATTTCCTTAAGATTAACTTTAAACATTCTGGAACCACTTCCCTCAAATGAAGACATTTTCTGTTGTGCACACAAATTTACCTTAAATCAGGAGTCACAAGTTCAAAAGCTAAAGGAATGTTTTACTCACACAGCTCCTAACTCATTTTGGGAAAAAACCAAGTACCCTCGTATTTTTAAATCACCTAAAATTTTCCATTATGAGTGTAAATTATTAAAATGCATACAATTTATAAGATAGTGTAAATATGACATTGTAAATAAAACTGTTAAATCATTGTTTTAAATTTTATCAAGGGAAAGCAAAATATCTTAATGATATATATTACATTATCATTGCAATTTAAAAAACTCATCTTTACCATTCATTTCACATTTTTTCTTTTTTAACTTGCATTTTTATTCTCTTCCTTCATTGAAATTTATTATTATGTATTGTATCATGCTTAAAATTTTTAAATCATGGATATATTTGATGATTACATATCAGATTATCTATAACTAATATATATAGATTTTATTATATATACTATTAACAAACAACTGATTAAAATGATACAGATATATTACAAATCATAACTGATAAATATAAAAAAAATACTAGGAATGCATCTCTTACACGAAGCAGATGAAAATAGGTTTCTTTTTCCCAATTATTCCACATTTCATGTGGTCAGACAGATACAGGTGTCAGCATCAATTCTATTGCAGTTTTTCACTTTAATAAATGTAAGCATTGAGAAACCTTACATAAGTAAGTAGAAAAGAACAGAATGAGTTTTGGCACTAAGCTGTCACTAAATTTTTAAACTTTCTGAGCTATCTGTCAAAAATCAAGAAATGATCTATTAAATGAACATTACATGTTATTTTTTGATACTCTATCAGGTGTCTATTCAAACTTGGTTGAAATCCAAAAAATTTAAAACCTACTTAATGTACAAAAAAAATTTGTGTCCAATCATTCATTTACTTAATTTCAAAGGAGAAAATTTATCAAAACATAGCAAGTGATTATTAAATAGTCTGTTACTCTCATACTAATAACTGTTAGCTCAAAAAATTCAAAAAGTGTTGATAAAATTAAAAATTTGTTAAATTCATTACTCTGCAAATGTTATGTTTACTCTATACATAGTTTATTCATTAAATAAACTCATGGGTACAAGTATAGTGAATATTAATAATATTAAGAAATTATCCTTTTTAAATTTTTTTAATTTTTTAAAAAATTTTAAGTTGTTGATGGACCTTTATTTTATTCATTTATTCATGTGTGGTGCTGAGAATCAAACCCAGTGCCTCACACATGCAAAGTGAGAGCTCTACCACTGACCCACAACCCCAGCCTGAGAAATTTCCCTTTTTATTTTAGGTTACTAATACTTTTGGAGATATGTTTTTATGAATGCTTACTTTTACAGATAAATGATGACATTCTTTCTTTTCTTTTTCTGCAAATGTTTTAATGAAATCCTTTTATATTATTGTATGTTTTTAATATATTTCCATCAAAACCTGGAGTTGCAGATTTAGCTCACATGATTTTTGAAAAAAAATATACAATCTGATAGTCACCCATATCGTTAGACAAAATCAGACATTTTCTAGTAAAAACAAATTTTCAAATTCACAACACCATTCAATCAAAACAAACAATAAAATATGTTTCAAAGAATCATAGAAGTCAATATTACTGATTGAAGATAGATATTTACTTTGTAATAATGCAATGCAATCTATGGAGCTAAAATTTTGTTATATACAAACTGAGGAATATAATATAAGTCATAGCAGTCACCTGGTGTTCAGGTTTGGGGAACAATTGAACATAAGACTATAGTATCCAAATCATAACTAAAGTCATTTATTGTTAATTGGACTTTATGATTTGATTATCTATATGTAAGAGAGAAAGTTATGTATTCCTAAAATCATACCTGGAAAACTAATGAAAATTAAGACTGATGGAAAATAGTTCATTGCAAAAGCTAAATAAATACAAAGTTGTTTTTTTGTTGTTGTTGTTGTTATTGTTGTTGTTGTTTGTTTTGTTTGGTAGGGTTTTTTGTTTTGCGTTGTTGCTTTTTTTTTTTTTTTTTTTGAGATCAGTAGTTCAGATAAATGTTCCTTAGTTGCATTCTGGAGATGTTGCCTCAAGAACCACACATTTGTTCAAACTAAATTTAACTACAAACAAGTAAAGAAAAAAATTATTGCCCCTCTTACCACTTTATTCTAAAATTTATCAGAATTTAAAGCATCACAATAAGGACCCCAGTTCTTCTTCCAGGCTTCTCCAGCAGCTGAGATTAGAAGGCAAGGAAACTTGCTCCTGATGTCTGCAGTGCTTTAGTACATCATTAACTTGTGCTTTGTTTCATGCTTCCTAGATTTTCAGCCCCAAAACATCACACCACAGTCAGATGTGGGCTGGGAGAGAGCATGACTTTCTTTGGTAATGTAAAAGAAAGGTTATTATGAAATCAGTCATGTTCTCAGACTAATTTTAGGAAACAATTCCAGAACTTGATTATCCAGAAATGATTCCCTTAAGGCTACTGAGTATTCCTTTAGTTCACCTCCAGTCTTAGGACAATGATTTAAAGGATGAATAGAGCCAGTTCTGTGAAGAGCCCTGCACTACTTGAGGGCAGAGACTGCAATAAACCAAGAAGCTCCAAAGCCAGGTCAAAGGGTGCTGAGATGACGGTCACTGTGACAACAGAGGCTGTTTTGGCTTATCTTCAGATTTTCAGAAAATACAGAAATTCCAATTATTATTATTATTATTTTTTTTGTACTGGGAATTGAACCCAGTGGCACTTAACCACTGAGCCACATCCCCAGCCCTATTTTTTTATTTTATTTAGAGACATGGTCTCACTGAGTTGCTTAGCACCTCGCTTTTGCTGAGGTTGGCTTTGAACTCTTCATCCTCCTGCCTCAGCTTCCTGCGCGTGCCACTGCACCTGGCCAGAAATTCCCGATTTTTATGTCAAACAAATTGTAAAATGTCGATGCAAAAAATAAAAATTTAAAAATACCGTACATACCAAACTCATGGCTATCAATGTAGCTCAATTTGTGCCTTCTGCCATTGATAGTTCTGTATTTGTTGTCATTTTCTCCTTAAAACAAATATATTTCAAGATATCAAACATAATGATTATAGTATGTTTTATATGTTTATGCACACTTATAGAATCTTTCAAGTTCAACTACAAATGGAATGAATGAAAATTCACAACCAATCTTCGTAGCTGTCATTCAGAAAATTCATTCATTGATTCAGTAGTCATTTACTGAATGCCTGTGATTTCAAGGCATATTCAAGTCACCCTCAAGATACAAATTAAAAAAAATACATGAATCTCCAATTCATCCTGGAAGATAAAGTTTACAACAAGTAGTAATGATGTAAATTGACGTGTCCTATGATTTAGAAGGACATTTTGACAGGAGAAATGTGAACTCAGAGAAATATATGATTATCCCAACTAGAATATAATGTCCATTAATAATTTCTTTAAAAAGAAATCTGCTCTAGCCGGGCGCGGTGGCGCACGCCTGTAATCCCAGCACTTTGGGAGGCTGAGGCAGGAGGATTGCGAGTTCAAAGCCAGCCTCAGCAATGGCGAGGCACTTAGCAACTCAGTAAGACCCTGTCTCTAAATAAAATACAAAGAAAGGGCTTGGGGATGTGACTCAGTGGTCAAGTGCCCCTGAGTTCAATCCCCGGTACCACAAAAAAAAAGAAAAGAAAGAAAGAAATCTGCTCTGAAAATTGATGTATTTGGATCTCCAAGAATTTTAGATAATGAATAAAAGGAATTTTAGATAGTGAATGTAAATATTTCTGTACAATGTTTACAATGCAAAAAACTGATAGCAAGATAACATTTGCTACTAATCTTGAAGACATTAACATTTTTCTAGCATTTATTGTATAAGTTATGGAAACAAACTTGTTTATATCCAATAGAATTTTGATATTTCCTACCCACTAAAATATGAATACCCCCCCATAAAAATCATACCAATAACTGACAATGGCAGGATATATAAAATTTCCATTGCCTTTTAAGGTGTAAGCATTCAAAAATTTAAGTAACAGCAAATTGAGAAAAAAGGAAATAATCTCCAGCTCCCAATTCTACCTGGAAAAAGAAGTGGACAAGTTTCTATTCTTTTATTTAGTAAGGCTATGCATGATGGTGCTGAAGAACAAGGAGTTTATAACCAGACATGCTTTTATAACCAGCCTGCTTTAATTGGGCTCAAATTCTTAAGACTAGAGCCATTTCAGCAAAGGGCTAGGTTTTAAAAGCAGTGGATAAGGTGAAAATAGGTACCAAATTGGGCTACATTGGAAAACAATATATCATCTTTTAATAATTCATAGTAGATAGTTTTCTTCATGCCTTATTTCTTCCACGGAATACCAGATAAATTAGTTGGTGTGTGTTTAAGGGTCACAGGATACAAAATAAATAAACTCTACTTTCTCACTCAGAGTTGAGAGTGAAAGAGCCAGGTAGGATCCTTTGCATTATTTAAACTGTCATTTTGCTTCATGTCTTCCTCCCTACAACTGTCGTGGAATCCCTTAAGATTATTGATGTATAACATGACACCATAGTAAAGATAGACAAACTTTCTCATCAGGAGAATCAGGAATACAACATCTTTAATAATAGCTTTCAAAGAACTATTGAGGGGATTGGATAAGATTGTGTATATTAAGTATTCAGGAGAGTGCCTATCAAAGGTGTTTAATAAATTATAACTATCATTAATTTAGTTCATCAAATAATTTTTTCTACAAATAAACATTAATGATAGACACAAAATTTTACTTTTTGACTTTGAAGATGGGGCAAAGTTCTACTCCTGCCCTTCAAAACACACAAAGCTATTTTATAAAGCATTAATATGACCACTCTATGTTTTAGAAGCATGCTTTGATATCTATGTGCCTCTCCAAAATTCACTCTCTCCCTTCTCTGCTCTGCTGTGTGCTCTGAAAGACTGGATCAAAATGGTTCCCTGGTTTTCAGTTTGAGTCTGGCCAGTAAAAGAGATTGTCAGGAGACAGAAGAGGGGAAAAATGTGAAGTAAGTATTGGTTCCCTGAATCTCTCTGGCCTATGGTTCAGCAAGGACTCTGTTCCTTTACCAAATGCCTAGCTCTTGTCACCTGCCTTCTTACAGCTAGAACTTTCTCCATTTATTGGTAGCAGTTTCTTTCCCTGGCCAGTGTACATAACTGCTCCCTTCTGTCACATGGTTTTGGATTGGAGGGGAAGAAGACTGGAAACAGACAAGGGTTAGAAAGTATTGGCAGATAAGAAATAAAGGTGATCTGACCAAGCAATGGATGATGAATCAGAGAAAACAAGACAGAAATAAAATGCATTTAGATTCTATTCAATATAGGATAGAAATAAAATTATAACTTTGGAATTTGATAGAGAACAAAGGAGATAAAAAAGGACACCCAAGGTTTTGCTTTAGCAAATAAATGACTGATGCCATTCACAGAGACAGGAGATAGTATTATCTGATTCTCTTTTTCTCTCTTCCTGGTGTTTATGAGTACGTATTTGGAAATTGACCATTTGCTTCTTTGCAGTACCTTTGGTATTTTATTTGGTATTTGCTAGGACCTCACATAGTCTCTTTTATAAGACTGTGAAAATGAATTGAGTATAAGGATTTATTTTTAGTCATCAGAGTTCTTAGAGCATTATTTTTAAATATTTAAAAATTAAACAGTTCTATGTCATGTATATTTGTTATAAATTCAGTCTGGAATGTCCCTCAAAGTCTCATCTGTTGAAGGCCTGGTCTCTGTTATGGTTTGGATATGAAGTATCCCCCAAAGTATCTGGCTAATGCAGGAATATTCAAAATTAAATGATTGATTGTGAGAGCTGTAACCTAATAAGTCCATCCTAGTTTGAATGGACTGACAGGGTGGTAACTGTAGGCAGGTGGGGCCTGGCTGGAGGAGGTGGGTCAGTGGGGCATGTCTTGGAAGGTTGTTCTTCCTGTGGCTTCCTGACCCTGCCATGAGCTGAGCAGTTTCCTCTACTGGGCCCTTCCCCCAGGATGTGTTGCCTCAGTTCGGGCCCAGAGAAATGGAGTTGGCCATCTATGGACTGAGACCTCTGAAACGCCAAATAAACTTTTTCTCTTCTTAAAAAAAAAAGAAAAAAATTAAACTGTTTTACCAAGGAAACATTCACAAAAAATTGGCTGCATTTATTTCAAGGGTACAATGTGAAAATTTTGACTCACAGGCCTGTGTAACCATTACTATAAACGAGATCTTGTAACAGGTCATTGAACAAGATCCCTAAAATTTTCCTGTGGGTCTTTTGTGACTTATCCTTCTCACCCCACCCAAGCCCCAGACAACAAGGATCTGCTTTTTGTCACTGTGGGTTAGTTGCATTTCCTAAAAGTTCATGTTTTATATATTTGTATTTACAAAAAAAAATGTTTATATTTTTGCAAGTACAATAGGTGTTCCTCCCTCCCCCCACCCCACCTCTTGGCTTCCTTCATTCAACATAATTATTTTGAGAATTATTCATGTCATGGTATATATTCCTTTTTGTTACTATGTAGTGTTCCATTGTATGAATAAACAACATTTGTTTATACATTCTCCTGTCTGTATATTCACCTCTTGGTGCTTATTGAGGTTATTTTTTCCATTTTTCTAACTAACACAAATAAGTCTGCTATGAACACTAATGTGCACATCTTTCTTTGAGGCTTTAGAGAAACACCTTAAATGGTTGGATTGTGTGTATAGGTGTATGTCTAACCATTGAAGAAACTGCCAAAATGGCTCTCCAAAGTGGTTGTAGCATTTTGAATTCCTGTCAATGGTATGGAAGTTCCAGTTCCTGCACATCCTCACAACCCTTTATATGGTCCTTCTTTCCAATTGCAGGTATTATAATAAGTATATATTCCTATCTCCATCAAAATTTATATTCCAGTTCTGCAATGAATAACAGTGTTGGACATCTTGTGCTTATTTTATATCTGGATATCTTTAGTAAAGTGTATCTGTTAAAATCTCTTGCTCATTAAATTGTCTTTGTTTTCTTAGTGAATTTTGAGAGTCCATTGAATATTCTGGATACATGTAGTTATCATACAAATGATTTTCAGATATTTTCTTCCAGTCTGTATTTTGTCTTTTCATTCTCTTACAATGTCTTTCAAGGAGAGGAAGATCTTAAATTTTGAGGAAGTTCAAGTTATTATTTTTTCTATTTTTGTCATGCTCTGGTTTCTTAGCTGAAAACTCTTTGCCTAAGTTAAGAGCCCAAAATTTTTCTATGCTTCCTTCTAAAAGTTTTGTAGTTTTAAGTTATATACTTAATTATAAATTTTGAGTTAAGATTTGAAGTAGTATGAAGTGTGATTATATTTGACTTTTTTATTTTTTGCTTGAGGATATACATTTACTCTGGGCCTCATTTGTTTTAGAGACTAAATTGCCAATGAATTGACTATGTGCCTTTTTGAGAATCACTTGTCAATATGTATAGATGTATTTCTGAACTCTCATTATGTATTATGCCAGAATTTTTCTTATATGGGTACATAAGTTTGATGAAAATAATTATAGTTCTACAGAAGCTGAATTCGGCCACAAAGATTAACAAATGTTTATATCCCTGAGAATTTAAATATCAAAATATAAGACTTAGTAAAGCTGAATTTTCAAAAAAGTTTTTATTACTTTGGTTTCTTGGGAATACTGAAGTAAACTGAATTTGCATCCCTTAGCACTGAGATTTATTCTAAACAAAAATGAAATGTTTCTTCACCTATTAGCCAAGAACGCAATAAATAAATAAAAATATCTTGGTGGTTGCCTAACCATTTAAGTTTTGTTTCTGTGTTCAGCATTATATACATCTGGAGTACTATATTCAATAGGAAAATAATTGTATCTTTCAATCCAGTGGCATGAAAACATTATCCAAAACCATAAAGAATGAAAAATGGGAAGTAACAATGAAAAGTGTTTTGACTCAGATTTGCAGTCTTCTGTAAATTTTTGCAGTCTTAAAAATTAAGAGATCGCTTAGAAACTGCTATTGAATTTCAGTATAATTTTTCAGTATACCAGACTTCAATGACATCAAGACTCTTGATTTTTCTGAAGATTTTGTTTAGATTTCTAACTCCTGCTATTGCAGAAGTTATCTGGGAATTATTTTGTAAAGAATCCTCAATCTGGGGAAAGTTATATTTGTTTTAAATATGTATTTTCTTCTGTGTGGTTTTCAGAGTGATTTTCTTCTGACCCTGGAGGAGAATGAAAACCAGTCATTCCTCTAAGAGGATGTCTGGAAAAATATCCTACTTAGCTGCGTGGTCACGTGCAGCTTCCTGTTGCATTCCAGGAATTGCTCTTGGGTGTAAACAGTCATCTTCCAGGGAGCAGGTCATGGTGCATCTGCCTTGTCCATCACTCTCCACTTGAGGAGCCTATGAACTATCTGCTAAGAGCTGTTAAAATGATTCATATATAACACAAAGTCTTCATTTGTTCATTGGCAGATTTTGTCAAGCTCACTTTGAATAAGCACAAGTTTTAGACAATTGTGATGTCAATAGATTCTGTGCATTTCACCCAAATAAAGCATGTTTCAAAGGAAAATTTCTACAAACTATTTAAGCTTTCCAGCATCTGCCAACAATAAAGATGATAAATAAGGCTCTGCCTAGAAAAATGCCCATAATATCTTTTATTCAGAACACAAGAATACATGGTTTGAGAAGTTATTGAAAACTGAAGAACCAACCTTCTGTATTATATCTATTACGTTCATTATGTGTTAGGATTTTACTGCATACAGTTGTAGATTTCTGTACTCAATGACTAGATAGAGATGTGGCCAAGACATGAAGAATTAATATTAAAGTTGATTAAAGGTATTAAGTATGATGCCCAATATGGGAGCTACTAACTGTGCTTGACTATGTAAATGTAAATTAAATAAAATTAATACTTTACTTCCTTAGAGTCACCTGCTACATTTACAGTGTTCTAGAGCCACAGACCATGGTTATAATAATAATGGCATAGCTATAGGACATCTCCATCATCAGAGAAAGTTCTATGGATAGTGAGGGTGTTCAAAATATAACATATAAAAGAAATTGAAGAAACAAGGATCATTGCTCTTAGGAACAAAAGAATGAGTGACTTCTACAGCATGTGAAAACTTTATATGCTATTTATATCGAGTTTTTTAAAAAATATATGCTTCATCCTAGTTTTTGAATTTAAATTATTATAAGTTTTAACTATTGCTTACATGGTACAGAGGGGAAAATACAGATACTGTGAATCAAACATATAATTTTGGAAATTTATTTTAAGGAAAAGAAAAACAAAATTCATTACTCAGAAGAATATCTTTTACTCAGAATGAGGAAAGAACACAACAAATGGCAACTTTAGAAATACTGACAGAGGCTGGGGTTGTGGCTCAGCGGCAGAGCGCTCGCCTCGCACGTGCGCATCCTAGGTTCGATCCTCAGCACCACGTAAACATAAATGCATTGTTGCATTGTGTACAACTAAGGTAAATAAATAAATATTTTTTTAAAATACTGACAAATAGCACAAATATTAGTAATTTTAAATATATATATTTACTTATATTGAATGTCCATCCTATGACAAAGTTCCTCTATAATTTATAGATGATGCATAGGAAAGCAAGTCAATCTTTCATTTAGATTGGTCAATTGAATTTTTAATTTGAGATTAAGATGCACAAAAATGTGACTTTACACAAACATAAACGTTTTGTGTGTGTGGTTCAAATTTTATTTTGAAAAAGGCATGTATGTGTTGTATTTATAGAAAATGAAGCTTTTTTAGTACTCACAAGTTTGTTCTCCACAACCACACTCTTCAATCAGTTATCCACTGTGTAATTCCTGACAAAAAGGGGAAAATTTATGTATGATTCATTGATGATTGTGCTGCATGGTAAGTGTTCCTGATGAGGTAGAATTTCCATTTTGACTAGATGCTGTGAGAACTCATTCTTTGCTTAAAGTTTTACATGCCTGACAAATAGAAGAATTTTCCACAGATTAGTTTCTGGATCCATACACTTTAACCCCTCGTCCCGCATAGATCCAGAAGCAAGTGCCACAGGACAAGCTCCTATCATTTTACAGTATCTTGCCCAAATCTTCATTTCATGACATCAGGTAAGTTACCAGGATGCCATTACTATGGATATTCCTGGAAGCAATTCCTATCATGGGATAACTAGCAACAACTGTAATACACAAAAAAGTGATTATAAACCACAAAAATATGTCCACGACACCCAAACTATATGTATCTGACCCTCAACGTCCATTTAGCTGGATCCCCAAAATGTCCATAGCCATTCTACTGCTGTCTAGTACCAAAGGACAGCATTGCAATGATAAGAACACAAAATGATAGCAGTCTGAATGCAATTAAAATATCCTAATTTTGCAAACATTGTGAAAATATATGACCACATAACACAGTGTCTGAATCCCTCCGAAGTCTTGGAAAGAATCTATGTAGGTGAGGAGGCAAGAAGCAGGGCTCCATTTTGTTTCATTATAAATCCATCTCTGAATAGGATGGCTTCTTCTCCATTACCAAAAACTTAATAATAAATTCATAATATAAGGATTCCAATAAAATATGAGATAGATTGCCTGACAGCATTGTTGATTTAATATTAAAAGCTGTTTACTTCTTTTTTCATTTCTTTCCCTTTTGTTTTAAATATATTGCTAGATGATAAGTGTACACCTAAAATTTTTATGGTCTAAGATCTACATTTTCATTACATGAGAGCAAGTCAAAATGATATTTCTACATTAAATAATTCTTTATAATATCAGAGAAACACAGTAGATATTAAAGAAGTAAATTTTAGATGAAACTGAGGGTTACACTAGACATTTTATTTATCCTCAATTATTTTTGAATTTTTTTTTCTATACTTTGCTTAGAGCAAAAAAAGAGTTTTCCCTACTCTCTCTCTCGTTGGGACACATTCAGAACGCTGGTGTTACATAGCTATAAAAGCATTTGGCATTGTTCTTTCAAAAAAAACATAGCCAATGTTTTCCAATTGTCTTTTCCTTTCCCAGTTCCGTATAATACAAACAAAGCAGTAGCCCCAGAAGGATGGTGGGTAGATTCTGAAAAACAGAATTTTCAGTGGTAGTCCTCTCTCTCTCCGGCCTCCTACACTAGCCAAAAAAGAAAGACCACAGAAACCCAGCAACTGTTTCCCCCAGGTCAAGTTTTCTCTCTTGCAACCACTAGTTCATATTTATATTACATATGTAGAATATTCCCACTCTCAGCTTTATTCCTCTACCCTAATCCCATTTATTTTTATGACCACCATCACACAGAGAGATAGATACATCTGCTCTTTGATAAACTCATATGTGAAACAGCATATAACTTAAAATTTAAATTTCTGTTAGAACACAACTTTAAGCAGATTCATTTGATCAGAACATATTGAGTGTTCTAAAAAGTAAGATAAAGTTGCTTCTTCATAATTGAAAAAGATTGCTGAGACTGAAATTTTACAAAGTGTGATTTGTAAAGATGATCTTAAAATCACCAAATATTCCCTCAGTAATTGTAAGTATTAATTTATTTTTCTTATAGACTAATATAATTAAAGAAAAGGACATTAAAGATTCTCTAAATAATGAGAGTATAAAATTGATAATAGGTACAAAAATACAGAAAAATATACATATACATATAAAAATATATAATATACATATAAAATATATAATTATTTATAGAAAATAATCTGTAGGAAAGTATTTGAGTTACAGTTTGGGGGGTAGGTGGTGTTATGTGAACACAGGAAAAAGGGAGCAAAGTAGAAGACACTTGTTTTTTTTAATATTTATTTTTTAGTTTTAGATGGACACAATATCTATGTTTTATTTTAATGTGATGCTGAGGATGGAACCCAGTGCCTCATGCATGCTAGGCAAGCACTTTACCACTGAGCCACAATGCCAGCCCCAACATTTGTTTATTCTTTATTATTTATCCAAAGTTAACATGAGAAAAGAGCAGAAGAAAAATTTCAAATAAATGTTGGGGAAAATAAAATAGATGTAGGACCTTAATTCAAATTAAGTATTTGATTCTATAGATAAAACAAATCCACTGGGGAAAAGCTTATAGATTACTAAAGCCAGGGTATGGTAATTTAAGAGCTATAATCTGGCAGGGCTATCAATATCATTTCACTTATAGAAGGAAGATCAGAGACAAAGCAATTCATTCTATTATTAGAATCCCATATGTTGAAGCATTCTTGAGTTCTAGGGAAAGTTTACTTGCCAATAATGAATTTGTTTGCACTTATTAATTAATCATATGAAATAGTATTTTATTTAAGATTTTTTTGTCTCTATATATTGCAGAGTTTTCTCTTATGATTGTAAGAGAAATTTTTTTTCTCATAGTGGGATAATGATCATTTTATTAATGTTATAACTTACTGAGTGCTTTCTTATGTGTCTAGAACTATGCCAATTATTTTCCCTTCTAATTTTACAGGACATGAATTTAAGCCTACAAGTGGCCACTTGTCTTAGGCTACACAACCAGTGGCAGAGCAAGAATCTGAACTCAAGCTGTCTCTTTCGAAAGCTAGAATTTTGACCAATATGCTATGCTGTCATATGGAATAAAAAATCAAGAACTTTCTCATCTTCACATCAGAAATCATAAAGCCAGAGGCAGTGGGATGATATGTTCAATGTGCTGAAAGAAAAAAAAAATGTCAACAAAAATTTTATATCCAGCAAAACAAACATTCAAAATCCAAAGAATAAATTAATGTTCACTCAAATAAGCAAAACTAAAAGAATTGGTTTCTAGCATATTAACCCTATCAAAAATACAAAAGAAGAGCCCCATTGGCTGAACTGAAAGAATATTAGACAAACTCTAACATGATGAAAGAGCACTGACAAAAGGAACACATAGGTAAATACAAAAGACAATAAAAACTGCCTTTGTGTCTATTTTTTTTCCAATTTAATTTTTCCAAAGATTCCCCTCCAGAGATTTTCAAGGGAATATTACACCCCATTTTTTAAATTTCTCTATACTTTCATCTTGAGGTCTCTGTCTTGAGTGTGGCTATAATAAACTCTAGCCCTGCCCTGGTGGGGAACACCAGAGAATTTGGTTATGGATATTTATAATGCACCTTTCATGCAATACTTTTATCTCTTTATCCTAGCAGACGGACTAATGCTTAAGAATCCAACCCATGACCAGGTCTCCTCTCACAGGAAGCTTGTTTGTAATTATTGTCTGACCTGCATTAAAAATTCAGGCAAACATAGCCACTCTCTGGAAGAACCTTGAATGTGAAAAAAGTTAGGTTTGCATGTGTTATCCAGGTGACTTGTACAGGAAGCAGCACAATAAAACACATGAAATAATGGAATTGGTTTATTACTTACAGCTCCAGGAAAGAAAAGAGTCATCAATGAGGAATGATGACAAGGTCTTAGGGGTATTGCACACAACCAGCAGGTGGGGAGCTGGACAGAAGCGGACATGTGGACAGAGGCCTTTATTGTGGTCCAGTGTGTTAACTAAGCAGCTTTCCCACAGGAAGTGTTAACTGATGGAACTTGCAAGCATACACAAGTCCAGTGGGGCCATGCTATGACTGAGGAATGGTCACTACAGTGTATCTGCACAGTCCATGCAGGGTGTGGGCATCGGTGTGATGAGCCCAGGAGCTTCTATCTACATGTCCCATAGGGAGGCAGTTACTAGGAGGGTTTTTTTTTTTTTTTTTTTTTTTTTTTTTTTTTTTTTTTTGATACCTGGATCAACAACACTGAACTCCTGGCAGAAGGTAGAGAACTTGAAACTGGATGACAAATCCTGCTTCTGATAAGAGGTAGTCAACCCTATTCTTGCAGTGAATGCTGAGGCAACATAAAATTAAAAGTATTTCTACACTTTTGTCCCTGCAATGTTCAATATCTTAGACTGATAAGCTGGCCAAAAAAGGATACCAAAACCAGATGACTCGAAACAACAGAACTCATTTCCCCACTTTTCTGGAGGCTGAAATTTCGAGATCAAGGTACATGTGGATTCAGTTCCTGGTGAAGGATTTCTTCCAGTTTGCAGATGGTCACCTTCTTGCTATGTCCTCACATGGCAAGAAGGGAGAGAGAACTCTCTAGGGTCTTTTCTTAATAGGACTCTAACTCTACAGGATCAAGTCTCCAACCTTATGATCTCAAATTTAACTTAGTTACCCCTACATCTAAATACAGTCATGCTTGGGATTAGGATTCACATATGGATATTGGAGGGACCCAAACATTCGGTCCACAGCAGAAGGCACTCTCTATTGATTCCTCTCCTTCTTGTTTGACTCAGAGACTCTAGTTTTTCACTTTTACTTCCTAATACCATTTTCCAAATAATCTATCAATATACAGGTAGACCAAGTTCTGCTTTCAATCTTGCTATCTCCCTAGGCAGTAATTACCTTCAGGAATTTCCATAACAGTACTGCTAATAATAGAGAAAGAAAATAAGGAAGGAAGGAAGGAAGGAAGGAAAGAAGGAGGGAAGGAAGGAAGGAAATGGGAGGGAACCAAAGAGGAAGGGAGGGAGGGTGAAAAGAAAGGAGAGAAAAAAGGAAGTAAAAGAAAGAAATTATGTTATTTGACTTACTTAGAAAAATAAATTATGATATATTCATAACTGAATTAAGTACTAAAGTTAAGATGACATAGGAAGTAAACCAAAGAAGAATGCATATACTATAATCCAATTTATGTTGAGCTCAAAACAGACAAAACAATATGCCATGTTTGTTGAAGGAATTGATTCACATGTGGCAAGACTATAAAAAAATTAAGGAAATTATAAACACATCATTGAGATGTATTTCTTAAGCTGGATGGTGGATCCACGAGTGTTCATTTATACTATTTGTTTTTACATCTTTATAGACTAAACATCACACTTAGAGTTTTATATGAATGTACAATATGTTTATTACACATTTCAGTTAAAGTAGTTAATTCTTTAAAGTGAAAAATATTAGATTGAAATATTCAAAGTAGGTTTTTAAAACACAAGTTTTGTTAAATAATTCATTCATTTAATTTTTTTAAAAAGATGCAATGGCAAATTTGTTCTTACCAAACATTTTCAAATTCAAATAGGGGAAGCATTTCCTTCATAGGCAGTGTATATTTTGAAATCTACCAATAGGAAAGCATCTGTCAAGATGAACTTCAGGATGAAATCAGCTTATAATTAGCATGTAGTTGGTTGCCAAACTTTAGTGACCAAAGCTCTAAACCAAGTGGCAACAGATCTAAGGTGCTTTTTTCTTTTCCCTTCACATTCCACTTCTACTAACTGGATCCAAGCCAAGAACTTCAGATGACTCAATTTTTCACTCTATAAGATGAAGACAATACCTGCTGACTTCCAAATAGAGGTTACGAGGATTAATTAAAGCATTTGGAGGTCTTTGTGATAAACATTAAACCCATATATAAAATTTGTTGTATCTTACAGGTGTAAGTTTGCAAGCCCAGTTACCTTAAAACAGCTTATTCCTAAGAACTAGGCCTGTGGTTTAAGGTCTTATGACACCAATATGTGGTTCCATCTTACTTAGGGATTCATGGTTTTGAATAACGAGACTTCCCACTAATATGGTTAATTAAGAGAGATGATAGCAATTTACCATTTAGATTTTTGCATGTATTTACCCTCCCTGAGGTATTGCTGAAATTTAAAATATTGGATCTGGTTCCTAGAAGCAGCATGGGATGGGTCTTACTGCTGGCTTAAAATCTAAAAATCTATGGGGCTGGGGTTGTGGCTCGGTGGCAGAGCGCTTGCCTCGCATATCTGAGGCACTAAGTTCAATCCTCAGCACCATATAAAAATAAGTAAAGGTATTGTGTCCATCTGCAACTAAAAAAATATTAAAATCTAAAAAAATCTAAATGTTTCATAGAAGATAGACATGAAAGTTCATCTCAAAACTGTACTTGATCTAGTTAAGGTTGCTTTTCTTTCTTTAAAAATCATATCATTTCCGGGTGTGGTGGCGCACGCCTGTAATCCCAGCACTTTGGGAGGCTGAGGCAGGAGGATCGCGAGTTCAAAGCCAGCCTCAGCAATGGTGAGGCACTTAGCAACTCAGTGAGACCCTGTCTCCAAATAAAATACAAAAAAGGGCTGGGGATATGGCCCAGTGGGTGAGTGCCCCTGAGTTCAATCCCTGGTACAAAAAAAAAAAAAAAAAAAAAAAAAAAAATCATATCATTAACATTATAGTTTATTGATTAAGTACTATTTATATGTTAGCATTAGAAAGAAAATACATTTTAACAATTCCTGCCTATCTCTTCTCTAAACTTAAGTTTATATTCACTGTTTTATAAAGGTGTTTTCAAGATTTAAGACACTAACAATTAGCTCCGTGCTCCAAGTAATGCAGCCTCAGGGTCATTTCCATTCTGTTTTCAGCTTAGCAGCATCTCTGATTGTATTTAACATGCTCACTTTTCTTTCCACCCAACTTCACACATTCAATTTTTCATTCATTTATTCATTCATTCCACAAATGTTTATGAAATGCCTACCTACTGTTTAGCAGTTTCTCTAAGTAAAGAGATTCCAATAAAATATTTTCCCTGCTTTCAAAGTAATCTATAGTCCAGTCGGTAAGACAAAGATGGAAACATGATTACAATACAGTATCATTTTTAAAAACTCAACAGTTTAAAAAATAAATGCATTTTCCTGACATTCATGTATGATTGATTGTATCATACCCCTAGTTAAAAACTCTTTACAGGGCTGGGGTTGTACCTCAATGGTAGAGTACTTGCCTAGCACAAGTGAGGCACTGGGTTTGATTCTCAGCACCACATAAAAACAAATAAATTGAATAAAGGTATTGTGCTCATCTACAGCTAAAAAATTTTCTTTTAAATCTTTATAGTTTCTCTTTTTAGGATATACTTGGATTTTGTCCCCAGGACCTCTCATGAATGTCCCTGTTCACCATGACCAGGATAGTGGTATCCTGTAACACCTGTAGCCAAGTGACTGCATGGCTCAAGTTGTGCTGAGTCTCCCTCTTCTTTGCCTATGCTGTGCCTTCAGCTGGCATGCCTGTTAGTACCTCCTCTTTTGCTAGATCATTCTTATTCCTCAGGTTTCAGCTTAGGAGTCTTCTCTAGAAAGCCTCCTCTGTTTCCTTTAGTTTTATTTAAATGCTGCTCCTCTTTGCCCTATATAATTGTGTGCACACTCCTCACATAGCATTTATCTTTCCCTTTACTTTCTCTGATAGACTATTCAGTCCCAGAAAACAATACTGTGTTTAATTTCTTTGACTGCAATACCTATCACAGTGCTTTCTGTCATAGTATCTGCTCAATGAACCATGCTGACCTAATGCTTTACCAAATGAATACATAATTATATCTACATATAAAGGTACACCTGATAGAACACAATATAAGGGAATATAAGAGCAGATAAAAGAAGTACATATCTCAAAATGGGGATGGTGGGACAAGCAAAGGGTTGATAAGCTCTCCTTCAGAAATGGTATTTCCTGAACCAACTTGGAAAGTGGCTTAGGAATAAGTCATTCACAGTGGAGGAGGTAAGAATGCTTGCTGGTATGAACAAGTGTCTTCCTGCTCAGGGAGCAGCATGTATGATGGCATAGAGGTGAGAGCTAGTCTCCCAAGGCAAGTGACCAACAACACAGAAAAGCTCAACCACAGCCCAAAGTGGAGGATGAGTAGTTGCAGGTTTGCCTTTGTCAGGCTTACCATTAGCTTATGACTGAGGGCCTGGACTAGGTTAGCAGTGTTCCACCTCCCCTTATTCTTTCCTTCCTACCCAGCCTCCATTTACCTGCCTCTCTACCTCTCTATTACTCTCCTCCCATCCCCATGTTCCTTGTTTATATTTTTCCTTCCAGTTAAAGCAACAGCTGGTTACTAGCATATTTGGAATTTAAAGATCATCCTGCTGGGCGTGGTAGCACACGCCTGTAATCCCAGCACTTGGTAGGCTGAGGCAGGAGGATCAGGAGTTCAAAGCCAGCCTCAGCCATGGTAATGGCTAGTCACTTAGCAACTCAGTGAGACCCTGTCTCTAATAAAATACAAAAAAGGGCTGGGGATGTGGTCAAGTGTCCCTGAGTTCAATCCCTGGTACCAAAAAAAAAAAAAAAAAAAAAAAAAAAAAAAAAAAGAAAAGAAAATCATGCTGACTTACTCCATTATACAGAAGAGGAATATGAGGCTCAAAATATACTCATTTTTTCTAACTTCTTATAGTAATCACTCTAAGTGTTAGAGCAAAAAAAAAAAAAAAAAAAAACAGGACCCTGTCTCTTAACATCTAAATGTAAGAGTTTCAGTTACTGTCAAGCTGCTACAACTTTATGCCTATGGAATTTTTTTAAAAAATCTATTTAGGCCCAGGAGAATAGTTTCAAAACATTGCTTCCTCACAGCATGACAACATTTTTTCTCCATATGAACTATAATATTGATTTCCTGGAGGCTGCAATTATCTGAATGTAGAACACATTGTTGTTTGGATAATGTATGTGTAGAGCTCAAATATTTCCTTCTTGTTGAACTATACTTTTATATCAAGACACCCATTTATATAACAGAGTGAGAAATTATTATATTAATGTCCAGCAGAGGTATTCATCATAGGAGTTCTGTATTGGATAGGGTGGCCCTGTTTATGTGAATTGAGGATGAATTAGTTTATTTTCTGTCAACAGCAATTAAATATCTGAGTCAGATACTTTACAAAGAAAAGAGCTTAAGTAGCTCATGGTTTTGGAGGTTTCAGGACATGGTACTAGCATCAGCTCAGCTCTAGTGAGCAACTCCTGGCAGATGGCATCATGGAGTGCATGCAAGGAAAGAGATACCATGCTCAGACAAGAAGTCAGAGGCCAGGGAAGGGCCAGGTTGTTCTTTTAACCCTCTTCACAAGAACTAACCAGGATCTCACAAAAACAACACCAATTCTTTCTGAGGACAGCAACCTCAATGACCTGATCAGGTGGGACCTGGAAGTTTCTATACTAACTTCCAACACCTCCACACTGAGGATCTGGCTCTCAACACAAGCGCCCTTGGAGGAACACATCCAAACCGTAGCACAGGAGTAAGAAAGAGTAGTAAGTAGAGCTAGAAAGACTCTTGAGAAACTGCTCCATTCCTGAGTTCATCTCACCTCTTTAGTCAAATTATTAAACTAAACATTTAGTCAAAATGTTTAGTGTGGAGAGATCTTTGATGGAAACTGATAGGTGACAGACCTCTCTGCTCAAGTTAGCTTCAATGGAAAGAAGAAGGCACACATTGCAGCAGTCCTACAAATACCTGTCCTATGCCATACCCTCTTCTTTTTATCAACAAAACCTCCTTTTCTTTTCAGGGTGAAAACATGCCAGGTAAACAGTGCTGATCAATGGGACACAGAGGGTGGATTGAAGATTTTGGTTTCCTAATATGGTTACCACCTTAACTCTTCCTTTCCTATTTTTCTACCAGGAGTGTGATCAAGAGATTGAAAGTGAGCCCATCATCTTGCAGCCAGGAGAATAAAAGCAGCATGCTGAGGTTGAAGGACCAGAAATATGAAACAACTTGAAGCAATTATGACATTGTGGAACCAGACTGAGAAAACTACACACTGAACTGAGCCGTTGCCACTGTATTTCTGTTGCAAACTTCTAAAAAAAACAAGTCTTAACTAATAAATATACACAAACTGAGGAGAGAAGAGAGGCAGAAACACAAGGTAGTAAGCTGGAGGAGAATTTTCTGAAATCATGGGGAAGGCTTTGGATTCTCACAGACCTTGAACTAGGGAGTTCAAACAAATTATACTCAAAAATCTAAGAAAAATAGAGATTCCACTCTACATCTTAGTGAAATTGTTTAGTAAGAATTTTAGTCTCAATTGGATCTGCACTTATCCTAAAACTTGGGCTTAGCTGGGAAGACTATATGTCTTAGGAAGTAGGAATGATGGGAGTCTATTTATAGGAGAATAGAAGAAGCCTTCTGGAGAAGCTCATTCTTAGGAGACAAATATGGATGTACAGGAGATTGTTTCAAGAAAAATGTAGTTATTTTCAAGGGAAAAATTTTTATACAGTGTTTTTTATTATTATAATTTTAAATTGCTGTCTGGATAAACACCTGGGGTCTTCTGCTTAAGTCCTGGGAAAAGAGGATCTAAAAAGGAAAGAGTAAAGTTAAATGCACTTTTTCTAAGTATTCTCATGAAGATATTTAGCAACTAAAATTTCAGAAAATTCTTGTCATAACCTGTGATAGAAATAAATGACTAAGGCAATAATCACAGTAGTGATGCAAACAAAAGAATATGATAAAATGACAGGCAGTGTAATGGTAACTTCAGTGTCCTCAAGTGCCATCAGTGGGTATCCAGGTGCCATGCTCTGAGTTCCCCTGTATGAAACACAGCTATTAGGACACTATAGCCATAATTCTGAAGACGTCCCTGTCCCAAGATACCCAATACCAGGTAATTCAAATACTAAGTTAGGTATTACTGTAAAGAGACTCTGCAAGTGTAATTAAGATTGCTATCAGCTGATCTTACGGTATTGTGGGTCCAAGGTAATCATGTGAGATCTTAAAAGTCAAAGAGAAAGGTGGAAAGGTAAGGTAGAAGAAATGAACAGAAGGAAAGGTTAGAAAATCAAAGTGGGAGAAGGACCTTACCTGCCCTTCCTGGCTTTTATGATCAAGGGGGCTATAAGCCAGGGCATGTGGGTGATCTTTAGAACTGAGAATGACCCCCACATCCAGCCAGCAAGGAAAAAATCCTTGTTCAACAGCCACCTAAAACCAAATATAGCCAACAACCTAAAACAATCTCCAGGGGCTCCAGTAAGGAGAATAGCTATCCCAACACCTTGATATTAGTCCATTGAAGTCCATTTTGGAATACAAATCTATCAAACTATGAGATAATGAATTTTATTTTAAGACACTAAATTTGTAGTAATTTTCTATCACAGCAACAAGAAGATATATTATTCTAATTATTTGTATTTATTCTCTATATTTCTGTCTCTAAATTAAAAGGGAAAAGTAGAAAGATAAGTCAATGAGTCTGAAAAGTTTAAATCTGAAATCCCAAAATAAGTGTTGCATATTAGTGCTAACAGAAAAAGGGAAGTTATGGGGTACAATAGATTCTGACTACAAGATGAAGGAATTCATTTTTGTTCATTTTGAGATGATATCCAAACTTCTTAACTGCAGGAGGAATTAGGAACCTGGATTTATAAGACTGGTTTGTAAGACTGCCTAATTCTATGATTCAGCATTAGTACTCCCACTTGTCTATCACATAAACCCATATCTTCCAAGTAGTCTCTATCAGTAATATTGATTTCATATTTGGTATTTGAGTTTTCGATGAGTTCAGAGCCCTGGACAAAAAAAGAAAGGAGGTTGATTTGGAACTCTTTACATTAACCAAAACCATTCAAGATAATGTAACATTTAAATTTTTTATTAATTTATTTTATTTTGCATTGTGGGGTGTTTAACCCACAGCCTAACAAATGTAAAGCAGGCACTCTACCATGAGATACATTCCCAGATCAATGCTGCATTTTCAAAATTTGATATTGATTTATTATTCTTTAAATTAAATAGTTTTTCACTTTTTCAATTCAAATATCAAATTTGGGGAGGACATTCTATTGTTAGTTTCTTTTTCTGCTCACCACAAGAATGATTTTTACATTATTTTATACTATTTATTCAGATTTTAAGCAGTCAAATTACAGATTAATTCTTGCACTACAAATTAATTTAAAATTAAGAAATTTCTATTATACTTGTATGAATGACCCCAGGTAGAGCACTTACGCTCTCCAAGGCTGTAATATTTCAACAAGGTAATCTCAGTTTTCTTTCATCTCTTCAATTGTTTGCTGTGATTGACATAGAGAACTAGTTTGCAAACATATAATCATGGATTATTTTGCATTTTGGCTGAAGACCACCACAGACTGGCTACATATTACATTTATTCCTACATATAAGGAAAAAGTAAATATCCTTAATTAATAAGATTTAACTGGTTTCACCATTAAATTTCAGTTAGTTGATGTCTAGCTTGAATTACCTACTTAAAAAAACATTTATTAATCTGTGATATTAGAGACTATTGTTATAACTATTAGTTTTATATATATGAGTGATCCAGTCACTAATCAGTTGAGTTCATTAGAACTTGCCAAAATTACACATTGAGAATTTTTACTGAAAAGTCAAGGATTTGAAATTTACATCTTTATATTAAACAATCAGACAACTTGTTGATATTATTGGGGATATTCAACAAATTTTAAATCCTTAAAATGCTAAGATTAACATTTCACTAATGGTTAGTAATTTAGTTATTAGAAATACAGAATTATTCAATTATTTTTCATTATACATTTTTTAAAGCAGGAAACAGTTTTATTATACATTTTAATATTTAGAAAATTAAATTTTTATTACAGCATTAACTATTGTACATATTTATTTCTAACATTTCCTATAATTTTATCCCAATAAAATTGACACATTAAATCATTGCTATAAAATATAACTGTTTTCTGATAAATACACACATGCATATATTAGGTTTTATCTTCTTGGTATTTTACACGTAATTTTTTAGCTTATTGGGTGGGTAGAACCAAGAAAGGTGAAAAAGATATTCTTGATGAATATTTTGTTTGTTTTTTTCTTTCCAAATGCATTCAACCTTCATGAACCTCCTTTATATAATTTTAGCAAAGAAACACTATTATCTAGTAACTATTGTCATAACCTTATCCACTCTCTTGAGAAAACTGAAGGGCAGCCAAGGAATTTTCAGCAGCTTCAGTTTGATATCTAATGCTACTTTCCCTAAAATAGGACATAAGTCACACAGTAAATAAAAGGCTTACAGTTTGGTTCTACATCTCCAGGACAATAAATGTAGGCTCAAAGTAAAGCCAGTGAATATATATCATTTACAAAAAGCAAACAAGAATACCATGGTAGTAGACAAGAATAGGGTAGTTATTGATAAAATAAGTTAAGGATTCTTCCTGTCTTTTCTTAAAGGCATCTGACCTCTGCTTCTTCCGCCATTCCTGCATCTTGACTCTGACACTGCATTTTACTGGCAGCAGCCTGGATTGAATTTTTGCCCTGCAGTCCTTTTTAATATTGCCCTTTGCTGGTTGAAAAGTTCATTTTCAGCCCTCAATTTTTCTTCTAAATTTTATATGAAAATTAAAATATGTTCCTATTTTGTTTTCATCCCTTATGTTTTATAATAGATAAAAAGAAGCCAAGTAGCGCCTTCAGTACACTGCCTGGAAATCTCCTTAGATTATCATTTCTCCACAATGTTGCAAGCAACTGTGATGCCAGTTTTCCACACCTGTATAACAAGGGCCTCCTTTCCTTCAACTTTCAGAAGTATTTTCCTTGCTTTCATGACAAGCAGCTTTCTTAAATCCTGTCAATTTTTTATCCATTGCTCTGTCTCCCAAACTGCCCCATGATTAAGGCTTTTTATAGTATATCCCATTCCTGTTATGAAATGCTGTGCCAGCTATCTATAGCTACCTAACAAATGAGTTCTGAATACTCACATATCCATGGCTTAAGAATTCAGAGACAGGGCTGGGGCTATAGCTTAGTGGTAGAGTGCTTGCCTAGCATGTGTGAGGCTCTGGGTTTGATCCTCAGCACCACATAAAAATAAACAAATAAAGGCATTCTGCTCAACTACAATTTTTTTTTTTAATTCAGAGACTATGTGGTTTGAGTACATTTTTTTACCCTTCATAATGCTTGAAGTCTCAGCTGAAAATACTTGCATGATGAGAGATGACACAAACAACTAGAAGGAGGAATTATCTGGAGATTTCTTCATGTATATGTCTGGTGCCTTGGCTGGGATGACTTGTGGGCTGGGATGCATTTGGGTTATTGATGAAGGAGCTTTGTGTGGCCTCTTCATGTGATTTGGGTTTTTTCACTGCAGAGTAGCCTGGGAGAATTTGGAGTTATTCTATGGTAGGTCAGAGTTTTGAAAGCAAGTACTCTAGCCCAAAGCACAAGCTGCCTGACCTTTTATGACCTCATCTTGGAAATTGCATATCATCAATTCCATCAATCTCTATTGTTCAACAACATAGTCACAGCCCACCCAGATTTAAGTGAAAGGGACATAGATACCACTTCTCAATGTTAGCAGTGTCAGATAACTTGTGCCAAGCTTTGAAACAGCCACAGTCATTCAGTCTAAGCAATTCAACAATAAAGCTGGAAGCTATGTCTCAACAAGGTCATAGGTTTTCTCCAAAGTGTAGCAAGTTTCAACTGTGTTCTTCTGGTGGGGTCTTTCACAGCCTGATCAACCACAGTTAGACATAGTGCATCACTGAGCCACCACCAAGTGATGAAACTGGTGTAACCTCCTGGTGAGATTCATTTGCTCTGGCACTCCCTCAACGTGGACAACTTTATGGTTTATAAGTAGTTATTAGTTAATTCTTTAAAAGAAAAAACTATCTATGATCCTATTTAGTTGCTTTCAAAAAATTCTTTATTTTGAAAGAAGTGAAACTTACCATTATTTCAGACAAAAAAAAAAAGTCATGAAAATAATCACTCCCTATATTTTTGCCAACTGATATGCTCCTAATAAGAAGCATCTAGAATTTCTAAGCTAATCTGTCAAATAATACAGATCTGGACATTAAACTAGTTCACTCTTCACTCTTTAAGCTGCATTGTTCGTTCTTATTATACTGGCATAATCACACTCCGGAAGAGTGAAAGAAAATTTCTGTTTTAAACTTTAGTTAACACTTTCTGGAGCCTGTCTGGTTGAATTCTTAAAAGCTGAATATTATGTACCAGAAAAAAGAAAAAAAGAAAAGAAAGCAGGCATTAATCAAGTAAATCTTGCTTAGACTTGTGACTGTCAGGATAACATTTAACCAAAAATCACAAAAATAATTTCAAGTGAGACTCCAATGATAATATAATGATTATCTGTTTAACTCAGGTTGGAAATTCTTTCTGCAAAGGGCCAGTCAATAAACACTGTGGGCTTTGTAAGTCATAAGATCTCTTCTGCCACAATTATTTAATTCTGTCACAGAAGCACAGTTGCAGCCATAGAGAGTAAAAATGGATGTGACTGTGTGCCAATAAAGTTTTATTTACAAAAAACAGATTTAGCCCATGGGCTTTAGTTTGAGGAGCCCTAATTGAAATGAAAATGTGTTCCTGGGACCTCAGCATCAGCATCACCTGAAAACTTGTTAGAAATACAAATTCTTAGATCCTACCCCAGATGCCATGAATCAGCCTGAGGCCACAATCAGTGATTTAACAAGCCTGCACGTAGTTCTGAAGTTTGAGCTCTAATGTTAAACAGGCAATGTAGATTGATTTTCATCAACATATGACAAATTTAGTTACATAATATTGATTATAAAATATCACAGGAAGCGATGATTTCCAATTTTATAACATTCATAGCAATTTTATAGCATTATTTTACAAATTGAACCAGAATGCTGTATCTGTGAATAATGGATTCAGTTTATTCCTTTTGCATCCTCTGCTCCAAGCAGCACATAGTACCTATTCAAGAAAAACTTTATGAACAAATGAAATTTAAATTAAGAAAACATATGGAAGCATGTGTTGACTGATTTTCCTTAGAAGAACAGATTGGCAAGGAAACTGCTCATTGCTTATTTTTTGCTTTCTAAATACTGAGTGAATAAATGAATGATTAAAGAGGGGTAGAAAAACATGCTGATTTATCTGTGAATCTTAAATAATATTCTCTATGCTTAAATAATTTAAAAGTAGAAGGAATGGAAATATGCATAACTGTTAGCACTGACAGAGGTTTAAGGAAAAGATCCACATTCTTTCGTTTTGTTTAAAAATTGATGAATCTTTGTCTACAAAAAGTGAAAACAAAGTACTAGGAAGTAAGAAAGACTTTCAAAAATTTAGAACAATGTTGGGCAAAGTTACTAAAGAAAAATGATCTAAATGGCTCCTCAAAAAATTCCTGTTAGAGCTCACTTGCCTCGCACATGTGAGGCACTGGGTTCCATCCTCAGCATCACATAAGAACAAATAAATAAATAATAAAGGTATTGTGTCCATCTACAACTAAAACAATACTTTAAAAAAATTCCTGCTTCAATTTCCACTCCTCAAAAGTGCTTTCCCTGGCCCCCAACCTAAGCCCTTAAGAATGTCCAGTGGACACATGGCTGAACCTAGTCCAGACAAAGCAAACCTAAAACCTCCAATAGATAACATAAATGTCAATTGCAAGTGTTTCTAGAAATCTTGGTCTTTAGACACCTTGGTTCCATAGTGATGCTCCTTTAAGGGCTTCAGAATTTGCCTGTTTGCTTTTCCTTCCAACTATGTCCACAGGTGAGTTATCAGTATTTAGCATTGTGATGGACACATAGTAGAAACTTCACCAATGTTTGTTAAAAGAATGTGTGAACTCAGTACACACATTCATCAGTATTTTTTGTATATGTATTATAATAGACACTGTTATAAAAAATTTATTTATTAGTCTATCTATCCATCTTTAACATTTTTATCATTTATGTTGTCCTTACAACATTACCCAGGAATTAAAGGGGCCTAACCTAGTTTTAATTACTGTCCTAAAATAGTACACAGGCAGACAAAATGATCCATGAGTAGACTTTTTTTTTTTTTTTTTTTTAGTACTGAGGATTGAACTCAGGAGCGCTTAACCATGGAGCCACCATCCCCAGCCCTTTTTGTATTTTATTTAGAGACAGGGTCTCACTGAGTTGCTTAGGGCTTCACTAAGTTGCTGAGACTGGATTTGAACTTGCAATCCTCCTGCCTCAGTCTCCTGAGCCTCTAGAATTACATGTATGTGTTAGACGCCAGATTTAAGTGATTTTGAGAGAAAAATAATACAGTGCCTTCATTTTATAAATAGCATTACATCTTTGGCCATATTTTATCTAATAAACAGTAGAAAACTGTTGTCTTCCATGAGTATTTTTCAGGCTGTGGTTTGCAACCTAACAGCAGACTATAAAATCACACTCTACCAACTGATCTATATACCCAGCCCATAAAATCAGGTTAGGGGGTTTTGACTAGTGTTTTTCTTTCAGTGAAAAAGAAAGGAAGACAAAATTTCTGAGTGAAAAACAACTAGCAAGATGATTGTTTTGTGAAATTTTGTTTCAGTTTTAGATAATGTATAAAATATGTATATGTATTTAATATATATGTATTTTTATATGCTAAAATTTTAGCACCATGATTTACAGTCAAAAAAGTTTACAGTAAATACATGCTTCTTCATGTTTTCTTATTTTAAGTTTAAATTTTGCCTGTATGTGGTTTAATTCCCAATTTTCCTACATAGATTCTTCACAACTAATTTTTAATAGAATGAAATGTGTTAACTCTAGAATGGAATTAATCCTACAAGTTGCAGTAGATTTCTGTATTATTAAAAGACTTACTGACAAATTTTGCACAATTACAATGTTCCACTTCAGCTTCTCTGAATATCAATGTCAGATGTTGACTAATTTAATGGGGGATATTTTTTTTTTTCTACAATGAGGAACAATGACCCATTGTCTTGGATTCTAAGAAAGTTAACCAATGGCTATATGGCTGGTTTCAATTTCTCTGAAGTGGAGAATTAGTGGGGACAGTGCCTACTTAAATGGCAGTAAAACAGCAAAATAATTTCACAGGAATAGATATCATGGATAATCTTGGCAATGTATTAAAAGTGCATGGAGAGAGCAGGTACAAAAATTAGCCATTTTCTTGTTATTTAAACATAATACTTGTCATCCTTTCCTTTAATTTATACTACAAATATCCTGCCCATACCAGAGCCAAAGATCAGAGTAAAACTAAAATTAGTTGCCAATTTTCTGGGTATTTACAAATAGTAAATCTAGTTGGTTTAGAATCAAATAAAATAATTTATATATTTTTAAAATTATTTGATAATTTGGATTATACAGAAACATCTTCAAATTTTAGCTTACCCAAGGACAATTTGATTTCAAAATATTTTCAAGAACTTGGGTAAATAACTTCAACCATCATTAATTTCTATGTAAGAATGCAATTCAATTTAATTAGCATTTTTGTATAAAACTTATTTATATATGAATAGTATGAGTCTTTTCACAATATAATTTCATAAATAAAAATATGCCTTAGTTACTAGAAATGGATGCAATTTTCTTTTACTAACAGACTTCAAAGTGATGACAACTGTACATAAATAATACAACATTGTAATACAAAATCTATTATTTTAACACAAATTGTTTTGTCAGATGACTATCCCTTCAAACATTAATGTTGTGGGATGTGGGGTAATTATGAATTTAAAGGGATTACACACTGTTGATATTTGTGGAAATGTTTCAGATTTGCCCTTAATTTGGCATATTTTTCAAACAGGAATAATATTAAGGCTTTAATCTTTGGGCCAGCACAGTGCATCATTTAGCAAAGTTAACTGAATCCCTCTTATTTAAATTATGGAACAAAAACATTCACTTATTAACTGAATATCAATGAACAGAGGGCATATTTGTTACAACTGATAAGGGATCTTATGTCTCTGGGGAAAATAATGTTACGTTTCAATATCTTTGCAACCATCAGTCCTATGTTTAGTTAAGAGTTGTTATATTAACTATATTCATCGGAAGCAATGATAAATAAAAAAAAGATAAATAAAAAGTGAAATAGTGAAAAACTAAAATGAAAATGAATTGAAAATAAAGTAGGAAAAAATGGACACTACTGATTTTTTTAAACTGTCTTAAAAATATCATCTTAGTAATTCTCCAGGAGAAATTAAAAATAAATAAATAAATGTATTTTATGAATTTCCTTTAAATATTATATATTAGTTGATCAAATGACTTATTTATCCTTAATCAATGCTTTCAGATATTACATAAAACACACAGATAACACATAAAGTTATTCCAAGGACTTTTTTTTAGTAATCCAAAAATAACATTTTAAAAGCAATAAAATAAGATTCATAAGAAGAATGCTACTTGTTGATTCTTTTCAAAGTTTTAGTTATTTAATATAGGAATTTTCATTTTTATCTAAACTTCATTAAAATAATCTTGGCAAACTAAAAATTTTAAAATAGCTTTAAAATACAGATTGATTTTTAAAAACTTTTATTTGGAAATAATTTCAAATTTACAAAAGAGTTGCAAAAATAAGAATAGTACAAAAAATTCCACATACTATTGTTAACATTTTATCCCATTTGCTTTATAATATGATAGGTGTGTGTATGTGTTCTGAAATATTTGAGAGTAAGTAACATATTTCAAGATTTTGTCCTCATGTATCTCAGTGCATATTTCCAATGAATAGGAATATTGTTTTACTTATCCACAGCACAATTAACTTCAACAATTAACATAGATTAATTTTGCTTTTATTTAGTCAGTCAATCACCATTCTTCCAATTTTGTCAAATAACTCAATAATATCCTCTATAACACGTTTCTCTGCTACTACAAGATCCAGCATGACTTCAGGCACTGCATTTAGTTGTCAAGCCTAATTAGCCTTCTTTAATCTTGAACATTTCCTTACCTTTTGTCTTTTACAACATCAGAACTTTTGAATTATAGAGTCCACCTTTTAGTAGAATATTTCTCATTTTATGTTTGTCTGATATTCCTTGTGACTGGATTCAGGTTATGTCTCCCTGGTGAGAATATTGATGTTATATTCTCACAAAATGGCCTTCTGCCCCTTATGAATGAAATCAATTTTGGTCATAGCCTAGGTGTCTAATTTCTCCACTAATTACTATTTTTTTCCATGTAATTAAGAACACAAGAAACAGAGGGACTCTACAGAGGGACTTTCAACACCACACAAATACTCTGATCCTTCAGGTTTGGTGTCCATTGATGATTCTTTCCTCATCAGACCTTTACTATGATAGTTGCAAAAGGCCAATTTTCTAACTCTAGCCACTCCCTCCACCTTTATCAGTTGCCCCTCAGAACTCTGCTATGATAAGAAAAAAAAAAAAAAGTCTCCCTTTTCCTGTGTTCCTGCATTCATTCATTTATTCATTCATTCAACAGCTGATTATCAAGGTGCACTCATGCATCCTATTGAGTTTTTTACACTGGTTTATAATTCATTACTGGATCTCATAATTCTGGGGCTTAAATTTCCCATATTTGGCCAGTAGGAGCCAAACTGTCTCCTCTATTCCTATAACATATGTATTCCCATTTGTTTTTTATTGGTTGTTTGTTTGTTTTTAGTTCTTTCTTAACTTTTGGTTTTTGTTCCAGGTATATCTTATGCCTACTCCATCTCCTCCTAGGGGTTAGTCATTTCAAAGGCGCTCTGATTTCTTTTGGTGAGGAATGGTATTAGAGACCAATATCTGAGTGTTGGAAGTGCTCTCCAAATGTATTTGTAATAATTGTAAAAAAAAAAAAAATTAGCTAAATTCTGTCAAACAGTGGAATCTATTCTTTGACTAAATGAGATCTGCCTTATGTAAGTGACACCTCCTTGTATTTTATTATATATTGAGAGTTCATACAGATAAAAATATCATAAAACATTTCTGATGAAGAAAAAAGCTTTTAAAAAATGTAATACTTAGGCCATGATGGCACCCTTGGCATAATGGTCTCTGCAGTACACCAAGATCATAGGATATTTGCAGATATTCCTTTACACAGTTCAGATCACTCTGAAAGGAAAACTAATTTCTTTGATCAAATGTGAAATTGTTTTAACTTTTGACAAGGGAAAAAATCATTTCACAGATGATTCCTCAATCTTTGTCAAAATTTGTTTGGAATTCCACCTCTGTGTATCTACACATATGACATAAGTCTCACTTTAATATATTTCATCATGACATGATATAAAATCCTTTCAAAGCTGAGGTATTTAGTGGATTTGTTATAAATTGTTCTACTTTCTTGGGGCTATGCTCTCTCATTCCCATTTTTATCAGGAGTATATTATAGTCCCCTGACTTGCTACATAACAATACTCATTACATTCATAATTTCTTGACTGATGACTGTCTTCCCTGTTGGAGTGAAGTGTACCTTAGTGCAGAGACCCATATGTCCCCAGAGCTTACTTTATGGCAGAACTTATTATCTGGGAGAAAGAACCATAACCCAACATGGGGCATGTAGATAGCATTATTTAAAGTGTTCAGTGTATAACTGAATGTCTTATCCCAAATCAGAAGACCACACTAAAATTTCAGTGGAGTGGCCAGGAGACTTAAGAAAGCTTTTTAGGGTACATTAGAAGTTGCTTCAGCTTAATGTTTTATGACTTTACAAGTTTCCATCATTGTGACTGGTGGAAGCTGTGGGTTTGTTCAAATATTTATCCTTGATCTGGAGTCCTTTCTGCCCACATCAAGGGACTGTGATGAATCCATATGAAGCACAGGCTTCATCCAACCTGCAACCACTTGCAGTATGTAATGAATAAAGAAAGGAGGATTTGGAAAGATTTAAATTTTTTTAGAAATCCTAGTTAGTACCAGTCTTTTTTAAAAACAGTATTGACTAATAAAATAATCTGGCATTATGAAGATTTTTCACTTCTTTTGGTAAAATTAATATAACCCTGTTTGAAATGTTATTCAGACTCAAATATCTCCTTCTCAAACATTAGAAAACACTATTTATATTAACTTAGAATTTCTGGTTTTCAGCACCATATCATCTTCCCCAATTATTGTTTAAAGAGTGAATGGAATCAGGCAGAACCAAGAATAATGAGTAGAAATTAAAACAAAGTCAACAGCAGACCATTATAAGGAAAAACTTTCTGACAATAAGCATTATTAATCTAAAAAAGTAATCATTTTTTCCTCTTCAGAAACTAGGTAAGGTAGTAGCAAAGAAGATAAGATTTCAAACATAGTGTGAGTTATTACGTGAGATACTGGAGATATTTTAAAAAAAGCTAGTTGATTGTTTAAGAAGGATGAATATACACATAGAAGTTGTGCATAATGTAATTGAAGAGACTAGATGGTAATAATAGTATTAATAATAATAACTATATAATAAGACCTACCATATTGTATAATGGTATAGGTACACACACAGTCTTACTTAATTTTTTTCAAAATTTATTCTTATAATGATCTAGAAAGGTGCAGAAGCCCTAATTGTTCCCGGGACTTAGCCCAGAATCTCACAGAACTTGGCGCGAGATCAAAATAGACTTATGCCGGGGAAAAAATCTCTCGCAGGCCCATTCCTGCTTCAGCGCGTGAGACTGTGCCCAGGAGAGAGCGTGCAGAGTAAACGCCGTTGTGTGTGTGTGTGTGTGTGTGTGTGTGTGTGTGATTGTAAGAGTGTGAGTTGCTGGAGCCGGAGAGAGAGGAATAAAAGGACTTTTTCGTTTTCATCCTGCCTCTGAGTCTTCTCCCGTAGGCCGGCTGTTCAAAGCAGCAGATTGCCCACCGGCGCTAACAGAAAGGTGGACATTACTATCCTCATATTATAAAGGAAGATACTGAAGCAAGTCAAGAAGTCAATAAGATAATGAATCCAGAGTTAAACATACTATTAAAATTTTCTCAATCAATAATATAGATTAAGTATGTCTAGAAAATGTATAGCTCATATTTCTACATCAACATTTCCTTCCAAGTCATGCTTCAAACTCTAGGTGGTCTTTTTAAATTAATTATTTGTTGAACTTTTAATTAAGCAAGTGAATTGCATCTTCAAAATAGTAATAACAATATCGAAGATTTAAATGATGTTTAGTGTGTACAGAGCACTGTTCTAATGTGTAACTTATGTTAGGTTTCAACATTACCATAGTAAATCTATATTTCAATATTTAAAACGTGTATATATATATCATAATATAGATCCAAAAAAGTTTTTATCCCATTTACTAATGGACTAACCCTAAGTCAAAAATAGGAAGTGATATAATAGCAAGACACGTTTCTGAGAGCTTCTTAAAGTACAGTCTTCCCTGTTCATGAAAGTATCTTTAGAGACTGTGCTACCCTTGGGATCTTTTCCACTCCCCTGGGGTTGCTAACAGAGATTTTTGTTAATTGCAGAACTGTCAAAATTTTTTCCTTTGTGAGACTTTGCCAAATTATTTTAGATTTGCTCTCACAATTAGTCTATTTTACAATAAATTCACTTGATCATTATGAATAATTTTATACTCCATCTCAGATTTAAGATTTGTTAGAGTTCCAGTGCCCTGAAAATCAACTACATCCCTCCTCTCAGGCTCTCACACAGGGATAATATTAAGAATAGACCTGAAGTTGGATGGGTCACATTTTCATAAAGATCTTTTGTCCCTCTTCCCACTTCTACTCCAGGTACTAAACCAAACATGTCACTGGGCCAACTCCTCAAGCCAAGGTTAAGGAATCAAGAAGAGGCCAATTAACCAAGAAAAACTCAAAGACCAAAAAAACCTGTCACTCTTACTTGTACTCTTGGATCTTGATCACTTTAATGTCACCTTTCTTCTGTAATAATTCTTTCCACAAAAATATACTGAGAGCCTACTACTATACTAATTATCCAACCCACATATTTTTGAAATGGATGCATCCCTTTCCCCCATAATTATGTTTATTTGATGGTTATTTCTAGGTTACACCCCAGAACAAGGTTCTGAGGATTAAAATGAATGGGGACCCTGGGCATGCAATTGGCCCCAGTCCCTCTTTCTGTGACTCGTCACTCTGAAGGTTAGACCAATGTCAGCATGGTGTTCTGGGGCTGACAGCTCAGGATCAACTTTGCCTCTGCTTCTCTATGGTCCAGTTCCACCAAATGCTCAGAGCTCCCGAGAACTGAAGCCTCTCCAAGATCTTACTGATTCCTTTCCCCAGCTTATGAAACTCTTTCTCTAAACTGCTTTTCCTAAGCAAGGGCCTGTATCATCACTGCCCATGGGATGGTAGTAACATTCAGGTGAGTGTTCAGGGGGCTAAGGCAAATTTGAAATATGTGATAAAACATTATAGTTCTAAAAATTATCCTCTTCCCCCACATTTCTTTCTGGAAATTTTATATTTTTGAATTCAGATAGTACATTATAAAATCAAAACATCTTTAATTTTCTTTCTTTTTAGTTTAGTCATTAAACTACTGTATTTTTTAAGTCTAAATATTTGTTTTTCAAAGGATTTAATCACAAAAGAAAATTGTAATGATATTCTGAAAAATACACAGAAAGTTTCAACTTTGTTTATGTTTATTGGGATAATACTTCCACTTGCTCAAGTTATAGAAATGGAATATTTCTGGTCAACATAGGAGAACCAGCCATTTTGAAGTCTCATTGCTTTAAAGTGAGCATGATAGAAATATTACTCCATAAACAATACCAAAAATGTTAAAACATCTTCAAAAAGTATTCCTATTTCTGAAAAACAAGGCAATTAATAAAAGGGGAATACATACTATTGCTTGACAGAATCCCTAGATTTTTCATTATTGAAAAACTAAAGATATTATACTGTATCAAGAAACTACTATATCATCTATCCATGTTCTATTACTTCATTTCAAGGTTCTCATTATTAGTCTCAGGTAAAAGTGTCTCTCAAGTGGAAGGTGGTTGAATAAGATGGATATCATTATCCTAAATGCATGATTGAGGACTTGAATGGTACGAATATACTTTGTATACAAACAGTGTTATGTAAAAAGATGCTCTATATGTGTGTTATGAAGTGTAATGCATACTACTTTTATAAATACAACAACTTTGAATAAAAAAAAACTAAAAAAAAACAAAAAGAAAAAGAATAAATTTGAGTAGTGCAGGAGCCCTGTTTGGGGATTGACTTGAATTGCAGTTGACTAAGAGCCATGGAGATTTGGCCATTGTCGCCTCCCGTAGTCTCACGGGACTTGTTGCGGGATCTCGAGTGACTTGGCCGAAATTGCTGATCGGGTCAGCGCCATTTTAGGGTGTGTTTGGCGTGTGCTAGTCGTTGTTAGAACCAGGGAGAAAAGTTATCAGAATAAAAAGCTGTTTGTCTCCAGTTTGCTTCTGAAGTTTTTTCCCGCGGCTCCGTTGCTCCAAGCGCTTCAGGCGGCAACAGGTGGCGGCCCATACGGGGAACTTCGGAGCGGACAGGTAAGAACCGAAAGGTCTCTAAAGATGGGTTCGAATATAACTGAATCCCAAGTGATAGAGGCTATGCAAAGACTCCTTAATATACCTGACTCTGTTCTCAGTGAGGAGTATATAGACAAAAGTGAAAGTGATCAAAAAAGTGTAGATTCCACTGGGCCAACTGAGACCAGTAAAGAGAGTAATAGAAGAGACCCAAAAATGACAAAAATCCAAGCTATTAAAGCTATTCGGGAGTTATTGGCGAAAGCTGAAGGATACTTGCTCTCACTGGAACCTGGGCCTCAAGATATTGCTGTCAGTGAAATTAGCAGTGGTGAGGAATCTAGTAAAAGTGATCCTGAGAAAATGAGGAAAAAGAAACTAAAAAAGACCGAGAAAAAGGACGGTCAGGTAGAGCAGCCACTTGTGTCCTCTACTCCCCCATGGGTGGAATCCATTACAGAAAATATGAAGGGTATTACTAGGCATTTGCATACCCTAGAAACAGAAATAAAAAGTCTTTCTGATCGCTTATGCGCTCTCGAGGACAACTCACAGATGCATTGGGAACCGCCAGCATTTGAAAAGAAAAATGGACAGAGTGTCCATCAGTCAGTAGATTTCAAAACAACAAAAAATCTCAAAGAGGCAGTAATGACTTATGGGCCCCAAGCTCCTTTCACGTTGAGTATGCTGGAGTCCCTTAACACTTTTAGCTTAACCCCCTCAGACTGGAAAAGTCTATGTAAAGCAACATTAAGCGGGGGGCAATTCTTGGTTTGGCGATCGCAATTTCAAGAACTTTGTATAGAAACGGCTAAAAGAAACGCGGCTGCAGGGTTTGAAAACTATAATATAGACATGCTCACAGGAGAAGGGCAATTCGCAGACTTACAGGCTCAAACAGATTATGACCCAGATGTATATACTCAGATAAACACAGCTGCCTTAGAGGCATGGAAAACTGTACAAGGACCTGGGGATCTACAAGGTAGCTTGTCAAAAGTGATTCAAGGACCTAATGAACCGTATGCTGACTTTGCTGATCGACTTTTGAGAACTGCAGGTAGTGTGTTTGCAGATGTTGACCAAGCTATGCCATTAGTTGTTCAATTAGCTTATGAAAATGCAAATAAATGGTGCCAAGCAGCCATCAGGCCATGGAGAACTAAAAAGGATCTTTCCGTATATATACAACTATGTAAAGATATAAATGACGCCTTTGTCACAGGAAATGTGATTGTAGCCTCAATGAGAGGTGCTTCCTCTCGAAATTTCACAAAGGCTAAACGTAGATATTATAATCAATCAGGATATTCCAGGCAAAATTATCATAATCAATCAGGCAATTCTAGGCAAAATCCCAAAAGAGAAATAAGACCAAGCTCATACCGTGCCCCAGGCCGCTGCCCCAGGTGTAAAAAGGGAAATCATTGGGCCAATAAATGCCATTCAAAATTTGACATCCATGGAAATCCTTTGTTCAGGAATTCAAAAAACGGGGCACGGGGCCCAGTACCCCGGGGCCCACAAATGTACGGGGCATTGCAGAAGGAGTATCCTCAAGCATCCACTCAGATGCTTCCCCGACACAATCCCTACTACCCATCCACTCCCTCGCCAGAGGAACAAGAGGAAATGCAGGATTAGACCTCTGTTCCACCGCCCGAATAGTGTTAACACCTGAAATGGGGGTTCAACTGATTCCCACAGGAGTCAGGGGAACTCTTCCCTCAGGGACTATAGGACTTATTATCGGGCGTAGTCCTAAAAGCTTATTAGGTTTGCAAGTGACCCCAGGTGTAATAAACTCAGACTACAAAGGGGAAATAAAAATAATGCTTAGCTCACCCCAAAGTATAAGTTCTGTTAATCAAGGAGATAGAATTGCTCAGTTGCTTCTCCTTCCCAATTTACATAATTAATTTAAAATGGGTATGCCTCAAGAAGGGAACAATAGAGGATTTTGTTCCACTGACTCAAGTCCCATGGCTTGCTGGGTTCGAGACTGTTCAAGGAGGCCTATGTGTAAAATAAAAATCCAAGGAATAGAAATGGAGGGATTAATAGATACTGGAGCTGACTCTTCCATTATTAATTTACGCCAATGGCCCAAGCACTGGCCTCTGCAAAAAGCTTCAACCAGTTTAAGAGGCTTGGGATATAATAACCTCCCAGATAAAAGTGCGGTAATTTTAAAATGGGAGGATGATGAAGGCCATAAAGGAACATTTCAGCCTTATGTTTTACCTAATCTACCAGTTACTTTATGGGGAAGAGATATTTTGCAACAAATGGGAGTACACCTTGCAACCAAGCCTGCAGATGTTAAATGTGAAAACCTACAGGGTAATCTTAACCATAAAAGAACTCATTATCAAAAAGTACAGAGTAATCTTAACCCTAAAAGTAATCATTGTCATAAAGGAAAAAGATATTTTTTTTTCGGGGCCACTGAGAAAATAATTTTGAAAATACCATGGCTTTCTGATAAGCCAGTGTGGGTCCCTCAGTGGCCCCTATCTAAAGAGAAATTACAAGCGGCCCACCTGCTAGTACAGGAACAATTAGAAGCAGGTCATATAGAACCTTCCACCTCTCCCTGGAATTCCCCCATATTTGTGATCAAGAAAAAGTCAGGAAAATGGCGATTGTTACATGATCTTAGACAAATTAATAAAACCATGCAAGTTATGGGCCCTACCCAACCTGGACTTCCTAGTCCCGTAGCTATTCCAAAAAATTTCCATCTTATTACTCTTGATATAAAGGATTGCTTCTTTTCTATTCCCCTACGTCCTCTGGATGCCCCCAGGTTTGCTTTTTCCATTCCTTCTATTAACAATAATGGCCCTGATCAGAGATATCAATGGAAGGTTTTACCACAGGGAATGGCTAATAGCCCCACCATATGCCAAATATATGTGGACAAGGCTATCCAACCCATTAAAAATAAATATCCAAACCTCATGTGTCTACATTACATGGATGATATTTTATTGGCCCACCCTAATCAAAAAATCTTATTTAATATATTCAGTGACGTGGTAGAAAATTTAAAAAAATATGGATTATATATAGCAGAAGAAAAAGTTCAAACCAGATCTCCCATATTATATTTAGGATTTAAAATCAGGGATACTTTTGTTAGACCCCAAAAAAATTCTAATAAATAAAGAACATTTGACCACCCTCAATGATTTCCAAAAACTACTGGGAGACATTAATTGGCTTCGCCCTACACTAAATCTCACTACTGGCCAACTAAAACCTTTATTTGACATCCTTCGTGGAGATCCTGATCCATCTTCACCACGAACATTGACTCCTGATGCTAGGAAAGCTTTAAAGTTAGTAGAAAAAGCCATCGAAGGAGCTCATTGTGATAGATTTGATTTAACTCAACCGCTGATGTTGATTATTATTTCTTCACAATATACACCCACAGGAGTATTTTGGCAACAAGGGCCTTTATTATGGATACATTTGCCCTTCTCTCCTAAAAGTATAATTGAATCTTATACCTCCATGGTGGCTAAACTTATTCTTCAAGGACTTAAGACTTCTACTAAAATATTTGGCATTCACCCTGCTACTATTATTACTCCCTATTCATCATCACAGATTGAATACTTATGCTTCAATGATAATGATTGGGCTATAGCTAAATGCTCTACTTCTGCAAATTTTGATAATCATCTTCCTAAGTCCCCTATATTATCTTTTTGTATTAATCATCCTATTATATTTCCACAGGTAATAAAAAATCAACCTATTCCTAAGGCATTTAATGTATTTACAGATGGGTCCTCAAATGGTACTGCTACAGTAGTCACTAAAAAAGAAAATATGACTTACATAACTGCACACAAATCAGCTCAACTAGTGGAACTGGAAGCTGTGGTAAGAGCTCTGGAAAATTTTAGGGACCAGCCCGTAAACATTTTTTCAGATAGCCACTATATTGTACAAGCCATCCCAAAATTAGAGTTAGCAGGACCAATAGCACCTCATACTCCAGCCTTTAAATTGTTTTATCAAATACAAAAACTTTTGTGGGCAAGAAAAGAACCTCTATTCGTAGGCCATATTAGAGCACATGCTAATTTGCCTGGTCCCCTCCATGAAGGTAATCAAAAGGCTGATGAACTTACAAAAACAGTATTTATACTTTCAGCGCTACAACAAGCTACTTTATTTCATTCCTAGTTTCATGTCAACAGCACCACCTTGCAACGTAGGTTTAAAATCACAAAGGAGCAAGCCAGAACAATTGTAAAAGATTGTAAATCTTGTATGACACATTTGCCCAATCCTCATTTCGGAGTTAGCCCTAGAGGATTAATGCCCAATCATTTGTGGCAGATGGATGTTACTCATGAGCCAAGTTTTGGAAAATTGCGATTTATTCATGTGACCATAGATACATGCTCAGGCATGATTTTTGCTTCCTTACATTCTGGAGAAAAAGTTAAAGATGTTACATCTCATTGTTTGCAAGCTTTTGCTGCATTGGGCATCCCCAAAATGCTTAAAACAGATAATGGCCCCGCATATACGTCCTCATCTTTCAAACAGTTTTGCGCAAAATTCAATATATCCCATAAAACAATCCTCAGGGTCAGGGCATTATTGAAAGAGCAAACCAAACACTGAAAATTATGTTATTAAAACAAAAAGAGGGAAATTGGAAAAGTCCTAAGGACAGATTGGCAGTTGCCCTGTTTACCTTAAATTTTTTAACTTTAGACTCTAATGGTTATTCTGCTGGAGACAGACATTGGAATCCACACCAACAACATAAACCCTTGGTTTACTGGAAGGATGTTCTTTCAGGTACATGGAAGGGTCCAGATCCAGTATTAATTTGGGGAAGAGGATCTGTTTGTGTTTTTCCAAAACACGAATCCTCTCCAATATGGATACCATCTAGATTAATAAAACAGGTACCACATCAAAATGATCAAGATGAAGTTATTGAAGAATCAAGATTAATAAAAAAAGGTACAAAATCAAGAGGACCAAGATGAAGGTATAGAATGATTCCCTCAAAAGAGTCCTTCAAAATATTTCACAACTTAAGTGTCATTCCTCCCGGCCGGGACGAGGAGATCTCTCTTTAGTGTGCACACAATTGTATTTTTTTTTCTCTCTTTTTTTTTTTTTTTTTCTTTTTATACATGTCTTTATGTCTGTACATATGTCTACATTTCATGTTAATGTGACGTCACAAATATATGTTTGTATGTTTGTTCGTCTGTCCAGTGTGACGTCACAAAGAACAAAGCGCTTATGAAAAAGAAAATATATATATATATATGGATCCAAATAACTTTAATTCATTTTAGGTTAAGAGTATTCAATTTAGGTAAATAATTTTATAAATGAAGGTACTTTCAATTTTGATTTATAGGTGTCCCTGGGACTTCTCTTTAGCAAACAATATGACTAGTGCTATATAACCTGATATTTTGGTGTTTTGACATAAGATTGTTTATTTGTTATTAACATCATTTGTTTAATAGCTCATTAATTTCAATTATCTCAACAGGTAAAAGATTGCTCTGTATACAGAGACTCAAGGGTTCCAGCTAATAAATTATTTCTCTAAAGTGCCTTTACCTTGTCTTTAATCTATCTTTAATGCAGTAATTACCCTCAGTCTTTCTTTGTTTTGTTCTAAATATGACATTTTTCCAACTTATGTTTGTAGAAGCTCAACCAGCGATGTATGTGAACAAAAATCAACTTTAATTTTCTAATCTAATTATTCTATTTTGTAGTTTGACAACTCGCCTCTTGACTCAGTGCTGCAATAGCACTGCCTTTCCTTTAATAATTGATGCTTGAGTTTCTAGGTAGCGGGCCCTGAAGATTTGCCGGTGGCATTGTCTAAACATAAAAAAGACGTCTGCTGCTACAGCTGCAGGGATCGCGGCCGCCGCAAGCATCCCTGCTGCTCAAACATCAAACAACCTCACCAACAGTGTGGCCTCTGCTCTACATGCATGGGGCCTCCTACATCAACATGTTATAACAAATGGACATTTTGATCTTTCATTGTTTGGGACTTTACGGGACAATGCCTTGCGGGTATTTGTCTAGAGAATTCAGTGTGTTACTTGATGGAACTTAGGGCAGCTGATTTGTTTAAACAATTTGATATGCTATGCAATTTGGCTCATCACCAAAAGGCTTGTCGCCTTAAAGCCGCAACATCTCCTCACAATTGGACTGCTGTTAGTCATCATATATAGTCGATCCTAAAGGGCTCCATTGGATGGCTGGTTAGCCAATGACGGGTAAGATCCCCAGAGGGGGACAACCTAAGACAGGCACAGTCACACGGGACAGTCTCATGTGGCCGACATATCAACCTAAGACAGGAGTCAAGGGCACAGCCTTGATTATCCGATGACGGGTAAGAATGTTGGTTGCACATAGACGTCCTAGAGCATTACCTCTTTTAAAACAAAAAGGGGGAAATGCAAGAGCCCTGTTTGGGGATTGACTTGAATTGCAGTTGACTAAGAGCCGTGGAGATTTGGCCATTGTCGCCTCCCGTAGTCTCACGGGACTTGTTGTGGGATCTCGAGTGACTTGGCCGAAATTGCTGATCGGGTCAGCGCCATTTTAGGGTGTGTTTGGCGTGTGCTAGTCGTTGTTAGAACCAGGGAGAAAAGTTATCAGAATAAAAAGCTGTTTGTCTGCAGTTTGCTTCTGAAGTTTTTTCCCGCGGCTCCGTTGCTCCAAGCGCTTCAGGCGGCAACAGAGTAGACAGTGCAGTTTAGTGCTAGAGCACATGCTTGGTATGAATTAGGCCTTAGTTCAATCCTTAGTACTACAGCGCTAAAAAAGCAGGGAGAAGGGTTGTGAAGAAAGAAAGAACATTGTAAAGAACATAGGACTGTCTGAGCAGGCAAATTATGGGAGTATCCATTTTAATACTATAATATTAAAATAATTCTGCCTTTAATCAAATGTTGAGTTTAAACAGTAGGTATATATTTTATTTATTTGTACACTAAAAATATTCATAGGTAATTTGCTGTGTGTTTGGCAATCCCTGATACTGAGATATAAGAGACTTTTCCCCCTATGGTTATTTAAGAGAACATAATAATACAAAAAATATGCCTCCTTACAGTAAATACAGCTGTTTCTTTTAACATGCCGCTATATAAGGCAATGATTACTCAATAAAAATTTTAAAAGTACCATAAAAGAGATTCTCTACAGATTAATAGGTTTATAAAACAATAGAATCCACATATAAATTTCTGTTGGTCTGGCCTAACCCATGCATATAATTCCACACAGTTTTTCTCTTTATTCTTTTTGTTTTGTTTTTTAAATCAATATGATGAGAAGTGGAGAGGAGCAGATAACACATATCCAAAGAGAACTGTTCATAAGCACAATACTTTCAATGCCAGTCCAATATTTTCATAAGTTCCATGATGTAAAACCATGCACTGTGTAGACTATTATTTTTTCAACAGCATGTCCAGATCTATAAGAAATTCAGAAAGTCACTTTAATGGGTTGGAATGGCACCCCACCTCCTTGAAAGTACAGAAAATTTTGTACTTATATATACTTAACAGGAAAAAATTGTAGTTAAATACAATTGATATTTATTGTAAGAAAAAGTGAATAAAATAAAGCACATCCCTGATGTTAGGTAATTCTAACAGAAAGATATGTTCAAGAGAGACCATATTTATAGAAACCTAACAGGTTAGATAATTAAGGAAAAATGAAAATATAGAAAGAGAAGGAAAAATGATGATTTGAAAGAGAACTCAAGTAAGAAATAAAATTAAAATATTTTGGCAAAGATTAAATTAAATGAAATGCAGACGATAATAAACACAACAAATAATGATTTCAGAAAATAGAATATGGGAAGGAGAAAATTTTCTCAAAGTTACAAAGAAATAAAAAGATAAAAATAATTTGAAAGAAGTGATGGAATAGATGACAAGCAATGAAAATAAAAAATGCATATAATGAATATTAATTGAACAGAAAAAAATATTAAAAGCTATAATCTGAGAAAATTTTCTGAGTAATTTGAGAAAAATATTATTTTGTTATTTTAACAAAATTTTTCTAAAATAAGAACCCTTAAAATTAATATTGCAAGGTTATATGACATGCCTAGGCAAATTGACCCAGCATGGACTATCCTGTCTTGCTGGTAAAACTGCTGTCCGAGGAAGAATAAAAACAGAAGACTTTCATCCTTCCAGGTAAAGAAAAAAAAAAGACCTACCAGTTTATAAGGAAAGAAAATTAGATTATTGTTTGTTTTTTGCACAAAAATATTTTATGTAAAAGATAATAGAGAAATATATTTAAAATCCTCAAAGAAAAAATATAGAAGCCACAGATTTTATTTCTAATTAAATCAGTTTTTAAGTAAAAAATGAAAGAAAAATTAACACACATATGCAAGAACTCGGGGAAGATTGTTTCCATAGGCCCTTCATAAAGAATTTCCTAGACAGCAACTTCAGGTATCCAAATAAAATGGAGATACATTAAAGTTAGAGAGAGAGACAGAGAAAGGCAGAAAAAGAAATTAATGGTGACATTAAATATATATTGACCCATCTATGCCTAATTGATGTATAAAAGGGAGATAACATAAGTATCTGAAGGCCATATATCCTTACAATGTAGGTACAAGCACAACCATCAAAGAGTAAGGTAAGAATGAGAGTACATAAGAAAAATAGATGAATTTACTTTGCCTTAGAGTTTACAAAACAGAGTCAGAGAAGAAGAGAAAATAATAGGGCCCAGCAGACATAGTAATGAAAAAGATTATTTTGTCAGTTTTGTCTCTGTTTTATATAACTGTCTATTGTATCAATATGTAAAAAATTACTATTTGTAATGTGTAGCTAAAATAGTATGAAAGCCACTGTACCTAAGGATCCTGATCCTAGGATTTAAAGCTTTTGTAGAATATTTGCAATGATTGTATTGTGTATATCATAGTGAATTTTCCCAAATAGCTTTTCTTTTAGCTGAAATCTTTATAATTATAGCAGGGCAATGATAGCAAGGCTATCCATCCTCAGAGTTACCTGGAGTTCTATAATATTTATTTTCTTTCTTTCTTTTTCTTTTTTGGTGCAGTTGGTTGAAGCCAGGGCCCCAGGTATGCTAGGTAAGTGCTCTATCACTGAGTACATCCCCAGCCCCTGTTTCACCAATTTTAAGTGTTATATTTTCCTTCACATTTTCATATCTGAAATTAAAGCATCTTTTGCATTTTATGGTATCACAATTATTTCTGGCATTTTTTTCTTTCTTCATATGTAATAAGTAATTAAATTCTGTTTCTTACCAATGTGTTATCTTACAGCATAAAAATATAACAGTTTTCCTATTATTTGCACAATGGCCCGTTACATGCTTTACAAACTTTGAAGGAGTTGGCTTCTTTGGGCCAAAGTAAAACTGCTTGTCCAGTACAAGATAATTCAACACTTACCTTGTACAAGAGGCAATTAAAAAATGTAAATAATTACCATTTGGAATACAGAAAACTTCATATAAAACTATGCAGAAAAATAATTTATCACTTGAATTTTACTTTTTAATTGATTTCCTAACATTTAAGAGCTTAATAGCTGTGGTAGCAACATTTGTAATTATGATTGGTTAAATTTTTATAAAGTCAATGTTCTATAAAAGAATGTTGTTCCTTTAGAAATCAGGTTACAGGGCCAGGGTTGTGGCTCAGTGATAGAGTACTTGCCTAATTTGCATATGTGTTCAGTCCCCAGCACTGCAAAATAAAGAAGAAAAAAAAAGAAAGAAAAAGAAATCTAATTATAAGCAAATTAGAAATTTGAATAATACTGAAACAAAATCTACAGTACTTATATCATTCATATTGTTTGTGCCCACTGATATCATATGAATTCTTTCTCTGATAAAAATAAACACAAAGAACACAATGACTTATTTTAAGTCAGTGAATATGTTAAAACAAAAATAGTATAAATGTTATAACTTTGGGTATGTTGTGTCCATCATAGATCATCATGTGATAATGTGGTAGTTTATCAGCCAATATATTAGTCTGGGCTCAACCAGGAGACAAAAACCACCCAGTAACTTAAGGAGGAAATGTTTAAAATGAAGAGCTATTATTATAAGGTCATAAAGAGAATGCTAAAGGTCATAAAGAGAATGTGGTTGATGAGGAGTACCTAAGGAAGGATAGACTTGGAAGGGGCCTCCTTTCTCAGGGTTAATTGGAAAAGGTATTATTGTAGCCCACTAGATGGTAGAGAAGTTTGCTTCATAGCTGGGTCACAGGAGGTTCACAGTAGCTAGAAAAGCACTTGACAGTAAAAGGAGCAACAGGTAGCAGGAGGGTTTGCAAAGAAAGTAGAGAAGCTGCTGCTGGTGAGAAGCCTGCAGTGTGCAGTGTCAACATCCATCGGAAGGGCCACAGGAAGATGGTCATGAAGCCCAGGCCAGGGATCCAGGGTTTCCCAGGGACTACACACTCTGGTGCTTGGTCAGTCAGAGCCCTAGTGCATGTCTTCACATATCCACGCTGACTGACCTCGAAGCAGAAACAAGAACAGGGAATACCATACACAGAAGAACCAGGAATAGTTCCTCTCTTCCTCCTGCAAGGTCCTTCCCACTCTTACGGGCTACATTTACATCATGCTCATGTAAAATAAAAATATTTAAAGACTTCAGTGTGGAGTCTCAGAACAGGAATTGAAGGGTAAATCTGGAGCCTAAACAGATAACTTGCAGAGAGCAAACGATGAAACACATCTTGGAAGTGTCTGGTTTAAGGAAGGCTTTGAAAACCTGAAGCTATATGCCAGCAAAAGCTTTGGGAGGTTGAGGGTGTAGCAGAAGGAGGGGAATGAAAAAGAGATAAACATGTGTAAAGAAGTCATACTTTGCTGAGTGCCGTCACACACGCCTGTAATCCCTGCGGCTCAGGAGGCTGAGGCAGAAGGATTGAGAGTTCAAAGCCAGCCTCAGCAAAAGCAAGGTGCTAAGCAACTCAGTGAGACCTTGTCTCTAAATAAAATACAAAAAAAAGGGCTGGGAATGTGTCTCAGTGGTCCAGTGCCCCTAAATTCAATCTCCAGTACCTAACCCCCCCCCCCCCCAAAAAAGAAATCATACTCATGAAGAATATGCTTAGGAACATAGTGTCCAATTATTTCTTATAAAATACCTTTTATTCCCAGAGGATTAAGAATTTTATAAAATGCTATATATTATCTCATTTTTATCCTCACACAACCATCCTATGACATTAGCTTAATCACTACTATTATTACCAATGTATACATGAGGAAACCATGCCCAAGGAACATTACCAGACTTACCTAGTGAATATCATGGGGTTCAATTTTAAATTTTTAGAAATGCACAACAAGCTAGCACTATGATACATAACTTGGCATTGATCATAAAATTAGAGATTATAACTGTCTCAGGGTCCCATTACCTGGAACCAAGTTGCAAATTGCAGATGAATCTATGAGCAAACAATCAAAAGTGTGCTCAAGTGGTCTAGCCATCTCTGTAATTCACTGAGACAGCAACTATTTCTTTCCTGTACAGCTGTTCTAAAGAATCTTCTTCCAGTACTCCCCCATACACACACGCATGCACATACACCAAAAAATGCAAGGGTGCTACTGTGATGGCTACCATAGAAACTTTCTAGGTCTAGCTGTGAATATTTTTAAGACTTATAAAGATAACGTGTGGCTAATTTTTAGACTAAATAATAAAATAAAAGCTTTATTACATTTTGCGTCTTTTAAAATATGATAAATAAGGGGAAAAAAGTTTTAAAAATCAGTTTTACAGATTTACATTTACTATAATGACCTAATATTACATTGTATAATTGTGTAAAACACATTATACAAAAGATTTATACATTTTGCATACATAAAATTAATCAATAAAGCATTCAGATATTCTATGATCTGACAGTGAACTATGCATAAACTTAAAAGAAAAATACTGGTCTCCTGAGCAAAATGGTTGTCATTCAAACTAAGAATGATTTCTATCATAATGCACCACATAGAGGTTTCTAAAAACTACACCTTTACCCTGCAAAACTTTGACTGGGTCTTTGCTTCATTATGTTTATAAAATTAACTATATCGGGCTGGGATTGTGGCTCAGCGGTAGAGCGCTTGCCTAGCACGTGCGCGGCCTGGGTTCGATCCTCAGCACCACGTAAAGATAAAAGGCATTATGTACAAACTAAGGCAAATAAATAAATATTTAAAAAAAATTAACTATATCATTCATATTCTCAACTAGGTAATTTTAGAATTAGATCTTACAAAGTAATTGTTATTTCAAGAACTTTGTAGGTCATTAAACATAGAGTCCAGGAAACATAAAAGTAAAATGAAAAGCTTTAAAAATCAAATGTTCAGTGGGTTGGGTGGTGGCTCACTCCTGTAATCCCAGTGGCTCAGGAGGCTGAGGCAGGGAGATCTTGAGTTCTAAGCCAGCCTCAGCAAAAGCAAGGTGCTAGGAAACGCAGTGAAACCCTGTCTCCAAATAAAATACAAAATAGGGCTGGGGATGTGACTCAGTGCTCAAGTGCTCCTGGGTACAGTCCCCGGTACACCCGCCCCCAAATCAAATAGTCCTCTGGGGAAAATAATTTGATATTACAAGTTTTTTTCCTAATTCTTAATGTGAACAGGAGACCATAACCCATCTTTTTTCTAGGAGTGGATAGCAAAAATATTTATCCTTAATAACCATCCACTAGTTCAAACCAACCTTTAAACCATGTCTACCTAGACTTAAAAATGTTTCATATTACAAAAACAACAAAATGTCTTAAAAATATCATATTTTTCTTTACTTGCAACTCCAAATTTTTAAGTGCACCAAATGCAATGATTCACAGTTCTGTTACCTTTACATTTGCATACATACACTCACAAATAAATAGAAAGCCTAGAAATAAATTCAAAAAATTTCTAGGCTTCAACACAATAAATTTTTAAATTAAAAACACTTTAAGCTTTTAGATCTATTTTATTTAAAAACTTTTTAAAGTCAAAAAATTTTAAATAGACATCAATCCTAGGAAGAATTATTAAAGCATACAAAGGTAAAATTTGACAACATACTAATAAGTAGTTTGCTATGTTTTAATATGCCTGTTATTTTTCCTGACTCGATGAGGTCCTCCCTTGTTCAAATAATTTTTAATGCCATATAATTAATCTCAGACACAATCTTATAGCTTTTCAAACTGAAGTCTTCAGTTCTGCTGACTACACACTGCTTTAAGTATTTAAATAATGCCTGAGGCTGAACATAAGAGAATTACAGTTATAAATAAATAAATAAAATCTGCCTAAATATCTAGATAATAAAAAGGCATACTCTAGTTTGTTTGAATAACACAGATATAATTTCCTCTACTTTCCATGTCACTTCAGATATTTTCTACATAAACTATTACCATCCACTGTGGGGTTGTGGAATATTTTTGTTCTTTGGGTATTTCTGGTACATCTATTAAACTTTGATTGCCAGAGCAAGCGTGCCCCAGTCCAGGTGTGATACAGATCCTTGCTTGCTTTCCTTCTTGGTTCTCTGTGCAGCTGTTACATTATTACTAAATACCACCACCAGAGGGTAGGCAGGATAAGGGCAAATCAGTGAAACTAAAAATTACTAACTTGAAATTTTAGAACGAAGCGGAGACCAACATTGAGTGTCTGATTGTCAAGTGGACAACAACAGAAATAGTTTAAAAATTTACAAACTTGGGAATCTTCCTTATCTGAAGGGGAATGATTATGATGATGAAGAGAAATGAATGAACAGCCTAGTTTTCAGCTGCTTCCCTTGCCTTCATGGAATTTTTCTTTCAAGTCTGCAAAAATCATCAATCTATACTTAAAGCAATTTACAATAATAGCAACACTTAGTGAAACCAAACTTGAGTCTTTAAAATTATTTGGAAAAAAAAGGACTTTTAAAAAGATCTGGGAATTTAAATAAGGAAATCGTTCAGTATAGAATTTTCTTGGAATGATTTTTTTAAAATAAGCATTTTTTAGAAAATCGTGCTCTCGTTAGTACTCAAAGGATGATTTCCTGGGGTGTCTCTGTAAAGCTGAAAATGCCATGTCGGAAGCAGGATGAAGAACCAGACTATAATACAGATATTGTGGGTCAGGCAGTAAATGGTGGTATGAGAGTGACTGTCAGTCAAAAATCACACTTAAAAAAAAAAAAAAAAGCACACATTTAGTTGAATTAAGGTCATTACCACTGAGCAAAATGCTCCACCTTTTCACACTGAAAACAAAAGGTATTTGAAAATAAAAATTTGGCAAAAATAATATAAAGACACAGGCAGTTTTTTGTTTGTTTGTTTGCTTGTTTTAACAATTCTCTTGTCATCCAATACTTTGTTTTCTGCAGATGCTTCTCAACCCATCAAGAGATTTTTGCCTCACTACTACCTACAGACCACCTAGACTTTCATATAAATAAAATTTTCCTTTATTTATTATTGCTATTGAATATCTCCTTTTTAAAACCATTTTTTAATAAATTTTTCACCATTGCAAATTTTGATTTTGTTGAAACACTGAATAAAATATTTTCTCATGATAAATAAATATACAGGGTTTTACATGAATTTCATTTTCTTTTTTAGATCAAATGTTTGCAATTGACACAAAATAGCATCAAATACTCAAGACAGGCCCTCAACATTTTCATAAAATTTTCTATGGCATCCAGAAGTTTAAGCCTTGTATATTTAGTACCATAGCCTAATTCAGATGTGAACCACATTTTAGAAGTAAAATTCGTTTTTTTAAAGTCATTTATATTCTCTGGACTTCAGAATCATTGTAAATTCTGAATAGATCTGTTTGAATGATTCAGGACAAGCCAACTTTTCAATTATTATCTATTTTCATTAACATTACTTAGGAAATTCAGGTAATATCATTTTAATATGAAAAATCGTTAGGCTTCTAATTCCCATACCCAGAAGCATAATGACATTTTAAAAAAATATTTATTTTTTAGTTTTAGGTGGACACAATATTATATTTTTATGTGGTGCTGAGGCTCAAACCCAGTGCCTCATGCATGCTAGGGGAGCACTTTACCACTGAGCCACAACCCCAGTCCTAGCACGTTGACTTTTTTTTAGGGAAAATTAGACATGCTTTCCTGGTGGATGATGTGATTCTCACTTCTGTTTGTGTCTGCCAACCTACTATGTATTTTAAAGTCTGTAAATTGAGAATAATGATTTTAAAATATGTGCTTTGTGGGTCATTCTGAGCGATTTGGACAAAGAAGGACATGCAGATTAATGTATGAAGAGTCAAGTTACTTTGGATCATAAAAAGAATACAACTTTTAAAGGCTTTCTCTTCTACAACCTTATTGAAAGAAAGCAGTTAGGTTGAGCTTATGTGTAAGACATGCTTCACCCTTTTCTTGACTATTAAAGCCACTAATTAACAGCTGTTCAATTCCTTAAAATAATCAAACTATGCATACTGTGGCTAAGAATAGAGGGCACAAGTAAAGGAAAACCAGTAACAAATCCATTGTTTCCTTTTAAAGGACAGTTGTTAAATAGGATCATATGCCTTGACTCATTGTCAAATGTAAGCCTGGGTCCTGCTCAGAAATAGCAAATTCACAAATACTTGTCAAACATAAGCATATTTTATACCAGTAAAAATATTAGTAAAGTATAAAACTGAATAACTAAAATAACATGTATTGACAGATTTTGTGTAAATTAATAAATGCCAAATTTTTTCTTTGATGATTAGTGTTATTTTATGCAAATTTCTGCTGCAAAATAATTTATGGTGAATTTTAGATGTGTATGAAACATTTGGGGGGGGAATGGTTGAATTGGTTATATTTTTTTTCTTAGCTAACAATAATTGTTTTCAAACTATTATTGGCCAAATAATTTAAAGTTATTATATTTGTAGAAATAACATCATATACATATGTATAGCAAAATGAACAATTTTGATGTATTTAAAGCATTTAAATGTATTTAAATTTTGTTGATTTCAATTTGGTCATATAAACTATTTATTTGTAATTTTCTTGTATGTTCTACATTTATTAGAATTCCCTGTTTTTATCAGTTTGAAAATTAGGATCAAAATGTTATATTACCTAAAATATATTAGAAATCTGAAATTAAAAGCATTTGATAAGATAACTAAATCCAAAATTTTAAAAAATAAGCATCTTTGTCATATGTGGCAAACAAGTCACTGTTTTCCAAATACTTTAAAAATATTTAACTAGTATAACTTGGAATAATTAAGAAATAAAAGTTGTTTATTGTTTAAAATGTAAAACACTTTCATTTAAAAAAGTACAAACATCAAAAGCAATTCATAGAATTATAGGAATGTTAGTTCAAGAAAATTTTAAATTAGAAAACATTCAGTAGTCTGATAGCATCAAAAGAAAATAATAGATTAACAAAATGATTTTCAAAAAAGTCTGTAGTTAATCCTCAACTTTGTTTCATTACAGTTCTTTCAAAATAAGGACCAAATGTTTTTAGGATGAATTACCATATTTACAGCACAACATATATTCTCTGAATTTACCCTTCACTCTCTAAGCCATTAAGAGGAAAGAAAGCTTTTTTTTTTTCTTTTCTTTTCTAGGTCTACTAAATGTTCTTTCATTTAACCAACATTTTAAATTAATATAAACAATCATACACACTATCTGGCTCTCCTTTTCCTATGGGGAAATGACCATCAAGATTCTTCTTTCATCCAACTGCATTTATTCAGCAGCAATTCAGGATGTAGATAAATCTGCACATGTCTGTGTTGTTTTAAAAAGTTGAATTTAAACACACACGCTGGTGGGTGTGTAAACTGCTTAAACCAATGCAGAAAAATAATTTTATTTACATAGTAAAGTTTAATATATGCATACAGTATGACCATCGTTGTGTATGATCTTATATTCTGGACAAATTGCTCCAAGTTCACACAATATTGTGAACAATAGCAAAAAACTGTGTATAAATCAAAAGTCCAGTGGCAGTAGATAAGATAATTGAGTCATGACATATTAATATACTGGAACACTTTATGGAATGGAAAATCAAATAACTACATTTATGAGTATCAATGAGAAAGAATCTCAAAAACACATGAAATGAAAAATTAAGTAACAGAAAAATGCAATATGATTACATAGATCTTGATTTCCCAAACAGGCAAACTAAATAGAATGTTTAGGAATACATCCAGATATAGCAAAATTATAAAGAAAAGCAACACAATGGTAAACCCCAAATTCAGGGTAGATATTATTTCTGGGTTGAAGGAAAGAAAGAGAAATAAGGGTATATACTCAGGGGGCTCACGGGTACATGTTCAGGAATTTCAAGGGTGCCTATGAGTTTTTTTTCTTGAAATCAGTGGCAAGTACACAAGAGTTCCAGGTTTGTTTGTTTTTTTCTTTTTTGTTTTCATAGTGGCAGCTGTTTTTTTTAATTATTTCATATGTCATATCTCACCATACAAAAAATGAAATAAGAAATAAATTTAGTCACATAACTGATTAGCAAACTAATGGTAATTTTCTAATCAGATTCAAAATAACCTATCAAGTAATTTTTTTCTCTGCTCCTAATCACAATCATGTTCAGAGTAAACCAAGAAAGATACTAATTCTAACGAATAAGGAACTAAATCTAAATTTGTCATAGGTAAATTACAATGCAGTAGTTTTCAGCAAAACTGTGGTGTGATCTTGAAAGTAAGAAGAAAGAGGAGAGGAAGAGAAAGGAAAGAAGAAGGAAGGAAAGCGAGCAGGAGGGAGGGAGGGAGGAAAGGAAGAAAGAAAGGGAGGAAGGAAGGAAGGCAGACAGGAGAAAGTCAAAGGCTGACACAGAGTAAGTCAGAATGGTGGTGGAGGAGAGTTTGTAAAAGCCTTCCTCCCCAGTTTTATATTGTCTCTTACAATCTGAAGAACCAAATCTTCACCTTCATCCATGCACTTTCAACAAGAACCTGCAATGTGCCAGGCACTTTGTCAAATAAAGCAGTGAACAAAAAAAAGTCCTAAAATTTCTGAAATTAAAAAAAAAAAAAAAAAAAACAAAGTATTAGTCACTTATTCAATAGGATTAGCACCAGGGTTTAGTGTGTTAGTGGACATTTGTATCTATACATAGGCACCTACAGTTCATTTACCAATCTTTTGATACAACGTATGGTCAAGTCCTTTTCTTTGGGTATGAGCCCACTGACTGGAAGCCTAAGATGTTCCTATAATGCATTGTGTACAATTTCACAGTTCATTTTCTTTCAGGTGTAACAAGAGCCAAAGACAGGCTAAAAGTTATTTAACCCATCACTTTATTAGACACTTTATCTAAGAGCAGAATTTTTTGGTTTTTGTCGTTTTTTTTTTTTTTTCCTCCTAACCTCAATCTCCCACAACTAATTTAATAGTGTTTTTTATCACTTACCTGTCATGGAACATCCTGAAATATTCTATTTAGTTTCCCTAAATAACTATTTGATTTTCAAATTTATCTTGTACCTAAATTATGCCGTTAAATAACAACTACCACTGACATAAATGGGTTTAGGACCTGACATAACCTGGGGACTGGCTGGTTGTAACTTAACTGTTGGCATCAAAGATGAGCAAACTTACCTATGAGGGAAGATCCTGCTAACTTTAAAAGTTCAGTGTCTTTGTTATCAGTCAGCCTATGTTATGAAACAAATGGAGAAGTTCTGTTAATCAGCAACAGTTAGGAGAAGGCAGGTTGTGAGAATGAAGTCTATCAAAATAACAATGATGGGCTGGGGTTGTAGCTCAGTGGCAGAGTGCTTGCCTAGCATGTGTGAAGCACTGGGTTTGGTCCTCAGCACCACATGAAAATAAATAAATAAAACAAAGGTATTGTGTTTATTTATAATTAAAAATCATTTAAAAACCAATGACAATAACAGCAAAATGTTGTGAGCAAGAGAACAGGAACTCTGGCAAATTCTGTGGAAAGAAGACTTCTATGTGGAAGATAGTATCCCCTAAAAATAAATTGGTATGGTTTTCAGTGCATACCAATAGGTGCAAAGTTTCTACCATATTCTTATCCTAGAGCTACCACTCACAATGTAAAGAAAATATAACATAGTAAACAATTATTAAAGTTAGCAATAAAAATGATGCTGTTTCTGGTGAATCCCCAAGAAAAATTAAATGCCTGTGGTTAACTACTGAAAGAAAATTTCCATCAGAATCTATTGGCATTGCCCTATTAAAAATTACAATGAAAAATGAAAACATTGATTTTTGTTTGTTTGTTTGTTTGTTTTGTTTTTACCACACTGTGAAAAACAAAACAACAGCCAGAAGTTGTATTTTGAGTTTCACAACACTCCTATAGAGCCTGCAGTACTGATGATGTTCTTTGGGGCAGAAGTGTAGATTCCACACAAAGGCTCAGACTTGACACAAGGAATTGCTCCTGAAGCACCAACCAGGAAGGACACAGCAGAAAGGGGCCCTAGTAGGCACAGGGGGAGCAGAAGCAGAAAGGTCTTGGCTGCTCTGTGTTGGGACGCTTTCCCTAGAGATGGGATGTGCAGGAGCAGGTCCTCCCAGGCCCACCTGCAAGCCAGGACTGGAGGTGATGAACCTCTGTGGATTAGTGCTATGATTTCTATAAAGAGAAGTGTCTGAAATTGGTTATATAGTAAGAATATAAAATGAGAAACAAAAAAATAGAAATGAATATACTATAATTTAAAAAATCATATAAAAGGAAAAAAAAAAGAAGAAAATCCCTTCCTTCTCACATGAGATTAAAATTTGGTAGAATTGGAAGGGAGAAATGTTCCTGATGGATGGTGTGGTTCTGCCTCTATGACTGTGTACAGTGGAACCTGGAGCTTCTGTTGCCTTCTTCACACTGCCCTCAGTAGGCTGTAACCAGCTAGGATATCTCCAACTACAACATGAAGACTTCAGGACACATCTGCCACCAGGTGTGTGCAATGATGGCCTAGATTGACAGACCATGATTCCTCCCCTGAACTTTGAAAGGTCTTGAACAAACAGAGTTCTATTTCCTTTGAAATAAATTTAAAGTAACTGTGTTTGAGAATTTTATGAAATTCAGTGGAATAGCTGGAGACATACTTGTTTTGTAAATTCAAAGCTTGGAGGAAATTTTCAAGATTTGAAATCACTAGTAGGCACAGTCCTAGACATGTGTATTTTATAACCCAGTCTTTTATTTATGTATAAAATTTTAAATTTTATTCATTTAATAAAACAAATACCATTCCTTAATTATGATTGTCCTTTTGAAATGGGCATTTTAATTCCATAGAAATAAGAAGACTCTAATCTCATAATAAAGTCAAAAACACTAAATTGATTAAATTAAAAAAAAAAAAACTTACAGAAACTCACTGATGCGTGATTATTTTTCTAATTTTTTTCCTAACCAGTGTAAATTTTAGCATGCATATTCACAAATGTGAGGGCAATGAAGGCATGTTTTCCTAGATCAGTTTGGTAGCTCAATATGTAAACCAAGAGAACTCTTAGAGGTGTGTTTGTATCATCATTGCTCTTGTCCACCACCCAAACTCACTGAAAAAATTCTTCCTGCATTAGCCTGTTTTCCATTGCTCTAACAAAATACCTGAGGCTGGGGAATGTATAAAGAAATGATAACTGCAACTATGGTTGTAGAGGCAGAAAATTCAGTATTGGCCCCCTTTGCTTGGTCTCTGGTGGGGATCCTCTTGGAAGACAGCATCTTGGCAAGAGTGTTAATAACAGGAATCCATGGTGAGATAAAAAGCCAGAGAACAGGCAGGGGCCACTCTTGTTCACCCATAACAACCCTCTTTTGGGAAACTAATGGGTTTCAGAAGAACTAGGACAAACTGTGTCAGTCCCTTCAGAGGGCAGTAAACCCAGTGACCTAACTACCTTATACTAAACCCACCTCTTAAGGGTTCCACCATCTCCCAACAACTATAGGAGGACCAAGCTTTCAACACACAAACCCAGGAAGTACATACTTGAACCAAAATTCAACCATAACACTCCATTTCCCCAGTTCCTATGTAGAGGTATATATGCTAATCATGAAACAAATAAAGTCTAACCATGAGGCTATTTTCAGAAAATATATTTATGTGAAATTGTTGGTAGGGTGCTCTGGCAGTCCCATTCTCTATTAGGGCAATTTCTAATTTGGGATGCAGAATAGTGTTCACCAAGGTGACATGCCACTTGCATAGTACAAGTGGAAAGGAAAAGAACTTGTCTCTGGGACATTTCAATAGCACTCCATGTGATCAGTGGAGAAAGCTGACTTAAGATTTGTTCATATAGTAACTCATCTCTGTAGTAGGAATGCATGTAATATTCTTTTGGAGATTTCCTTGCACGTATTGACTTCATGAACTGATTTATTAATGTTAGTGGGGTTTGATGGATCAGACAGGCCTAGGTTTGTTTCCTGACTCAGACACTTCATTGTGAAAAGACTCAGAATTAAGTTCTATTGCTTCTCTGAGCTTCAGTATTGTCTTTTTCAAAGCAATGGTGGTAATCTCTATTTTACTAACTCATCATGAGAATTAAAAATCCTAAGTATTATAGGAAAGGATTTTTAAATTAAATTTTATGTTTTTAGTTGTTGATAGAACTTTATTTTTATTTATTTATATGTGGTGCTGAGAATCAAGCCCAGTGCCTCATACATGCTAGCAAGCACTCTACCACTGAGCTACAACCCCAGCCCCATGAAAGGATATTTTTCTTAATATGAATACATAGGAGAGAATATCTATACACATAGTACACAATGAGTTAAACATGAAAATGAGCTATGAATTGGAAGTATTAGCAAGGTTGAAGCAATATACTCTACCTGCATGTGATGATTATATATCTGGGTTGGGAGTGCAGAGAAATCTTAGGAGATAAGCTCTCTTATCCCTGCCTGAGTGCAAGAATTGGGTTCCACATTCTTCTTTGGCATGAGACTCTGCAACAGTCACAGGTCAGAAGATGAAAGCTCAGATATGCAGGTATATTTGTGGGCCCGTAGACTTTAAAAGTGAGTTGAGTTCCTGACTTTCCTTTATGTTTAAAGGGAAAGAATAAGGAAAAGAGGAGTCTCATTATCCCTTTTACATCAGAATGCCTATTCCAAAAGTTGTGGCCAAATAGTTTTTCTCAGGCTTCCCTAATATCAGGCTGCAATGAGCTGGTCACACAGGGGGAAGCCATGGGAAGTGGTCAGAGCAACAATGCTCACTAAGCACTATAAAAGGCTTCTGTGACCTTGAGGGTATAAAGATAGAGGCAGACCAAGAACATGTGGCTCAACAGCAGTCAGAACAAATACATCCCTCATTAGACTAGAGGAGAGGAGCATAGACTGTAGGCAGACTGTCAAGTGAAAATTTTGGCTCTACCCCTTACCAACTGTGTGACCTCAGGGAAATGAGTCAACCTCTCCATGCTGCAGTTTCATTACCTTTAAAATGAGAATCATATCTTCAAATTGAGATTTGGAATATCCAAAATTTCTTTTTGCCCATTAAAGACATTTTAAAACTGTTTCTATCATCTTAATTTTTTTTAAAAGCAATTTTAACACAAAACCATAAAATGGACATATTTCAGAATAAATATCAGTTCTTAACCTTGATTACATTTGGATTTTAAAATAATAAATTGTCTTTATTTTTCTCTTTTTATTGTAGGTTAGGGAACATTATTCGTTCAGAGACCAGTATGGGAGATACTGCTATAGACTTTCCTACTCATGAGACTGTGGATCCACATTCAACACCACTTCTCCTGAACCCTCCTACCTTTGTCCCTTCAAGTTGAGATACACCAAGTCCTAGAACCTGAACTTGATTTTAGGAAATGATATAAGGAATCTGTATCCTGCTTTATAGACCCAAGTTATTCTAACTACCTAGAGGTCTCAGATATGGTCAAAAACTTTACTAAATGCTAAGATAATCAGTGTTTAATACTACTTGATTGAAATTAGGCTTCCCAAAAATTGTGACATGTAAATTAACAAACTTGATGCAAATAGTGTGTATTAATATCAAAACAATGCAAAATGGCAAACTTTCATTCAAATTAGGTTAGCATTATAGTATATTAACATAAAACATACACATATGCATTTTATTCTGCAATATTTTTGATGTAAGACCAAGACCTGTTTTTCAAGTATAGTTTCACTGATTAGAATTTTGACTAGATCATGTCCTTCACGTAGATGCCAAACTTCAAAGCATCCTCTGAGATTTCTAATATTTAGCTTCTCTAAAAGGAAAATAAAAACATAAACAATTAGCAAAATAATATGAAAATTTTTGTGGATTTGGGGTTTGTTTTCTGCATAAATTTTTAGTCTATCAATCACACACATCTAATTTAACAATATTATTTCTAAATTTATATTGTTTGTAGGGAGTCTTTCCAAAGAATTCAATCTAGTGTTCCTAAATACAACACTTTTTTTTCTTCCAAGTCTTATTTCACCAGTTCATGCAACATTTAATGCAATTACATGATTACAGTTAACAAACTGGCAATAACAACCAGTTTGGAAACAAATGTAACTGACATTTGTCAAAACTCCCAACACTGCCTGGTAGGAGTAGAAACACAGAGTACACTGGAAGGAAGCTTCCTCATTCTAGTAAACATGCAAATAGTGTGTATTAATATCAAAAGAATGGCCTTGGGTTAGTATGTCTTGTAGGGGAAAGAGAAGGCTTTGATTCATCTAGTGAGTGTAAGAAAACATAACATTTGGTCTATTTCCTCATTTAATTTCATGAACTATTAAAAATATTAATCATAAGTCAGTTACTAACATTGTAGCATTGTCATGTTAAATGACAATGAAAATTTTAATAATGATATGCCCAAACCACAAAACTTTAAAAAAAAAATGTTATATCTGGAGTGTTTTGGCTTAAAAAAAAAAAATAAAAAGACTATAGGTCTGGGGTAGCAATTTTTTAATCTACCCTGCTCTTTCCTGAGATTTTTAGTTGACAACAGATAAACTATTATATAGACAAGTTTTGTTTGCTTTGTTTTGCTATCCACAGGTCTTCTTTCAGAAACTCATTGTTTTTATCACCCCTTTCTCTTACTGCTTCTTTCGATCCTGTAGTAAATATGGTAAGATGCTTCCCAGCTTGTCAAGTGCTTTTAATTCTTGATCTCCAAAATTCTACTCCCTCAAAATACTCCCATATCAGAAGTTTCCTTCTCCATGTTTCAGTCCTTCTGAGTCTGTTTTTCTAAGTTAAAGTAGTTAAACAAGTAAATTAACATGAATGTCTTAATGTAGCTAACAATATGAATGTGTAGCATAGGCTCATAAGTTACTGTGTTACCCTACTAAATTGTGAAATTTAACAGAAATTTTTTGGAGATTATCCCTCACCAAAAAGGTATGATTAATAGTAGGAATTTTAACTGATTCTATGGGAGACTTAGGGGTTGGAAGAGAATTTTCAATGACTGTATTTTTAAGCCCTTATTAAAAATTAATACTATAGAAGTCCCTTAATTAGCTGGGCGCGATGGCGCACACCTGTAATCCCAGCACTTGGGAGGCTGAGACAGGAGGATCATGAGTTCAAAGCCAGACTCAGCAATGGCGAGATCCTGTCTCTAAAAAAATACAAAAAAGGGCTTGGAATGTGGCCCAGTGGTCCAGTGCCCCTGAGTTCAATCCCCGGTACCAAAAACAAACAAACAACAACAACAACAACAAAAAGAAGTCCCTTAATTATTGTAACCATTAAGGCTAGCTCTTAACTTCTTGTATCAAAAACAAACACAAAGCTATCTCTATCAAAGAAACAGGGAAAATTCACAAACTGCATGTAAAACTCCAAAACTACCTTTATTTTATTTTGATCCAGAATGTCAGTTTCACTATATATGTATATGTGTGTGGGCATGCGCCTGTGTGTTTGTATATTTTTGGCATGCTTGTTAAACTATATGTTTCCGAAGGAAAAAAAGCAAGCTATATTAATTTCTAAAGAAGTGCTGATTTCATTTTAGATCCTGCCAAAGAGGTTATTCTTAAAAGAACAGACTCACATCTTTATTAGCAGGCATCTAGGCGGTCATAATCCACAAGCCACTGGCACCATGATTCTCCCCAAACTTAGAGTTGGTCTGAAATCCTTCCTTTCTCCACCTCTTCCCCAAGCTCCATAAATCAGGGAGAGGAACCATTCATTCTCAGGCCATGCCAGTTTACAGCAAATACAGTCAAGTGTTTGTTACATTAGAGATAAAGTAAAAACAGAGAACAGTACATATCACATCCAGTTCATTCAATAATTTTCAAGCATTTCTGAAGCTTTGTTTTCTTCCTTTGGTTTTCAAATTCTGTATGCTACATTTTAAATCTAAGAAAAAAATGATTGATTCTACAAATTCTGATTGAGACAATATCACTTTTACAAGTGTATCATTGCCACCTTTTAAAATAAGTTATTTTCCAAAAGCTCTTTTTATTGTTCAATTATTATTTAGAATCACCACAAATTCTTACCTGTCCAAACATAGGATCATTTTAAAAATATCTGCTGTTTGTCTTTGTCCATTAGGGATTTAAAACTTAACAAGAATAACCAAAAATATGTATGTGCGTATATACAGGCATTCTGAATCAAAGTGTTTTTAAAATTTTTTATTTATTTAATTCATTATGATTATTTTTTGTAGTTGTAGATGGACAGCATGCCTTTATTTTATTTGCTTGTTTTTGTATGCAGTGCTAAGGATTGAACCCAGTGCCTCATTCATGCTAAGTAAGCGCTCTGCCACTGAGCCACAGCCACAGCCCTCAAAGTATATTTTTGGTTTTGTTTTTTAAGTTCTAAATGTAACTCCTAAATTCACCCCACTTCTTTAGTAGTTTTGTGATATGTCTTCCATCAAGGAATTAAGATTAAGTCTTAAAAATTGGCTCCTATGAAAGTAGACTTCTGAACTGTCTTGCTTCCTTTAGTTTTGACAGCTTAGATGAAGATTATATGCTTCCTTCTATGTAAACCACTAAAGATAATTATAAAAGTGACATTTTTTAAAGTATCTTTTAAAATGTATTGACACTGGTTGATGGCCGGCTTGTAAGCAAGGTTTACAAAGATAGCTGACTACATACACAGTTCATTTTAGAAGACTATTAAAAGCTTCTGCTTGGTAAAAGTGCTATGTTTCTAAAAATACTTAATTAAGGAGTCCACCAACACCAAGAGGTTATAAAGAGCTCTATTGATCCAGATTCCTGGATCCTATCAGGGTTGTCCTCATAGCTGCTTGTTTCATTGCATAAAAAGATTACCCTTGGAAAACCAGAGAATCCCAGACCATAAGAATAACACAGTATGTAATTATGACGATCAACTGAGATGTTCGCATTTTTTCTGAAGCTACTATGTGTGATGATGAATTAACATCTCCTAGAATGAGGTTAGAATCTTAGAAATAGTAGGTTTTTATTTTTCATGCACATATGTACATCACTCAGAATGAATTAACTTTAAGAAGGTTTAACTTAACCCTTAAAACTTATTCTCTGTTGTTTTTCACCTGGTGCATTTATCTGGTCCCCATTTGGCAGACAGAGAGGGTGGTATGAAGTATCTTGGGGAGACTGGCTAGAAATGACTTTGAACAAAACAAAATTGAGTTTAAGAAAAAGGTGGATCAGGGAACTAGAATCTTTACGTTGCGAAGAATCTTAAAAAAAAAAAAGGTGGTTTCCTCTGTAAACCTTATATTTAAACAGAGGGGCAGAAAATAAACAATAGACATGATCAGAAAGGAAGTTAAATAGTAAGTTTTAAGATAAGTACCAAATAGTAGAGCATACAAAATATTGGGGAAGATTTGCAGTTTCAAATGCATTCTACAAAGAACACAGAAAACAGCATTTGGCTCCAATTTTGGGGGGGAAAGTCCTGGTAAGAGTGTTTAGAGATGTATGGATGAGACTGCTCTAAATAAATGAGGAAAGAAGTCAGTGTTCCCTGCCTTTTCCTGTTTCCCCTCACCCATCCATGAGGCCAAGGCTGGCAACTCTCTTAACCTCAGTTCTCTGTCCAAACAACACTGAATGACACAGGCAGATTGGAGAAGATTACTTTCTGCATATTTATTTTAAAAATGTATAGACACATACAAAGAAACCCTGTGCCCAGCATCTTCTCGCTGCAAGACATTGTGCTGTCTGTTTTCCTATACAATACCAGCACACATGTCCATTCCATGGATATTTCTCCTTGAAAACAAGCTGTCTGTGTTATACATTTCTGTATCCACTCAAGGATTATTTGTTGATTGAATAAATGAATGAATTCCTTTATTGAACTATCGGATTTGACAGAAGGAAAAACAAAGCAAAGCAAAACTGGTTCTATCATGCTCCAAAGGAGGATAATAACAAATCCAGTTTAGAGCAAACGTACCCATTTAGAGGTGATTACAAAGTTGTCATTCCCGTAAATCTTAACGAAGAAGAAAAGACTTTGAAATAAAGTAAGTTTTTCCTTCCTTTTTTACTGACTGCATAATTAGGATCAAATGAATTGTTCATTTTACTTCATAAAAACTATTTGTTCAGTTCTGCATCTTCTGCATGTTTGCATACATATGTATGGGTATGTAGATATGAGTCTATGTAGGGCAATAGTTAAGTACTTTTATAGAAAAATAAACCGTTTTATGGTGAAAACACTACAGCTTCTACAATAATAATTTACTCAGAAAACAGGATGTTTGGAACCGTGGTTCAGTATGTGTAACTACATAATGTAATATTTGTCAACAATAAAAAAGACTCTAAATGTTGGAAAATAAGTTTACATAATATATTTTAACTTATACATAATAGCTAATATTTATTAAGCCCTGCATGGCCTTCATGACCCTCAGCAATTTTACTTCCGTTATCTCACTTAATTCTCAAAGCAACCTGATAAAATAGATATTCTGATTCTAAAGATGATGAAATTGAGAGGTTAGAAGGTTGTCCCTGATGCATAACAGCTCCATTCACTCTCTACAGACAAGACTACATGCTTCACTTTAATAATACTTCATAGGTGTACTATCACATTTGATGTTTCAGAGGACATTAAAACAATATCACTGAACTACATTCAGAGATTTAAAGAGTTAAAATATTTCCTATACACTTCATTTTCATTTTTATTTAGGAATATTCTGGGGTTTTGTAACCTAAAATTTGCAAAACAAGCCAGGCATGGTGGCACATGCCTATAATCCCAGTGGTTCAAATGGGATTACATCTACTAGATGTAAAGGGATACATTAACTAGATGTAAAAGATCTGGGACCACCCTCTAGTCTCCAAGGCTGAATTACATTCTTTAACTAGTATATGTGGTTTCTATTTTAATAAGTAGCTATGGAAATGACAAATGTTTTATCTGAAAATATTTTGAGATATGGGAGACTTTAAGAGAAGTTAAGAAATATCACTTAATCTATGTTATACTCTCAATTTTCTATTGTCTAGAAATGGCAATATGAGAATAATTATTATCTTTTGTTTCTTCCAGCAATCAGAACAATAATGACTGTTATTTATTGAATTGCTTTGGAACTAAAGAAAGTGAGACACATTTTTAAACTGGTAAATTTTTATTATGTCTTTGAAGATTTACCAAAGGAAGTTAGCTGTCTTAAAACTGTTAACATTTTAATTATTGTATTTTTATTTAACACATTCATGCTAATTTCTAGTGACCAATATCCTGTATCAAATTAGTAATACTCTTTTCATTGGCAGTTTTTAAAAAATTGGTTCTTTTTAGTTATACATGACAGTAGGATCCATTTTGACATAATTATAAAAGCATGGGATATAGCTTGTTCTATCTAATTCAGTCCCTTGTACCTTTCCTTTGGCAAATTTTGTTTTGTTTTCATACCAGGGATTGAACCCAGGGGCACTTAACCACTTAGCCACATCTCCAGCCCTTCTTATTTTTTTTATTTTGAAACAGGGTCTCCATACGTTGCTTAGGGCCTCTTTTAGTCGCCTCAAACTTGCACTCCTCCTGCCTCTGCCTTCTGAGCCACTGGGAGTATAGGCATGTGCCACCATGCCTGGCTTGTTTTGCAAATTTTAGGTTACAAAAACCCAGAATATTCCTAAATAAAAATGAAAATGAAATGTATAGGAAATATTTTAACTCTTTAAATCTCTGTATGTAATTTAGCTGATATTGTTTTAATGTCCTCTGAAACATTAAATGTGATAGTACACATATGAAGTATTACTAAAGTATAGCGTGTAGTCTTGTCTTCAGAGAGTGAATGGAGCTGTTTTATTTTGAGTCAGGGAAGGGGATGAACAAAGGGAGCTCTGTGAAAGGTGGCCCCTGATGGTTTATGTTAAAATCCATACATTCTTGGTTTCTTATCACTTTTACAGTCTCAGCTTTCTTGCCTCCTCTACCTTACTGATTCAGGACTGCCACTGGTTAAATACTACTTGAAAAGGAAATATTTAAGAAACTTCTAATTGGACAGAATTTAGTCAAGGATCACAGTATAATTTACTACAATCTCTTAAAGCCTTTTCAGAGTCCCAGTCAAGTCTGTCTGCTATAAATATCCATTTCTATCCCACATCTATTTCAGGTTTAAGTCGAGATTATGTGATATTGTATATAGCTCTCTAGAAATCTGAGGAATCAACCTATACCTAGTCTATGTCTGAACTCTTCCATGTGCAAAAAAGTAACTGATGTCAGAATGACTCAGATGACTCATGTTCAGTGGAAGAAGGCAGTGTCCAATGCTCTTCAAGACAGACTTTCACCTGGAAGTCAATGATGCTTTGGGAATCCTGGAGCCATCCCAGATAGAGCATGCTTTCCTAAGATCCCTTCATGACACCAACAGCTGATTCTGCCCCTCACCTCTCCTTCTGTTTCTCTGATCCTGAATCAGTTGGTTAACCATTTTTCTGCCTCATTGTCATTGTGATGACACCCCCTATCCTTAGCTATTATCAATATTTTACCTCTTGATTCCAGCTCACTTCTGATTTCATAGCTCAGAAGCCTGACAACCTTGACAGATTCAAGTATTAGTATCTCCATTAACTCTTCACCCTGGAACCTTCTGATCTGTAATCTCCCACCTTTTATAACACACTAGATGAGTGTAAATAAAACCAAAGATAGTCTGTGTCCCTCTTCAGATAGGATAATAGACTTATTTACTAACTATGTCTCAAAGGATACATTCATAATATGGGGATTATATTCATTATTCCACAGATAGAATTTTCATGTTCATTGATTAATTCAACAATTTTTGAGCAATATTCTGTGGTAATTATTTTAGGTGAACACATCTGACTATAAAAACAGCTAATTTTAGCTGGGCGCGGTGGCGCACGCCTGTAATCCCAGCACTTTGGGAGGCTGAGGCAGGAGGATCGCGAGTTCAAAGCCAGCCTCAGCAAATGCGAGGCACTTAGCAACTCAGTGAGACCCTGTCTCTAATAAAATCCCAAAAAAGGGCTGGGGATGTGGCCCAGTGGTCAAGTGCCCCTGAGTTCAATCCCTGGTACCAAAAAAAAAAAAAAAAAAAAAAAAAAAAAAAAAACAGCTAATTTGTTTCACTAATATTTGGCACTAAACTATTTTAAACACCGGATATTGAAAAAACCAGTCACCATAGCTAATGTCTTATGGGGATTTGAACAATGCAGTGTACCTGGGTAGTGTAAGATATAGTCATCTTTTAAACATTTTATGTTGAAAAACAGAATTCTCTTGGCTAATGTTAGAGGTGAGTCTTTTCTTAAATATTTGATATCATAAAAGCCAGCTCTTTAATATTTCTTAAATCATATCTGATACTGATTTGTCCATCTTGTCCATAGCTCTGTAATTGCTACTAGTTCATTCACATATAACCATTTAGAAAACACACAAAACCAGCAACAGACTATATGGAAGTGATTAACCACACTGACCTTGTATGTGTCCCATTAATCCCTATTTTCTCTTTCCCTTGGGTTCTTTTTTTGGGGGAAGAGAGTACTGGGGATTGAACTCAGGGGCACTTGACCACTAAGCCACATCCATAGCCCTATTTCGTATTTTTTATTAGTGACAGGGTATCACTGAGTTGCTTAGCACCTGGCTAATTTGCTGATGCTGGCTTTGAACTTGAGATCCTCCTGCCTCTACCTCCTGAGCCACTGGGATTATAGGCGACCTCCACCGTGCCCAGTCCTCCCTTGGGTTCTTAAACTGATCCCTTCCTCTTGGTTGCTGTTGTTATTCGTGTTAGTATTATCGTTTTGAGGTATGAGAGATAATATTTGAGATATAACTGTTGTGCACAAAGTACAACAGTCATAGTATCTACTGATGACTTTTTTTTTTTTTTTTTTTACAGCCTTGTAGTCACCCATCAGATCCAAATTCAAACCATTTCCTTCCTAGGCCTTTTTTATGCCCTATTCCCATCCTTTGGACTCCATCTTCCTCCTCCTTTCAGCTTTCCTCATCCTTTTCTATCTTGACATGGGTTGATACTTTCTTGAATTTGTTTTACTTGCAGCCCTTAATCCCACCAGAAAAGGAGAGCAAATGATTTTCTCTAAATATTTTGTAAGCAAAAGTTAACACTTAGCACTTCCAAATTTGTATGGCTATATCTAATATCAATTGTTTAAATTCATTCTCACATAATTTTGGAAAATTTCTATAAATGAATGTGTCAGCCTAGCTGATCTTCCTACCAAAACAATATCATCATGCATACATTCTCAGAGAACAAATAAAATAGCTCATATTCTTAAGGACAATTTCTGAGGCTCAGGTGGATGCTGACTTCTCTTTGAACAATCACAGTGTAGACTTCCCACTCACTTTTCATAATGTTAATCAGCCTTTACACTTTTATCTTTTCAGACATAAAAATAAAATCATTTATTCCACTTCAGTTTTGGATTTACTTGACCAAATTTCTGTAGTATACTTGCTTGTTTTGACCATTGATATGTGATAAAAATAACCTGGCATATTGGAATTTACTTTCTACATGGGAAAAAGGCTTAATTAACGAGTATTTAGGAAAACTAGAGAACAGTTTGCAGGACTTATAAAAAATGTATACTTTATTGGAAGTCTCATGTAAATACTACTTTTGTGCTTTTACATGGCTACAAATTATCTATTCATTATAGACTTAAAGAAATATAGCAATTGAAGCATCACAGATCTTCAATCTGAATACAACTTTTAAAGTGCCATTAGAAAGGCCAATTATTAAAGACATTAACTTCAATAACAATATTACATAAAATAAAATTTTTACCACCTTAATATATATAGAAAATATTAGGCTGGACTGTTAGGGTGAAAATAATTTACTTAAGTATACTTTAGTAAATAGTATAACAAATGTGAAATGTATTATTTTAACCACTCTTAAAGAGAAAATTACATCATAAATATCTTCATTTGTTCCTAGAACTACTATCTAATAGAATAAACCTAGATAATAGGCTGGATCAATTTGTTTGATATAAAGTTAAATCCTATACTTGAAAGCAAATATATAAACAAAATCTAAGAAACTTTTAAAGAATTGAATGAAATTAGTTAAAAGTAATAGCATTTGTTAGTATCTTCTCCTCTAGACCCTTCTTGTTAGTCTGTCTTGTTATTTTAAAAACTTTACAGCTAACCCAGATGATCTCTGTATACCCTTCTCTTGTAAGTAGTGACAGAAGAAAAAAATTCAACATATCCTATCTAAACAAGCACATTTCAGATTTATTTTCAAACACAACACAACTTAAGTGAGGAATGATCTTCTATTGATAAGAAAATTTCTTAAACTTTGCAAGAACAGATAGCAAAGATATAAAACAGCAGTTCAAGGTTTACAGTATGCTTCATAAAACAAGGTTGCTACACTTGACATTAAATTTTTAAAAATTATTTCTGAAGGTTTTGTCTTTTTTAAAAAAAAAATCCTTATTCCCATAAACTCTGACGAGGGGTCTAGTATATCCTAGGCCAGTGTTTCACTATTTTTGTGTGTCTATTAGAAACAAACGTATGCCATGTGGTTGAACACAGGCACAAGCACATATCAGGATTAACCAGCTAAGCATAATGACTGGTCAAATATTTTTATCTAATGCAACAACTGAGTACCAAAACTTGTCAGCTTGATTTCACACAAGCATGACCTGGGAATTTTTAAAAAGTGATTTTGGCCCCACTTGTAACTAAATTAGAATATCTGAGAATAAGGACCAGACATTTACATATTTTAATTGTTCCTTGGATGATCATAAAGTACAGCCAGTTTGAAAAACTCTGAATTAAGTTGAGAATAAGACTTTAAAAATAAGCTGCTTCTAATTTTGATACTGCATTATTTTAGTAAAAACGGGGGAAACCAGTGAAATATTTTACTCTAATGTGCTGTAATGATACATTTTCTTGAAATGTCTAACTCTAAAAACATAGGATTTTTTCTTTTTCATGATATTCATAAAATTTTACACATATTGACAGACATTAGAGCATACCAAACAAAACAAAACAAAACAAAACAAAACAAAAAAACTTCCTTAAGAGTAGAACTGTCCTTTTTATTGTGACAAGGACCTAATAGGACTGGTTTTCTTAAAAACTCATTGGTTACCCCCATCTGGTTCTACTGAGTACAACAGTGACAACTTCAAAGATATATCACCAACACCACCAAAAAAAAAAAAAAAAAAAAAAAAAAAAAATTCTTCTAATTTTTCTTTACTAAAAGTCCACATTTATTCATCTTCCTTCTGTAATCTATAATTTCTTAATTTCAAAACCATACATGGAGCTATCAAGTTAAATGATCATGGTCTTTGTATACACTATAAATTTATCATCCTTGATAGCATTTTAAAATGTTATTTCTAGTCAACAATTCCTGTTTATGTTATGCATAATTATTAAATAACATACAAAATGTAGACATTCTAAATAAACCTGCTATTGGAGGAATTATTTGATTATACATCAAAAGGAGCAAATAAAAGCTTATAGACATGACACTTTCAGATTATTTAGGAAAGATTCTTGGTAATCAGTAACTGTAGTTCTTGAACTTTCACAGGCATGGGCTCTGTCTTATTCTTTGCTATAACTTTGGTCAGTATAGGAAGAAGAGCAGGCACTTAATACATGATTGCTAACTTGAATATTCTTTAAAATTCTAAATACTAAACATAATTAATATGATAGGACTGGATTATGCATTTTCAGATATTTAGAAATAATCTGTTGAAAAAAAATCCAAAAATTCATAAAGTTGTGTCACTGATCAGTTTGTTGCACTGTTAAGAATTCACAATGTTCTTAAACCAGTTCATTTTCTAAACTCAAAGTGGTATTTATGTATTTTCTCAGGCTGGGGATATAGCTCAGTTGGTAGAGTGCTTGCCTCGCAGATGCACAAGGCCTTGGGTTCAATCCCCAGCACTGCACCCCCCAAAAAATATATATATATATATATTTTATATATATATATATATATATATTTTTCCCATTAAATGCAAGCTCTGAGAAAATAATAAATAACTTGAGTAAAGGCATCTATGCTTAAATTGTCAGTTTTCTAAAATCTGAAATATATTTAATTGCTATGACTAATTTATAGATTATATCTGAATTACTATTTAAATATATACATGTTTAAAATAACACCAGGGATTCATGTTTATCTTAGATTCTTACAGGATTCCTGTTTTCACATCTATAATATTAATGTGATTGTCACTTAGTTACTTAAAATTCTACACTATTCCAAAAAACCATTTTAACTAGTTTTAAATTTTTTTTAACTTGTAGATGGACACAATACGTTTGTTTTATTTATTTATTTTTATGTGGTGCTGGTGATTGAACCCAGTGTCTCACAAATGTTTGGCAGGCACTCTACCACTGAGCTATAACCCCAGCCCCTTAACTAGTTTATATTTTGAAAATTCAACACAGAGTCAATTCAACAGAGTCAATTGACACTGACGTAGTTAAACAGCAAAAGATATGAAATAAATTCTTAATGTTATTACTAAAGTCAAGAACTTTTTAGATGGCCTCAATTCATAACATCTATGCCTATATGACTGAAACATGAGTGAAAAGTGAAAAATGCAGGTACTCATCAACTACTTGCTATATAGCTTTTAAACACTGAGTGATATGGAACTGTTCTGATGTTGAACTTAGCTTTTCATTTCTTCTAAAACATTCTGTATTGTGTAAAACAGTAGCATGTTTTAGCTGACTTGAAAAGGCTGTATATCTACTTTGACATTTGAAGATAGCTTTATTTTTATATTCTTTGGTTGCAGGAGGCATTTGATAGCATTTTAGATATTTTTGTAATGTTTCAAATCATATCCACAAATCTTTCCTTTAGTTATAAAATATATTGAGCTGTGGCCCCTGAAATTGAGAATGAGTTTCTAATAAGTGTATGTATGTATGTATATATGTGAATATGAGTGTGTGTGTTTGTAAACACATACATATGTATGTATATATACACATATAAACATATATATATACTTGGCTAAGCTTTAAATTGAGATTGAAACTTCAATTATTCTAATTGTACTTAAGATAATTTATAAATTTTGAAAGGAAGTATGAGTGAACCCCTTAAAAATAAAATGCAACCTACTAATTCTGAAACTTTCTGGGATTTCCAAGTCAGTAGGTTTAAATGAATTTACATCTTCCAAAATCCTGATTACGGTAAAAAATGCATATATTTTAACAATTAAATCCTTTATACTGTAATCACAGAAAACAGTTGATGGTCAGATTTCCATAGAGATATTGTTAGATGTGTAAAAACAGCTTTTTAAAACTGGGAGTATTTCAGTGTTGATTTTAATTGGAAGGAAACTATGAGATAAATAACTTTGTCCTGCTAAGAAACTTGTTTATAGGTGGGATTTCCCATGATTCGGAGAATGTGGTGAACACTTTCACCACCCTCTCACCCCAAACATTCTAATTTAAAGTGGAAAATAAAGTTTTAAAGAAAAATTTACATACTAGTCAATGCTGGCTAAAAGTAATGTAAATGAGAGTTTTAATAAAATTAGAAATCAGGTTTCTCCTTTGAAAGACTCATAAATTTTTATATTATTAAGAGATCAATTACTGTAAAATTTCAGATTTGGCCATCTATTTGGAGTTATAAAGCAGAAAATGTCTGGAATAGATTTTTAATATAAAAAAGAGTAGCAAAACCAAGCCTTTAATCCACTTTTATATTATCACTAGTTTGACAATTGAATTTAATGAGGCATGATAAAATCAAGATAGTAAATGGCAATATTAATTCAATGTCAAAAATTTTAACATTTAGATATTATAGACATCTTTGGGTAAAAGGTGTTTTTACAGTTACTTTCTAAAATCACAAAATAGTGATATGTGCTTTCCAACGACCAATTACTGAATTATTTGAAACCAATTTTAAATTACTGTATTTGTAGTAAATGTTATGAATCCTCACTTCTTTTAACAATTACGTTTCTGAGAATTCTGGAATTTCCTGAACCACAATGTGTATAGAAAGAGGAGCTCCTGAGTGGGCTCCTTTTCTCAGTTTTGTGGTTGTTGATGAGGTTCTTTCTGAGCTATGCTATTTCTCCTGGAGAGTTCTCACTAAACGCAGGCGGGTAAGGGAGGATCAGGTACTGCAGTTGTGAAACCTCTGCTAAGACTTGCGTTTTGGTTTATACATGGCCAGGTTAAGGAAACAGATTTCAACGATTTGTGCATTCCTAACAGTCTCTGGCTTAATGTATTTATTTCTGGGTCTAAAACGATCTTTGCACTGAGTAATTTTCTTTCGATGTGAGAGTAAGTCACTGGATTTTACTTATCTCTGATTCACATTGGCTTGAAGCAGGCCCCTAATTACCACCGAGCCCCTTTAGGGGCAAGAAAGTAAGAAACCGCAATTCCATCGCGTCCCGTCGAGCCCCGTCCGGGGGAGAGCACCGCTCTCGGAAAGCCCCAAGCAATGTGCGCTTCCAGGAGGGTGTGCGGCGCGCGGGGGTCTGCACGCGCGCACAGCATGTTAACGGAGGGCGTGCCGGAGGCGTGGCGCGAGGTGTCCCGGCAAGGCGTTCCGCACGGCGGGCGGCGGTGGGCGGGCCGCGGGGGAGCGCGGCCCGGGGAAGGCTGCGCGGCGCCGCAAGCGGCTCTCAGCTCCCGCTCTCCCGGCCGCCAAGAACGAGCCGCCGTGGGCGGGGCCTGCGGTGATTGGCGGGCGGGCGGGGAGGTCGGAAGTACTTTGTTTTTTATGCTAATGAGGGAGTGGGGCTTGTCCGTATTTACGTTGAGGCGGGAGCCGCCGCCCTTCATTCACCCACATGGTCCTTCGAGGTGCCGCCGCCGCCGCCCGACCCGCGCCTTCGCGCCACTTCGCGCCCTCGAACGAGGCCGAGGGGGTGGGGACGACCCCCGCCGCGCCGCCGCAGCTCGCGCTCCTCTACGAAGCCCCCTCCGCGGGGCGGGTCGGCCGGCCGGCCGCACCCCCGGCCTGGGGCCTCGGGTCGTAGTAAAGCGGAGGCGGGTGGGGAGGCGGGAGCGAGAGCCCGCGGCGGGCCAGGCGAAGATGGTGGCGGCTACTCCTCCCGGTGAGTGTGCCCGCCCCTCCGCCGGCTGAGTGAAACCTGTTGTGTGCGGCCCGGGTCCGGCGGGCGGGGCGCAGTGGCCCGGGGCTGACTGGCCCGGGGCAGCGTGGCGGCGGCAGGGCGGGCGGGTCTCGGGCCGTTGGCCGCCCGGCGTGTAGCAGCCGGACTCGCTAGCCCTCGTTCGCACGCGGGCCAGCGGAGGGGCAGAGCGGGGAAGGCGGGGTGGGAGGGGGCGGCGGCCGCGCCCGGGACCCGCGCGGACCTTGCTTGGGCCGACCCCGGAGGGCGGGTGGGCGCGCATCGCACACAATGGCCCCTCAGGGAGGGGACGCGCGAGGCCCAAGCCCCTTTCTGGGCTCGTGGTGCGCGCGGCGCGCGGGGTCCCGGGCAGGCAAAAGTTTCTCCCGGGGCGCGAGAGTTAAAGCGCCTCCAGAACAAAGCGGCGGCGGCAGCAGCACATGGGGCAGGCCGCGGGCCGGGAGGGGGCGCGCCCACGAGGTACCTGCGCGCCGGCGGGCGGCGTGGCGTGGGCGGGAGCCTGCGGTTCCCCAAACTTTGTGCGCGCGAGGGTGGGCGGAGGGGCGCAGGAGCTCCGGGCGGCGCGGCCTGGGCGCCACCCCCACTCCGCGTGGGCTTTGTTAACCCGCGTGGGCAGCCCCGGGGTCCGGCTCGCAACTTCCCTAGCCGTGGCCCTCGTAGGAGGCCAGAGCCCGCCTCAGTCGTGGCGAGGAGCCGCCTGCGCCCGCCCGCTCCCTGGGAGCGCGGAGCGGGAGTGCCGCCCCGGCTCGGCGGGAGCGGCGTCCCCGCCGCCATGTTCCTGCGGGGCGGGCTGCGCGGGGGTGAGGGCGGGGGACATGGCGGCGACTGCGCGCCGCCGCCGATTGTTCGCGGCTTAGGCCTAGAGCCGCGTGCGACGGGCACCGCCACCGCGGAGCCCCCGCCCCTCTGGGCCGGGCTCGGGGGGGCCGGGGGACACAAAGGAGGGGCGGCGCGCCCGCGTCCCCTCCGCACTCGGGCCTCGGCGACGCCGGTCGCCGCGCGGCTGCCGCCGGGAAACGGAGGGGGGGGAGTTGCCGCGTCCGGCACGGCCCGACTCTGACCTACCGCCCCCTGGCGGACGCGCGGGAAACCGCAGGGCCGCGCGCCCCCTTGTGCGACATGTGCTGCCGGCCCGGGCTCCATGAGCGTGGCGGGCACTTTGCTGTCTCTGGTGATCCTGCCGGGTTTTCTGTTCCTAAACCAAGCAAAGGTGGAAAAGAACTGGAGAAGGCGAGCTCGTTGCTGCGATATCATCAAAACAAAACAATTAGCAACATGCCATCAGGACCACAGCAGTTGGGGAAACAACTCTTTATCCCGGCTTGCAACCACGAGGTCTTGATTGGGGGAGGGGTAGTGAAGAATAGTCCCTTGGCTGCTTTTTTTTTTTCGTCTCATTGGAGCTGTGCAGTAGAGTTAATGATTGTTGCTGATCATACTGAAGTATTTCAGGAGCTTATTAATTAAGGCATGAATTTGATACCTAGGGGTTTTTCAACTTAGTAATCTCTTACACATTTTTACCCAAACATCCTTGGTCTTTTAAATCCTGTTAATATTGCTTAGCTCAGTTATACTTGATTTTGTAAATGGATAGAATTAAGTGGCATTAGGGGGGTTGGAAAAGAGCAAATATGGATTATGAGAATGATAGTAATTTTGAGCAAATATGTTTCTCTCTTTTCCCTGTTTTCCCCCACCCCCACCCAGTCATACACGTGGACCTAACCGCACCAAAAGCATTTCTAAGGATACTTTGCTGCGAAGGAAGTTTACTGGAATGGGTGAGTATGTTTTAATTTTCTTCTTTAACTTAAATTTCTCTTTCCTCGAAAATTTTGAGTTGAGTAAATACAATAGGATTGGGCTTTTAAAACACGAAATAGGTGTTTTGGACTTTGTCCTATTTACCTCTTTTAGAAAATTAAGTGTGGGTCAGCTAGTTTTTAAGGTAGTAAAAATGCAGTGTAATTACCCTTAACATCTTTGGAAATGAATACAGATTACAAAATGTAATCATAGGATTTCTTTTAAGTTGGACAGTAAGGAAAATCTAATCTGGGGTGCCAAATTTAAGATTTTTTTTAAACAGTACATTTAAGTTGTACAACTAAGTACTAAACTTGAAGTCTGAACAGTAATTTCATTAATCATTTTATCAAGTATTTGCTAATTAGAAGCCAGAAGAAAAGGAAATGTTTTGCCACTTGGATGTGAAGATTTCCTCTAAAAGGTACTTATGAGTCAAAATGCCCTGCCAATATTAAGTCTTGTGTACAGTATGAATTTTATTTTAAGTATGTATTTGGGAAAGGCCAACAAGGAAGAGCCACTACCACTCTCTTATGGTCTTAGAAGTAGTGTGGTTAGTTTGTACCTTCTATAAACAGTTTTCTACTTTTATGGCATCTTTGTCTAAATGGAACTCATTTTCAGATAAACTAATTTTTCTTATTAGGGGTTAAGCTGAATTTTGTGTTTCATAGCTCTTAGTTTGAGGTGTTTTTTATCTAATTATTTGTTTCAAATTTAGCAGGAATAAAGAGACCATCACCTTGTAAAACTGAAGATTGTGACCAGTCAGAATAATGTCAAAGTGCTTACAGTGCAGGTAGTGATATGTGCATCTACTGCAGTGAAGGCACTTGTAGCATTATGGTGACAGCTGCCTCGGGGAGCCAAGGTGGGCTTTAAAGCGCAGGGTCTGCTGATGTTGAGTGCTTTTTGTTCTAAGGTGCATCTAGTGCAGATAGTGAAGTAGATTAGCATCTACTGCCCTAAGTGCTCCTTCTGGCATAAGAAGTTATGTTTTCATCCAATAATTCAAGTCAAGCAAGTATATAGGGGTTTAATAGTTATTGTTTGCAGTCCTCTGTTAGTTTTGCATAGTTGCACTACAAGAAGAATGTAGTTGTGCAAATCTATGCAAAACTGATGGTGGCCTGCTATTTCCTTCAAGTGATTTTTTTACTAATTTGTGTACTTTTATTGTGTCGATGTAGAATCTGCCTGGTGTTTCTGATGTGACAGCTTCTGTAGCACTAAAGTGCTTATAGTGCAGGTAGTGTTTAGTTATCTACTGCATTATGAGCACTTAAAGTACTGCTAGCTGTAGAACTCCAGCTTCGGCCTGTCGCCCAAACTGTGCTGTTACTGAACACTGTTCTATGGTTAGTTTTGCAGGTTTGCATCCAGCTGTGTGATATTCTGCTGTGCAAATCCATGCAAAACTGACTGTGGTAGTGAAAAGTCTGTAGAAAAGTAAGGGAAAATCAAACCCCTTTCTACACAGGTTGGGATCGGTTGCAATGCTGTGTTTCTGTATGGTATTGCACTTGTCCCGGCCTGTTGAGTTTGGTGGGGATTGTGACCAGAAGATTTTGAAAATTAAATATTACTGAAGATTCCAATTTCAATTGTAAAATGTTAAGAGACTTGAAATGTTTTAAAAAAAAGACTTTGTAACTTCAAATTTATTAGTCTTTTTGTTAGTGTAAAATGTTTAACTTTGTATCTTGAAATCAAGTGTTATCTTTGGTACTAAACAGTTCGCTTCTTTGGTAGCATGTTCAGCTTAGCAGTACAAATTTTGACACATTGTGGAGTTACACTTGGGCTATCCAGTGGTCCAATATGATTGCAGTTGTACAAAAAAATTACTGTAAATGCATGGCAATTGTTTAAAGTTACAGTATCGTTGATCAGAAAGTTATTCGTGTATTTAAATGGATAAAAATGTCAGTCCGTTTAAATCCATGTATCTTTTTAAGCATGATACTTAGGATTGGGGCTTCATAACACATGAATTCTTTATGTACAGCAGTTAAGTTGGTATACATCTATGTTTGACCCCCATTTAATAAAGCAAGAGTTCAAAGGGGAGTTGATTCCAGGCTGTTGTCATTTCTGTCACTGGTGTAGAATCTAAGAAGGACAGTTAAACATGACATTTCTGCCGTTCTTGTGTTTTGTCTCTAGTCTATTTCTTATGTGTAAAAATATTGGATATTGGTTGAGTGTTTGAGCCACCCCTGGGTTCAATCCTGGTACTAAACACAAAACTTGGGTATTTTGGCCTGTTACAATGGAAAGGACCATTTGTAAAATTGAACTCAAGCAGGCATCCAGGGAGACTTGGTTCCTTTCATTTTGCAAAATATTGTATTTTGAATGAAAGTTGTTATATTACTATGATGTAGATTTCTTCCTGAATAGAAAGGTAAGAGTTACACAGTTCTGGAGTTAGTTACATGGTAAACTTTCAGGAAGAGAAAATAATTAGAATTGTACAGTGGTAGAATGAAGTAGAAATCTAATTATTCTTTACCCAAATCTCTTGAATTGAAGGAAACCTAAGAATCATTTTGGTTATTTAATGAAAAGCATTGGCTTTAAACTGTCTGAAAAGTTCCACTCCATAAAACTAACCAGTCTTAATGGTACTCTGCAAAATGGTGCTGTCTGTGTTACATATACCAAAATATCTTGTTCAAAGCTTTAAACTAGCCTAGCAGTTGTATGAAGCCTGCATGGTGATTTCTTAAATGTGCTTAAAATATATCAAATTTTTAACAGTCATTAAATGATTACCTCTATCCCTAGGTTTTGCACCTATGTTACAGAACTTATTTGGATTTAGTTCCAATAAAAAAGTGTGTTTTTTTATTGTGTGTGTGTGTGTGTGTGTGTGTTGGCAGTAAGCTGAAGTTACGTTGGTTTTAGTGGGAATTGCTTTGATTTGTTTATGGTTTTAGAATGGCAAGGTTTTATGTTTTTGATTCTCTTGAGATTTTTTTCCTTAGGGATGATAACATACTTGCCACAAAAGTACAAACATAAACATTGACGTTAACCATTTTGAGGTACACATGAGTCAATAAGTCTGTAATTGTCACATCTCTTAATTGATCTGGGTGAAACTGTTTTGAAATTCCTTCTACAATGCTTTCATCTCTAAAGTTGTGATTTGGGGTTGGTGTTGCTTCAAGTCTTAAAACCTTAGGAAAAGAGGACTTCTTTATTTTTCTTGCATGTTATGCATGTATTTTTACTGTGTTTAGAAGGAAAGCACTTAACATGTTTAAAAGCAAAAGTATTGGTGATTTTACTGAAAACTTTTGAGATCTTCATTTTTACAGGCAAACTTGTCTAAGCACAGCACACCAGACTTTGAGTTTCCCTTAAACATAGTTTGAAGAGTCCTACTACTGATTCCTGACAAAGTTCGACCTGCAACTGCTTGGAGAAAAACTCAGTATCACGTTAAAAGTTTATTGCATGTTTAATGAAATACTGTTGTTAGTAATTGATAATCATATAGATTGTCGGACAGAATTAAGAGCCTCTCAGCTGAGTAGTCAAGATAAGGAGACCTCAGCATACAAGTCCAGTTTGTGATATTTGATGAGAAGCAAGCGTTATGCCCCGCTGACACTTTGCAAATTAATGTAATTTTCTGTTTTGGTATATTAAATTCAGTCTATATTTCTGAACTTCAAAGGATCATTAAGAACATGCATGTACCCCTGTGAATTTTAAGACCAGTAAAAAAATTGTTGACAAAAGAGTTTTCTACCTTTAACACAGAAGCACATACTTAATTATGTATTTAGTTTGGTCATGATGCTTAGGTTTTAGTGCATTTAATGTTAATAAAAATATTTTAAACTGCTTGTTAAGAAATTGTTCAAAATAAACATAACTGAAATTAAAAATTATTTAATCTGGTGGCTATTTTCTTCTTTATTATTACAAATGATCCAGAAGTTTTTGCTTCTTAATTGGGAAGGTGGGGCCAGGTATCAGAGTTGTTTATCTGTGTTATCACTTTCTATGAAATCTGTATTTATATCTTGATTTTACAGGTGAGGAAAATTTCTTTGCAAGGATACAAAGCTGATAAATGGACCCTGAATTCAAATGTATTATTCAGTTAAAAAGTTGTCCTTATTTGTATAATCTGATAAGTTCTCAAGTCATGCCTAAATTTCTTTTAATCTGGAGATTTAGGTTCCTAATAGGTAAAAATCTGATATGAAAGGCTCTGAGAACTATACTAAGCACTTAAATCTAGCTAGTCAGGATTTTATTAATCCAATCATGTTTGTTGTTTCGACTAGGCTGTTGTATATGTCCTAGTGATACATTGAAGTTGAAGCTTAGAGGAGAACAAAGTAAGTGAAATGTCTTATAGTTTGACCTCTTGTGTACATAGTTTTTGCCTATCTGGTAAGTAGACACATGGTGATTATAGGGTTGAATGTTTATTAACAGGTCTGCACTATTTAAAAATTGAGATGGCATATTGTGCAAAGCAACAATTTTCAGGTCTCACACTGTTGAATTTCTTAAGTACATGCCAACCTAAACACAGGTTTAATCTTTAATGAGGTAAATATTTTAACAGTATGAACATAAAGAACAAAAACATTAGCTTCTTAAATGTTCAGTAATTAAATCTCATTGAATACATATAAGACTCAGAGTCCTAAATTTAGAGTTGTATACATTTTAATAAAAGAGAATGAGTCATACACCCATCATTGACATGTTTTGGGGAGTGTGCTGTGAAACTTAGATTTATGTTCACTTAAACCTAAAGGTTTAAGTAAGGTAAAAGACATTGAAAAATCTGATTAAAAATGTTTAACATTTGGATTTACAATAAAGTCATTTTTAAAAACAGACCTGGACCTTCAATCCAGTTATATTAGATTGAGATCTTTGTGGGATAGTATGCTGGGCAAACGAGTCCTTTGAGAAGAGTCTGGGTATATTTAAGAGCATAGCCTGTGCCCTAAGTTGTCCAAAATAATGAGCCACAGGAACAATGAAGAGTATCAACACTAAAAATTGTGTGGTGGTTAAAAGTATTTAAAATGTATTTCCCTTAATTTTATAACTGGCTTACTTTATTTGACATTTAATGTTTTACCTGGCCCTAATCTTATTGGATTCTGAATTCCAAGTTTGTCAAGTTGTTCCAACTTTGTCTTTATGTGGGGTCATTCCCCCTTTTTTCTGCCTGTCGCACAGCATTCATAGATATCCCCAAGGTTTGGTTCTTTGTGGTCACATTGGTCCAGTGTTTGAACAAATAAGGATGTTCAAGGTAAGTGCCACATTTTCCAAATACTGGTCCTGTTCTTAAGCATTTGAATTACACTTTAAGGCTTTCAGATTTACTTTCACAACATTTATTGCAACAGTTTAAAACTAATAAGCTAGGGAATAGGGTTATTATTGCAGCCCCTAGAGAACTGACCTTCAGGAACACACTTTTTAATTATCATTCATCTAAAATCACTTTTTCCTTAAAAGAATTGTTGAACCTGTACCTCAAGTCATGTGTAGTTTGATTCCATCTGAACATTTCTAGTTTGTATGACCAGATTCTGTTGTGAATTATACTGCGTTCTAAAATGGAAAACTTTCTTGGGGCTGGGGATATAGCTTAGTTGGTGGAGTGCTTGTCTCACATGCACAGGGCCCTTGGTTCAAATCCTAGCAACATAACAGGTGCGCCTGCAAATTGAGGCTTGGAATCTTGGCGTTTCATAGTTACTTGTTTCATAGTAACTTGTTCCTAGCCTGTAAGTCCTGCCCCAGATAACTGGTTTACCCCTTTGTCCAATAAGCTTTTTGATGATTTTCCCTAATGGAATGGTGGTATCACTTTCTCTAGAAATAGAGAACCAGAATTTCTCAAAATCCAAATTGGCATGTTCAGTTTTAAAAATTGGAGTCCCCTCTCCCCCTGCCCCTGCAATTAATTTGTAAGCTTGAGGCTAAGGATTTGAGGATGTGTCCTTCCTTGGTTTACATTGAGCAACATACCTAATGAACAAGTGGAAGTGTCTGCATGAATATTACTAGAATGGGAGGTTCAAGGAAAGGGAACTACTTGGGATTTAATTCACTCAGTTTAAATAAATAAAGTTCAGTGTGGGGGTGGACAACTAAGACTGTATTAGGAATTTTCCTCCGCAGATTTAAGAAGAAAGTGATTAGAAGTTGAACCAACTTCCCAATTGTTCTAGTCTATGTGAAATGAAGAATTGCTTAGAAGAGCTTGTAATATAATGCACATGTCCATTCAGTCTAATCAGTCAACTAGCAGATTAACATACCTCCATAATGGGGAAACAAATATTTGTTAGCCAAAAAACATGTAAACATGAAAGAATTGCTTTTGGAAGTAAAATCTGCTAAGAGACCACCAGGGTTTGAAAAACTTAAAATTAGCTCATACTAGGAATGAGCCTTTGGAGACAGGTAAAAAGTAAGCGCAATTTATTCTTTGCTTTATTAATTACAGGAATGATTTGAATATGTTCAACCATCAGCAAAATAGTACTTGAAAATCACTAGAGGAAAAAACGAAGCCTAAACAAAATACGGCCTGGCCTGGTGGCACATGCCTATAATCCCAGCAAGAATTAGGCAGAAGGACCACATATTAGAGATCAGCCTATAATCCCAAGGAGGCAGAGGCAGGAAGATCACAAATTCAAGAGTAGCTTCTGCAATTTAGACCTGTTGTCAGAAAATATAAAGGACTGTGGGTGTAGCTCCATAGTATAATGGCCCTGGGTTCAATCCCCAGTTTTAAAAAAAACATTTTAGTAGAAATTAAGGACAAAATATAAGTTTTAACTCAGTTATACTTAAGTTTCATAACATGAAAACAGTTATATTTTTGGCCATTAGAAATGTAAGCAACTAGTGGTTTGTCCATAGCCAAAGGTAAATCCTCACCCTACCTCAGTACTCTCCCAACAAGAGCCCTTAAACCTCAGGTCCTTGAAAACAAGGAACAGATCTTCCCCAAAATAACTGCAAAAAATATCCATTTTAAATGAAAGTTTCTCTTAAATACTATTTTACCATTACTGTATTCTTTGACGTACTGCAATAGATATTTCCATACCATTCATAAATTTCTCCTTATGCCAAAATTTGTAGAGACTGGGAGGGTGAAGCTTTGTTGGGAAGTTTAGCAAAAGATTCAGCAAGTGGCAGGGGCACAGGGACAGTGGATATAAAGAAAAAGCTATACACACATCTATGTGGTTTTAATAGTGAGATGGATGGCTAAATAGGAGGAGAAAGTGACCTGGTGGTTTCTGGGAACTTCACTATTGGGATATAGTGTGATAAAATGTCTTAAGCAGAATTAACCAGTAAATCTCTACACCAGATTCTATTTTACTTTTAGGCTATTCCTATTCTCTGCCAGATCACCATAGTCCTATGCATAATCCTATACTAAAGGCTATAAATTTCTATAATAAATATAGCTATAAAAGGCTATGTACCCTTGAGGAGATTACAGGTAATTTTGAGATAAGTCTCCAGAGTAAAATTAGAATTAGTAAAACGAATTGATAATGGACACTAAATCAAAGACCAAAAAAGTAAGTGCTTCTGGAGTTCAGAAGGGGAAATGACTAACACAGTAAGTACCCTGTGCATTTGGTACACATTATAACACAGATTATTAAAAAGGCAGACTTGTTATTCTAATTTAGCATACATAAACACAGTAATGAGACTTTAAAGTTTGGTCATAATATGTTGATCCTTGCTTAATATGAGGAATCTAATATTTAACATTTTTAAGCCAAAAATGAAATGTGCAAGTTAGTACCAAGTAAAACCATTTCATTCATAGTTGATTGATAAAATTTATTGTGAGAGAATAAATTCCTGATTTTCTTATAGGATCTGAGACATCTTACTGCAGTGGAAGTGCTATATTACTTAAAATGATGATGGATATTAGAATATCAAAGACCCTAAGCACATTTTATTCATTTCAAAGATTTATTCAATCCTATTGATGTTTAAAACTTACTGTAATATTTTAATAATAGGTCTGTGTGAAAGGATGCCATTCAGAAGGAAGTTTCATTTTTTTGTATAAGTTTATTGCTTTGTATTCATTTGGTTTATAAAAAATTAAGGGATAGCAATACATTTACCAGTCATGTAATTCAACTTTAAATTTCAGGTTTCTTACACATATCCAGTTCTGGATAATGATAGGATCTAGAAAAAGAAAGCACTGATGAACTTTAAAAAAAAAAAAAATCTATGGGGGAATGTTAAAATCATATTTAGATAATTCAGTGAGGTTACAATGCAGCAGTTAAGTAAACATAATGCCATTATTTTAAACACTGAGAATGATTTAGCCATGACCTGTGCCCATTTTTTTTTTAGAATAAAATGCTAGTTAATTACAGAGCACATGCCAATAAGATAACAGAAGAAAATTTTGAGATTGATCATTGGTTTTTACATATTTAGCATATTTTAATAGTCTGGTGCTATGAAGCTATTCTTAAACTCATCAAATAACCAGGACAAGTTTGAGGAAATCAAGTCTCTACTAAATAGTTAACCATAAGGTATATTTGTGTTAGCAAGCAAAATGCTTTCAAAACGTTCCACTTTTGAAACTGAATCTTTTATGTTGACCCAATGACTTTGTTTGCAAAGGTAAACTGAAGTGGAGTTAAGCAATTGACTGGCAAATTTGAACACTGCAGATGACCATGCAGGATAAAATTAATAAAAGTGATTTTTCAGAAAACTTACTTAATGATAGCAGAACTTTACTCTTCCTTGATGTTTAGGAGATTTTGTTTATATGAATAATTGAGATTATAATACTGCATGTTTGCGTACAAGGCATTAGGAGTGGAAGATAAAACATTTGAAGAGATTGGACTAGAACCATTTAATATAGTGAATGGGTTAGAAAAGAGGAAGAGGCAGTAGCTATAGGAGGAGGGGATGAGATGAGATTAAGAAACAGTCTGTGTCCAACACAAACTTTAACTTCTGAGCCCACAACAAAATGCAAGGTAATCTTACCCACTGAACAGGATAAAAGTGGATACTGCTAAAAAACAAAACAATCTATTGTGCCTCCTCCTCTGGACCTTGACCCCACAGTAAAGGTATACCTCTTACAACTACCTTTGTCCCTACTTATTTAGTTCCTTAGCAGAAATGAACTAATAGACAATCTGCTCTATGGCAAAACCGCCTTGGGCAGCATAATGATTTCATTGGGTAGAAACTTGGAAGAATGATTTTTTTTGTGATCTTAAAAATCATGTTTAGTGACTTGAGTAATTTTGTTACAATTTATTCAGCCCTCCATCCTTCATATAGGACTTGTGAATATTCTTCCCCCCCCCCCCACATTTTAAATTGGCATTGTAGTTGTACACATTGATGTCACATATTTGTACACACAATATAACAACATAATTTGACAATAGCACTCCCCAGCACTTCCCCCTCCCTCCATGCTTCTAATCCCTTAGTCCCTTTCCTCTACTGATCTCCCTTTTATTGTTAGGAGATCCATTCCTATCTTTGTTTTTCTTTTTTCTCTCTAGCTTTTGTATATGAGAGAAAACATATGACCCTTAACCTTCTGAGTTTGACTTATTTTATTTAACATGGTGGTCTCTAGTTTCATCCATTTTCCTGTAAATGCCATAATTTCATTTGTCTTTATGGCTGAATAGAACTCCATTGTATACATAGACCTTGTTTTCTTATTCATTCTTCTGTTGATGGACACCTAGGCTGCTTCCATAGTTTGGCTATGAGTTGTGAATTGTGCTTCTATAAACACGGGTATGCATGTATCACTGTAGTAAGTAAGACAGTTTTAATTCTTCAGGGTAAGTACCGAGAAGTCACATAGCTGGGCCATAGGAGCCTCCATACTGATTTCCATAGTGGTTGTACCAATGTACAGTCCTACCAATGATGTAAAAGTCTTTCTTTTTTTCCACATCCTCTCCAGCATTTATTATTATTTGCATTCTTGATGACTGCTATTCTGACTGGTGTGAGATGAAATCTCAGTGCAATTTTGATTTGCATTTCCCTAATTGCTAATGATGTTAAGTATTTTTTTCATTTATTTGTTGGCCATTCTTTTTTTTAAGAAGTGTCTGTTTAATTCATTTGCTCACTTATTCATTGGGTTATTTGATTTTTTGGTGTAAATTTTTTTTGAGCTCTTTATACACTTGAGATATTAATCCTCTGTCAAGAGTGACTAATGAAGATTTTTCTTGAAAATCCACAGGACTTGTGATATTCTTATGAATATGTTACGTTAAGTCTACTTAAAATTAATAATGGTAACTTAATAATAATTGTCAAGCACTGAGTATTAATTTAATTCTAACATGAACTCTATGAGACAAGTTACTATGAAGATTATTCCCGGATAGATGAGGAAACTGAAGCAGAAAGAGATAGCAGCTGAACAAGTTCACAGGGCTAAGTTGAGGTGCCAGGATTTAAAAGTAGGAAGTTTGGTTCTAGAACCAGTTTTCTTAACCACTATACTCACTTTAAAGCCAGCTAACACATTATGATAACTATGTTAACAAAATTCAAGGAAATAGAAAACATTGCTAACCTTTGAGCAGAAATATTTGGGAAGTTTTTGATATCTTGCATTTATATATTCTTACCACATTTTGTAGAATAATTATATTACTGTTACATTTAGAAAAAAAGTTAACACTTAAAAGTAAAATTTTTACAAAAACTTTGGAAAGATTTACATAAAAGACTCAAACCAGAAAACCTAGGAGAAATATATGCAAAAGCTTCCATTGTGTAATATGAGTGGTGATGTTTTCAGTGACTTTTTTTTTCTTTTTTGTATTTTATTGATTGGTATTTAGTTTTAAACCTATAGGGTTTTTTATTATTCATTTGTTGGTATTTAGTTTTAAACCTATAGTTTTTAAAAACTAAAGTAGAATTTGTATGTAGATTTTTATGCTAAAATATCAGTAATTTTTAAATAATAACTGATTTTCTAGAGAAAATATATTTCCAAGAATAATTCAGAAAACAAATAAATTGTCAGTAAGTCAATAATCAAGAAACACTTTTAAGATGTAGTTTATTACTTCCATCAAAAACATTGAGTCTAAAGAATCTGGAGTTTTAAGTTATTTTAAATTTCATAAGATGGCTGGTTATGGTGGTTTACACTTATAATTCTAGCAACTAGGGAGACTGAGGCAGAAGGATCATGTTCAAGGCCAGCCTCAGCAATTTAGCAAGGCCCTAAGGAACTTAGACCTTGTCTGAAAACATTAAAAGGACTGAGAACCACTGGGTTCAATCTCTAGTACAAAAAAAGAAAAAAAAAAAGAAAAAAAGAAAAACTATGAAGATAAGCAAATTCCAATGCTGTTATGAACTGTTAACAGAGGAAATGGTAACAGACTTTCTAATGTGTTTCATTAAGTTAGCATTAAAATCTGAGAAATATAAACAAATATAAAACATATATTCCCATTCATGACAAATGCAGAACTGCATAAAATAATACAAATAAAATCAAAACAAAATATAGTAGATATTAAAATAGCTGCCGTTACCATTATGACTTCGATCTGCTTTGATAAGTTAAAAAGCTCAGTGAAAGAGCACAGAAATAATAGGCATAATTATTGGAAAAGTAGAGGCAAAAATATCAATATTAACTATTCAAATATTGTCCTTTGGAAACACGAAAGAAATTATTAGAAAAATTGAGTACTGAGAGACTTCACTGAGTTAATTCAACAAAAAAATCAATATAAATTATTTTCTTAGATAATAACAGTTACCCCCAAAATAATCTATAGAATAGTAGCTACAGTATAAAATATCTAGAAAAGACAATATAAGAGACAGAGAGAGTTAATGGTAAATAAATAAAGAGCTACCCAGTTTTTCATATGAGAAAAAGCAACACAAGATAATAGTCTTCCCATACTACATTATGTGGGCAGGACTGCTCCAATAAAAACTCAGTAAAATTTACTTTCGGACTTGAAAAACTAATTCTAGTGTCCATATAAAAGAACAAACAGGTGATAAGATGAGTAAATTTGAACAACATGGGAAATACATGACATATTAAATGTTTTGCAAACTTACACTAATAAAATGAGATAAACTGACAATAATCAAGATAAGTTAATGAAACAAAGCACATAGATCTCAAAGCATTGCTGTGTAAGTGGAACCCAAAAGGATATATTTAAGAAAATGCTAGAACCAAAATTAAAATGTTAACCAAGGAAAATCTGTGAAGCAAATATGGAAAATAGAACTACTATTCTTAATTTTAAGCCAATAATTATAAAAGAAATCACAAACCTCTGTAAGAGGTAAACAGGCAAAAGATAGGTGTGGATAATTTAGGGAAAGTGAAAAACAAATGGTATGTGCTGGTTGGTAGTAATGGCCTTCAAGCAGAGGCCCTAGCCAGACATCCAGGGATTTCTACTTGGAAGTAGAGGGAACATTTTTAGAAAATTGTTCAATGATATTAGTATTTTCTGTATGTTGTGAAAGAGGCTGCTTATAAACATTCCCATGTTTGTTTCTCTCATTTCCCATCTAGAAACAAGATCAGCAAAGGTTCCTCCAGGAACATTTCTGTCCAGACTCCTTACTAGAGGAATGGCTATTTGACTTAAGTTGTCCCTGATAAGTAAGTTGTCCCTGATAAGTATTTCATCCCAAAGGATGTGGTGCCACTAAATAAGCTTTGACCATTACAGAAAGAGTGGAACTCTAGGGTTTGAGAGAGCAGCAGGGTGAAAGGCTTTGTTCCCTTGGTGACCTTTTGGAGCAGTCTCCTTCCATAAATTAAATTGTCTTCATATTAAAGCCAAAGATATTGGTCTACATACAAGTATATAATTTATTTTAGAAGTGATTCCAGGAGCAGGAATGAGAGGAGTGAAATGAGAAAGGAGTCATTAAATTGGTCACCACTAAAGTTACCTGGTTTCCAGGCCATCAAATCCTCTAAGGACCCTTATGAAATGCTACTGAAACTGCTGAGGAATGAAAAGGGGGGTTGTAAGCTGCCTGTTGTGGCCAGCCACGGTGCCGCGGGAGGAAAACTCGGAGGCACAGTAAAGCTATTACTACTTTTACTTCTACTTTCTTAGAGAGAGCTTAGAGAGAGAAAGAAAGATTTTTCTTCTTCTTAGAAAGAGCTTAGAGAGAAAGAGTAGAGATAGCTTTTTCTTCTTCTTCTTAGAGCTTAGAGAGAAAGAGAGAGAGCTTGAAAGAGAGAGATTTCTTCTTTAGAGAGAGAGCTTAGCTTTTAGAGCTTCTTTCTTCTTTCTTCTTTCTTCCTCGGGAGCCTCAGCTTGACTCTGACCAGGAATTACTTCTTCTATCTGGTTGCTCTTCTGTAACCGCTCTGCCTACGTTCTGGCCGCTCTGATTCTTTTCTTCTTCTCCGACCCGAACTCTTCTTCCGACCGAGCGACTGCATGACTGACTGAGTGAATTCATTCTTCTCCTAACTCCAACCACTTTCACCCGGTTATATACCTTTAGCTTTTCAGGTGCCTCACGTGCATTTACAGGTGCGTCACATACATACTTATTATCAGGTGGAATTTATGGCTTCCAGCTGACCGCAATAGCCATCTCCCTAATTGGGGCTCCTTCAGGGGGTCATTTTTCCCACTGGTTCTTTTCTCTTATTGTTGCCTCAGAAGTGAATGAAGTAAGAGGTGTGAGATTTAAAACAGTGCACAAAGAGTGTCTAATACAGCACACCCCTGGGCATTCAACTCTGCTTGTATTGTGCGTTAATTCTAATCCATAGCAGAGCTCCCTTCAGGGTTGTAGCTTGCCACAATCTTGATATAAAAGGTTAGTGGAGTAAGTTATGGTCTTGTTTATACAGCTATTCTGCTTCTGTCACTAATACTAATATTTCCTTTCTCTGCTATCCTTTCTTTCTAGATTCCTATAGCTCCCCGCCTTAGTTTGCATATCAGTTTGTCTTGGCTACTTGCTTGATGGAACCTTCTAGGCCTTCAACCCTGAAGAGAGAGAATCCTTACTTGCCATATCCTGTTTGACCTGCAGATGCCATAATTGCCCATTCATCATGATCAATGGACATAAAGACACACAGAACCAGGTGAATCTCTTTGAGCTTAATACATACTCTTCACTCATCCTACATTTGCTATTCTTCTCATGATGATCAAGATAAATTTCACATACATTACAGTATCTCATTTTTTCCCAGCCTGTTCCCTTCATCTATGAGCCAAAAATTACCTGGTGATAATTGTAGCATCAAGTGCAATATGATCCTTGTGTTCCCCATTGGATGCATTTCCTATTCTACATTTCTAGACCAGGATTTCAAAAGGGCAGACAAAGTTTCAAAGGCAGGAAGCACAACTTCTGCAAATGGATCACAGGCAGAAATGCTTTGAGAAGTCAATCCTACATTTACCCCTTAAAAAAATCCTATGTTCCCTATGTTTTGAAGATTTCTTGGTGAAATCTTACTTTTGCCTTATGTTCTAAGCAACATATATCCTAGATACTGAGGCTATAACACTTAGCCATGGTATGAACATAATTCATGCTGGCCTGTCCTAACTCAGCAGGGGTTGTCCCTGACCTGGTGCTTATCTGAGTCTTAAACAGCTATTCCATCTATGATGATGATGATGATGATGATGTTTCTGAGTGAGGAGCAGTGTTTAAGACCATTGGACAATGTGTAAGTGGCCCCAATTTCTTTGCTATAAAGTGAGATTCTTGATTAGAGGAATATGTGAGATAATATGCTGAACTGGATGCTCTGTAACTCTTCAGATAGTAATGCTGTAAAGACAAAGCTATAAAAAGAGATCAAAAATCTATTTCTGGAGAAGTTATCTACTTAAGGAAGGACAAATTGTTTCTTCCTTCAGAGTTTAAGTTTGAATCATGTAATCAAATTTGTCTCTGGTAGTTGGCTAGTTTCTTGGTACATCAGAGTTAACCATTACTCCTGCTATAGAACCTGTCTACTTCTTAGACTACTATGTGAAAGAATTACAGATGTATTTATTGTTTGAACCATTGTTGTTATGACAGTTTAAGCTTTACTTGAGTTAATGAAGGCATTATTACCTGGACATGGGGTATTGCTATAAGAAAAGCTTAAAATATGTGCCAGTGGCTTCTCAGTTAGGAAATGGATGGTAAAGAAACAGATATGGCAGGCTAGACCATGACTGTCAGGTAAGAATGAGTCACGTTGCAAGCAGAAGTGAAAAGGAATATATTTTAAAGAAGGCTTTCTTATTCTATAGTAAAAAATATTAGTGGACTGATTTGACAGTATTTGGGAACTCCCAGGGTTAGAAAAGTCAACTTCTGTACCCCAAAGCAGGAAATATCATTGTTCCTCAGGGCATTTCTCAAGAACCTGCGATAAATGTCAGCCAGGAAGTGGGAGCCAGCTCACCACAGTAGTTTAAGGGCATTCTGTTCCCACCTAAACCTATTAAATTTAGGTAGCCACAAGGTAGTTACTAATAAATTAAAGAAAACTGGGTGCATTCAATGCAATGACTAGAAAATAGAATATGAAAACTTGAATAATAACAAAACTTGATGTCTGATTGAGGTTGTATCCACTTGCAGGTGACCAAGAATACATAGTCTAATCTTAAACTACTGAATTTGGAGGTAAATTATTTCCCAAAGAAATCACAGTCATGGTGCCTGTCTCTAGCAAACACCAGCTAGAAACTACCAGCAGAATGTATACTGCAAAAGTCATGTAGTTACCAAGAGGGTGACTCTCAACTCACTTCAGATGTGCGCCAATTAACTAATGCTTCCCAGCTCTAAATTTAGACTTCATTGCCTGCATTGCAAAAATAGAGCTTCAAATATTTCTCCATGTCAGATGGTATAGTGTTAAGCTTTAGAAATAACAGAAGGAAGAAGTTTTCTTTCATGCTTCTGGTATGCTCATCTGGAAGTCTCTTGAGGAGGAATGGCTTCTCCATTGTTCAGATCCTTCAAGGTGTAACAGCAGTCAGTACCCAGAGACAACAGCTTCCTTAGGTAGTTTCATACAGGATTTGTATGACAAGACACTGCCTCATGAACAGCTATCCTTAATACTATAGAGGATGGATTTCTGGGAAATTCCACTGGTTCGACCCTATGGAATTCTTTGCCATGCATGCGCCAAGCTGACCCTCTCCAATGAGGTCTATATCTTAGTCCTTGTGTGCCATTTTCCTTTACTATTCCAGCTCTTGGGATAGTTGTTGCTTCGTATATCTTTATTTTTATATTCCTTTTGAGTTCTTTTAAATTCTTATTTACTAAGTTCTCATTATTACAAACCCCTGTTACAATTAGTAATATACTGAACTTTCCTTGTTCAAATTACTGTATGGTTTATATCCTGATGGACCTAAATTGAAATAAGATAACACCATGTAGATAATGGATAATTGGAAGCAATTCATTTACCAAGAGGTAAGTCTAGTGGCCATTATAGGCAGTATACAAAGGAGTTCATTTCAGTTATACAGAGCCTGATCAAGGAATTTAGTTGATTTCCTGGGAAAGAGTCTTTCTGAACTGATACCAAACAGGAAAACATAGGTTTCCCATTCCTTATTTTCAGAATGATAGTTTTCATTGCAGTTCTTTATTTTATTCCATTTTGCATCAAGATATATTGGACTTACAGTAACTTGTCAACCAGATAATGTGGTCCTTGAAGAGCCACCTTTAGCTCAAGTGGGGAGAAATAAATATTCAGAAATCTTAGATTTTGAACTGGGAACAGTAACTGGATGATCTTTTGTTGAATTCCTTGGGAAGAGCCTGTGTTCTCTGGAAAGATTGTTGCATATGTATATTTGGGGGGGGGGGGTAGAAGCTAAAGGCAATGACTTCCAATTGTTCCCCAGTGTATTTTCCCCATTTTCCTTTTAAAAATAAAACCCCTTGAATTTTTGCTGAGTGCCTGTCCAGTCAAACACTACATTTTTTTCCAGTTTTTCATTGTAGATATGTAAGGCTGAGTTCTTGATGATGGAATGTGAGGAGAAGTGATATATATATGTGACTGCCCAGCATTATTTTAAGCACAATTGGATATATACTCCGCTCTCTACTCTTTTCCTTTGTTTTGAGTAAAGACACAGTGCTTGTGAGCCAGTTTTGAAATGTAGTCAGGAGGGAGCTCTTGAAGAGTTTCAAAGAATCCCATACAGAAAACCTGGGTTCCTGAAAGTACCCTTCTTATACAAAGTTTCCTCCTTCTCCTGGACTGATGTATGAGAGAATAATAAGTTTCTCTTTTTGAGTTTGTGTATTCTGGTCTTGAGTTTGTGTATTCTGGTCTTTTTGTTACATCAGCCTAACCTGTTTCCTAACAAACACAGTTTTCTCTCTCATATGCATTTCAAATTAAATATTTTCTTTTTCTATTGGATATGCAACTTTTACAGTATTTCTTTCCCTTGAGTCTCCTTCTCCCATTTTTTTTCCAGAAGTGTTTGCAGAAATCTTTGGTTTCATCTCATTACTCTTTTACTGTCACTGCCTGCAGGCAGAGCCTATAATGTAAATGTAAAATTGAGTTTGGCATAAGTCCCCTTGAGTATGTAATTATAATGTATTCCAGGGTGCACCTAAATAAGAATCTGCTTCTCCAACCGAAGATTGCTTTTGGTGTCAATCACACAGCAAGATATAGACAGAGGCAATAGTGTAGTAACTAACACTAAATGAGGCAGAGCACAATATAAAACATTATCCATTTTCATTGCCGATGATCTTGAAGAATTCAGATAATATGGAGGGCCTAAGGGTAGAGTAGGAGAATTCTAATACGATTGAGAGATGTACAAAATATTTCATAACAAAATAGTATTTTTTTGTTCATCTTCAAAAGTACCATGTGATTTAGTTTTGTTTATTCTGAACACAATACCTTATTAACAAAACACCAGTATTTTCTATCATCAAATCATAAATACTGAACAAAGTGTTAGACATTGGTTTCCATTACTATGTAATCTAAAACAACTAATATATAAATATGAAAATCCTTTCATCTATATAAATATGCTCAAACTTTCTAAATATAAAAAAAATTATAGAACTCTAAAAAATGTACGTAAAAGTAGTCATTGTAAAGTGATTGTTGACTAGCTATTTCATTTGCTAAATTATTTATTTTAAAATTCAAAGCTTAGCTGGGTGTAGTGGCATATGCCTGTAATCCCAGCACTTGGGAGGCTGAGGCAGGAGGATCTCAAGTTCAAAGCCAGCCTTAGCAATGGTGAGGCACTTAGCAACTCAGTGAGACCCTGTCTCTAATAAAGTACAAAAAAAAAAAAAAAGCTGGGGATGTGGCCTAGTGGTCGAGTACACCTGAGTTCAGTCCCCGGTACCAAAAAAAAAAAAAAAAAAAAAACAACCCTCAAAGCTTTATGAAGTGAAAGTTACAAATAGATTATTCTGATTGAATCTTTAAACACATAGCACAAAACTCAAGTATGGAAGACAGTTTGTGAATCATTCAGTAAAAATATTTAATAATGAAAAAGAAATACTTTTCAATTCTAAAGTAGATAAGCATAATTGCTGACATTAACCCAATACCTTCTGAAAATGTATTTTGGAAAACTAAAGGGCTCAAGTTAATACTAGAACTGGGAGTCAAATAGATCTAAAAATTTAGAAATAAAGGATTTCCCCAATTTTAATTATTTTAAAATCACTTTCATAGTTTTTTCCATAACCACATGACACCTAAAATAATATTTACCAGATATTTTTATTATATTTCATTCCATTTTTACTTAAATGTGTTTGATTTTTTTAAAAAGCATCATGGTGTTACTTGCCATAAATATTATGCTCAACACATTATTTTCATTAAATAGAAAGAACACACATTAATACACAATCAATAACCACCTAATTAAGTCAAAATAGTCTTAGGTGTGCTATGTATTAAATCATCACACATCACCCACATTCTACACTTTAATAATTGATATAGCACAGTAGTACATAAAATTTTAAAGTACTCAAGGCATACATTCTTTTAAAAATCTGCTGTATCTAAAACCTTATGTGGCAAAAGTGTGCCTGTGCCTTCTTTGGGCCATCAGTCATAAGTGGTGATAATCCCATCACTTCCACATATTAAAGCTCTAGAGCAAACCAATAAAATTCAGAATAGACTATATGCAGGAGAGTGACTCTGACACAGTATGCTGTTATTATTAAGGTTAACTTCATAAACTGTTCAGACTTTACATGACTACAGTTAAAGGGATAAAGGCAAATGGCAAGGTCTCCAAATGAACTGTATCTCTAAAATTTTATACTTAATTTTATACCAAACTGTTAAGTATAAAATGTGGTGCTAAGGATCAAAAACCAATGCCTCACACATGCTAGGCAAGCGCCCTGCCACTAAGCTACAGCCCCAACCCTTAACAAAACTTTTTTATGCCCAACTTTTCAGGAATGTTTCTTTTGCCCAAAACAATTTAATATATTTTGTAATCATCTTTGCTATAAGATAATCAGCATGTCATTTAACAACTTTTTGTGGTTATAGGACTTAGGTCTCTGTTTCCTTGCTCCTTGCTCACAATTCTGTAGATTGTGTTTGTGCTTTTTGGATATTTGTAAATTACCAATTTGCAAAAAGAACTCTAAAAACTCGAATTTACTTATTGGGCTATAAGTAAAACAATTAACCCAATCATTACAAAGTTCACTTAATTTTCATTGACTATATATCTTAGGGAACTGATTTGGAGACAATATATTAAGGATAAGATTTTTCTATCATCTAGTGTCTTCGATTATCATCTACTAGCAAACATAGTTATACACCAAAATACTAGATGGAATTGAGTTTCAGTCCTACATGGTTCTTAGAGCTCTTTTTGCCCAGATCAAATGTGCGTGGTAAACTGGGACACTATACATGCTTTTGATGGACTAAAGTTGAGTGATAACACCTCAATACCCCTACAATCCTCAGAGTACAGTAGAGACTCCTAATGTAACTGTGTGAACAAGTCTGTACACAAAAGTCCCTCCATATTGCATCAATGCATGCTTTTCCAGAGCACTGAAAGGAATTTATTCCCATTACCTTTTTTGTTGTAGTCCTTTTCCACTGCTATGTAACATCACTGCAAATTTATCTAGCAGCTTATAACAATACCCACTTCTTAGCTCACAATTCTGTAGATGACAAGTCCAGAGATGGCATGCTAACAATATAGTGTCAGCCAAATTCTCACTTGGGGTTCAAGGTTATTTTCCTAGCTCAACCTCCTGGTGGAATTTAGCTTTTGTGGTTATAGGACTGAGGTCTCTGTTTCCTTGCTGGTTATCAGCTAGGAAGAGAGCTTTCAGTTCCTATGGTGGATCTCCATAGTCTGATGGTCCTTTACCATGAGATCCCCTCCATCTCAGCAACTGCATAGTGCCCTATTAATTTCTCTGACTTCCCCTTCTGTGAGCCATCAGAGTAAACTCTGCTTTAAAGTGTTCATTTAAGCCTGATTCTCCAAGAGGATCTCCCTATTTTAAGATTATTGGTATCAAATTGTATACTATAATTGCAGGAATAAAATGGCTCAAATTTATAGTCCTGAAGATTTTGTAAGCTGTATACACCCAGGACTTGAAATATGGGTGATAAGCAATGGGATCAGAAGTTGACACAAGAGCTCTTGGAACTTGACTTCCATTTTTTGGATGGGGTTAGTAAGCTGTGGGTAACCATCATTTCTACAATGTGGAGGGGGTGGGGAGTTTACATGCAGAATAAAACAAAACACAGCAGGCAGAACAAGAGAAAGCCTTCCCATGGGCAAAAACCAGGAGTTAACTGTACTGGTATTTGTTTCATCCCCATTTCAAGGAGAAGGAAAAATAACAATGACTAAAATTAATTTTAAATTATTCAAATAAATATTATTATAATTTGTTTTGATTATGCTTACATATACTCACAATACAACTTGACTGAATTAAACTATTATAATAACAATAAGTGTTTAGAGAATGACAATAATTTTAACTTAGGTAATTGGAAAGAATATAATAAATTTTTTATGTTTTAGTTGTAGATGGACACATACCTTTATTTGTTGATCTTTATGTGGTGCTGAGGATTGAACCCAGTGCCTCACCCGTGCTAGGTGAGTGCTCTACCACTGAGCCACAACCCCAACCCTAATACATTTTTTTAATATTCTCTATCAGCAGGAATTTCTTATATTTGTATAAATATAAAAGGGTGCTCAATTCAAGATATAAGTCAAATCTCTTTGAGATTCTACAATGCCCAACATGTACTCTATCATTTTGGAATGGGTGATAATTTTATTTATAATTTTAAATTGTCAAACTCCCCAAATATTCTTGAATATGATCCATGCACTAGAAGGTTTATGAAGATTAGTGTTCACTGAATAGTTTTACTTCCAATAGTAAAATCTTTACTGTTGATTCTAGAATATTGACTGCAGAAAAGAAAACCTTTAATTCTTCCTTAATAATGAAATTAGTATCATTATTCATATTACCTATATACTGAAGCATAATATTTTAGAAAGTTGGTATTCTTTTAACAGCATCATATAGGTCTTCATATAGGTCTCACTATATGAAGGACTTTGGCAATAAATAAATACCAGACTTCTGAGGGCCACCAATATTCATTCTTTTAATATCAGTAGTAGTATTTCCTCAGAATCATCTTCTCTAATTTTGACTTAAATGTTCTCAAATTTACATTAGGTCATTATAAGAAGTATCCACTTGAAAACTTGCTTTGGTATTTGTATTAAACATTTTGTTAATACATTATCTTTCCTACAATTTAGTGAACACATATTGAGAAAAGAAAAAGAAAGGACAGATGAAGAGAAAGGAAGAGAGGAAAGAAGAATGAAGAAGAAGAAAAGGAGGAAGGAAGGGAAAGAAGGAAAGAAAGGAACTTTGTGCCTTAAGGAAGTAGTGCCTTTCTTTTTTCTGAAAAAAATAATTTAAAAATGATGCCTATTTAACTTGTGTGTCTTACCAATAGGTCTGAGAACTGAAGGCAGTAAGTATATCTTTTTCACTTTTATTTTTCTGGTGTTTAGAACAGAAGATTGTACATTTTACATATTAAGAATATTTAGTGAACTAGTCATGTTTTTTCTTTCTTTTGCCCTAGTATAAAGGCTAACACTTTCACTTTCTCTTGTTCTTTGAGATGTTGGCTTTTGGTTTTCTATTTTAATGTTTTCAACATATATTTAATGTGGTGGAAACTGCACAGGTCCTGAAGTCAGATTCTTAAGTTGAGATCTTGCCTCCATTTAAGGATGATGGCTCAGTATTACTGTTGTTATTCTTATTTCTACTGTGATATCTCAATATCCTATTCAGTCTAGCCAAACTGAATAGGATATTCCACAGGCAAAGCAAATTTCTGTTTTGCTATATTCCCTCATTTTGTTCCCATTTCCTGGAATATCTTCCTCTTTCCTTTCTGTTTGTACAGTTATTCTTCAAAGTCCTCATGGGTTTCCACTCTTTGGTGAAATGCTTCCCTGGTATATGAAGGTTCCTTGAACCATTGTTAAGTTTAATACCATGCATATTCTTTAATTTTTATTTCTCTGCCATATGTATCAATTTTGCTTCCACAACTAGTCTATAATTTCTATTAGGGTAGAAATCATGTCTCTACTTACTCTGTATAACACAAAACAGCTGGATTCTCTCTTCTACCTTCAAGGCATACTTTAAAAATAATTTATTGTTTTCTATTTGAAATTGCATTAGTGATAACATATTGTATGTTGCAAAACTTTCACATGTATTTCTTACCTAAAACTAGTGTTATTTTTCAAAACAATAATTTTTATTGTAAATCATATCATAAACAAAACATTTTAAAATGACACTTTCAATAGACATACTTAAAAGATGTTAAATCAGAAGCAATATGAGAATATCTTAAAGTGTTAGACATAACAAGTACATTTGCATTTAGACCTTTACTAAGAAACTGATAGTTCTAGTGTTGTTCTCAGGAAAGATTTTATTTTTCATATCATTCAGGCAAGAAACCCTAAAATGTTAGATTTCTGGAAAGCTTGATATGAGTCCACAAAGGAGAAGATTGTACAGTATTTATAAAACTCTTTAAAAGTTTAATTTTTTTTCAGCGTGCCTAAAAATATGTATGTCTCAAAATACAGATTGCTTAAGTTTCCAAACACAGTTTTCATGTCTGCTATGGTTTGAATGTGGCTTCCAAAAGGTCATGTGCTGGAAACTTTCCCTCCATTGTGATGGTGTTGAAGTGGTAAATCTTTTAGAGGTGGGGCCTAGGGGAAGGTGATTAGGTCACTGCAGGCATTCCCTTGGAAGGGGTTAGTACAGTTCTCTTGGGATCCCAGTTAGTTCCCACAAGAGCTGGTTGTTATTTTTTTAAAAAAGAAGTGAGCCTAGTTCCTGAGTTTCTCTTGCTTCCTGTCTTTGCCATATGATCTCACCTTCTCACACAAGCTGCCACCCTGACACCATCTGCCATGTTGTGATGTAGCCAGAAGTCCTTGCTAGTGCCAAGCAGATGCCAGTACCATGCTCTTGGACCTCTAAACCTGTGGGCTAAGTAAACATTTTCTTTGTATATTACCCAGCCTAGGGTTCTTTTCTGTAGAAGCAGAAAATGGACTAAGACTATATCTCTCTTCCAAATAGGCTTGTCAAGTTAGGCTACTACTTCTTGCAATTCTTCTCTAATGCCATCCACAGGACAAATGTGTCATGTTTAATTCTGATGTTCTTTAAGCACAGACATTTCTTTCACATGTCACATCTCTAAAGTTCATTTTGTTAGCAAAAAATAAGATTAGTGTTTGGCAGTAGTTTCTATCTGGACGAAACTACAGAGTTTCAGATTTCTCTTTGGCTGCAAACATCACAAATAAAAGTAATGGTCTGTCCTTTTTTTAGAGAAGATTTCCCAGAACTACAGTGACATCTTTGCTGAGCTTGTTAAATACCATGAAAGACAAACCTAAATGAGTTGAATTCTATTGTTGGAACTATGTCTTGAACATTTGAAAGTTTAAATTTACTAAGTTTGTGCAGCCTGCATTTTTCAGCCTGGGCATAAAGTATATACCTCCTTATTCTTGGGGCCAAGCAAACCTGGAAAATTTTCCATCAAAACAGTCTGGGGACCCTGGATCTCTGAAAAGACCCAGGAGGGTCCATCAGATCTCAGTCACCACATGGAGAAGTACCTAGTCCTGAATGAAATACCCATTAGCATTTAGGGGAACTTTAGTCATAATTGTCATTGGCAACATTAGTGGATAGAAAAGGGCCCTGGAGGACCATATCCCATAGATGTCAATATGTATTTTTTTAATTACAGAAAAGTTCTCAAACTTATGAGCATTTCTTTTCAGAAGTATGCGTAATCTGTTTTATTAACTGTTGCATGAGCTATTAGTTGTTTTCTGGTTTCTTCCAATTAAAAATTTCAGATAGCATAATAATATGATAATCTATTTATTATGTCTCGTAGTCTCTTTACAGTTTTGTATATGCTTATCAGTATTCTTTTATTATGAAAAATTTTCATCTATTTTCCAAATAGAACTTACTGAAATGCCAGTATGTTTTTTCTTGATGGACAAACCACACTAATTTAAAGTAGAAATTATACATATTGTCCACATGATATTCTCAACATTTCTTTTCATTACAGAATTGTGTTTCTCACACATACGTAGTTCTAGTTCTGTAAAGAATTCAGCAAGCTGGGTATTGCCACTTTTGAACAGTTGGTGGCTCCAATGCTTTGCAACTGTCTTATAAGTGTGGTACCAAAGTAGGATGACTCTGTTTTAACTGTTCAATGTATAATTTGAAACCAAAATTAATTTGAGTAGATATAGACATTTTATGAGAACTAAAAGATTATTTTATCAGATGAATTTAGAAGAAAAGTTTAATACTAACATATGCTTCAGAGTACAGTGTGATACCTATTAGGACATTTGCTAAGTGTGTTTAAAGGATCTAAAGTATTCTAATAGACATATAATATGATCCACATTTGTAACTTTTAATTTCCTAATAACCATATATTAAAAATATAAGAAGGAATGGGTGACCAACAGTAATAATATATTTTAGTTAAGTTCACCCAAGTTATATCATTTCAACACGTAATATAAAAAATTATTGACTGCATACTTTATGTTTTTCTTTGGTACTAAGTCTTCACCCCATGTGTACTTTTAAATGTAAAAGGTTGAATATTTACCTTTTTTTGGATTAGTGATATTTCAACTGCTTAGTAGATGCATGCAGCTAGTGGCCACTGTACTGGTGAGCTCAGATCTAAAGTAATTAATGGCAACCCTTCTATTCACATTAAATGCATTCTATCAATATTTGATGAAAAGTAATTTTGTAAAGGAAATATTATTTTTGCACTAGCTTTGTCCTCACATTGGAGTTCTTTTCCCACAGAAAATAATTCAGAAGATTTGGTTCACAATTATATGTAGCTTAGCTAGCAGCAAATTAGTATTTTGTTATTTGCATTTCTAGGGCTTTGCTTTACTAAAGAATTCTTGGATCTCTCCAGAGACATTGTTGTTCCCTAGTATTTTGGACAGATTGTATAATTGCCCCGATACTTGACTTCACTTTCTGAATCTCCTTTCCCTATATTCCAGAATTTAGGTGATCAATTGTTTTATTTGGCATTGAGAGAGTCTACTGGACTCAGTATTTGCATCACATTTTACAGGCTGCTGTTATCATATGGGCTGTAAAGAGACTGGCTCTGAAGGCTCCACCATTGATTAGTCCTGTGAACCTTGACCAATTACTCCTTGTGCATTATATAACATTTTTAAAATGTAGAAAATTATAGTATCTGGCTCATGGGTTGTTGTGAAGATTAAACAAGATATATTAACACTAGATATGCAGCACACAATAAGCACCAATATGTACATGTCTTAGTTCAATCTGTAGATTCTAGAAAATGTACTGATGTCCTGTCTTATCAGTTTTGTTTTATTTAACAAAATAAAATGGCTTGACACTAGACCTTTGTTTTATTTATTTATTTTTGGGGGAGTGGGTACTGGGAATAGAACTCAGGAGCACTCAACCACTGAGCCACATCCCTAGCCCTATTTTGTATTTTATTTAGAGACAGGGTCTCCCTGAGTTGCTTAGTGCCTGGCTAAATTGCTGAGGCTAGCTTTGAACTTTCGATCTTTCTGCATCCACCTCCCAAGCTGCTGGGATTACAGGCGGACACCAACCACACTCCGCCTTGTTTTATTTTTTTAATTGCATAGTGATACATTTCTTTAGAAGGTGTTTTTATTTACACAGATATCTGATAAAATAGAGTCTAGCTCAGTCTTCCTCAGAGTGGAGGGAAGGATCTTCTGAATTTTTCACAAAGGAACTGCTGAGTAAAGTCAGAGATTGCAGTGCATTGCTGTGAACAATGTTTTGGGAAGTATGGTTTCAAACAAGATGCATGAGTTTCTTGTTCCCTATGCTGTTTATTCTTTATAATACAGGATCCATTCGGCTGCTAAGAAAGGTAAAAATTCAACCTTTTATAGTATAGTGGGTCTGTACATCTACACAGCCTATTTCATAATTATGGAATGCTAGAAATAATAGTTGTGATATTGGGGTAATAGGAAAAATGAGAAACTTAGAAAGTTTGAGCATAGAGAACTAGATCTGGATCTTAGGGAGTAAACTCAACTTGCTACTTAATTTCATAGAAATTGAATATGTTTTTGAAACTAGTTAAAGAGTGTTTATTACTTTTTCAATTATAAACTAGCTTTCATATTAAAAAATGTAGAACATCTGGAAAAGCAAGTAATCTGTACCATCTGCTATTGTCTAATTCAGGAGTAATGATCTGGAGATGAAAAAGTAATGAAAACCATAAGTTGGTAACAATTCCAAAAACAACTGCTAGAAAAATATTTGTATAATCATTGGTATCTGAGCTTTTCAATTGATAAGCATTTTCCATCAGTGGCCACAGTTATTAATTCTACTTCTGGACAGTGAAAATCTGGAATAAGTGAGGAACTGAAAACACATGAAGGATATCATAAAATAATTTATGATGAAATTATACAGTAATAACATGCCATGTTTATGTTTTAATCCTCTATGCCATTAAGAACATTGATGTAGAGATTATATCTCTACCTTCAATAGCATGTAGGCATCTGACATCTTTTAACTAACTTAATTGTCACACATTTGGATCTCTTTTGTATTTAATCACTCTTTAATTCTTTTAAGGGATAGTTTTCATGTTGTAGCTCACAGAGGTCTCCACACAATGAATGGATGGGCTATTGGTAGTTGAAGCTTTGGTTAGACTAAAGGTTAATAAAAATCCCACCAGGGTAAATCCCTAAAAGTTTCTGAAGAGAGATTAAATGACACAGTAGTCCCTCGATTATCCTGGAGGGATATATTCTAAGACCCCCAGTGGATGTCTGAAACCACAGAAAGTACCAAATCCTATAATTTAATGCTTTTCATCTTGACTAAGCACTTACCAGCCACTGCAGCCATAACTTTTGCAATTTGATGTATGACAGAAAAATGAGAATGAATTTCTTTTTTCTTCTTTGAAATTTCATGGATATAAGATTTGTTTTTAACATAGATCTAAGCAACCTCAGCATACATTTTTTTTTTTTTTTCCTTAAGTTTGAGGCCTTTACCTTTTCAGGTGAAATAAACACTTTCACTTTGTGGTTTCTTTTTGGCAGATCCTGATTGCCAGAATATTGCTCTTCTATTTGGGCCATTATTAAATAAAATACAACTAAATAAAAACTTGAACACAAATACTGTGATGCTACAACAGTCAATCTGATCACTGGAACAGCTCTTATGTTCCCATCAGACAGGTAGAGCTTATAGTATGGTTATACTGCATAAAGAATGATTTTCTTCCTGGGTGGGATGGTAGGTGATCTGATCACACTACTCAGAATGGCATGCAATTTAAGTTTATGAATGATTTATTTTTAGAATTTTCCATTTAATATGTTTGGGCCATAGTTAATCTCAGGTAACTGAAACCATGCAAAAAGAAACTACAGGCAAGGGGGAACTACTTTCTACTGTATAATGATTGACTAAATATGCATGCTAAAAGGGAAATAAATATCAGTAACATAAAATAATAAGATGGTAGCTATTCAGTATTCATGTTGTGAAAGGTGAGACATTTGGATAAGATGGTTTTCTTTTTCCTAACCATAGTTATTTGGGGAGCAGAAGGCTGATAGATTCAGTTTTTGAAGAAGTTTGTAGTGTAGTGAGGCAGACAGGAAGTTTTAGATGAGCAGACATATTGTAAATAAGCCAAGATACTGTTTGATGACATACATTTTTTTTTTTTTTCCTTTTTGCCACAATAGTTGGCAATGAAACACTCTGCAACGGAACTCCATGGCCTGAGAGGACGGATCAATTCTATTAGTGCAAAGTTTATTTGATCCATATTTTCTGCTTCTAATTGAAATCTCATCATAAGAAAGAAAACTTTTTCAAATTTATCCATGTGTAGATATTTTTACTGTGAAGACATTCCTATGTTTTTTTTAATCTTGAAGTTTTATAGATTAACCTAAAAAGTCAATGAGATTAAAATTGTTAAAAATGATTTTCTTTGATGAACTTTAAAAATTATTAGATATACTATTTTATCCAAAGTATTAACAATTTTTATGAAAATAAGAATTTTAAAAAGAGCTCAATGGCTGAAATTGATGCTTTCCCCACTTTTTAATGAAAGTTAAAAAATGAAAAATAGTATCAGTTTTTGTATTTCTTTTTTCTAATTTAAGAGCATGTGTATTTTTTCCTCTTTTAAGATATTTTATCCTCATTTAAGATATCTTGATGAGACTACCTCCAATTTCCATGTTAATAAGCTTTAAATATTCATTTAAAAACTTTCTGAATATCTGAAAACAAATAATAATATTCTGCATCAACCACCTTTCCTCCCGTGCTAGATGTTTTAAGGGTATAAAAATGAACTCTTCACTGATTCTGTATATAAGGACTTCACTCTATAAGAAGTGACAAAATCAAGACATATGAAATGTGATACTCAGTAACAGGTGATAAATGTCATATGAGAAGCACAAATGAAGTTATATGTCAGTTGAGGAAGGGATTATGATTTCCAAATCAGAAAAAATGGTTTCAGGCACATGGATATAATTTGAGACATGATTAAGGACTGAGAATAAGGATCTAGGAAGAAACAGCAAAAGACACAAAAACGGGAAAAGGAAATGTTTCACCTTGGTTTGAAGTGAAGTTCATATGAAATGGAATAGTGGATTATAATTCTGAAGAGATAGGTTGGGGTTTAGTTTAAGAAGAAAGTGGAACAGTAGGCTAGGTAATGGATGCTGGTGTGTCATTGGGCAGAATGAAAGCAGTTATAAACACAGGCAAATCAGACAGACCTAGGTCCAAGGTCTTATTCTGCTACTCACTACCTTTGTAACCTCAGGCAAGTTACTGAGCCCGGATTACTTTCATTCATGTAACAGGGGTTATAATTGTACCTATAGTCTGTAATGTGGATCATATTTAAAAATGAGTGTTAAACATCAGACATTTTCACGCTTTTTTAAAGCAACTGCTAATATTAGTAATGTTAATAATTAAGATAGCCTTAACTTTTGCATTGTGTAAAATTGTTGTAATTCCAGAATTACCCAAATCATGAGGCAAAACTATCCACTGCCATTCCTTTGCAGGGCTAGACTTATTTTCTATGTTATTATTGATTCTCTATCTTACTTTAATTATTTTTATTTTAGGTGCTGTGTTTATATACGTGTATAACATGAAGACTAAAAATTATGTATGATTCTTCCAAATCTACCTAAATAGTGAGAATAAGTACCGGTTTATTTTGAGCAATTAAGCTTTTTCCGCTTATTGTTTTTCAAGAGATGTTGTTTAAAATCAGTAATTCTCTTGCTCTTTCTCTTTAAATAATTCATACCTGCACAAGACTAACAGGCTGTTTAGCTTGGCCTCTTTTGAGAATCTGGAAGCTCTGAGAATGTGGTGACTGGCTACAGTTAAAATAACATACTAAAAATTGAGGGATATTTTGATTATACCAACTATTCATTTTCCCTCCTCCTCCTCCTCCTGTTTTTGTTAATGTAATGTGATTAAAAGTGATTTTTTTAAAATGCTTACTGTGAATAACCTTATGAGAATTCTTTGGGTATGTAGTAATAGAATAATAGGAAAATACTCTATTCAACTTAAATTATTATCCAAATTAGCCTACAAACAGCACAAAAACACCACTTACCCTCTGCCCCTTGGTTTTTAAAAGTAGTTGCTATATTTACTATTTATATTCCACTATTATTGTTCAGATTAACTTGGTTTTGCCTTCTGTTTGCCACCTCCCTGACTCCCTGTCAGTGGAGTTACTGGGAGGTAGGGGGATGCTGAGGCCATAAGAAGAGGAAACCAGAGGCAAGAAGGACAAAGGGACATTTCATCACACTTTAAGTAATTGGAAGTACATAGTTTGCTTCAATCTAACTACCACCCCATTTGACTTAGGCTTCTAAAATTGCATTAAGGTGCATTAATTAATTTGGATATAAAGATTCATATTTAATAAAAATTTAGTGAGCTGAAAAATGAGCATTTACAAGCTCCCATGAAATATTCTGAAAATCTTTTGTGCTGTGAATGTAAGACGAGTGCTAGCTTTCTTTTCAGAGCTCTTTTTCCACTTTTTTTGTATGCTTTCTTTTCCTTCCTCTAATATTGAGGAACATGGATATTTCCTTTAAGTACAGTGTGGAATTTGTGTATCATTTATTTTCAAATTACATCTGTAAATTTGGAAAATACTTCAAACCCACAAAAAAGGAAGTAATAAACCAGAAATAACCAGATAGTATATTTTTATCTTCCCCCTTTCCATAAAATTTGTAGTGCAGCTGCTTATCATATTTTCTCTACAGTTTTACTCTAAGTCTTCCCATCCAATATTCCTCAAGTTTTTGAAACTTTTAAAACATAGTTTTTATTGACTACATTCCTTTCCATCATATTGATGATGTGGTATGTGGATTGTTTTCATAAGTGGGGTGAGTGAAAAAGGGTCCGAATGTGAATCTATGCTTTGGAAACACTATGATTTTCAGCATTCCTCTATCCAAATGACTTATTATAAGGAGATTCTTATGCAATATTTAAACTTTTTATTTGATTAAATTGCATTTTGAAATATTAAGAACATATGGTTAAGCAATTACACAGGGAAATCAGCCTGCTTACCGAGCCTCACGTCTTGTGAAGGCATTGCAGCCTTTCTTTGTGTGCTCTGATCAGGGCATCTGTAGCCTTTTATGGTCCTTATTTGTTTATGTGCATGTCTAGGCTTCTGAATTGTACATTTTTTGAGGGCAGGGACTGCATTTGATTCAACTCTGCATCCCTGGTTCTATACTTGGAATAGAGCCTGGCATGTGGAAGCTTTGATGTTTGAATGAATCAATGAAGTGATTCAGGGCATATGGAGAGTTGATAAAGAAGTCAATGGGGTTTAGTCTGAATGAATGGTTTAGGTAATGCTTTTGTGATTCTGAGGAAACATTCACTGTATTAAATATGTGGGTAGGGGTGATATTGGAGATCCAGTGTGATTGTTTCTCCAGTTTTCTCTATGTAACATCTGAGAAGTGAGAATAAGGAATACAGAATGCAGGGAATGCATTTTGAATTCTGAGATTTGTAAAGTAAAACTTTCTTTTTTCTTCTGAGGGAAAGCTAAGCTAATTAGTGGAAGCCAAGGCACAGTTTAAAAACACATGTTTTCTTTTGATTGTAAAGGTTTCTTCAAGTGCCATTTGTGTTTATACTTACTTGTATTAAAAATAAAGCATGTTGGTAGAATCTGTGTATAGTAGATACTCCTCTACTATATTTGTTTTCCTTTTCATAAAGAACAATAGAGATCATTCTATACTTAGCTTCCATAGTTCATATACCATAGACCAAGATATAATTGTTTTGATTTACATGGCATGTGGTAATGCTCAAAGTGAATCAGTGATTTATATTTCAGAGTGAATAATGAACATTGATTGGTTTCAATTTTAAATTATACTTTTATTCACATAATAATTATTTGCTTAGTGTGTTCATCAAATTTTATTTATTAAGCATCATTCATGGGACTTGGGATGTGGCTCAGTGGTAGAGCACTTCCTTAGCTTGCACAAGGTCCTGGGTTCAATACTGGGTTCTAACAAAAATAAAAAAAAAATAAAAAGAATAAATCAATAACTATTAAACTACTAGACAGCATGACTTAAAATTGATAGTTTAAGCCTAGCTATCTATTTTAAAGTTCCTGAGGATCAAATATAAGACATGTTATCATTGTTACATTATCATTAGTCTTTGTAGAAGGGGATGAGCAGGAATATAACTGTCTATCTCCCAACTACTTTATTTTTAAGAAGGCAGTTTACATCCTGGTCGGTCTCCTATAATCATTGGTAAGCTTTCAAGGTGCTAGCCTTAGGCTTTCTTTCAAGCATTCATTCAACACACATTTGCTGAATGTTTAAATGGGATTATAGACTAGATTCTGTGGGGAATCCGGGCAGTTTAAGTTTTTTTTTTGTTTTGTTTTTTTTAGGAAACAAAGCATAACTATATGATACCTAAATAATAATTATATATAATCAGCAAATAGTAATTGGCACAATAACATGCTATAGGAATCTTGAGGTGGAAGAAAATAATGTAAGTTGCATAGCTAGAAAAGTTCTCATGATAAATATGAAACTCGAGTGGAAATTTTAAAGAAAGAGAAGGAGGGAGAAAGACGGAAGTAATTCTAAGCTTAACTAATGTTTAAAAGTGGAAATGAACAAGCTATATTTTAAGAAAGGTAAATGTAGATTTTTTTCTGCCTCTGCATTCAAATAGGAAGAAAAGTAGCTTTACAGCAAAATAAAGGGAACTCACTAAATCTAAATCTGGAGCATTTTATGAGAAATTATCTGGATCCTAAACCAAGAATGTGACTTGGATATGATCCAGGAATCTGTATTTTAATCATCTCAGTAAATATGATGCTGACATTCCCTGAACTATATTTGAAGAAGCACAAGGGTAGATTCTAGGGTCTGCTTTGTCATCAATAACTGATTTCTTTGAATATAATAAAGGATTCACACTGACTAACCTGTGCCCAGTATGGCAGATGATTTAGATCAGAAAGAGACTTGAGGCAATGAACCCTCTCCAGGAACTAATGCAATCATCTTGAAATTTAATGAGAAGTGGTAGGAAAGTTGGAATGAAAAAGATGAATATGAGAGGGAGGTGGATAAATTGGCCAGTCTTGTAATTCATATCACATAGAGAGATCAAAGGGGAGAAAGGATACAAACAATTCTGGGTTATCAAGGAAGACTATATTGCTAAAAAAGAACAGACCTCAGAATTGTATTTGTCAAATAAATAAATTAATCAATGAGTGAGGGAGAGTTAAACTGGAGAGAAGATGATAAAAATCCCTTTGTAAAAATAGAGTTTGAGAAGATGGCAAGATACCCAAATGAAAAAGAAGGAGGGGGCTGGGATGTGGCTCAGTGGTAGGGCGCTCGCCTAGCGTGTGTGCGACCCGGGTTCGATCCTCAGCACCAAGTAAAAATATATGCATTTGTGTATAACTAAAGCAAATAAATAAATATTTAAAAAAAAAAAAAGAAGAGGAGGCAGATGAGAAGGCAGACATGGAGGGAAGCATCTGGATATTCAGCACTGATGCTAGAGGTGAAGGCATGAACACCAAAAGCCCTCAGCATATTTACAAGGCCTGCCACAGGCATAAACTTGGAGGCTTAACCCAGAGTTATATTCTCTCACAAAACCAGTCTCCAGAATCTGGAATCAAGGTGTCATCAGAGTTGGTTCCTTTTGGAGCCTCTGAGGGACAGACCATCTCAAGACTCTTTCTTGGCTTTCAGGTGGTTGTCTGCAATTCTTGGCTTCATTTAGGTTGCAGTACAATCACTCTGATCTCTGCCTCTAGTTTCATGTCACCTTCTTTCCTGTCTCTGTTGTCCTTTTTACTTGTTGTAAGGATGCCAGGGTTTACCCTAAATCCAGAATGATTCCATTTGAAAACCTTTCATTAATTACATCTGCAAAGACCCTATTTCCAAATAAAGTTATATTCTGAGGTTCAAAGTTCATTGGTGGATGTGAATTGTGGGAGGAGATATTCAACCCAGTACACCGTCCTAGGAATTACATGTAGAAAAAAGAAGAGCAATTCCTAAAGCCAAATCCTTGGGAAACTTAAAGGCAGAACAAAGAGGAGAAATAGGCAAAAGAACAGAAAAAGAAACACTGTAGAACTAGGAGACCTAGGGTAGTGCATTGTTAGAAAAGCTGAGGAAGGGAGGGACTTCAAGAAAGAATGGTTTATGTGTCAAGTTAAGCAGATATAGACTAATATGACTAATGGACATTAGGAGAGTAGTTATAAGATCATTTGGAAATAGGGGCAGATAAAGGAGAGAAAAATTTAGGATGCTCCCTAGAGATCAGATAAAGATGGGAAAAACTGGAAACAATTCTCCAGGAGCAGAAAGTTGGTAATTGCATGAAGTCTCCTCTGGCACATCCAGATGGAGGATTGTTCTCTCTTCTCTCAAAATGTGGATCAAGAAGAGTATTCAGAACTGGTCAGAGCAAGAGATTTCTCCTTTCTGCTTGAGAGCATGAACTGCTTGTACTTTTTCATATGCAAATATAAAGAATTAGGCTGAATAGTAATTAAATTGCAAAGACATTTGTAAAGTAATATCACATCTAGTGATGGTTAATAAGGTCTGTGCATGAACCTTATTTATAAATAGCTGAGATTAAACATATGATAAAAGGAATCTTTTCATGGAACAATTAAAGATCAATTACGACAATGGTATACAGCAGTGAAAGCCTCTGGAAGAACTTCCTTCTCGTTAATCAGAGATAATTATCAATTATGAGGCTTAATCATTAGTAGAGTGTCTACATTTTGCATCCTAAAAAGCTGATTATAATTAGTCTCCAGATCTTGCTCCAAGGGCTCATTATGTTCTGAGAGGAGTGACTCTTTTTCTTTTAAAAGTGACTTTTCATTCATGACCTTGAGCAACTTGAACTCTTCTACACTTATACTGAGTTGAGATAGAAAGCTCATTTTTTTTTTGTTATTCAAAAAACTGATTTGATAGGTGGGTATACACTAAATAATGTAAAAGGACCATATTTCAAATATAGAGAAAGCAAAATATTTTACTTTTGAATAATTATTGATTTAAAAGAGAAGGTTTATTATCCTAATTATATCTAGGATGTTACTAATAGATCATGAATTAATAACAGGTAATTTTCTAGTGGAGAAGAAGAATGTCTGTTTATTAAAAGGTCATACAAACCAAAAATTGTACAGCACTCTTTATGAATATTATTCCAGTTTACTCCATGAACAACATTATAACATGGATGTTAAATTTCACCCCTCATTTTACATAATAAAGAAAGGGGGTATCAGAGTGGTCTTAACAACTTGACCAAACTAACACAGACACTGAATAATAATTCTGGAGGATGTTTATTATCTAGTATTAAAGTTAATTTTACCTGAATGATTAGTATTTAAGATACTATACTGTCAGATGTTGCAGGAAAACAATTAGGAAAATAATTCTTTAATTCTTGATTCAATAATTGATTTGGTAGTGACATTAAAGTTTTCAAGCACATATCATATTTATTTCATCAAAAGTAAATAAAAAAAATTGAAACAGACATTAAAAATTTACTGAAAGTGAAATACTAGATGATGCAGTGGTCCATAAATAACTTTGCTTGAAAAAAGACAACCTGGTTTGAATGTGTTTATTGATACTATTCCATCTGATAGTAATTTTCCCCCTACTTTGAAAGTAATATAAAAATCTATGGACTGAATCGAAGTTAAAATGTTCAGAGCTGCTTAAGAAATAAAGACTTTGGATGAAGATAATACAGGATACATGAGAATGTGAGACTTACGGCTGGGTCCATTCAATAAATTTAACTGGTGGCTACACTTGTTGTTGAGAAGGTGGAAGTGAATACAAGCAAGCTAAGCTGACCTCATGAGGTTTGCTGTCTGGCAGTTAGACCTCTGTGCCCCCTTTGCTCTTATTTTAAATGACCAGCAGCAATCATGTGTAAAACAAAACTGTTTTTTTTTTTTTTTTTTTTAGTTTAATTTCTAGAAAACAGTTATTTTAAGGAAGAATATTATGTCGTCCATATAGAAAACAACTGTATTTATTTTTAAATGCAATTATTTTTCTTGAACATATTGGTATAATTAATTATGGAATTGAATTTTGAGTGTGAATTTTGCTCTATTTGGAAATTTAAAAATGTCATCATATTGGCGCAAAATTTACATTTGAACCTGAGAGAAATTTGTACTGTATTCATTTACAACATACAGTGATTTATACATGTATGTGTATTATACATGCATGTATATTGCAACTTTGAAGGACATTGTTTTCACATAACTTATAAGCTAGAAATAAACTACTTAAAGACACTCAGTTGCATAAACTCATTTAATATTTTTGGTTTCTTATCAAAGTATCTTTTCTAATACTTTCATTCCCTTTTAGAAAACAATAATTTTTATTTCTCTGTTCTCTGAAAGAAATAAAAGATCTCTTACTAGAAATTGCAGATACAAAATGTATTAAATTAAATATCACATGAAATACTTTTGAATTTATTAATGTAATAAACAGGAATAGTTTGTTTATCTAATTCTTTTTGTGAAATATATTATCTTTACCTTGAAGCATGATAACTATGAGATAATGACTTAAGTATATCTGAAATATTTTAAAATCATTGACAAATTTACTGAGGATTAGAAGATGAGGATTTTTCAAATTGAAAGCATAGACTTATAGTATGTATGTATGTAGTTAGGAAATGTTTTCTGTAAAATGTGTTAGCTAATCAAACTTTTTCACTATCAAGTTAATTTCAATTCCTGTCTTTGAGTATTTTATGGAGTATTTTATTTACTGCATTCTCTCTCATCATTGATCTTTTCACAACCACTGCAATCTTGACTTGAGAAAACTTCTTGAAAGGATTCCTCAAGTTCCTTTTGAATACCAGTTGGCAGAAATTCATTGCTAGGGCCAGCTTGGGCTAACCTCCAATTTGATTCCCTTTGTTAAGGCATGTAGTTGACCTTTGAAAGAGAGAGAAGGTAGGGCAAGACAAAAAAGTCAGGTTTTAAAAAAATAACTAAATGGAAGTATTTGTTTTGTAGAGGTTCTTATTCCAATGATCTTATTCACCCTGTCCATGAAGGAGGAAGCCACTTTCCCTAAGTAGTATGAGATAAGGAAACACACAGTACTAATCAAATGAGATAGTATCGCAGTTTATAAGTCACACAAACTTAGCAGCCCAGGGAAGGAGGACACCTTTGGAGTGAGGACTTGTTTTGCAAGGCTACACAGAGGTTGCACTTGGGAGCAGAATGAACCAACAGGGGCTGTGGAAAGCAGAATTTCTAGTGAAAAGAGGGTGAGGAGGACTTGTGGTTCCACAGGAAGACATGATTGGCTTATGTGAATAATTGCTCTGATAGGGTGGTAAACCTAGTAGGTTAAAGATAAACTGGGATTGAACTGCTGGCCTACTTCACAGGAGAGCTAGCTGAGAGGGATCCTTCACTACTGGGTGGTGGCCATTCCTGGCAAGAGAATGAGAATGCATGCTTATGCTTTTGGGATCCTGTGAGGCTTAAAGAAGTCAAGGTAGTATGAGAATGATAGTCTTATATTTCTCATGGTTAAAAGATTAGGAATTGTCATCAGGAGGAAATAGTACCTAGGTTACCTGCAAGGCAATGAAAAACTACTGGGTCACAATGCAGCCACTATAAAGAAGAGGTAGAGCTGACTGTTCACAGGATAGTGAATACCAGGGTTTCTACTCCTGTGAAAGGGCAAGTTCAAGGGGCAACACACACCCACTGTTTGTCTCTTCAGAGGTAGGAGAGTTCATGGGTAAGGGGTGTAGAAGTTGTCATGCATTTGGGCTCTTATCAGACCTGTGGCTTATGGAAGTTCACTTAATCTCTTTGTACTTCAGTTTCTTCCTTAGTAGTATAATAGTAGCTGTCTCATGGGATGGCTAAAATGTTAAATGAGATAATACCTGTAACCACTAAATATTATTTATTATTGATTGGGAACAGAAGTTATCCAAACCTCTTCTGAGAGTGAGCTAACTAGTGGCCTAAAGAAGCAGTCATGGTTTAAGACTCTGCAGTATCATTAAGAACACCTGAACCATACTGGAGATTATTTCTCTTTACAAGGTCCCAAGTGACAAACTATAAACAGTTACTTAGAAGTATTAGGGGAGTTATGCATTTAGAAAATTATTAAGGTGCATTTTACTTTATTTTTCTATTTTTTAATTTATTTTTTATTCTAAGTTGTTAGAAATGACAGCATAATGCATTACATTTCATATTATACTTACAGAGCACATTTTTACATATCTCTGGTTGTATACAAAGTATATTCACACCATTCATGACTTCATACATGCACTTAGGGTAATGATATCCATTTCATTCTACCATCTTTTTTCTTCTTCACCCTTTTTCCCGCTACCTTCACCTCCTTCCCCATTGGCCATTCTAGTGTTCCTCTAATCCTCCTATGCTCCCCATCCCAACCCTACTGTGAATAGGCCTCCTTATATTAGAGAAAACATTCGGCCTTTGGCTTTTGGGGATTGGATAACTTCACTTAGCATTATATTCCCCAACTTTATCCATTTACCTGTGAATGCCATGATTTTATTCTCTTTTATTGCTGAGTAATACTCCATTGTGTATATATACCACATTTTCTTTATCCATTCATCTACTGAAGGGCATCTAGGTTGGTTCCACAGTTTAGCTATTGTGAATTGTGCTGCTATATAAATTGATGTGGCTATGTCCCTGTAGTATGCTATTTCTTAATAAGACTCCTATAGCACAAGAATTAATATCAAGAATCAATAAATGGGATAGATTCAAACTAAAAAGCTTCTCAGCAAAAGAAACAATCAGTGAGGTGAATAGAGAGCCTACTAATTGGGAACAAATTTTTACCACATGCACATCAGATAAAGCACTAATATCTACAATATATAAAGAACTCAAAAATCTTAACACCCAAAATACAAATAACCCAATCAATAAATGGGCCAAGGAACTGAACAGACACTTCTCAGAAGATGATATGCAATAAATCAACAAATACATGAAAAAATGTTCAACATCTCTGTCAATTAGAGAAATGCAAATCAAAACCACTCTAATATTTCATCTCATATCAGTCAGAATAGCAGCTATTAAGAACACAAACATAAAATAAATGTTGGCGAGGATGTGGGGAAAAAGGCACACTCATACATTGCTGGTGGGACTGCAAAATGGTACAGCCAATATGGAAAACAGTATGGAGATTCCTTGGAAAACTGGGATTGGAACCACCTTATGACCCAGCTATCCCACTCCTTGGTCTATACCTTAAGGTACATTTTAAATAATGACCATTTACAGATTCTCCTATCTAAGGGTATTGATATTTAGAGAGCAAGGTGCAGGGCCCATTACATAAAAGACATTCAATAAATTTTGATTGAATAGCTTTCAAAAAATGAGGCATTATAGCTCTCAAACTATGGTAATTCCTCCATAGCTTCATTTGTAATATTTACAAGTAAATTGAACAAAAGATTAGTTGAAATCCAATTTGCAGAGGTTGCTCCAAATGTGAATCTAAAAGGCAATATGAAACTGTATTCTGATTGGAAGATGGGAACTTGTCTTGAAGTTCCAGAGCAGAACATGCATATTATTTATTTGGATATAGGGATATGCAGAAGAAAAGAATCTCTTCCAAGCCACTTGTTGACTCATCCAAGTACCCCTACTGTGGTAGCCATAGGGGATAACAGTAACAAAATGTATTTGTTATTTGTGACTGTAGACATTTATACAGACTAAACACACTTATTTTCTTGTTAAATCCTAATCCCTTTTTATGTATGATTTCCTACCTGTATTGTTGAGATAAACTGTAAAATCACCAAGAAGAGAACTTGCCTGCATGTCACTGTAAGCCCCATTATGTCTAATGTAGTGTTTTTTTGATGTCATGTATTCAATTAATATTTATTAGTTGACTAGTTTTTATTGAATCATCAATACTTTCCAGTTGTGCTTGTGATTTTTTTTTTCCTTGCAAGAAAAATTGTTTTAGAGACACCAAGTGAATGAATTATACCAGGTAATATAAAACTTCTTTTAATGTTCACAGTCTATGATTATTAACTCTATTAGGGAGATATCTTAGAAACAATAAAGAAGTTCTGGGAAAACTTAGGAATTTATGAGACATATATTAACTTATAAGTGATTCTATAGAATAAAATTATACAGTTAAAATTATGTATATTACTAGTAAAAAGTATGATAAATTAATAGTGTTTGGTGTTACTAACTATAACCTAACTATAACTATTACTAACTATAACTAACTATAACCATAACTGTCCTTGGGTATAGCATGGAATGACTGAGGAGCACAGGTTCTGGCTTCCCATGCCCCAGTTTGATTCCTTATCTTAGATCTTGTATGAGCCATCTTACCTCTCTGTCTGCTTCCTCATCTGTGAAACAATGATAATTGTAGTATCTGCTTTATAGGGTTATAATAAAGATTAAATAAGTGATTTAGAATTCATACGACACTTATAATATTATCGGGTACATTTTCACTACATACATTTCACTATATACATTTTCTCATTTCTTCCCATAGACTTCCAAGCATTCTTTCCATGATGGGCGTAGGCAAGCAAAAGACATTCATGGAGAATTTTCTCTTCTGGAATAAAGCTTTGCTTGAAGGTCTAGAATTTAAAAGTGCTATTCTCATTTATTAAGAGACCTCATTTATTATGAGATTATTATTAAGAGATTTATTAAGAGATGTTCTAAGAAAATAATCTAATATTCAGGGAATGGATGTCAAAAGTCAAGTGAGCAGTACTTCACAGGGAAACAGTATCCCAGCCATCACCTTGGAATGATTTTAAAGCAAGCAATCTCCTGCTGAAAGTGCTGTCTTTGATATCAAATGGCCATTAAAAATCCCATGACACTTCACTAAGACTTAAAATTATTCAACACTATCTCTTGGCAAGCATTCAGATTTGAGATGAGATTCCCCTAAAGTGGTTAAAGTATTTATAGTCCCCCTGCCTAATGCTTTTAAATAGTTTCCTTCCTTCTGCTGGGGGAACATTCTCTTCAGGTGGCCACAGATGAAGAGACACTCTTGTCACTCATACAGATTTAGTTGTTGAGTCAATCACATTTCCCAAACATGCTTTGCCTTTTGGTTTATGGTTTCCCATGAATTCTGTTTGTAAACAGTAAATTGACAGGATTCTTTTGCCATATTTAAATTGCTTAAAGTCTTCGTTTTTCTTTCTTGTGAGAAATTTTCCTGAGCATTTTTACCTTAGTTGTTCTCTAAGAAATGTTTTGAAAAAATTCAGAATGTGATAAAAACTCAGTAAAGCCTCCATAGATACAAATTGTTGAAGTAAAACATGCTAAAGAGTGATAAGAGAATAAACTGGACTTCACTATAATAAGAGTGTAATAATGTTTGATTTCAATTCTCATGACTTCTAAATTCTTTCAGAAAATTGTAATGTTTAGAAAAATATATTCAAGAAGCAACAAAAAAATTAAAAAACCCTTCACATGTAATGTTTTGAAACCTAAGTGCTATTCGGCCTCCCCCCAAAATAGTATTTTTTATTATGCCCTGCCCTGGTCCATTTCATGCAATTTTAATACAAATTCCTATGTATAGAGAACAAAATTTATAGAGAAATGTTTCATTTTAGTTTCAATAGGTGTTTCTTATGTCCTGTATTTTCTGATTCTCTTCATACATTCTCTCTTTTCCTGAGACGACGGTTTTCCTTGCTTTCGTTTATTAGATTCTTTACACCAGTCGTGGCTGTGCTGATGTCTCTCCAGCTGCGGAACCCGGGTTGACTGCGTCTGAGTCGGTGCTGAGAGCTGCCGCGCGCCGGGGGCGTGGCCTGGACGCGGGGCGGGGCGGGGGCGGGGCTTCCCGCGGATCGCGGCGCGCGAGCACATACCAGGTTAGCTGCTGTGAGCCGAGCCGGCGGCGGCTGCGGCGGCGCTGATCGGAGCCGGATTTTTGCCGGTTCTCTGCGGCTTGAACGCTTTTCTTCGTCTGCGCAACGTCAACTCGCCTGGACTGGGGAGGGACACCTGGCAGTGCTCAGCCTGAAAACTCTAGTGGCACAGCCTCGGGACTCAAGAGAAAGCTAAGTCCCTCAGGTGAAGCCGCTGTCCGAGCGCATTCCCTCAGCGCCCGACTTCCGATAGCACCTCCTGACAACCTCCACTACCAGTTTTCTAGCGCCTGCAGCGCAGGGCGCGTGGGGAGAGTGGGGTTCACTGCGCGGGAAGGGGTGACCCTGACACCGATGATGGACGCACAGACCTGGCGCATGGGCTTTCGTTGTCTCCTTCTTTTGGCTTTCGTTGGGTCTACCCGAAGCGAGGGTGAACAGACCTGTGAAGAAGTTCGGAAACTTTTCCAGTGGCGGTTTGTGGGAGCTGTCAAGGGGTTGCCGGATTCGCCGCGGGCAGGTAAGGAGCCGCTAGCCGGCGCAGGGCAATGAACTCGGGCGCGGTGCGGAGGGGTCCTCTGCGGGGCTCTCAGAGGTGGAACTTCGTGGGAAGATGACCTTTGGGGTCCTCCGGCCGCGCAAGGTGAATTCAATTGAGGCCTTTTAGGGCGCGCCTTGTGAACATCCCGAGCGCAGCGCAGCTCCGGGGATTCCCTAACTGCGCCTGCGGCTATTCTGAGCTCAGGCGTTTGCTTCCCGCCGGGGCTTCCTTAGTCTCTCGGAAGATGCATTGGAAGGAGCTAGTAAAGCAGAGGTGTGAGGGACAGCACGGCCTGACCGTGTTTCTGTTGGGGGAGAGAATTTCCCCCGGGTGCCCTGGGTTTGACATTTTCTTGCAAACTGAAGGAATTGGGTTAGTCGTCCCAAGTTTGATACTAAAAGCAAAGACCTTCATTATACGCCTTTGTTGGAGTATGGCGAATGGGCCACTAACAAGGGCAGCCCATCTGATATTTTCTGCAATTAGGATCCTGATCCGGTACACGTGCAGAGACGTGGCTTTTTGGTGCCCATTAGCGACGAGACACCAACCCTTCATTTCAGGAGCTCAAATTGCACAGTGTGTCTTCCAAAACCCTGAGGTAGTTTCAAACCTGCTAGATGTTAGGACAACAGGCGGATCAAACTCAACCTATGGGGGGGGGGGGGGGAGCCACTTAGCATAGATAAGATATAACAGAGATCCAAAGGGAAAGAATACAGTTAGTGTGACCAGTGTAGATTATGCTTCCTGTATGCGCCCTTTGCCCAAGTTTTTATCACCTCTTCCTAGTCCCCATCACGCAAATTTTTGTCTACTGGGGGTGGTGGTGGTGGTGGGGGAGATGCAGTTCTTCTTCTATACGGAAGAATAGGTCTCAGTTGTCAACGCAGTAGCAGGTGTCTGGAACTAACTCAGATCTTACTGGAACAATGCACCTCTTTAGCTGTGATTAGGAAGTCAACAAACAGGGTTGAATACTGTGAGGTTGTTGGTTGAACAAAGAACTTGTGGAGAATTCTTGTCTGAAATCCATTTTCTGCTTGAGTTTTCAAGGTGAGGAGACTTGCACTCAGCTCTACCCAGTGGTAAGGTCTTCCCTGGAATGTTTTTCTGACCATGTACTCCATTCTTGCCAAACCACAAGAAATCTGGGTGTTTGGGAACATCGAATCCCTGTGTGTGTGTGTGCGCGTGTATTTGGGGTATTTGGGATTGAATGCAGGGGCCCTCTACCAATGAGCCACATCCCTGGCACTTATCATTACTTATTTTGAGGTAGGATCTTGCTAAATCCTAGAGCCTGACCTCAAACTTGGAATCCTCTTGCCTCAGCCTCCCCAGTAGTTGGGATTACAGGCGGGTGTGACACCTTCACTGCACCTGGCTACATGAACATTTTAAAACACATTAATATTTATTTGAATGCCTATTCAGTACCACCAGATGCTTTGTCTACACTACTTGTAGCAACATTGTTGATATTCTCAGTTTAGATTAATTTCTTCTCAAACGAAATACCTACTTATAAATATGCATTTTCCTATTTCAGTGTGTTCTTTTCATTATGAATTAAATCTCACTTAGCTGCTGATAAAACTGTGTGTGTGTGTGTGCTTGTGCGGGGCGGGGGTGGGGGGGCGCGGTTGGGGGGGGGCGTTGAGCTGTGAAAGCCTCAATTGAGTGTTAGATTTTGCCTCCTCAATACCACAGGTTAGATTGATACTTTAAGTGAATGTTGACATTTCCCCAGTAAGGCCTTGACTGTAGTCCCTTCTCATATCTCAATATTTCTGGTACCTGCTGAATACAACACATAGACTAGAAAGTATTGCGTTCCCGGAAGCTTGTATGCCTCATCTCTTTTGAAGAGGAAGTTTTCAGCGCATTAATTACCAAGATCACATTTTACCAGGAGAAAAGGGAAAACCCAAGCTCTGCCCTACCTTAAAGGATTTGGGTGCCATAGTTGGCAGTTGATAACACTGGACACAAATAAAGTGCCAGGATGGCAATAATCTTCTCAGTCATTCTGGATTGTTTCCTTTTCTTTATCTGTGGCTTAAAGGGATGGAGAACTCACAGCAGCACCCACTAACTGGGCTGATTTAAGTTGTACACTTAAACCCCAGTGGTGCTGGTGAAAAGATATGCTAAATCCTTTGATATTTTCATTAAGAAAAAGTCATGTGAATGTATTATTCTGATTTAGGCTCACCCAATAGAAGACATTCATATGTGGATTTTATATAATTCTGAATTTTTCTTGTTTCTGTATTGTTGGTGATTTTTTTATTTGAATAATTCAAGAAATTATTAAACTGTTTCTTTTCATATCAGTTTCTTTCTTCTTCCCACTTAAAAAAAAATCTCATTCTCAAGTAAATCACATATACCGTATGTTTCATAATTTTTATTTCTGTATTTATATGTATCTGTAATGTTTAGCATGATTGAATTTAGTAATTGGATATCTTATTTTCTAAAATTATCCTCAATCTCAAGAGAGAATGTAGTTAATATATAAGTACTCATTTCTACATGAGGACACAAACGTTAAAATTCTTTTTAATAAAATGTGTTTGTTTAGCACACAGCTATTCATTGACTAACATGAATACAATTAATTTGATATTTGTTTTTCTTGAAGGTATATTTCTTAGTGCTTTTTTTTTTCACTTATTTTCCACAGTGATTGATTCAAAATGTCTAGTCAAAATACTTTTTTTATAATACAAGCAGGTAGAATAACTTTTTACAGTTTCTTATATTTGTGCTTTTATATCTTCTTAAAAATGTTGTCCAATTTGAAATTATTAAAATTGTGAGAACAGCCATTCAAGCTGTTTCTCAGATTTCCCTTACCTTTGTTCCCTACACTGCTCCAATTCTTTAATCCTATTGCGCTCCTAAGAATGTTTGGATGAGAAATGTAAAAAAAAGAAATAAGGTGTAAATGTGATTAGAATTACAGATTTCCTTGTGTTCTGATTTTATTTCCTAAGTAGTAGTCAAGGTGCCCTTTGCCCTTATTTATTTTATTCAGAAAAGAACTGTTAGTGTATTTTAAAGTTTCTTTTAGTTTTGATTTATTTATTGGGGAGAGGAGATAATGCTTTCCCATTGAAATTCTCTTCACACATGCATTGTTCACACATATATTATATCCTCTTTGAGAGAATAATTCAGAGATTTGTAAAAAAAAAATCCAAGACTACATTCAGATAGATTATTTGCCAATTTTTAAAAACTGAGTTTTCTTTGATAGAGAACTCTATATTGAGTATTCTCTCCATGTCAAATAGTTTGTCAAAGACAACTGTCAACTTCCACTAGTATGACAGAATACCTGAGACAATTAACTTGTAAAGAGAAAAGGTTTATTTTGGCTTATGATTTTGGAGGTTCTAGTGGCTCATTGATTTGGGCTGCTGGCAAGGTAACACATCGTGGCAGGAATGCCTGGCAGAGGAGCAAACTACTTACTTCATGAGCCAGGAAGCAAACAGAAGAGGCCAGAGACCCACAATCCCTTTTGAGGATATGCCCTCAGTGACCTAAGGACTATCCCATAAGGCCCTACCTCCAAAATGTTCCAGTGTACTGCCCAGTAGTGCAACCCTAGGGACGTTTAATACATGGATGTCTGGGGGATATTTAGCATTCCAAAATATATAGTTAAAAGTTATATACAATTTTCCTTGTTAGGTATTGACTATGAATAGAATAATAACAAATTTGATGTGGCAAAATGAAATTCTAATGCTATTAGACTCTTTAAATTGCACTCTGTAGCTTTTGTTTGTTTTAAACTGCTTCTGTTAAAATCAAATCTTATAATCACTCTAAGGACAATTTATTTCATTCTCACATCCAAGAGAAACAATCTACCTGGTAACCTTGAAGTTTGGAATTGTAGACATCCGGGTTTTAGTTTCAAACTCGGTTTTTCCTTTTGTAGTTCTGTTAATGAGTTATCTTTGAATCTCTTCATCATCTATAAAATGGAAATATTCTAAGAGGTGGTTGCATAGATGAAATGAAATAATGTAGGTAAAATGACACAAATCCAGGCACATAAGTGTTCAAATATATTCTTGTTGTCATTATTATTCTTTACTTCATGTCTTGATTTTTAAATTTACTTGATTTTAAGGATGAAATTTTAGTTTTTAGCTCAAATTTTATATCTCTACATATCAAATATGTATTTTATAATTTGTTTTTTCAGTCAAAAATGATTATTTCTAAAATTGGGAATATTTCTGTCCAAAATGGCATTTATTAGGTTAGTGTCATTTTTTTGTTGTTGTTAACTAATAAAACTCAAAGAAACAAGGTGGAACCACTGCTAGCTACAGCAGCATCCGTAGCCACTACCTCCACTGCCACCATCACTATTCTGTCTGTAAGCAGTGACAAAATATTATGTAAGGTGTGATTTAAGGTTTCACATAATTAGCTGGCTAGCGGCTACAGTCATTGATAGCAGTCTCAAAGAGGGATTCTCAAATGGGGGTACGATTCTGTAATCCCAGCCATTTGGAGGACTGTGGCAAATAAGGGTTGGGGATGTAGCTCATGACAGAGTGCTCCTGGGTTCAGTCCCCAATCAAAAAGAAAAATATTGGGACTTTGTTTCTCATGAACTAATTTACCCTTTTTCCCTATTTGAGCTATGTCATCGTGGTGATTAAATTTCCAAAGCTTAAATTGGGACCTGCGATCTGACATGGGGGTGTATTATTTATGTGAGGGTTGCCCTGTGTTGGAGCCTACCATACAAGAACTGCTGGAAACAAGACTGTGGTCAAACAAATGAAGTTCACTTTGCTTGCTGCTATAAGGAAGATTGCACACTACAGGAGCCATAGGTATTTTGGTAATAAGCAGTTGGGAAAGCTTTGTATAGGATTTGCCCTTGTGCTGGGTGATTTTAAGGAGGGTTTAATGAAGTGGAACAATCCAGGAATTGGCTATCTTGGTAACTTTCATCTAGGTATTAGGAAGATTAAGGTGGGAATAGTTGTCATTAATGAAATAGGCAGTGGTGACCAGAGTTGGTCAAAGAAGAAAATGTTCATTCATGTTATGTTTGCAGAGTATCTTTGTCTATATCTGCTTGCACCATAGTCTCAAGTGGTATTGTCTCATTGTTGTCTTATTCTTCTAGACATAATTTATAAATTAATGGTCTTTTGTTAAAATGAAGTCATGGGAGATTTCAAACATACGCCTTGTTGAAATAGATTTTTGTGGATGTGGTACTTGGTCTACTATGCTGGCGAGGTTGTGGGGAAAAGGGCACACTCATACATTGCTGGTGGGGTTGCAAATTGGTGCAGCCAATCTGGAAAGCAGTATGGAGATTCCTTGGAAAACTTGGAATGGAACCACCATTTGACCCAGCTATCCCACTCCTCAGTCTATACCCAAAGGACTTAAAAACAGCTTACTACAGGGACACAGCCACATCTATGTTCATAGCAGCAAAATTCACAATAGCTTGATTGTGGAAACAACCCTGATGCCCATCAATAGATGAACGGATAGGGAAACTTTGGTATATATACACAATGGGACACTACTCAGCACTAAAAGAGAATAAAATCATGGCATTTGCAGGTAAATGGATGGAGTTGGAGAAAATAATGCTAAGTGAAGTCAGCCAATTCCAGAAAACCAAAGGTCGATTGATTCCTTTGCTATGATGATACTGAATTATAGTGGCAAGGGAGGTGGGATGAGAGGAATGAGGGAATGTTAAATAAAACAAAGGGGAGGGCGGGAAGGGGAGGGGGCAAGGGGATAGAAATAATGGCAGAAGGAGTTGGATATCAGTATACTAAGTTCATGTATAAAAGCTCAAATGGTATGAAAATACTTTATGTAAAACCAATGACTTGGAAAGCTGTGCTCTTTGTATGTAATATAAAAGGAATTGCACTCTAAAACTATGTATAACAAATTAAATTAAATTTAAAAAAGAAATTGATTTTAATAGAAAATAGCCATGAAGACTGACCTACCACTAGAAGAGTCCAACTATCCTCAATTCTACTTTTTATCTTTAATAAATTTTAGATTTTATTAATTATACTGCTAAAATCATCCTAACATGATTATTCATTTTTTCTATGAATCACAAAAATACACAGCTTCTTATTAGCTGTATCAGGTCTGCATATGTCTACCATATAAATTGAATGTATAATGTGTTTATAGAAAGAAAATGAAGTTTTGTATTTTTATGGTTTTATAAAATATGTTCTCTTGAAAATTTGAAATACTGAAATAAAGTAAAATAATGTTAATATTCAAGTAGCCACAAAACTCCTTGTGTTTTCTTTTCAGCACCTGCATCAAACCTTTGCTAAACATATATCATTTTGAAAGAACATAGAATCTTTTTGTCTTTCTTTGTAACATGTTTTTCCAACTATCAGTAATTCCCATGCCATTAAACATTTTTCTAAGTATATTTTTGGTGGATATATAGTACTCTAGTGAATAACCATAGTGTAAGTTAAATTCTCTCTTGATGTTAGAAATGTAGGTTTCTAGTATTCACTACCCTAAAGTCACGTGGCTTAGGACAGGAAAGGCAAACATCTCTTAAACTCTTATTTCATCATAGCTTCACACATGATCTGCATTTACTCTATACTAGAGTTTTTTAGCCTCCACACTATCATGGAGATGGACAGTTCTTCATTATGAATGCCTATCCTGTGTATTATAGGATGTTTAGAAGTGTCTCAGACCTCTACTCACTAGATCCAGTAGCAATACCACCAGCTCCCTAGTAAACTTGTTATAACCAAAATGTCTCCAGACATTGCCAACAGTCTTGTAGGAGGAAAAAATCATATTGGTTGAGAACAGCTTGCAAGAATTGTACAAACTGTGGGGCCTTCAAACACACATACACACACACACACACACACACACACACAGATTGTACAGCTGTCTTATTTGTATGTTGCAAGTTTTAGTTTAAATGTCAGCTATTCAGAGAAACCTTTCTTAAGGGTCACTAAACTAGATTACAGCAGTTACTGTGGAGGGCTTCTGTTTCTCGTGTGGTACTTATTATGATGCTGCATTCCTTTTATTTCTTCTAACTCTAGATCTTTCACTACTAGATTGACTACATGATGAAAATGGAGACCATATCTACCAAGGCCAGTTTCATGGACATGTGCTCAGCTTGTGCAGTCACATAGGATTCTACATTCAGAAAGACCCCATGCTTGGTTTAATGTTCTTTTGTAACCATATTAAAATTTGAACAAAAGTCCCTGTATTTATATTTTGCATTGGCTCTGCAAATGATGTAGCTGGTTGTGATGTGTACCTTTCTTTCACTGTAGACTCTTTGGTATCTAGAGCACAACTTGGCTCAGATTAAGAGTTGAAATATTTATTAATTTAGTAAAACTGCAAAGAGCATCTTGGTATGTCATTTGAATCTCTCTGATTCTTAAGTTAACCTCTAGCAGTAAGCCTTTGAGATTCAGTGACTAGTACATAGGGAAAATTTTCGATTTTTTTTTTTTTTTTTTTTGGTACAGGGGATTGAACTCGGGCACTGGGCCACATCCCCAGCCCTTTTTTGTATTTTATTAGAGACAGGGTCTCACTTAGTTGCTAAGTGCCTCGCCATTGCTGAGGCTGGCTTTGAACTCGCAATCCTCCTGCCTCAGCCTCCCAAGTGCTGGGATTATAGGCGTGCGCCACCGCGCCTGGCAATTTTTGATGTTTTATGGTGTTAAATAAATGGGTTAAATAAAGGGTTCACATTTTTTTTTTTCTTCTTCACAGTGGGCTGTGACCATAGCCTAAAGCCTCCTAAGGCCTAACTTTAAATTTCTACACATCCAATTGCTTTAAACATAGCTGAACTAAATGTATTTTTAGCCATTTTGCATAGCCCATAAAACTGCACCCAGCATTTGTAAGCCATAGATAAAACAACCCCTGGGGCTATGAAAGACCCCAAGCCATGGCTGTCTCTCTTAGCTCTCAGGGACCCAGAGACTTCATGTCTTGCTTCTGAGCAATATCACCTAGATATATGAGCCCCTTCAATTCCCTGCTCACTTGAGAGTTGTCTTGGGCTCTTTCTCTTCTGCAAAGGCCCTGAAACACTGTCCTTAGAGGGTCTCATGCTATGAGGGACTTCCAAATAAAGCTCATTGTATACCACTTCTACCTTGTGGTCCTGTCTTTTCCTTGACCACCCTAAAATCTTGAAACTCACTGCATATGGGCCAATGCTTATTCATTTCTAATATAAAGCAGGGAGTCAAAGTAGACCATAGGCTACCTGAGAGCAAGCTCTGTAATTGATTTCTCTTTTTGTTTTGTTATTAGGCCAACATTAATAAATGCATTTTATGTGTAGAATTAGTTTTATATTTATAGTTACCAAATAGGTCATTTAAGTTATAATTTTTTTTTTTTTTTTTTTTTTGGTACCGGGGATTGAACTCAGGGGCACTCGACCACACTGGGCCACATCCCCAGCCCTTTTTTGTATTTTATTTAGAGACAGGGTCTCACTGAGTTGCTAAGTGCCTCGCCATTGCTGAGGCTGGCTTTGAACTCGCGATCCTCCTGCCTCAGCCTCCCAAAGTGCTGGGATTACAGGCGTGCGCCACCGCGCCCGGCTTAAGTTATAATTTTTGATTGATGTTAATAGAATGAAAAATATAGTAGACAAAATATTGAAATTATATTGAAATATAAATTATATTGAAATGTATTCAATTATATTGAAATATAATCTGAGTATGATTGTGTTGCTTAGTAAATTGTTTTCATAGTTTTTTTTCTTATATAACTTTGTCACAAATTCTATAAAGTGACCCAACCCTTTTAAATTTAAATGTAAAGGAATTTTTTTTCTATATTATCCAATATTTTTGAAGAGTAAATAAATTACCAGACAAATATCTGGAAGAAAGTTTCTCAAATATCCTGAAAGGAAAGAAAGGGAACTTATTTAACATTTAAAGGATTCATTTGCACAGTTTATTTGTCATTATGTAACCAGTGTGATGGATCTGCCTCAGCATTTTATTGACCTGTTGTTGAGAAGACAGAGAAAAATAAAGGTGACAAAATACTATTTGCATTTGGGTCTGATTTAGGTGGTTTATGTTTAATTATTATTATTTAGTTATTTAGTTATTATGTTTTGTCTTGTAAAATAATATTTTTCATGATGAAATTAATAGCAGTGAACTAGAAAATTATTTCATTTCTCCATGTTCCACCTTTGTTAATTCTATGTTGGAGGAGAAAGACATTGTTTATCTATGGAATTGTTTCTGAGCTGAGACTTTTTGGAGTTTAGACTTCATGCAGACCAAGTGGTGGCCACAGCCTTTTCATCCTTTACATTTAAGAAAATAATTGCTATTAAGTCACAAAATATGACGCATGATAGTAGGCATAATCTCTCTTTAAAGTGTTTTGAACAATTGCAGATTAAGAAATACTTATTTAGTCTTTTTTCAAATACATTTATTTTTGTTTATTTATTTATTTTTTGGTACTGGGGGTTGAACCCAGGGGCACTCAACCACTGAGCCACATCCCCAGCCCTAGTTTGTATTTATTTAGAGATGGGGTCTCACTGAGTTGCTTAGTGCCTCGAGGTTTCTAAGGCTGGCTTTGAACTCATGATCCTCCTGTCTGGGATTACAGGCATGCAGAACGTGCCTGGCCAAATACATTTATTTTAAATTGATAGATAAAATTGTATTTTTTGTGTATAGTATGATGTTTTGAAGTATATATATGTTGCCGTCTGAAGCGATGGCCGCTTGGAGCAACGGAGCCGCGGGAAGAAGTTCAGAGGCAAACTGGAGACAAACAGCTTTTTATTCTGATAACTTTTCTCTCTGGTTGTAACAACGACTAACACGTGCCACACACACCACCAAAATGGCGCTGACCGATCAGCAATCTCGGCCAAGTCACTCGAGATCCCGGACCAAGTCCCGTGAGACTACGGAAGGCGACAATGCCCAAATCCTTATGGCCCATAGTCAACCGCAATTTAAGCCATCTCCCCAAACAGGGCTCCTACATATATACATTCTGAAATGAATAAATCCAGTTAAATATACCATGTAGTACATTACATAGTTATCATTTTTGGTGGTGGGAATATTTAATACCCAGTCTCTTGACACTTTTGAGAAATGCAGTATATTACCAAACTATGTTCACCATGATATACAACAAATCTCTCTGATTTACTTGAACTGTATTTATTTTCTTTGACCAATAACTTTCGCAAAGTAGTATCTTCCTCCAAATGGTGGCTGGTAACCACCATTCTACTCTCTACTTGTATGAGATTCTTTTTGGATTTCACATATGAGTGAGACCATGCAGCAATTGTCTTTTTGTACCTGGCTTATTACACTTACCATAATGTCTTCTGGGTTCATCCAAGTTGTTGTAAATGACAGGATGGTCTTCTTTTATAAGGCAGAACAGTATTCTACTGTGCATATATACCACACTTTCTTTACCCATGTATTGGTTGATGGATGCTTTGGTGTATCTAGTCTTTAAGACTTTTTTTATGTGATATCTTAGAAAATATTTTATTTCCTGTAAGAAGTGTAATTCATTATTTGTATAGGATACCTTACAAAAAATATGAAGAGATCTTACCTAAATAGAAGAATTACTTAAGTCAGCAGTAATAAAAAACACACATTTTGATAGGATTCAATTATTCTATTATATACGCTTTAAATACAGTCATACTTATTTTTTCCATTTTTTATTGTGGTAAAATACACACAATATAAAATTTATCCTCTTAATAATTTTTAACTGTACTGTTCTATGATATATATTAAGTAATTCATATTGTTGGGTGACTATTACCACTATCTCTAGTACTCTTTTTCACCTTGCAAAATAAGAAATATTGTTTGGCTGGATGATTGACTATCTTTTCCCTTCCTCTACATTCCTGCATGTTTACCCTTTTTCCCCCCCTCCCTATTTAACTACCAAGCCACATCCCCAGTCCCTTTTCATATTTCATTAGTGACAGGATCTCACTGAGTTGCTTAGGGCCTTGCTCTTGCTAAGTTGCTGAGGCTGGGTTTGAACTTCACAATCCTCCTGCCTCAGCCTCTTGAGTCACTGAGATTACAGGTGTGCGCCACTACATCTGGCTTCCATTTTTTTTAAATACTACTAAAAGCTGTATTTTGTTATATGTTTTTTCTTTACGTATTTAATGGGTGCATTATAGTTGTACATAGTGATGGGATTTGTTGTTGCACATTCATACATGTATACAATATAACAATATAATTTGGCCAATATCACTCCCCAACATTTCCCCCATTCCCTCCATACCTCCCATTCCCTGGTCCTTTTCCTCTACTTCTCTTCCTTTGATTTTCATGAGATTTCTAACCCCTCTTCTACCTTTCTTTTCTTTTTTCTTATCTAGCTTTCACATAGAAGAGAAAACATAGAACACTGATTTTGAGTTTGACGTTTTATTTAACATAATGGTTTCAAGGTTCATCCATTTTCCTGCAAATGCCATGATTACAGTTTGCTTTAAAATAAAACTCCATTGTGTATATATACCACATTTTCTTTATCTATTCTTTTATTGATAGATTCTTAGACTGGTTCCTTAGTTTGGTTATTGTTAATTGTGCTGCTATAAACATGGGTATGCATGTATCACCATAGTATGATAACTTTAATTCTTTAGGATAAATAGTGAGGAGTAGTATGGCTGGGTCATATGGTGATTTCATTCCTGGTCTTTTAAGGATCCTCCATACAGATTTCCGTACAGGTCATACTAATTTACAATCCCACCAACAGTGTAAAAGTCTTCCTTTTTCTCTACATCCTTTCCAGTATTATTGTATCCTTGATGGCTTCCATTTCATTCTAACTAGTGTGAGATGAAATTGTGTAGTTTTGATTTGCTTTTCCCTAATTGTTGCTGATATTAAACTTTTTTTTCATATATTAGAAGGCCATTTGTATTTCTCCTTTTGTAAAGTATCTGTTTAATTCACTTGCCCATTTATTAATTGGGCTATTTTTTTGTGTTTAGTTTTTTGAGTTCTTTATATATTCTAGATATTAATCCTTAATATAGTCATATTTAGAAACTATTAAACATTTCTTGTTTTGTTATTAATTTTTTTTACTTATATTAGGATATTGAGTTTGAATTCCTTTTTCCCTCCCTTTGTGTTGTGACCAAATCTATTTTAGTTTTCATAATTCTATATAGGCAATATGATTCTATACAGGAGATATAATTAAATAACTTTTTCAGCTGTCCTTTTGATCTTCTGCTTTTCCTTGGAAAAAGACAGTTTGGAAAAAGACACAATCTGAGAAGGGTGTTGAATGAAAAGTACACAAATGTGCCTGTATCGATCAAATGAAATGAATGAGAAAAGATTACTTTTGAATGTCCTTCCTTATTCATTATACCTATATTCTTTAAATGGAAGACTGTCAATATTAAATTACCTGTTCAGATTTATTTTCTTTCTGAATAACTCTTATTCATTAAGGTTATACCAAGTTTCATTTGGTTCATTTTCTTTTGATCATTGAGATGTCTGTGTTTAATGAGCTGAAACTGAAGTAGGTCAATAAAATGAAGAGATTAACAGTCCTCCTCACCAGGCTTGGAACATATTTTACTCTGGGTAAAATAAACAGTCATTTAAAAAAAAAACTTTTTTTGATCCACTTAAAAAGCAAGGAAATAGGAATAACATAGCAAGAAAAAGCTGAGAAGCCAATGAGATCTTTAGTATACTATTTTTTCATATGAAGTTATGTGGGTCTGTGATTTGTATAGTTAAGAGCTTTAGTTTACAAAAGCAAAACTAAATTTTACATTTTTATTTTTTAAAATAGTTTTTTTTTAGTTGTCAATGGACCTTTATTTTATTTATTTATACGTGGTGCTGAGAATCAATCCCAGCGCCTTGCACATGCTAGGCAAGCATTCTATCACTGGGCCACAACCCCAGCCCATACATTTTCATTTTATAAGTAAAGGGGCACCAAAGAGCTTCGGATTATTAAATATTTAATATTCAATTCATCTTTGGAAGCATCCTACATTTATGAAAAGGAAAAATCATTTGAAAAAACACTGAAATGCTGTCATGGGGTAAATAGCTGGAAAAAGCAGATAATGTTAACAATTTGTCACATATTTTGGTTACATATTATAGTGACTATAAATGAGTGTATAGTTTTTAAATAGCTTAGATATGATGCCATCCTTTATTAGCTCTGTGACTTTTAGCAGAGCCTCAACCTCTTAGAAAATGTTTGTCTCTCTTCACCGAGATAGTTATGCAGGCTTGTGGCTTTTACCTTTTGGTGGTTTTAAGGACCACTTGGTTTGGTAATAGCATTTTGTAACATTTTCTACAAATGTGACATAATTCTATGACCAAACCTATTTCTTAGTTGTATTTTAAAAATTCTTCATGGTAGATCAGGCAGCAAGCACAGAAATCAATAGAATCATTTTCCTTTGTGCTAATGAAATACCAAAGTCACAAATATTTATCACCCATTGTTCACCCTCAAAGTATTAATCCTGTACTCTTAGGAGAATAGTTCATGTTTTCATTATTTGTTTAACTTAATAATTTATTTTTTGTAGTTTAATTCTATGGTAAAATCAGATTTGTTTATTCATATATGTACTTTGAGAACCAAAGACTGGGCTTTTGCAAAATAATGCCATTTAAATTAATTCAGTTAAGATCAAGAGGGTTGTATTTCACCTGAAAATATAAGATGGTTTTAAAACTTGAGTTAATGCATATATGAATAGGTTTTACAATGTGTGGCTGACTTTATCAGGGAAGTTGGAGTTAATTCTCTGCTTTTTGTTTTATTATACTATTGAAGGATCTTTGTGTGCCCCTTATATTGTAAATAGGAATTTTCAGCAATACAAATGGTACAAGGGTAGAGTATGCCTTATGATGGATTCAACCCAAATCTGTTTCTGGACTATATCAGTGTGAATTCTTGTGTCTGGCAGTTAATGGGAAACAAAGGTTAGAGAGGAGATGGGGTATGTGGATCACAGGTCTCACCTTGTAGAGTCACTGCAAGCTGCCAATGTTTCTTTTCCTAAAAGCACAGCACCTGTAAGGTGACCTCACAACTCTGAATTCTGGTAAATGCTTCTGCCCCTTGTTCCCTAAGGGGGGAATAACAGTGCCCTATCTACATGATTACCTAGGAATAACTGGACTGTACCTTGTAGTTTTTCTACATCTTGTCCATTATAGAAATGTAATTAAATAATCCAATTTGAGAGTGCCAGCCTATTTTCTCCCAGGATTCTTTATGATAAACCTTTAAATACTTTAAATATTTAAGCCCACAGCTTTCAGAAGATAATTTTATTTGCATTTAAAACATATAAAAACATAAATCTTTTCTAGGGGTGCTTTATAAATATTTTTAGAAGTTCCAACTAACTATGATTTCTCTTTCCACATTCAGTTGCCTCATAATCACGTTTTTGTTAATTGTTTATTTCCCTCCCTCTCCCCTGCTTTTATGAAGAGCATTGGTGCTGTTTACTTTTTAGGCTTCAGTTGGAAATGTCACTAAATTGATAACACCTCATGATAATGTACTGTGTTTATTCGAAGCTATACTACCTATTCAGCCAGCCACCAAATTATCATAGATTATATTCCAGAAATGTCTCTGTAATTTCCTTGCCCACTACCATTGCTACCACCATGCTTTGAAAACCTGGTGTTTTTTCATGGATGAATTACTCACTCAGCTACATCTGCTTTTGGCACTTGCCAGTTCAGTCCCCAGTGTATTCTCAGTTGAGTTTCCCATAAAACTCAAATCTTACCTTTATGTCTTGTGTTTAAACCCTGCAATGATTTTTCATTGCCTTCTTTAAAAATAAAATAATATGATTATATTGAAATATGTAATTTATATACAGTAGAATAAAATAAAATAAAATAAAATACCACAGTGACATAAATGGTGGTTGTGTCCCTTTGGCATTTCATCTGTAATACATAGCAATTAAAAGGTTGATATCCTTGATCATAACTTAGCTTTTATAAATCAGCAGAAAAGACATTACTATTCTGAGAGAAATGAAAAAGAACATAAGGAGGAAGTTCAAATGATACAATGACTTGTAAGGATATGGAAATATGATTAAGCTCAGATTAATGGAGAAAAATAATTTATCAGTAATATTACATTGTTAAAGATTAAAAATAGCAATATTTAATGCTCCTGTGATTAATGAAAACAGTGTACCCTAATCTACAAACACTAAGAATGATGATGATAAACATTATATATACATTCAAGAAGAATTATGAAGTATAACTTAAAATGTATATATTGTATAACTTTGGCCATAGCAATTCCAATTCAAGGGAAAGTAATTGGATAAATTTAAACAAATATATTATTTTTTTATTTTAGCATTTCTTTTTTTATTCGAAGTTGTTGTATATGACAGTAGACTGCATTACAACTCATAAAACACTTATAGAACACATATATATCATATATACATACACATACATGTTCACTGCACATACAACTTGCAGGTAATGCAAATATCTATTAATGTTAACTAAATGAGAAATTATAGTCATGTGACCATTAAACCAAGAGGGGTAAAGGTATATAACCAAAGAAGAAGAGGTGACTTAATGACATTTTTGAAAGGAAAAGCAAGTTATGGCTGTATTTAAAAACAAAGAAACTACTTACATATCAATTTATGTGTGAATAACCCCCAAGTAATGTGCAAAAAATGTCATTAATTGTGGATAATATTAGAAAACAGGAGAAAAAGCAGCTAAGAATAAAAATGTTATACTTAATATGTCCTTTGAATTCTTAAAGATTATTTTATTTATTTATTTATTTTTATGTGGTGCTGAGGATTGAACCCAGTGCCTCACCTGTGTGAGGCAAGAGCTTTACACTGAGTCACAGCCCCAGCCCAAAGATGATTTTAGAAATGAATCATGCCTTTAAATTTATCCTGTGATAACTGAAGTTTATCAATGTTTTTTATTTCCCCTTACAGGAGTGCTTTGATGAAGCCCTTCCAATTTCACCTTCTTGGTCCTCTCTGTGTAATTACACCTTTAAGACTCCTGGGATTGAGGCTAGTGAGGCCATGAAGACGTCAACCACATTGCTCCTTATCCTAATGGTCTTGGATTTGATGTAACTTACCAGTCCCTTCATGATCTAGCCCCTTCTTTAGCTTCATATGATTTTTCTCTCCATTTGGAAGGGTAATTTTTGATGCTAAGCAACCAGCAGTAAAATTATTCCTTACAAATTATCCTTGAAAATGAGGTGCTCTAAACTAACTTCAGATACAGGAATTGTTTCTGATGTCATCTCTGAATCAGAGTACCTAAGTATGGCTATATCTTTAAGGCCATGTCTTTTAGGGTGAAGAAATATTTCTCCCTTGGACTATTATGTCAGTCTACTGGTTTCATCTGTAGTTTTGTCTGCAAAACTTACTGCTTCAAGGGTGATGTTTCTAAATGACAAACCTTAAGGCAGTTGATCCCTCTTTGGTTTTCTCTTTCAAAAAGCCAACTAAAACTTTTTAAAAAGGAATTAATTGTAAGTATATTAAGGCGTCTTCTGGGCAGTGAAGATAAAGGAAGGGCAGGGATGAAGATGGGCTAAAAAAGTGAAATTTGGGATGAGCATGCTTACAGATTTCTTAATTCTGTATGTTTTAGGATTATTTTCCTGCTACTCAGCAGCCTTCTTCACATAGCAGAAAAATTAGCTGCCCTAAAACTTCTACCAAAACCAAGAAATTAACCCAACTTCTGGGTGCAAGTTAAAGCATTTCAGGAAGGGGATCACTTGTAAAATCTTGTTTTTTTTTTTTTTTTTTTTAATGGACTGTAAAGATCGATTGGCATAGAGAGGAGGACGTCTTAGAAAAGCTGTGGAAGCCATCCATCAAACCAGAGGTGTTTGATACATCTTTATCATCCTTCATCATTCCCTGGTACTTATAGCAAAGGCTCAAACTCCTATGTATTACATTTAAAGTTCTCAGTGATAAAACTCTTGCCTTCTTTTTCAGTTTTGTCTTCTGTGTTTGGTCTATTCCTTCTCATCTCACCTCCCTGTTATGAGAAGTAATGCACCACAGCCTCTGACTGGACTTGCATGTTTTTACTGGGTACACCTATAGTGCGAGGTTCTGGCTTCCCTTTTCTTGGGCCATTTCTCGGAGTTGTGTTAGCAGCTAGTAGAAGAATGGTTTCCTCCCAGAACAAAAAAACAGGCTTAGGCTTACTGTAAAATAGATGAATACCAATAAGTTTAATGTTTCTTCCATGTAAAGTCAATCCACTACCTGTACAGGCATCTTTCTAGAACCCCTGTGGACCTGGGTGACTGACATGATGTGCATGCTGCTTGCCAAGTTGTGTCTCATGTCTTCTGACACCATCCATGAAACATCAAGTAGGGAAAAATTACAGACCCTTCACAACTCCTCCAGACTTCTCCCAGTTCCACAACCATACATATGTCTGGCATTCCATTTTAGCCAAAGCTCAACACTTTAGGTTTCCCCAGGGAATCACACCTCCACACCCTTTTATACGTCTTATCAACTATTATTTCTCTCTGGAATATCATTCCCTTCCTTCTTTCTTCCCATCTTTGTCTGTTCAGACTGAGTTCATATTTGTTTTGCTACTCATAATCTTTGTAAGTTTTGAGAAATTTTATCACAGTGAACTCAATTTCTCATTTATAAAATAGGATTATTTTCTACCTTACAATTTTAAGCATTTATTTAAAGATAATATTCAAGCGGTTGCTCGAAAATCGCCTCTGACCATTTCTCTTTGTTTCTGCAAGAAATCCTTCCTTCCTCTATGCTCTCACAAAACTTGGTACATCTTTTATGACATTTTATCACATTAATTTTTTTTTTACAAGTCTGCATCCCCCTAGTCTGAGCCCTGAGAAATTGCATATTATCCTTCTTGTTACTCTTAAATAGCTATTACAGTGTCTTGTACAGAACAGGTGCTTAATCAATATTTGATGAATTCATTTGATTTATTAATCAAAATAAAGAGCAGGAAATTAGTCTGTAATTCAGCACAGGTGAAAGGAAGACTTAGCATCTCCTGAAAATTCCCCTGATAAGTGGGGACAGAGAGCCCATTTATACTCTAGAGCTTCCTACTCCTCCCACAATATAGAATGTCAGTTTATCACTGCTTAAGAACTCTAGTTAAGTTAACCTCAGAAAGAATAAGCAGTAGAATCCAAACTGTGTTCTGCTCCATTTAATTTCTATTAGCTGCTTATTAATGTTGGAAGAAATACTGTAAACTATATATAGGTTTCTTAAAGAGTCACAATACACATTAGAATATTAAAGTTCTGAGAATTACTACATTTGAGAGAATCTATTTGGTTATTGAGAAAATGAATTTATTTGCATGGGGAAAATGTTTTGTGACTTGGCTTACCTTCTGTCATTCCCCTGATACTTTATTTTACTTAACATCAGTCAGAGAATCACTTTTGGAAAAAGTGGATGGAGCAGATGAAGATATTAAAAAAACAGAATTGCGGGCTGGGATTGTGGCTCAGCGGTAAAGCGCTCGCCTAGCACGTGCGCGGCCCGGGTTCGATTCTCAGCACCACGTAAAACTAAAAACACATTGTATACAACTAAACCAAATAAATAAATATTAAAAAAAAAAACAGAATTGTTAGATCTTTTGAGGGAGAAGGAGGTGTCTAGTATGATGTCCAGATTTTAAATAGCTTTCAGGAAGTAGAAAATACTCTGTGGGGAAGAAGGCATAACTTTGGTCATGTCAATGTTAAGTCTACTGTGGATATCCAGGTGCTAATGTACAAAAGATAGAGACATGGGTCCAAATATTACTTGAGAGAGTGGCAGCAGGTCAAGATTTGGAGATCACCCAGTGTGAGAAAAGAGTAGGATTTTGAGACCTGGATGGTATATAGTGTCAGATTTCACAAAGAGGTCAAGGGTGGTTAGAAAAGGATAAATATTTTTTAGATTTGGCAACTAGTAGTTCATCAGTTACTAAGTGTATGTATTTACCAAGGACAGGCAGGCTCAAAGTTCAAATTAGAAGAGTAGCACAGGAAGAAAGTGGAGACAGGAATTTAGACTACCCTTTTAAGAAGATTAATTTTATAGAAAACAAGAGAAGAATCTATAATATCATTTATAATTCTTCTCTGTGTTTTTTTGTATAGTACACATTTTATGAACATGTCTATATGTTAAGAAAGTCATTTGAAGTGAGCGCAGGAGAGGTGAATGAAGGAGGCCGAGTCAGTCGTAGAAAACCTTTCTGGCTCTGTTAAGGATTTTAACTTTATTCCCAGTGCAACAGAAAGACATGAAAGATTTTTCAGCACAGTGCCATGATCAGATTTGCATATTTAAAAGATCTTTCCTGCCTGTAGGGTATCCATTTAAGACTTCCTTTATAGGTATGAGATTAGAATGGTGGGAATACAGGTCTAAAGAAGTAGGTTCAAACATTATTTAAGAGGTTGAATCAATATGATTGTAATTTATTTCTTCTGGTTATCCTGCAATGAGAACTTGTTTAGGTTGCAATACAATTTTTAGGTTGTACATGCAGCTGAAATTTGAAAAGGCAACAGTAATATATTGCCCTTGGATTCATGACTGTGAGAGTATCTTAATTATATTGTATGTTGTGGTTGGCTGATCATATGATATAAACTTCTCACTAAACAATTAGTCTTATGCTGTAGGTTCCTTCTGGTTGTTTGAGTATAAGTTACAAAACTTCTAGAAGAGCTAATAATTTGAGAAAGAAGGAATTAAGTGATTAAATTTTTTGCTTATATTTAGCTATAGATTTGTTTTATGTATTTGTATTCTATATTAGTTTACATAAATGTGCAGATTCATACAGTCTGAAGATGATAATAGAAAAACAATGAGTCCACGAATTTAAAAAATGTTAAAAATAGGAATAAGAAAAACAGTATGCAGTCAGGCATAAGGTAGAACACAAAATACATGAACATTTTATTTTAGCAGAATAAGGCATCAAAATTGAACTGTGATGAAAAATTTGGTTTTGAGTTTTCTGCTACAAAGGTTAATCAGTAAAATTATTTAGAACAGTTATTAGGAAGACAGGGTGGAGAAGATAGAGGAGCAAGAACTTTTCTACAGATCCTTCTAGAATGGATTATATACTGTTATGAACAATAAGCTAGAAGGTGAAATGTCTTTAACTTAGAGAATATTCCATGTGGAATATTTGGATTTTGGTTTTCCTGGCCAGGAAGAGACAAAATGCAGAGGAGCCTCTTTCTATGTAATAAGGTTAAACTGAGATATACTGTTAGAATGGAAGTCATGATCTGATAGGCCAGATATTTTAAAGATGCTAAGTACATCTTCCTGAAGACAGTTACTTACAGATTCCTTTTAGTGGACTATGCCTACTCTGTTAGTGCTTTGATGAACAAACCTGGGACTTTTGGATTTATGGGTATAGTTCGCAGGAAAATATTACTTTCAATTTTGTAATTATCGGATTATAAAATGAAGATATTCCTTGACCAAATTTTTTTCTTGTTTGTGAACTATTTGGTGACCTTTTATGTTTATGAGCCCTGGATTTATCCTCAGGTGGCAAGGAGGGACATGGAGAGCTGCAGGGATTGCCTCAGATGTCTCCTTGTTAATTACCTATGTTTCATAATCCTGTAACCTTAGGACTCTTAGTATACCATGTCTGATTCTGTGAGTCTGATTGGACAGTCTAACTTTTTTAAATATCTAGCTTTCTATTATAGTGAATTTCCATACTTATGGCTTTCCTTTATTATTCCTTTCATTTTACGTATTAAAATTTTCTTTTTGTCAGATAAATGATAGCTATTTCCTCTAGACAAAGATGGATGTTCATCTTGTTTTTTGTTGAGAAATTAGCTAAAATGCTCAAATCTCCTTGACTCACATACTTCCTCTGTACTCTGCTACTTAAAATTGGGAAACTTAAGGAGTCTTTATTTTGGGGACTTCTGGCCTTCTGCACATCAAGACATTGTTCTTCATCTTTTCCACTTCTTACTCTCAGTGCCAGCCATATAACTACCATTTATTCCTTTCTATAGCTTTTTTTTTCTATAACCCTTGAAATGTTTTCAGAAATTTCAGAAATTAAGAAAACTGTTCCATTCAAAATAGCCTTAAAAATAAAAATATATTTTTAGGAATCAACCTAACAAAAGAGGTGAAAGAACTCTACAATGTATGTATTTAACAAAACATAGTTCTTCCTTTTCAAATAATATGTGAATAAATTTATGGTATATCTTTTGGTGTCTTAAAATGGAGAATGTGCAAGGGCAGATCTTGGAAATCAACTCATGTTCTCGCTTTTTCAAGCATAATTACACTACCATGAGTATATTTTTGTCATTCATTGCAAAATAACCTTACCTTCCATAGTCACCAGGCCTATAAAACAAGTAAATAAATACTTCCAAGGGTTTTAGAATAATTCATTTTTAAACATTTAAAAAAATTTTTCCTAGTTGTACATGAACACAGTATCTTTATTTTGTTTATTTATTTTTATGTGGTGCTGAGGATCAAACCAGTGCCTCACATGTGCAAGGCAAGCACTCTGCCACTGAGCCACAACCCCAGCCCATAAACATTTTTATTTATTACTTTTAGATATATATAGCAGTAGAGTATATTTTGACATATTATACATACATTGAACATTGAACCTTTGGTTTTGGGGGATTGGTTTGTTTCACTTAACATTATAGTCTCCAGATTCATCCCTTAACTGGCAAAATTCATAAAGTCATTCCTTTTATGTCTGAGTAATATTCCATTGTGTATATATACTATATTTTCTTTTTTTTAAGCATAGGGCAACATATTTTCAGAAGATGGTTCTTCAAACAGTACATACAAATGACACTGTTTTTTAATGCTTTTTAATGTGCCTACATACAACACAACAAATGAGACATAGATCAAGGACTAGTGACAGACTGGTGATACCAGTTTTATTTTTATTACATATTCTATATGTTAATGTAGGTATTTCCACTTCAGCCTTAAGTACTATATTTTCTTTATCCATTTGTCTGTTGAAGCCCCCCTAGGTTGGTTCCATATCTTAGCTATTGTGAATTGAGCTGCTATAAACATGATGTGGCTGTATCACAGTAGTATGTTGATTTTAAATCCTTTGGGTATATACCAAGGAGTGGTATAACTGAGTCAAATGGTGGTACCATTCCTAATTTTTTTGAGGAATCTCCATAGTGCTTTCAATTTGTAGTCCCACCAGCAATGTATGAGTATACGCTTTCCCCCACATCCTTTCCAACATCTATTGTTGCTTGTACTATTGATTGTTGCCTTTCTGACTGGACTGAGATGAAATATCAGTGTAGTTTTAACTTGCATTTCTCTAATTGCTATAAATATTAAACATTTTTTCATGTATTTGTTGTTTGTTTGTATTTCTTCTTCTGTGAAGTGCCTGTTCGGTTCCTTTGCCCATTTACTGATTAGGTTATTTGTTATAAATGAAAAAAAGAAAAGAAAACGTTACCTCTATAAACTGGAACAAGATAGGCATGCCCTCTTTCACCACTTCTATTCAACATAGTCCTTGAAACACTAGCCAGAGCAATTAGGCAAAAGAAAGAAATCAAAGAATACAAATAGGTAAAGAAGAGCTCAAACTATACCTATTAGCTGAAAGACACGATTCTCTATTTAGAAGACCCAAAAAACTCCACCACAAAACTTCTAGAACTCATAAACAAATTCAGCAAAGTAGCAGCATATAAAATTAATACCCATAAATCAATTGTGTTAATATACACTGATGATGAATCAGCTGAAAGAGAAATTAAGAAAACTATCCCAATCAAAATAGCCTCAAAAAATAAAAATATATTTAGGAATCAACCTAACAAAAGAGGTGAAAGAACTCTACAATGAAAACTGCAGAACGATAAAGAAACTGAAGAAAAGCTTAGAAAATGGAGACATCTCCCATGTTCTTGGATAGGCAGAATTAATATTGTAAAAATGGCCATACTACCAAAAATGCTATATAGATTTAATGCAATTTCTATTAAAATTCCAATGATGATGTTCTTCATACAAATAGAAAAAGAAGTCATGAAATTCATTTGGAAAAATAAGAGGCCCTGAATAGCCAAAGCAATCCTTATTGAGAAAAGTATAGTAGGTTGCATCACAATACCAGACCTCAAATTATACTACAAACTACAGTAACAAAAACAGCATGGTATTGGCACCAAAATAGACATGAAGACCAATGGAACAGAATAGAAGACACAGAGACACACCCGCATAAATAGTTATCTCATACTAGACAAGGTTACCATAAACATACTTTGGAGAAAATATAGCCTCTTCAACAATCAGTGCTGGGAACACTGGAAATCCATATGTAGCAGAATGAAGTTGAACCCCTATCTCTCACCCTGCATGAAACTCAAAGTGGATCAAGGACCTAGGTATTAGACAAGACACCCTGTTCTTACTAGAAGACAAAGTAAGCCCAGCTCTCCATCATGTTGGCTTAGGTATCAACTTCCTGAACAAGACTCCTAAAGTGTAAGAATTAAATCACAATTCAATTAATGGGATGGTGTCAAACTAAAAATCTTCTTCACAGTAAAGGAAACAATCAAGAGTGTGAAGAGAGAGCATACAGAACTGGAGAAAATCTTTGCCACCTGCACCTTACAGCATTAATCACCAGGATATAAAAAGAACTTAAAAAGACTTAACACTATAGAATCATTTGAAGGAGCCCCAATTAGGGAGATGGCTATTGCGGTCAGCTGGAAGCCATAAGTTCCACCTGATAATAAGTATGTATGTGACGCACCTGTAAATGCACGTGAGGCACCCGCAAAGCTAAAGGTATATAACCGGGTGAAAGTGGTCGGAGTCAGGAGAGAAGAATGAATTCATTCAGTCAGTCATGCAGTCGCTTGGTCGGAAGAAGAGTTCGGGTCGGAGAAGAAGAAAAGAATCAGAGCGGCCAGAACGTAGACAGAGCGGTTACAGAAGAGAAACCAGATAGAAGAAGTAATTGCTGGTCAGAGTCAGGCCGAGGCTCCCGAGGAAGAAAGAAGAAAGAAGAAAGAAGCTCTAAAAGCTAAGCTCTCTCTCTCTAAAGAAGAAATCTCTCTCTTTCAAGCTCTCTCTCTTTCTCTCTAAGCTCTAAGAAGAAAAGCTCTATCTTTCGCTCTAAGCTCTAAGAAGAAGAAGAAAAAGCTATCTCTAATCTTTCTCTCTAAGCTCTTTCTAAGAAGAAGAAAAATCTTTCTTTCTCTCTCTAAGCTCTCTCTAAGAAAGTAGAAGTAAAAGTAGTAATAGCTTTACTCTGCCTCCGAGTTTTTCTCCCGCGGCGCTGTGGCTGGCCATGACAGGCAGCTTACAATCATTCACTTTTATCTTTTAGCCTCTATTCAAAGAATCTTCTGGGTTTTTTACTTGTATCTGGGGATAGAAACTTCTCTAAAAGTCATAAATAACTCTTACTATAAATTTATTTTTAGGCTTAAAAATTTTTTATCTGTTCTTTCTAGTTACATATGACAGTAGAATATATTTCGACCTATATATACATATATATATACTTCCCATTCTTGTGGTTGTACATGATGTGGAATTAATTACACTTGTTGTGTATTCATATATGAACATATGAAAGTTATGTCCAATTCATTCTGTCTTTCCTATTTCCATCCTTCTCCCTTCCCTTCATTCCCCTTTGTCTAATCCAATGAAATTCTATTCTTCCCTCCCCTATCCCTTATTGTGTGTTAGCACTTGCATATTAGAACATTCAACCTTTGTTTTTCTGTGATTGGCTTATTTGACATAGCATGATAGTTTCAAGTTCCATCCATTTACTGACAAATGCCATAATTTCATTCTTCTTTATGGCTGAGTAATATTCTATCGTGTATATATACCACAGGGTTTTTTTTAATTTTTTTATCCATTCATCTGCTGTAGGGCACCTAGATTGGTTCCATAGCTTAGCTATTGTGAATTGAGATTCTGTAAACATTGACTTAGCTGTCACTATAAAATGCTGATTTTAAGTCCTTTGAGTATGTGCCAAGGAGTGGTATAACTTGGTCAAATGTCATTCCATTCCAGGTTTTCTGAAGAATCTCCATGCTGCTTTCTAGAATGGTTGCACCAATTCGCATTCTCACCAGTGACGTATGAGTGTAGCTCTTTCCCCACATCCTCACCAACATTCATTGTTGCTTATATTCTTTATAATTGCCATTGTGACTGGAGTCTTCACTATAATTTTTGGGATGTGGTGGCTTTTTTCTTTTTAAACAGTTATGTACTGGATGGCATGCCTTTCCTGAATTTTTATCTTTTTACAAAAGAACACTTTATAAAAGGGAATAATAAAAGAACTTCCAAAGTAGATCTCAGAAATCCTAATATTTTTTTAATTTTATTTTTTTTATTTTTATAATTTTTAATATGTACAACTCATAGTGCATATATTTAGTATCTTTTTACATACAACTGTTTGTATACAAAGTATAATCGTACAATTCAGGTCTTCAATCATGCAATAAGGAAAATGATATCCGTCTCATTCAACCACCTTTTTTTTTTCTTTTCTCCCTCTCCCTCCCCTCTTGCTCCCTCCCTTACCCTCCCTTCCCTTGACCATTCTAGTGTTCCTCTAATCCTCCTATGTACCCCCATCCAACATTACTTTGAAATAGCCTCCTTATATAAGAGAGAACATTTGGTACTTGGATTTTTTGAGACTGACTAACTTCACTTAGCATTATGTCTTCCAACTTCATCCATTTACCTGCAAATGCCATTAATTTATTTTCTTTTATTGCTGAGTAAAATTCCATTGTGCGTATATACCACATTTTCTTAATCCACTCATTTACTGAGGGACATCTAGGTTGGTTCCACAACCTAGCTATTGTGAATTGCACAGCTACAAACATTGAGATAGCTGTGTCACTGTAATATGCTGTTTTTAAGTCCTTTGGGAATAGACCCAGGAGTGGGATGGCTGGGTCATAGGGTGGTTCCATTCCCATTTTCCCAAGAAATCTCCAAATTGCTTTCCATAATGGTTGTACCATTTTGCAGTCCCACCAGCAATGTATGAGTGTGCCTTTTCCCCCACATCCTCTCCAACATTTATTGTTGCTTGTGTTCTTGATGGCTGCCATTCTGACTGGAGTGAAGTGAAATCTTAGAGTAGTTTTGATTTGCAAGAAATCCTAATATTTTAACTCTGGTTTTTCATTCCTCATTCTCCAAATTATGGTAAAATGACTAATGGGATAAAACAGAAAAAAACTATAATGGAATATTATCCAATACTAAAATATTTGACAAATTTCTGTGTGATAAAGTTCATGGAAGACAAGAATATAGGAAAGACCAACAAACTCATAATTTGCTATAGCTTTTAAAAATAAATTTGCTCCAAAATTAAGAAATGCCATTATCAAAACAGCTTCACTAACTCTATAGAGTCCCCAGGGAAAGGTGGGCCATTAGACAATCAATGAGCATAGACAGGATTGATTGCATTCATGTCTGCTAAGGTTCTCCTTCCACTTGTTGGAATTCACAAAGGTGTGTACCCCAACAAGGCCGCATGCTATGTAAAGCAAGGCTACTGCTAAAGTGATTCCCAATGAAGGCTGGGTACTACCTGGAGTAGGAAGTATCAGCTTAGAGACCAGAGAAACACAGTAAAGAAAATTGGGTAGAGCCTTGATGATCTCCTCTACTTCCCAGCATCTTTATGATGATTATCTTTTCCCATCTCAGTTGGATGCCTGAGTCTTTGAGTTCTGAAGAAGCATAACAGAAAACACTCAATGTTCCTGTTTGGTCCTGAAATCGAGAACAGAAAGTTACCAAATCTGACAAACCTGATTTCAACTCCTAATAATTCATAAAATTGGTAACTCTACTATATAGTTTCATGTAACAAAATAGAAGAACAATTTTATATTTGCAAAAAAAAAAAAAAAAAAAAAAAAACCCTGTTTTACTTTAAGATATGTACAGCAAGGGCTGGGACTATAGCTCAGTGGCAGAGCACTTGCCTAGTATGTGTGAGGCACTGGGTTTGATCCTTAGCACTACATAAAAATAAATACATGAAATAAATACAGTCTGTTCATCTACAACTACAAAAATTTTTTTTTAAAAAAGACATGTATAACAAAGAGTATCTCCTAATCTCAAATTCATATTTTGTTTTGCATTCATAAAGACAAAAATAGCAAAACCTTGAAAATCATATTAGAACAGGAAATGATTTGTGAAGATAAAAATCAGTTTTTTTTTTTTTTTTGTACTGGGAACTGAACCCATGGGTGCTTTACTATATATCCCCATTCTTTTTTTAATTTTTAATTTTGAGATAGGGTCTTGCTAAGTTGATGAGTGTCTTGATAAGTTGCTAAGGCTGTTCTCAAACTTGCGGTACTTCTGCTTCAGTCTCTGAGTAGCTGGAATACAGGCATATGCCACTATGCCTGGTGAAAATACATTTTTAAAATAAGGATTTTCTGAAGCCTGTGAAGGATGCACTGCATAGGAAAGGTAATCTCAGAGGTAATGGGAGAAATATTGCTGAATCAAAACATTTAGAGCAGTATAGTTTACTAGTTCAGTCTGTGACTTTGGTGTTGCAATGGCAGGGTCATTTCTTAGCCTTTTATTAGACATTTATATTATTATTTTTTGCCTATTTGAATTATTGAAATGGTGTGTTTGCTGGTAAAATTTCTAAATTTTTATGACCAAAAAAAAAAAAAAAAAAAAAAAAAACAGAAAAAGATCAATAGAAAACAGATTACTAAAAGGACAAATGCCCAGGTTTATGTTGGACTTCTCCACAATACTAACAGATGGGTGCTTCTAGAGATTTTGGAAGGGAAATACATGTAAGATTCAGAGCCACATAGCCATAAAAGTCTAATATGTATATGATTTCCTTTTTTTTAAATTTTAAAGTTTCTAATTCAATTGAGACATAATTGCAAATAATCATTCATAATAAGTATACTTGGAACAAAATGACCAGTAACAGAAGAGAAACAAGTCATAATAATTTTGGGAAATAAAGAAGTTTCCTGATTTCTGTTTTGTATTTACTATTGATTCTAAATCATAAATCTGCTATTAAATTGCTGAAGATAATGAGAGAACTGAACTCTTGCATCATTGTAGATCAGATTGGGAACTCAGTGACCCATGAGCTTTATTCAAAGTGGGTTTCTGATGATTTACAGGGTCCTGGGATATGCAGTGGCAAGTGCATCAATTTCATCAAGACCTTTCTGTATCTTCTTGAAACAAGAAAGATTTCTTTGGGGGATTGGTGGCAGACAGGGTAAAATGCAGTGTATGAAGACTGGGCCTTGCAGAAGCCAGTACTTTCTCAAGATGCATACTTGGAACGTAGTTACCTCTACTGGATATTGTGGTGAGGATCAGTATTCCAAGAGCTTAGGGAATACTGGGCCCTGGGTGGAGGCTGGCAATCTAATAATGGTTGGGGAGAAAAAATTGACCCCATTGTTGGAAATACAATTACCAGCAAGAATGTAATCCAGTTACTGGGATTCAGGTAAGTTAGGAGGAAAAGGTACTTAATTAAGCATGTTGAACAAACACAGAATGGATTTTGAGGACTTAATTGAACCCTTGAAAAGAATTCAGTTAATATTAGGATCTAGAGTAGAAGGAGCAGAAGGTAAGACTAGGGTGTATTAGTTGAATAAAGTGCAGAAATCTAAATAGATTGTTAATTATACAATGAGCTATTGTGAAAAGTTTGATCAGTGTATATACTAAGTTACAGTCAAATAGCTATGAGAAGTTCTGGTGTATTATTGCAGAGTAGATGACTACAGATAATAGATGGTATGTATTTCAAAAGCTAGAAGACAGAATTTTCAATGTTTTTACCATAAAGATAAATTTTGGGGAGATAGATATGTTTAACTTGTTTTAAATATTATACAATATGTACATCTATCAAAATATCACATGGTATCCCATTAATATATACAAATTTTATGTCTTAATATATCAGTCAAAATAACATTTTAAACTTAAAAATTAAAATCAGCTATTTTTCATTTAAATGGGATGTTCAGTTATTAATTTGATATTAGAACAAGAGTCAAATATTTATTGATAGCTTTCTATATGCCAGATATTTGCTAAGATTTTAAATAAACATTTTTGTTAATTTTAATGTATTTAGACACAACAGCAGAGATTTTAAGAAATGTAACCAGTTTTCAAAATTGCAATTTGCATTTTTTTTTGTGGATTTCAGCATTTAGGTTAGCAGTATTTGAGAAAGTTCATTTATTCTTATTATTTACACATTTCCTGGGTGAAATACATCAGGAAGTAGGAACTTTTCTCTAAAATTCAAAAAATTCAAAAACAGTTTTTTATTTTTTTGTTAATGCTAAGTTTTAAGTAGTTCTGAAATAACAAATGTTTATATGAATATAAAGCTCTTTTAAAATGGCCACTTTTATGTGCCTTGCCAATTTTGAGTTTTGTTTTAGGAAAAAAAAAAAAACTTTTAGGTAGAGTAGATAGTATTTAAAATCTATTTAGTTTATGAGCATCTGTTTTTAACAAAACTTATTTGTTCTTCAAGAAAACCCATGGAGTAAAAGAACAACTAGATTTTCATTTCTTTTCTGTTTGACAAGCACTAATAAGATGCTGCATAAAGGAGAAATATTATCTGGTCTTTGTGCTCAAGAAGCTGAAAACTTGAAGGAAGGAAAGAGATTTGGAATAAAATTATAATAAAATATTTTACATAGTATACAGTGGTCCTGGCAGCATTTAATGAGGACCAAAGTGTGTGTGGGAGGGTTTGCTAATCCTAATGGAGGCCCTCAAGACAGAGTGAGTGGAATATCACAAGAGGAGAGAGTAGGTAGAAAGAAAGGGGGAAGAGAGATCAAAGGCATCCTTGCCTGAGGGAGAAGTAATTTAAAGTCGTGGAAATGATGGAACACCAGTCTGTGTTCAGAAAATTCCAAGTAATTCACTCCAATCCAGTGCTGGAGTGGATGGTGTGAGAGGAAGCAAAGTGGAAGGCAAGGCAAAGGTCAGTGGCTCTCAAATGTTCATATGCCAAACAAGAACATAGCCACTCTTAGAAATAAAGATCTTCTAAACATCCAGATTCAACCAGTTTGGGACTTTTCATTTTCATGAACCATTTTGCCTTGTCTGTATCAATAACACTGTTGTGAGAAGCAGGAATGCAAGGGGAAGTTTTACGCTGGGATATTTTTGTGTTACATTGTTCACTATTGCAACAATGTAAAAGATATGAAAGAGTGCAAGATTAGAGAAATGATATTATTAGGGAACTAGGCCAAAGCTCTGCAACACAAGCCATAATATACAGTGGCTTAAATAAGATTTAATTTAATTTAATTAATTTATTTATTTTTGGTACCGGGGATTGAACTCGGGGGCACTTGACCTCTGGGCTATATCCCCAACCCCTTTTTTTTTGGTGTATTTTATTAGAGACAGGGTCTCACTGAGTTGCTAAGTGCCTTGCCATTGCTGAGGCTGGCTTTGAACTCGCGATCCTCCTGCCTCAGCCTCCCAAGTGCTGGGACTATAGGCGTGCACCTCCGTGCCCAGCTTAATTTTATTTTTTAAGACAACAAAATAAACTTCCAAGTCACAATTCCATTTGAAACTTGAACAAGCATAAATATCTACTAAATTAAAGAGCAAATAGGACTAGATCTCTCTACTTCCATACCTTCAAATGTTTCTACATTTAAACCCATCTTCACTTATGATCTCTTATTCTTAGTTATAGGAAGTCTTATTCTTTAGGAATTGAATAGCCCAAGGCGACAGGGGTGGGTTCTGCCATAAGGCATATGTGGCTCCTAAGATTCCTCTAGAATTGCTGTTAGATTGCCAGTGGGAAAGAAGAAGGATGGTGGGAAGAAGAGTCTAGCAGAAATATTTTTTAAGGAGATACCCTTGAGTTTATATCTTTTTGATTTGAATATAGTCATGTGCCACACCTCAGGCCTAGGGGTACCCACTCTGGTAGCCAAGAGTGCTCTTGGGAGGAAAGGTGAGCATTAAGGCTTGCTCAGGTCTCAAGCAGATGTTTGGAACTGTTTTGAGTACAGAATTTCAGCATAATTTCTTCTAGGTGTGCAGTTTAAAAAAAAGGATTGGACACATCCAGGAAGGCCTACGAATTTCTTACCCCATTAAGGAAAGGCACAACTGGAGAGCCAAGCCAGGGGCTTCTTTAGTCTGGATCAAAGAGCAGTACTGTCTATAAGAACATAGATAGAAGAAAGATGGTGAAACTAAATAAGCAGGAGGAAATAACCCGATGAGTGGAGGACCTAAAGTTATGGGAGGAGTGATGTTTAGTGTTTTTTTTTTTTTTTTCTTTTCTTTTTTTAAGTACTGGGGATTGAACTCATGGGTTCTTGACCACTGAGCAACATGCCCAGCCCTATTTTATATTTTATTTAGAGACCGGGTCTCACTGAGTTGCTTGGCACCTTGCTTTTGTTGAGGCTGGCTTTGATCCTCTTGTTTCAGCCTCCCGAGTTGCTGGGATTATAGGCATGTGTGATCATGCCCAGATGATGTTTAGTTTTATATGTCAACTTACCTGGACCACAGGATTTCCAGATAGCTATTAAACATTATTTCTTAGTTTGTATTTGAGAGTGTTTCTAGGAGATATGCATTGGAATTAATGGACTGAATAAATCAAATATACCTTCCAAGGGGGGTGGGTATCACACAACTTGTTGCTGGCTCAGATAGAACAAAAGGCAGAAGAATGTTGAATTATCTCTCTCTTGGTTGGACTATAAGAGCTGAGACCTCACTGCTCTCCTCTTTGAACCGGGACTTATACCTGTTCTCAGGGATTTGGACTCAGACTGAGATTTATACTACTAGCTTTCCTGGCTCCCCACATGACAGATCATAGGACTTCTTAGCCTCCATAATTACATGAACTGATCGCTTATAATAAATCTTATTCTAAGTGTTCATTGATGGATTAATAAAGAAAATATGCCATATATGTGATGTATTCTCTATATATCCCATTTAACACCATATATACACACACAGACAACACCCTCATACACAGAATATTATTTATCCTTAAGAATTAAGCAGGAAATCCTGTGATTTGTGACAGTATGGATGAACTTGGAGGATATTATTCCAAGTGAAATAAGCCAGGAACAGAAAGACAGACACTGTATGATTTCACTTCTATATGGAATCTAAAAAAAAGTTGACCTCACAGAAGTAGAGAAATGGGGAGATGTTGGTCAAAAGGTATATGTTTCTAATTATAAGATAAATAAGTTCTGGGGCTTTAACATATTGAAGCCAGAATTAGACAGGCAGAAGGGCAAGGGTTGGATCCAGAGAATGGAGGAATTGAAATGTTAATTCCTTCAGAGCCCTTCCTCCACACTTATCTAGATAACCTGCCCCTGCTCCAACCTATTCCTAAGGTAACCTGTTCCACAGATTGTCCCTCCATATAGAGAGTTGTTAATTATGCCCCCTTCCTGCCAAGATCACTACAACTTGGCCCCTTCAGCCCATCTGCTTCTCACCTTTTGACTATCCCACTGAGCATCTCCTGGGCCTAGTCACACAGGAAGGAGAGATAAGGGGAAGAGAGGAAAATGAAGGGAGCCTAGGATATACAAAAAAGGCAAACCTGCCTTGCTTCTTGGGATACCAGGAAACCAGCTATGGCCCCATTCTCCCTCATAGGAGAAGGCCCTTTTTAAAACAAACCCTGCTTCATATGCTTGAATCGGCATGCTTCTCTAATGTTGTAATTCAACATGTGAGGGAGCAGAACTCGTCACCAGTAACTGGCTGTATCAATATGACATGTTGATTATAGCTAATAATACTGTAGTTGAAATTTGCTAAAAGAGTAGGTCGTGTCATTACTCCAATCCTGTCACACAGTCATAACTAAATATGGTTATGTATATATTAATTAATTTAATTATGGTAATCATTCATATATATACATATATATAAAATCATCACATTGTATGCATTGAATATGTATACTTTATATCATTTGTACTTCATAAAGTTGAAAGAAATCTTATTTTGTATGTAGAATGTAATGCACAAACATTTGTTATTTTTCTCTGGAGAATCTTGTCTAATAGAACAGGGGTTGAACTGAGGGTTCTGGATCTAACTTCAGAAGTGACACACATTTTCCTGAGATCATAAGTAAAGATATGTTTAAATGTAGAAATATTAGAAGGCATGGAGGTAGAAGAATCTAAAGTCACATTTGCTATTTAATTTAGTAAATATTTATGCTTGCTCAAGTTTCAAATAGAATTGTTGCTTTGAAGTTTATTGTCTTAAAATCTGTCTGGCAATTTGGGTAGGAAAATGAGGCAGATAAAATGACTTCTGTTATTAAAAAAAGAAACAAAACAAAACTGCTTCTTGGTAGGAATGTAGAAACATTTTCCCCAGTTTTTTCCCATTGTCAGTAAGTATCCTCAGGGACTCCAAAGTGTGTTTTGTGTACCCACTAATTAGTTTGGACTTCCACTACACAGTGCTATAGGAGTTGACACTCCCTCTGAAGTAAGAAGTCAATTGTTCCTGTGGTGGTCCCTGGCCATTTTCTAGTCACAATCATCCGTAACACTATACTATTTTTTGGTTTGAAACTGAACTACCCTGTCTTAGACATGGATTTTGAGATGGATTGACCCAGCCTTGACCTCCTACTTAGCTTAAACCAATCAACAAACATCATGTTTTGGCCATAGTCATCATTCAGGTATGGGCTTTTAAACTAGCCAGAGCCAATAACATGTGAAGAGAGGTTTGCTGAGTCTTCTGAAAAAGACATTTCATCTTTCACCATAAGAACTACCTTTAATATATTCTCTCTTCTCCTTATTGGTGCAGACTGAATCACAGGAGCCATTTTACTACTTGATGCTAGAGTTTCTTGGGGTGCTCACTGTAGGGAAACTAATGATGAGGCAAAGTCTACAGGAATTGGAATGAAGAGTCAGAAGCAGCCCGTGTTCTGTGAAACTGTTGAAGCAGCTATATCAAAGATTGCTTAAAATTATAATTGTACTTTTAGTGTTCCAAATTAATTAAACCACTTATGTGTTTTTCCCCCAATTTACATACGATTTTTGTTGATTTTCATTCATAAACATCTAGAGAACACAATTCCTTTTAAGGTTATTTGTGTTAAACAAACATGGTAGTGGGAGTTCCCTACAGAAAAGCTAGTAAAGTTTCAGGGGATGGAGTTTATTTTTAATACATGATTTATTTCTTGGTACATTAAATACCCAGATAATTAAGATTGGTACAGATTTGAGTATCAGTAACCATCTGCATCCCAAACCACTCTACTTTCCTACACAAAGGTTCAAGGTTTGGCTTATTGACTGGGTTTTCTCTCTGCTATGTATTTCAGAGTTCCTGAGATCCTTCTGTGTGATGTGTTTTTCAATCCCTCTTCTCCTAATATCCTCTTACTAGTGTATTAACTTAGAAAATTTAATTTCAATAAATTCAAGCTAATTTTGTCTATCTAGTGCAAAATAATTTATTGTAAACCTTAAGGTGAAATCCAAAGTATAGGAAATACTTGAGCCTCAAAAAGAACTAAAACAGGAATTGTGGGGAGCCATGTCTAATGATTTTCTGTCTATTTCTTTGTGCTTCTTTGTTTTTTCTTCTTTTTGTTTTTGAGATTTCTTTGTCTCTATGGTGAAATAGCAAGGGTATTTCATTCTTAAATTATATATAAAACAGCTCTACTGCAAATAGATTAGATTCTATGTTACAATTCTAAATTCCCAGGTGAAAGAATCCAATTGGTTATATTTGAATCATAGATTCAACTTTACTTTCACAAACAAATCAGAAATGTAAGGTTACTTGACACACATGTGGCAGGGAGGTGTCTCCCCCAGGGATGGGGTGTTAAAAGAACAGTTCTCAGAGGAAATGGAGCTTATTATGAGGTGGGATGATACCAAAGACATTATCTATGGAAGCTAAGTAAGTTATTTTGGTCCGAGTTCCATTTATGGTTGAAGTTTTCATCCCCATTCCCACTTTTAACCCCCACCACCAGCAAGTCTTTGATCCATATCAATGAAAGAAAATAGTTGCTTGAAAAACAAGAGGTAACATTTAATTTCAAATGCCAGTTCAAAGATTCAGCTTTAGCTCAGCCTGGAGGAGCTCTGTCACATGGATATAGTTTCATTTGGAGAAATGGTATGGGTTATTAAGTAGCAGATTGTTGGATACTAATGATAGTCTATTTAGGTGAATTGGTTTAAAGCAATAGCAAAATTTGGTGCCTCTTTTAAAATGTGTGGGAAGAGGTTGAAATTCATTTTTTCATCCCTTAAGTATGGGCTATTCTGCTGCTGCTGCTATATGTGTGTGTGTGTGTGTGTGTGTGTGTGTGTGTGTACACCTTTTGTCTCCTAAGCAGAGTTTTAACTGTTAACTCCAAATTCATGACTTAAAGTTTGAGAAAGCATTTTTCTTTAGCATACTTTCTTTCTGCTTCTGGACAGAGAATATATCCTTTCATAGTAGAAATTCTTGCTATTGGTAATAAAAGAAAGGACTTAAGTATGTGATTTTATGTGAGCATTAATCGACTGTTGCTGGAAAAACTACTTTGAGCACAATATCTATTGAAGGATCAATGATGCCATTTATATATATGAAGGACAACATTATTACTCTGTGAATATTATGTTGAGCTTATTTTTTAAATTTGTAGTTTTCTGAATGTTATTTTTTATTGAATCTGAGACTATAAAAACTCAGTTACTGAACTACCTAATATTCCTTTGAAATTATTTTCATTTTAATGAATAACATCAATGCATACATTTGTAAAATAATACCTATAGTCTTTAAAATAAAAAGATGAATCTGTAAATTATAGTGATACATTATTATGAGGAATATTTGTAAAAATGTAAATACAATAACCACAAACATTATTCCAAATGGTTTATTGAATCAGTTTTTGGTGTCTTCAGCAATATCTTTATATATATATATATATATATATATATATATATATATAAATTATATATTTATGTGTATATAAATATAAATAAAGCTTTTTCATTAATCTTGAGCTAAGACACTGCCTTCTTAGATTTCTTAGGAAATTATGTGCAAATAAGGAAAAAGAAGATGACTAATAACTTACTGAGATTCCTTTGTGCCAGGTACTGTTTTAGTTACTTATAGTATGCTTGGAAATAAAACAGATGGTCCTTATCCTGTTGGAACTTATAATCTTCGTTGAGAAATAGTATCAAGTAAGCACACATATGCAAATGTTCAAGAAAGCCAGACACAGGGTGACATTAGGGAATTTTGGTCATCCCTTCTTATCAAGATTGGCAAGTTAGAAGGAATGAATATTAAATTTAGAAGGGCTGAGTGTTAAAATTGTTAAGCAGGTTTTAGTACAACAACTTTCAGTGAGGCAAGCTGACCTTTTCATTGTTCCTTGTAATGTATAGGATCCCAAATGTAATTGTGATGGTTCATGAAGCAGCTATGCAGTTGCAGTTAAGGCATCAACCAAAATGGTAGCCCAGATGCTTGCAGATCTTTATAAATTGCAGACTTCTTGCATGTGTCTATTACTTCCCTAAACAATATTGATATCCTTTCTTAAAATACTTATGTAGGTAGGGCTTTGAAGTGTAGGAAACTGCACTTTTTCCTCACCTCCATTCTTTTTCCTTCTACTATAATTGACCCCTCCTCAAGATCTTTTGAAAGGTTCCTCCTCTGCTCCAATCCATATTGGCACACCTTAGGCTTTGTCTTGCCAGTGGTTTTTAACCAGTGGTGATTATATCCAAGGGAGGCATTTAGAATGTATATTTTAATGATCACAGTGTGTGTGTTGGTAGTGGCATTTAATGGGTGGTGTTCAGGATGATGATAAATATCCTTAAAATGAATTCTCTTGCCCCAAGTTACAGTAGTGTTGAAACTGACAAATCCTCCAAACTTCATTAACTAAACTCTTTCCTAAAGTGATCTTATCAAAACCCTCAGTATTTAATATCATATATCTGATTCTTCATATGTCCAGGAATTTTATATTGTCCCTTGGACACTATGTGTGTAATATTATTGTGATTATGGATTCTACAACATACCTCCAAAGAGTGTTAATATGTTCTTCCTGGGAGAAATTTAACTGGTTTGTGCTCTAACTGCCAATCGTGCCTCTTAGGGCAACAACTACAATCTTTATCCAGTTTCTTCATACTTGGCACATCAGAAGCATGGCTGTGGATGGTCTGCTTCATATGTGAGGTGTGGTCAACTAGAGATTTGGGTAGGGTTTGCACAGAACTTGGGGTTCTCACTCTCTGGTCCTGTGTTTCTCACTTTCTAGCAGCTGTGATTGCCCTGAGCTCAGTTTTGTGGTCTTCATTCCATAAAGACACTTAGTTTCTGTTGGAATTTTAGTGACTTTATATAGGGAATGTCCTCAGGCCAAAGCCAGACAGATGAGAAACTAACCTTACTCTGACCCCTTCTTTAGAATATTGACTCCTCTACAGAATCTTTCCTCTTTAGTTCATTCTCTAGGTTTTGATGGTTTTGTGAAGAGTTAATGGATTTTAGCTTAAGATAGCACAGCCTTACAATATGTGGAACCCTTCCTGTTTCATGGCCATATAAAATTTGTTTCCACTTTAGGATGGGGATCTTGAGTAGCGTTCAAAGGCTGTTATCCATCCCTCCATTTAGTATAAAGTCTCTTTAAAGTTCTGGAAAACTATAAAAGAAAATGGAATGGTTTGACCTGCTATTACTCTGGGCAATGTTATTATTGTATTGGGTAGATTTCTTTATATTACAGATGATAGAAGAACCTATGATTGATCTAGTCTTCACTCAGAGCTGGAAAATGATTATGGTATTGGAAAGGCTTGCATTCTTACACCTTCAAATTCAGTTCCTACAGAAGAGTGAGAGCTATATTCTCCTAGGTGTCTTTGCATTTATTTTTTGTGACTGGCTGTTTCTCACATAATCATTATGTTGGCAGGATAGGATACAGTGCTCTAGCCAATAAACTATCCTTATGTGCAGATCAATCTCATCTAAATTACATGTATGTGAGTGAGAAAGAAACCTTTAAAGGAAGTTCCAGGAGAGAAAATTGGCTCTCTCTCACCGGATTCAATGCCACTTAAAAAGTTTTTGCTAGATTTACAGATTGAGGTATATTTTATTCTACACAGATAAAAGGAAAGAAAGGAATGGAGAGACAAGTATTATATCAAGAGTTATGCAAGACAAAAAGTTCCAGAGATCTGCTGTACGGCATTGTGCTTGTAGTTAACAATAGTATAAAACACTTAGGTATATGTTAAGAGGGTAGGTCTCCTGTTATATTTTTTGATCACAATAAAAAAGGGAAAGAGACATATAGATAACATAAAATATTATTTTAAAATGGACAGTATATTGGAGTGAAAACTATATTTAGAAAAACAAAGAAATAATTATAAAATTCAGTACAGTGGTTACTTAAAGGTAGAAGACAATTTTGTGATTAGGATAGGACTCGTGGAGGGACTCTGTCACAGTTCAACTTCTTACTTTGGGTGGTAGGTTCAAGGGTGTTTAAATTACTAAACCAAACATGAGTTTTATGTGTTTTTTTAGTATCTGTGCTTTGTTTTATAATAAAAATATTTTTAAATAGAACTTTTCTTGATACATCTTTTGAGAATCTGGGCCACTTGGCTTTCAGTTTCTCAGTCCATACATCGCTGGTTGCATGTTTATGGTGAGGTAAAAAAATGTTCCTTAGTACATTATGTTTCCTCCAAATTGGCAACTGGATTCAAAGACTGGATTAGATTCAGGTTTGTTCCTTTGGCAAGACATTAGTTGGTATTTGGCAAGATTGTAGGAGGCATTTAATTTCGGATTGTCTCTTTTTTTGTCTCTGATTTTGGCAGCTATTGCTGGTTAATGTCTATATCTACTAATTCATTTGGGCTTAATAAATAGGATATTCTAATTTTATTATTTCTCTTTTATTTATTATAAAGAGAGGCTTCTCTCGTCTACTATTTGTACTTACGGGTACAGTTTATATCTGAAAGGTAGAATAATCATTTGCTTTTTTGTTTCGTGGTTTCCAGAATAACTTATCTCTCTTTCATCCTCTGAAGGTGACAAACTTATTTTTTTAAAAAATAAAGTCATTGTAAGTCTTTACATTTAATTACATTTGGTTGGTTCCATTCCATTGCAATTATTATTGAAGCTCAAATTGTCCCATATTTGGCCCCTGACAACCTTTGAAGTTGGCTCTTTTTATAGACTAAATTGTGTCATCTTAAAGTTCATTTACTAATTCTCTTTTTTTGTGTGTGTGTGATGCTGGGGATTTAACCCAGGGGTGCTCTACAACTGAGCTTCACCCCCAGCCCTTTTTTATTTTTATTTTGAGACAGGGTATCATTAAATTGCCAAGGCTGGAACTTATGATCCTAGAACTTGTGATCCTTTTGCCTCAGCCTCCTCAGGCTCTGGGATTATATGTGTGTGTCACCATGCTGGACTCATCTGTTAAAGCTCTTACCCCCAAATTGAATGTATTTGGATATAGGGACTTTAAGGGAATAATTATGGTTAAATGAGGTCATTAGGATAGGACCCTAATCCAGTGTGACTATTGTCCTTATAAAAAGCAGAAAGGACACCAGAAGTGCTTCATGTGATAGACAAAGAGAGAAGATAGCTATCAGCAAGCCAGAGAGAGACCAACTCTTTAGCTGGTACCTTAATCTTGGACTTCAGTCTCTAAAATTGAGAAAATAAATTTCTTTTGCTTAAACCATGAGTTTGTGGTGTTTTGTTATAGTAACTCTTGTGGACTAATAATATATTTCCTGAGTTATTTTGATAGCAGTCTAATAGGTATTCAAAAACTTCTTGGCTATCTGGTGGGTAAGATGTTTTAGTATCTGTCATGTCATATATTTCCTGCTTCCATCCTAAAATGAACCATTTCTTCAAGGATCCCTGATTTCTTTTTAAAGAGAAAAAATATTATAAGACTATTATCTAGGCACAGGGATGTCGTCTACTATTTGTTTAGTCATTTTTTTCCTAGGCCTTTTAAATGAAGCCAGGAAACATAAACTTTTCAATGATAATTTTTTTTTCATGATTTACATTGATACTTTCAAGTTTAAGATAACAGAGCTTTTCCCAATCGCTTAATGATATCTGTCTCTTGTTCACATTAAAAATTCTACTTTGCAAGGATACAATATAGAATTAGAGAATAGAACTTGAGTATTTCACAGCTACTTGTTTTATTCTATATTACACTTGTAACAGTTTCAGAATAACCTAAAATACAGTTGTTAGTATTTATCCTGTTTTCTTCTTAAGGGGCTTATGTTATTTGTAGCTCTGTTCAATATTAGTTGTCATTGTCTTTCAAATCCTTTTGTTCTTTTTGATTTTTCAGAATTCTTATTTTTCCTCTTTTGTTTCTCTTGAGGCATTACCTTTGTGTGATAGGCTTTTTTGTTCCTTCTAGTTGAATCTTCATTTAGAAATTTTGTTTCATCTTTAACTCTTTCTTGAATCCTGTCACCTCCTATCTGATATTTCAAATTCTGATTTATGTAGTTCTTTCATGTCTTGTGTTGTTATCTTTTAGTTTGTTTTGAATAGTACAGCTAACTTTCTATCTGATGTTGTTTTGGTGTATGTCTTTCAATGGCATGTTTTCTCTGTGTGTAGGGATGTTATTCTGTTCTTCTCTTTTTTATTATAACTCTGTGTGAAATTTCACCCCAATATTTTTTGTTGTTTGTTTAATGTGAAGTTAGTTTTTCTGAACATTTCATTTGAGACATGCTTCAGAATTGCTGTTCTAACTTTACTGAATTTTCTATTCTGATGTTTTCATGTAGCATTCAAAAACAAGGATGCTTGTTTCCTGGCATTTCCTGATTTATTTCCCTTTCTGCTTTGATCTAGGCCTTCTTTTTCTATGTCTGTTTATTTCCTGTTCTGTTGAATTTTGTTTCCACAACTAGAAGTTTCTCTTCTGTGTGGGGTCTGTATTGGAAAGGAGACTGTTGGCCCTTGTTCACTTATCCATTTCTCTAATGGGTCTGTCACATACCTTCAACAATTGAGAGGGCAGAACTCTTCCAGCCCCACTGCTATTCCCAAATCAGTCTGCTGGTGCCTTCCTGTGAATTCTATTCAATACTTTGGGTTTCTCTTTTCTCATGTCCTTCAGACATTCCTTCCTTGCTTCCTTCTTTTCCCTCTTGCCCAAAAACTGATACTGTGAAGATCTTGTGGCTATTCCTGGTCTGTTCCATTCTGTTTGTATTTTGAAGTTTTGGGGGATATTGATATCATGTTAACTAGTTTTGTGGTAGTTGTTTTGGAACTGTTTTGTAGTTCTGTCTTGTTTTATATGAGGATTTTGAGATAGTGAAAACCAGGCTGTCAGTGCCACTGTCTTTGCAGAATGCCTCCCCATTAAAATGTTTCTGTTTCACCAGACTAAACATATCAGCAGGTAGATGATGCAGGTTTCTTATGCCTGAGACAGAAAGGAGTAGTTATTAAACAATACTGCTTCTTCTAGGTGAGAAATCCAGAAAAGCACCAATGATTTTGGTTGAAAGCTGCTTGCTTGAGGAGAACTATTTTATTTTAAAATTTGTTTTTAGTATTTCTTGCAGAGTTTGATTTTATTGATCAGAAACTTGACAGCTGCCCTAGAGCATGGGCACTTTCACTGTTTCATATCATCCTGAAATTATGCCATGTTCCTTAAAGCCAGGCTTTGAAATATTTTTTAAAATATCTCTGCTGTCATGTGGTATGTTTTGAGTTAACTCTAGCTTTGCTTTCTTATGATGCCTGTTTTATTTACAACAGGAGAACTGCAGCCTGGGTTTTTATCAACAATCATCTTATGTCCTTTGTGCTTATTCTTGAAACAAGTAAGACATGGTCCTTTCCCTGAGGATCTTGTTTAGTTCATCTTGTCTGTCTCTTGGACTGGTACAGAAAGGAACAAAGGGAACTGAAATTGTCTTTTGTCAACTCTTTTCCTTCTCTACTGGCACCCCAATTCTAAGTTATTTAAGCATATCTTGTAGGTGATGCTGATGAAAAATATCGTGCCTAATAGGTAAGTCCATCTTTGAATTATGGTGTTATAGCTCTGATTTGGTTTGGAATTTAGTTTTATCTTGTCACTACAAACTTCTAAGGTTCTAAATGAAAGTCTGAATTAATCAGTGCCAACCCCCATAAACTTGAGGAATGTACTTTGGCTAAGTGGTCTAAATTGCTATGTGTGCTTACTCAGAGTTGCTGAGGCATAATGGTTTTTCTTCTACATTATGTTTAGGATAGCAGTAGAGGCAATTTGTTGCATCTTTCTAATGTATTTTCTACCACTTCAAATTGGGCAAAGAGACAAATGGCAAGTCTATAGCTTTGTATTTTAGTCTATTTTATTTTGAATAAATCTCCTTAGATAGTTCCTAACCTAAAATTTATTTTCTTGCAACTTACCAAACAGATGCCTTCTTTCAGAACAGGAATAGGAAATGGCTAGTTGTGTCTATAAATAATCCATTTATAGATTTTAGACTTTCTTTCCTCTTGTGGAATAATGGTGAAGAACATAATTTGGGAGTTAGTTTGCCTGTTTCCACCAGCTCTACCATTTTGTAATCTGTTAGTATGTGACACTGGACAGTTTTCTTTTTCCTTTTTCTTCTCCATCTCCTTCTTTTCTTTTGCAGTCCTGGGGGTTGAAACCAGGTCCTTTTGCATGCTAGGCAAGCACTCTACCATTGAGTTACATTGTACCCAGCCCTGACACTGGAAAGCCTCTCTATGTGTTCATCTCCTCATGTGTAAAATGTGGCAGTAAAGTCATAGGATTAATGTGATGATTAAATTAGATAATACATATGCATTATTGAGTGTTTAGAATGTATTAGGCAATGTTCTGTGCAACTGGAACATAAAAACAGGCAAAATGGTTCCCTGCTTGGAACTTTACAGTATTGGTGAGGGAACTAATTAATTAGAATCACCTCAAAGAATATTGAAGTACAAATATGACATGTGCAGTGGAGAAATATGTGGCGCTATAATATCATATTATCTGGACTTGTGTTGACTGGGAATTTACAGAAAGTTTCTCTAGGGAAGACAGAGTGGGGATCTTAAGAAAAATGGATAGTAATGAACTGGTGAAGGTAGGTGTTTGGTGCATGTATGGGTGAACATAGGTGGACAGGAGTGCCTCAGATAGAAGAAAGTATTGGGGGATGACTCTGTGGCATGGTGAATATAAGGAACTGAAATGGGCCAGCTTGTGAAAGGAAGAGTACTGTGGCCTATGATCCCAGAGAGGGAGTGGGAGGAGGGGTTACAACTCAGGGGTCCTTTATGACCATGTTTTGGAATATAATCTAGCCAAAGAGTATTATATATTTGAACTCAGTAGGCATATTTGCAATGATAAGCTATTATTGTTATTATTATTTTGAAATTCCCTAGTAGTTATTCCCACACTAAATAGATTTGTACACTTCAATATTTATTCATTGGTTCTTTTCCCCAGACTCTATTGTTGCTCTTCTCTGCATGCTAATTCCTCAATCCTTCCATTTAGGAATAAAACTGAGAAGATAGCTTTGTTTCTTTCAATTAATTTTACTATTTGAAATAGAATTAGCTTTTGTATAACTTTAGGTAAGATAAATGAAAAACAATTGCCAACATGTTACCTACTGTGACACTTATAAATATTTTATGCTTCTTAGCCTTTGTAAAATGCTCAAATGCTGTCATTTGTTGTCTATCTTCAATAAACCAAAGCTGAAATTATTAGAAACATTGGTGTCTTATGTTGGCAGGAAGCTCAGAGTGATTTCAAATGTTTTGATCTTATCCATAACCAACTTTTGGAAATGCAAAACCTGAGGCTGACTGTGTGAAGAAACAGAAGGAGCTTGAACAGTGTGAAGACTGTCACATGTATGCATTTCTGTGCGTGCACATGCATATTTTACTTTTGCTGATCTAAAATTGGTCTATGCAGAGCTAATGTGGGAGCTGTGAGACTCCCCAGACACCAAGGGCCACAATACTTCTTCCTGTTCTAAACTTAGTGAATAACTGTTTCAGGGCTTGTAAATAAACTTGTAATGAGCATTAGAAAACATCTTGTAGGCTTGGGGTGCCTACACATTGTGGTGTTCCATTATGGGTTCCCTCTTCAGAGGATAACTGTCCCCTGTGCCATACCTTTTCCTCTTTGTCCTCTACCACATGTGCTGTGTATTCAGGTGCTTACTCAGCATCTATATCCAGGATGAGAATTGTTCATCAGGTTAGCAAATTCTTTTTTAAGTACAAGTCTTCAGTATATGTAATGACTTTACATGTAACATTCATCCTCATTGGATTTTCTAAATATGGTTATACAACCAAAAAGTGATTTAATGGTAGGAATTGCCTCTAGACAGATATATAGTGAGTAAAGTCTTGGATCTTGGGTTTGGGCCCACAGGGATTTCAATCTGCTGTCATTTTATTGCAGATGATATTTTATTCCTCAAGAAGCACAAGCGTCATGGGAGTTGAGAAATCAGATGATGTTCTTTGACCTTTATTTAATGCACAAAATTTGATTTAATTTCTTCATGAAAAAAACTATTTTAGCCTGTATAATTTTTATAACATATTTATTTTAAATAAGTTTGGCCAAATTGATAAAATAAGCAAAAATTAACTTTCTGATCTATTGCTTATGTAGTAGTTAATTTGTCCTGTATTGAGTAGACATACTTAATATTGGATCAAGAAGTTAAAATATTTGAGCAAAGAGTTAGTGGTTTGGAATTTTTTTTTCATGGTTGTGTTAATGGATGATAGAGAAATTTTCTTACAGCAAGTGGTTCTGGTAAATCAATTCCTCACATAGAATATGAACCCCTTATGTGTAGGGCTTATAACACATGACATGTAACATGTAATATTTGTTTACTGGATAGGCAATCATTCTGGAAAATATTATATGTGTTTCAGGACCTGATCTTCAGGTTTGCATTTCTAAAAAGCCAACATGTTGCACGAGGAAGATGGAGGAGAGATACCAAATTGCAGCTCGCCAAGATCTGCAGCAGGTGCTTCAAGCATCCACCTCTACATTAAAGCTCTTAATATCTCAAAATGCAGCTGCTTTTCAAGGTAAACGTGTCTTGAGCTTTGAAACTAAGGACCAGCCCTGTGTAATTTGCCTATTTTAGTGATACTGGTAAATGTGACTAGTTATGTTTCCTTATATTTGCATGCATATTATTTTGGCATAAAGTGCAATTTTATCTTATTTCTAACTTTTATAACTTGTTTTGGAGGTCATCTTGGACATATTTTTGAGTTGGACTAGAGAAAGAGTTATATTAATAAAATGCTCCTTAAATGCATACCTAAATTTATAGGGTTCTTTTGGGTTCCCCAATATTCTGACCCATGGTTTTCCTTCAGTGTAAACAGACATAATTATTAGGTTTCATGGAAAAAGTCTACAGCATAAAATCTCATTGCTTTTATCTGGGTAGCTATAGATCAATTTTTAGAAATATAATTTGAAGAAATATTTGTCTTAAGTTTTCCCCTGCACCTTGAAATGCTTTTTAAAAATTTTTAGTTATTTTTTTTAGTTGTTATTTTATTTATTTGTATGTGGTGCTGAGAATCAAACCCAGTGCCTCACGTAGTCTAGGCAAGCACTGTATCACTGAGCTACAACCCCAGCCCTTCATGTGGTTTTCAAGAGAACATCATTTCAGTATATCAAAGTGCAGGCAGTTAGGTCTGGTAAATAATCAACTGGGAATTATTAATTGGATATCTAAGGGTCAGGTAAGACTACAACTCAACTTTATCTCAAACAATATGTTCAGAAATAAAATTAATGTGTTATAACATTAAGAAGCAAAATGAAAAATACATAATATTTTTCGTATTTTAGTCATCTCTTCTATAAAATTTCTTATTGCTACAATAAAATAGCTTAATTTATTTTCCCTTTTATAAAGCATTAGCTATTCTGTATATGACTAGAATGAAAATATCTATATTACATTGCTTTTCTAACAAATTTATTGCTTTTTTCAACACTGAATATAACTTCTGTTAATATTCCTTTTTAATAAGTATATTAATGTCAATGAATTTAAATTATTTGCTTTGTTTGCACACATAGCTGATTAATTTTTAAAGCCATACTTACTAAATAAAATAAATACAATAAATCAGAATAAAATTTAAGTTGAATTAAATGTAGTACATGATGAATTGATGATTTTTTCATATAAACATTAAAATGTTAGATTTTAAGATACTATTATTTTACGTTGTGTTAAGATGGTTTAGAATGCAATTTTATTTCTGACATGGGTTTATTTATGTGAAATTGTTGAAGAAAAATCTTTGATATGCATTTTAAACCAAGAAATGTGGTCTGAACTGGTTGAATTAGAAGGTTTTTGCTACCCACTGGAAGTTATGTAATTATTTCTCATGAAAATGATAGTGTGTACAATACAGAAAATGCATTTTAGAGGTAAACGGGCAGTGAATAGAAATGCCTGAGTCAAACAGGGTTGTCAGTCAGATGCTGCTAAAGGTAAGCCTGATTCACAGTGAAGAAGACTTCAAACACAAACGTTAAGTTTGAGTTGTTGAAATTTTTAAACAGGGAAGCTTCCTTATGATTTATCATCTTTTAATGTCAAAACTACATCTCTCCAAATAAGAAGAGTCCTGAAGATCATGATGAATCTTGACTGTTTTTTGGATAGCAGTATTTGTAGGTGAGAGCAAGTGTTACAATTACTAGCAGGCTCTCAGTGTAGCTGAATATTTCCTCCTGCCTTCAAAGACACAGACACAGACTTTTCACATGTTTTTAGATAAATTGATAAAGATGGAGCATATTCAGTTCAAAAGATTAGAGAACCTGGAATATTTAAACTTTAAGATGAATTGAGGCTACTGAAAGCTTTGGTGATATTACTAAAAATTGGTTGGTAACTATTTCAGTAGCAGAAATGCATATTAGGGAATGGGATTGTCTTTATTTACCAGAGGGCCAGGTAGTTTTATATAGCCTTTTGTTATTTTCTGTTTAATAAAGTGCACCTCTGCATTTAATAGGTGAGCTTTGCTGTTTATTTAAAACTTAATTATAAAAGCAAAAAGGTAGAAACATTCTTAAATATGATTTATTCTAAAAAAGTTGTCAATTTTCTCCCTTCTTGGAATGTCAAATTTTATTTAAGAAGCATGAATAGGCAAGACAAATTTAGAAGAAATTTGCCTAAAGGCCAACTTTACTAGAATAAATTATCTTCCAAGAATATCAGACTTTAATTTAATGAATAAAATAAATAGCTTCAGGCTTACTTTCACAAAAACAAGCATATATATATATATATATATATATATATATATATATATATATGATGAAAGCAATATGAGAGATCCTATTTGCTGTATCATAACTGAGCAGATTAGGATAACTTATCAATAAGTAAAATGTCCGTATAGTTTTTATACAATCAAAATAGCTGAAAAAATTTCAAGTCTTTATTTTCACAAGAAGAAAAAGTCAACACATTTTATTAGGAAATCTAGTCTGCTTGAGAGAAATTTAATAGAGAAATCAATTCACTTCTCCCATGATGCAAGTAGATTCACTATGTTTTGATCTTTTAATTTTTAAATACTTCATGTATATTTTACTATGCATCACATCAACAATTTTAACCTTGTTTTAAGTGGTATTGAGGGTTATTAAAGATGTTGGACTGGGACATAGTACGGTGTCTTCTCTCATGGATCTTATGGGACTCCATGGAAAAAAATTTTTTTTGAATAGTCCCTTGAATATGGAGAACAGGGATGATCCCTCTGGCCTGCGGATTCAGTGGTTCCCACACTACTCTTGGATGAAAGCTGTGAGTTTGGAAGTGCAGAGGGAAGAGAGAAGGCCTGTGGGCTGGTTCTTAGTACTGAAAGAGTAATAAGGTTATTCTATGTGGAGTTCACATTCAACTCTGGAATATGCCACTGGGGTACATACCGGTTTGGCAAGAGTCAGCCTCTGGGACAACTCTACATTTTTTCCACCCTAAGACATTTATTGTAGTTTGTTTCAGTCAAATTTCTTAAAATAAACAAAATAGTTAAACAAAAATCTGTTGTTGAAGGGCTCATAATTGTGACCTAGGATGTCACTAAGGGCTACTCATGCTGGATTTTATAAAGTAAAAGGAACAAGCTAATATTCCTGTTTCTGTTGTTCATTATGAAGTAGTGCTGTTTGTGAAGAGAAGTGCTGGTCTTGTCACAGTGCAGACAATACTGTTCTTCATTTGCAGGGGCTTAACAGTGTTCAGGAAAGCAGACCTGCCTGGAGTAAGGCCAAGAATTTCTTTTCCTTTGACTGTTTTATTATGAGATTTTGTTCTTTAAAAGTATTTTAGAATTTAAAACAAATAAACATATATATTTTTACACTAAAATATACTGTGAATAATGTAAATAGGGGAAATTAACATAATATGTCATCTACTATAAAATATAACTCTTATCTAGTATTTGAATTTGTCAGTTTTAAAATCTCCCTTCAAATAAGATAATGGGAGGCTAAGGATATAGCTCAAAATAGCAGCACAATTTATAATAGCTAAATTGTGGAACCAATCCAGATGCTCTTCAGTAGATGAATGGATATGGAAACTTTGGTATATATACACAATGGAACACTACTCAGCATTAAAAGAGAATAAAATCATGGCATTTGCAGGTAAATGGATGGAGTTGGAGAAAATAATGCTAAGTGAAATAAGCCAATCCCCAAAAACCAAAAGCCAAATGATTTCTTTCATATGAGGAGGCCTATTCATATCAAAGGGGGGGCATGGAAGGAATGAAGGAACTTTAAATAGATCAAAGGGGAGGGAGGGGAATGGAGGGGGCAGAGGGGTAGGAATGAGGGTGGGATGAGTTAGACATCATTACCCTAAGTACATGTATGAAGACATGAATGTTGTGAAAATACTTTGTGTAGAACCAGTGACTTGAAAAATTGTGCTCTATATATGTAATATGAAATGAATTGCATTCTACAAGCATGCATAACAAATTAGAATAAATAATTTAATAAAATAATGGGATTCCTAAAATTAAAAATATATACTGAAATTTTAGCTTCACCTTCAAAAGTAAAATTAAGGAATACTTTGGAGGACACTATTAGAAGATTGTGTTTTGTTGAAATATAGGGGAGATGAAGTTAATGTCATATTTTTCCTTATATATGTAACTTTCTGTATTTCTCTCATCTTCAAATATATTCATGTATTTATAAAATATATAGTATCTAGTCTTTACTTTGGAAAATTTCTAGTTTATATGTGGCATATAAAATGAATATTACTGCAAACATCTGAGCAATAAATGATAGTCAGAAGAGAATTATTTAACATTTTTGTTTTATGATTTCATTCTTTTGGCAAATTAAATATTCATTAATTATAATTACTTGAAAGATTGGCAAGCTTATCCTCTTAGGTTGAAATGTTAAATTGTAGAATTTAATAAAAACTACATTCCTATTCTTAATGCAATATAGGAATTTGTTCAAAATTAAATGTCTTGTTTTAAAAAGCAGGTAAAATGAAAATATGAATATAATTTATGGATTTCTCTCTTTAGTGCTCATAGATACTAGCTACTGTAATGTGCAGAGGTAGTATATAGTATATATACTACTATATATATATATATATACTATATACTATACACATAGTATATAGTATATATTATCTATGCAGATACACATATATTGCCAAAGACACAATACATTTGAATATATTAATGTTAAGGAGGGTAATTAGATTTGTATAAATGTTATAATGTTAAGCACAGAGGGAGTTCATCTTATTCACTTCAGTTGTGCTTTATAGATATGGATATTTAAAATAATCTTTTGGAGGAGTATTAGGTGGAAGGAATTATAGAATAATGATATTTCTGTCACTGAGGATTCTTTTATCAAAAGCTCAAGGATATAGAACAGGTAGGCAGTGTTGGGGAGACTTGTTTCTTTTAGCCTGTAGCACTTAGAGCAGACACTCAGCAAATGTCAAATGAACTGCATGAATATGTGGAGGGACAAATGGCACTGAGCAAGAAGATAGTTCCCAAATAAAATGAGAGATTCCCTCCCTCTCACTCTTCCTTCTCTACCTTTCTCTTTCTCTCTCTGCTCTCTTTCTTTCTATATCGATGCTTACTTAATACATTTGTTTACTACCTACCAATGCCAGAACTATCACATGCTAAGGTTGTATATGGTGTCCAAATATTCAATCTATTTCACTTTTATTGGCTCCTTCAGACTTCTAAAATCCTAACATATGTTTATTAGTTTATTAATTTATAAACCAGATGGGGCATATTGTAGCATTTCTCTACATTCTGAATGTAATTGCTCTTTCTTCTCCTGCAGTTTTAGGCAGCTCATGGTTTAGTATGTTCTCATAGAGTAGCTATCCATGCAACTGGTCTTTATCCAACCGTCCTTTATCATTGAAATGTTAAATTGCTTCTTCTGAATCTGTGTTAGCAGGCTACTATTAATTATGAAAAACAGGTCATTTTCCTATATTAGGTAAAAATTATAAGAGCTTAAATTACTTTTCACCTGGAAATAAAGTTTGCTTTGCATGAAACATTATTGATACTAGAAAAAAATTGACTGTGGGCTTATGATTGGACTTACTTTGACAGATTTCTTTTGCATACTCTAAGAAGTGAACTTTAAATCATTTTAATTCTGACAGATGGTAGCTAAGATAATATTACCTATGGCAATGGTAATCTCACTCTGGCATGCACAGAAACTTGCTCATAGTAAGCAAAACAATTCTTTCTTGATTTTATATTATGTACACTTTCAGTTAACTCTTTTCAATGTGAGGACTATACAAGTACTGTCTAGAAGATGCATTGACATTTAATCAGATTATCATTTTAACTTTATGTTCACTAATATTAGTTTAATCTTACTTTTGCATAAGGAATCATGGGGATGACAAGTAGTTATGTTTTGAGATTCATCTGTTATCTATTTATCCCATCCATTTTATTTGATTTATTAAATTCCTTTTTTTCTTGGGGATTGAACTCAGGGTAAAATTACCTTTTACAAATGTGTAACATTTATCAGTCTCCTGTTGATGGGCATTTCAGTAACTTCCAACTTATTTTTACATTTATGTTGTGGTGAACATTCTTGATAATGTTTCCACAGGTGTCTTTCTCTTTTTTGTAAGTAGTGCAACTGGGCTTATAGGCTCTCACATTGTCACTTTTACTAGAGTACTCACTAAAATTGCTCTTCTAGGTTGCTGAATCAATTCACATTCCCATTAGTAGTTTGTGTGCATTTCCATTGTTTCACATCATTCCCAAAACACATTTTCAGAATTTTGAAAGTTTTGGTAAAAGGATAGGTGTGAAGTGGTGCCTCATTTTCAAAACATGTGGTTCTCTGAGTATCAGGGAGTTCAAATGTCTTTTCACATACAGTTCTTTATTTTGCATGTCTTTAAAAAATGTATTTTATTTTAAAATTTGTTTTACTTAGTTATTCATGACAGTAAAATGTATTTTGACACATTGTACACAAATGGAGCACAACTTCTTCTTTGACTGAACATGGTGCAGATTCACACCAGTAATGTAATCATACATGTAATAATGTCTGTCTCATTCCACTGTCTTTCCCATCCCTACATACCCTCCCTTTCCCTCACTCCCTTCTGCACAATCCAAAGTTTCTTTATTCTCCCCGCCCCCCATTATGGGTTAGCATATGCTTACCAGAGAAAGCAGTCCTCTTTGGTTATTTTGGGTTTGGCTTATTTCACTTAGCATGATATTCTCCAGCTTCATCCATTTACCTGCAAATGTAGTACATGACTTGCCAGCTCTTCTCATAGGGCATATTTTAATAGTTGCTAGCATATTTAGTTTTAGGAAGGATGACTTTTCTGTTAAATACCCACTGCAACTAATTAGTTAAAAAAATAACAAGGTCAGTATTTTAATAGCTCATAGTTTTAGGTGTTTTAAGACCACATAAAATTTTGTCTTAAGATGGTTAATGATAACTTAATTAATTTTATAGGAAAGATAGAATAATGACACAATTAAATTTCTTAATATTTAGGAAATTAATTTACAAGTAGATAATGTATTTTTTATATCTTTTGCATTTTACCTCATAGCAGTTTATCATGAGATATCAATTTATGTTTTGGCATGGTTGTTGTGTAGCGTATGTTACATGATAACTGTGTGTGTTAATCTTCCATCACTGTCACAATATATCTGAAATAAAAAATTAAAGGAAAAAAGATTCATTTTGACTTATGGTTTCAGAGGTGTTATTTCATGTTTTCTTGGCCTTGTTGCTTTGGGTGTTTGGTGAAATAGAATATTATGACAGGGAACATGTGTTGGAACAAAGCTCACCTCATGGCAACCAGGAGGGAGAGAGGAGAAGAAAGAGGAGGGCATCCCAACATCCCCTTAAGGGCATACCCCAATGACTTACCTTCCTTCCACTTGTCCCTCCCTTCTAATAGCTTTATCAGCTGGGGACTAATATATTTGGGTATATAACAACAACCTTTTGTTTCCCCTTTACCTGGTTGTCAGAGCACCAAGTTTTTTGGGTGACCATCCTTAATGGCAATGTGCTTAGGAAGAGTGAACCCTACTATAGCTAAAAGGAGTGATATAAAATGGAATAAGAAGTGTGTATATGATTTGAAATAGCTTTTGTGGGAAAAGGGAGTGAAAACTAACCAAAAGCAATTAGAGAGCTAACATTAGAGACAGATAATTAATAGCAATACCAGTAAGCATGATGTCTTGACTGTTTTCATTTATTAGTCCTTTATAGTGTCCAGGAGAAGATGTAAGTAGAGTAGGACCATATATATGGTTCATCAGGTACAGCAAAAGGTCATTGGGTACCTGTATATCCATCCAATAATTTTTTCTGGAGTAATGCTATTTGCCAGCATTGTTTTAAGTGCTTGGGGGTATATCAGTGAATAAAAAAAAGATCCCCATCCTCATAGTTTGCATTTTATTCAGGGAAGACATAAAATGAACAAATAACAAATACAATTCAGATGTAAGTTAGGATGTGTTAAATATTTTAGAAAAATTGCATAGAGCCAGGTGAGGGAGATTAGAAATACTGAAGTGTTGCAAAGACTTGGAAAAAGCAAAGGAATTAGTCATGGAGACATCTGGAAGAAAAACATTTTAGACATCAGTGGCAGACCAAGTAGGGCCTCTCAGGGTTTTCTTCTGAAACAGGAATTTTTGCTATAGATGTGGCTATATTTAAAAATACTTAGTCATGCCGGGTGCGGTGGCGCACGCCTGTAATCCCAGCACTTTGGGAGGCTGAGGCAGGAGGATCGCGAGTTCAAAGCCAGCCTCAGCAATGGTGAGGCACTTAGCAACTCAGTGAGACCCTGTCTCTAAATAAAATACAAAAAAGGTCTGGGGATGTGACCCAGTGGTCAAGTGCCCCTGAATTCAATCCCCGTACCACACACACAAAAAAAACAAAAAACAAAAAACAAAAAAAAAAAAACTTAGTCATTAGACCAGCCTATACAGGGCTACACTGGACCCAAGAAACCTAGTTTGGCGGTTATTGTAATAATACAGAAGAGGTGTCATAGTGATTTAAACCAGAGTGTTGGCAATGGAAGTAAGAAGTAGTCAGATTCTGAGTATATTGTGGTAATCAGTGGGCCTTGGGAATAGTAGGAAAAGAAGTGAAGCCAAGATGGGCCAGAGTGTGGTGAGATATACCAAGGTTGTACTGTGTGGTGGATGCCTGGTGCTTAGTAGAGTCATAGAAGCCCTGGCTGTAGGTATAGGATGAGTTTCCACATGGACTTTGGGATCTGAATCTTTTTTTTTTTTTTTTTTTTTGGAGAATTTTGAAGTTTATTCTCACCAAGATATTAAACATAAATATCTCTGAGCAAAATGGTTTACAGGCAATGGTTTACTATGACTGGTTCCAAAAGAAATTTATATCTATACTGGCATTTAAACATTTGAAATGAACAATTTTTTTAAAATGTGTGATTTCTCAATATCTCACATGTGAAAACAGTGAAATAAAATAGTTTTCTGTGTTATTTCAATGTAAAATCTCACCAAAGCCTTTTAATATATATATTCATGAAATACAATACAAAAATGTTATCATAAATTTCACATATATGAAATGAATCATGTATCCTTATTTGAAGATTTGTTTCTTCAAAACTGATCAAACTATGTATCAATTGTATAGAATTTATACTAGCTATAAATTTTCATATAAAACTGAATACTTAGGAGACAACCACACAAAACAATTAACTTTTTACTTTATCATAATCATAGAATAAGAAGTGAGATTCTAGGTACCAAAATTTTGTAAAAATGCTAAATAGTATTTTCCTTAAGAATTATTAAAGTAGAGCATTCTAGGGAAAGGATATTGTTTTCTAATAAAAATAAAGAAAAAATTAAAATCACTAATTTTGGGCTGGGTTGTGGCTCAGCGGCAGAGCGCTCGCCTTGCACGTGCGCAGCCCGGGTTCGATCCTCAGCACCACATAAACATAAATGCATTGCATTGTGTACAACTAAAGTAAATAAATAAATTTTTAAAAAATCACTAATTTTAACATATTATATAGCATGTTGAAAGCATACTTAAAAAGAACTTATTGGACTTCCTGAGATTACTTTTGATGGAGTTGGAGTGAGACATACTATAACCTGTATTCCCGAAGTACTCAACAAAAGAAAGCCACTGATTGTTGTGGCCAGGACATTATATTTGATTACTCAGTAGAGGCTAGTCTTTGACACAGGTTGAAGGAGTAATGGCTTGGCAGAGCCAGGAAATTTCTGATGCTTCTTTACTATCTGGCTCTGTAAAGTGATAGAAATGTAGTTTTTATAGTGAAATATCTATAGATGAAAACAGAATTGATTTTAATAACTTATGATTTTATTTAGTGAAACATATTCTCAATATTTAGTGTAATTGAAAAGGTCAGGGCATGATAAAAAATGAATAATACACAAATAAAATCTGCTGAAATTTGTGAACAATCTTGGAGCATTAAAGGCAGAATACCTGTAATGAGACAATGTTGAATAAAGTTGCATACTAATAACTAGGGTCAAAATCACAAGTCTGAATGTGAGAGATTTACTTCAAACAAAAAGATATTACATGGTTATCTTACAATTGAAAATAAAATTCTTTATTAGTCCATAACTCAGCTAGCAAGTAGGCTCTATGATGAGCCAAAGGCTCTTGGGACTGAATTTTGAAGAGGTAAGGCTCATAAAATTAAGAATGCATTTGCTATTTTTATATGAATTGAAAATGAATTGAAGTTCTATATGCCAAACAACATTAATTGTTATCAATTAAATAAATTTTTACTTTATTATCTCTTATCTAACTAGAAGTATTTTTTATAAATAGCATTAGTGGCAGCTTAAATTTTAAATGATATTATGATGTATTGTAAACCATGAAATACCATTTACTAAAAATTTGGAAATGTTCTTAATATTTAGGCCTTTTTTTCTATAGCCTTGGGGGAAGAGCAGATTAAGATGAAAATTATTATAGCACCATCCATAATATTCAATTGGTAAAGTGATAAGATATAATGGAAAATAAGATACCTCCCTTTCCTCAAACAGAGGACTTAAATTTTACAACCATTCTTCAGTGTAGCTGTTCATGATGGGAAATTACCCATGCATATCTCTATGCTTTTAGCATAAAATATATCTAGCAATAAATAGAATATAGATGCTATAGCTTTTATGCAGAAGGCATAGGGCTTGAAACGGTATCTCAAAATCCAGAGCTATAATAGTAAATAAATAAAGGGTAATTCTTGGATAGCTATGCTGTGCTTTTTTTATTCTAGGGTAATTCTGCCTGTGGGCAAACTTTTGTATAAACAAAGATAATTGAACTTTTGTACCTTAAAGGATATTGTTCTCTTGTACTATTTATTTGACTTCATCCCTGCTGGGTAGAAACTTGACTTGAATTGTAACTTAGGAAACATATTCAATATTTTTTTCCTTAAGTAGGAATAAATTGTGGATACTCCATAATAGAACAAACATTGGTCTTTGCTGTGAGAAAACATTTCTTGTGATTAGATAGGCAATATACAAACTCACAGTTTATGAACAAGGGCTTAGAGTTTGAGAGTCTCAGTTTGGCTTTCCTATGTTTAGACTTGCTTGCTGGGCCTCAATTTCTTTGCTTGTATGTGGGATAATAGTACTCTCTTCTAGGCTGCAATTAATGAGGATTAATGGAGGTAATTCCTGAAAATTTCCTAGCATGGTGTCTGGTACATAGAAAGCATTCAGTATATGTTAGCTATTCTTCTTCCTTTATTTATGGAGTATGATTTCCCCTCAATATTTGATAGGCAGTAGGAATGTTTCAGGGCAGAAATTGTCTAATGGCTTTTCTGTTAGAATGTTAAGGGGAATTGTATGAATTCAATTGCCAGTTTATTAGAAATGCCCAGTGGGAGAAGGGCCTAAGCAATACAAACTTTCAGATTCTTTCTTGGATTAAGTGTGCCTGATGGTGTTTCCAAGAGTCACATTGTGAGTGCTTGGGGTTATGGCCAAAAATGTTCTACATTTGTGAAGGCAAGCCATTGAGAAAACTTATTTGGTGAATAATAATAATTGGTACATTTTAAAACAGACTTATATCTATTGCCTCACTGGTAATTAAATGAAATTTAAAATTTCACTAAATGGTGTTTAATTGTAATGTTTGATTCTCATTGAAGCTGAAGCTAAGATGAATATCAAATCTAAGTTTTGACTAACAGAATGATGCAAAGGGACAGAGTCCATGAAAAAATCATTAAATGACTGGCTTAATGAATGCAATAATCTGTTCTCCAAATGACAATATCTCACATAAAAGAGTCTTCCAGTTTTTGATAACATTCATTGATTCTGGTCACATTCTAGGATGTTTGCAATTCATGTTGATATATTTTAATAAAGCTAAGCCTTTAGATTATGCAATTTTGAGTTATTAGATAGGATCACTGACTTGAAGTATGTACTTTTCTCAATAGCATTACTAAATAAATGCATAGGCCTCAGAACAATGTGAAAGGCTTTATGTTTGATAGAATATGGAATAACATTTAATCTAAGAATTTATTGAATTTCTTTGGAAGCCAGTGTTCATTAAGACAGTTTTTATTTTGGTTGAAATATTTCTACTCTTTGCTTTATAAAATTATGTAACCAATAGTTGTATTTCTGGACATGCTGAAATGCAAAATATTATCAATTGTCTGCATAGCATTTCTCTCTATATAAGGAAAAGATAGTGTGGAGAGAGATGGGCACTTAAAGTCTCTGGAAAGTGTGTTTTAAGAATCTTCACAAATCATTTTTGGAAGGGTGGGGCAAAATTATCTATTGTTCTATTGGTTCAAGAAGGAAAAAGTAATTGCTGTATTTGCATGCTGGCTTTTAAAATCTGTATTTAATGTGTTTACTTTCTAGCTATACTCCCAGGGTAATACTTCAGGATGATCTAGGCCAACCACTTGTTTTTGTTGCAAACCTTCAAGTAGATTTAAATTAAATTATCTATGTATTTAGCAACTCCTACTCAATATGTTAAGTATATTTCTTATTTTAATGAGATCATATGTTTTGAATGTAGATTAAGAATATATTGAATAATTACTATAGCTATTTTGGAATGCAGTTTGACTGCACTTATTTAAATATGTGTTACCTAATGGATATATTCAGTAGGTAAAAGATATATATATGAAATATATATGAATTTGTTTTTCAGAGACCATTAAATGATATGTACAAGCACATTAATAGACTTTGTTGTAAAAGGCAGGTGTTGAGAAAATCTGCATATCTATAATTGAGGGAAAGGTAAGGAAATTGCACAAAAATGTCATGGAATAACATTAATCATTAGGAGTAAAAGGATGGGTATGTGCCTAGTGATATGGATAGACTTTAACAACAAAGAGTGGAGTGAGGAAAGGAAGAAAGGAGGAGGTTTATAGTACAGTACTAAATGTGTATCCTACATATGTATGGAAAGTTTCTATGTGTATTACCAGAACAAATGCAAATAAAAGCATTCACATTAAGTATGTTAGATTGATTACTTAAAGGTAAATGATTGTATAATTTACCATTAAACCTCATAATTTTAAGAGAAATGAGGAATGCTAAGCATAGTTAGAAATAAAATGAAAGAAAGTTAAACCCTTAGTTACAAATCTTCTAAAGTATACACAAGCTCAGTATGCTAAAAATGCTGATGAGAGAAATCAAAGAACCTCACTAAATAGAGAGAAATACATTTTTCATTAACTGGGTGACTCAACATTGTAAAGATGATGGATTCACCAGAATGACTCTATAGGCTTAATATAATTTCTATCAAAAACCTAGAAGACATTGTGTAAACTATGAGATAATTTGGAAGAGCTTTTCTTTGTAACTGCTGTACCTTGCAAGCTCTGGGCTAATTCTTTGAAATTGGTGATTTTAAAAATTGTAATATTTTAGTGCTAAAATGCCTAAATGTTTCAGCCTAAAGATTTTCATAGGCACTGCCTTTTGTGCCTTCATTCAGAACACTGCTCTTTAAATTTTTTTCCTAAGACAAAAATTATTAAAGAAGTCATCTTTGTGATTCTTTTGAATATTTTACTAAGTCTAAGTACAGTACATCATAGACCTTATCACTGCTAATTCATTCTGGTAGAGCGTATAAATTTATTCAAATAAAAATAACAGCTTCATCAATAGAGTCTTCCTACAACTTGAATTAATACAAGTCACATTTAAATTATGAGTGCTATTTGAGATCCCACTGTGTAATTTATTCAGTTCCTTTCTTGCTTTTAGTTGGATAAATTTTAATGGCCTTTTTCGAAATGTTGTTCTCAAAAGTTGAAATATGTTATAACTTGAAAAACTGAGGGTTTTTTTTTTTTTTGCTACCTTTATTAAATATTTTCATTTGGGATTCCAGAAAAAAATTTGATATTTTTTCTGGCTGTACGGTGTCCAGTTAGGCTATTTTAATAGGTAAAGAAAAGGCAAGAAATGAGTTTTAGTAATGATGACAGAAAGGGGAAAAGGGTTTTGAGTATATTTAGAAGGAAATTTAAAAGGACTGGTAATGGAATGATTATAAAGTGGGATTAGACAGAGAAGAACCAAAGATCAGAATGAATATTTCAAGAGAGTACTCTTGGGCTCTTTTACAACAATTTCATTTTCCTTACTTTTATCTTTTAGTATAAAGTGTTTCTTTTGGGGGGGGGGGTGAGATTCTCCCCAACACCCAAGTGTCTGGGTAAGTTACGATGGATAATGCATCCAAATTCCTCCAATGATATTTATTTAGTATGTATCAATTACTGGACAATGGACAAAGCATTTCTTCATTTGAACAATTTTGTGTGAACTGAAACAGGTGTAGCTGAACTGGGTCCTTACTTTTCATCACTCAATTCATCTGTTACCAGGGAACTGCAAAAAGAGAGTGCTTATATTTCATAGGGATATGACTGAAAATTATGAATGCTTTAAGAAGCTTACAATCTGTTGTGGAAAACAGAACAATGATTGTAATTCAGTGTGCTTTGCTGTGGTGGAATTAAAAATATCGTAGAGAAGACAGCTGACATGGATTGCTGGGAAAGAGGTGTTGTGGAAGGAGGTAGGGGGAAAAGTTCTGAAAATGATGGCATTAGGGGGAGAAAGATGGTCAGGTTATTCCTGTCCTATAGAGGAAGATGGACTCTGGGAACTCAGTGTTCTAGGACTCTTCCACCAAGGTCTGGCCAAGTATAGGCAGTAGGAGCGTTGGGGAGTTAGCCTGGAGATGTGTAGTCCCTCCAATTTCCTGGGAATTTATGTTTGTGTCAACTTTTCTCTTTTTCTTTATTCTCTTATGTTTTTATTCTCTCCTTATGTTCTCTCCCCCACCCCCTGCTTTTGCTTTTTTCCTCCAGTTTCCTCTAATTAGGGTTTTGTCTGTCCTTCCTTCCTTCCTTCCTTCCTTCCTTCCTTCCTTCCTTCCTTCCTTCCTTGATGCTGGGGATTGAACCCAGGGCCTTATGCCTACAAGGCAAGCACTCTACCAACTGAGCTATATCCCTAGCCCTTGTCTATGTTTTTGCTGTTTTATCAAGATCATTCCTTTAGGTTAGCCTTTTGTTTCTTAGTAAGCCTATTTTAATATTCCAAAAAAATATTTTTAAAAGTCTTTTTTTTTTAAAAGTCTGCTTCTGGGGCTGGGGTTGTGGCTCAGCGGTAGAGTGCTCGCCTAGCACGTGTGCAGCCGGGTTCGACCCTCAGCACCACGTAAAAATAAAAGGCATTGTGTACAACTAAAATAAATAAATAAATATATATTTTTTAAAAAGTATGCTTCTCATGAAAGTAGAAGGGAGACTTGTAGAGTATAGGAAGGGGACTAGGATGAGGAAAGAAGGGATGAAAGGGGGAGATCACTGGGGAATGAAATCAACCAAATTATATTATGTGCATGAGTGAATATGTAACAGTGAATCCCATTATTAGGTATGATTATAATGGACCTATTTAAAAAAATAAAACATTTTCCTTATGTCTGTAACTTTTAAGATGACAATTTTTTTTTTTTTTTTTTTTTTTTTTTTTTTTTTGGTATGGGGTCTTGAACTCAGGAGTACTTAACCACTGAGCCATATCCCTAGCACTTTTTATGTTGTATTTAGAGACAGGGTCTCGCTAATTGCTGAGGTTGGCTTTGAACTTTTGATCCTCCTATCTCAGCCTCCTGAGTAGCTTGGATTATAGGTGCACATCACCATACCTGGCAGATAACAATTTTTTAAATTTAAGTTTTCTTCTTAGTAGTGAAAATATTCTAGGGGGTATTTTTTCCTTTGTTTGCACTCTTGCTATATTGCATAGGTTTTATTATGAAATGTTCTTTTCATTTTGTTTTAGGTAGTCTTCAATTTTACTTTTGCTTCTCCTTTTTGAAGTTGTTGGAACAGTTTTTGGTCAGAATTTGACTAGGTTTATTGAAGTTACAGTGTCCTCAAAAATATCAGTGGCTTCTCTCCACAAAGAGGCCCAAGACCTCTATGAGCAAATGGCATCTTTTTCTGTGCAGGCGTGAGATATTGGAGCTCTAGTGTCAGTGGCTCGTTTTGGAGAATATTGGTGCTCTTCAGAGTTTTTGTCAGTGGGGGGTTGGAAAAAAATTGGTGGTTGAATGAGATGGATTTTATCCTAAATCATGAAAGATAATCTTACTTGGATAGTGTATGTAAAAAGCATGTTGAATAACTTCCATTTACACACTCATCTGCCAAAGTGACTATCCCTGGTGTCAAGACATGTGTTTTTACTTTTGAATGAAAACTCTACCTTAAAGAATGTCGCCAAAAAATAAAATAAGGTAACAACACTATTTTTTTTTTTTAAAATGTTGCAGTGGGTGTTTGTGTCAACTTTTCCCTCCCCCACTGAAGTATCTTGGCATCTGTATCCCCAGTACCAGAGAATGTAACTTTATTTGCAAATAGGGTGTTTTTATAGACAATCAAGTTGAAAGAGGTTATTAGGGCAGACCTATCCCATATATCTGGTGTCCTTATAAAAAGTGAAAATTTGAATAAAGAGACATATACAGTGGGAAGATGATATACCACAGGAACAATGCCATCTGTATTCAAAGTAGTGCATGAAGTCACTGGAAACTTGGAGTGGGACATGGAAAAGATCTTCTTTCACATTCCTCTGAAGGAATCAACCCTGATGACATTTTTTTTTTTTCTAGGTACTATGGTTTTTTTTTTTTTTTTTTTTTTTGTACAGGGTTGCTCTATCAGTGACTTACATCCCTGGTCCTTTTTATTTTTATTTTGAGACAGGGTCTCACTAAGTTGCCAAGGCTGGCCTTGAACTTGTGATGCTCCTGCCTCAGCCTCCCAAATCTCTGGGATTACAGGCATGTACCACCATGTCTGGCCCTAATGATATCTTGATTTCAGACTTTAGCCTCCAGAACTGTGAGATAGTAAATTGTTGTTTTGGTTACCCAGTCAGTGGTGTTTCATTATAAGCAGCCCCAGGAAACTTTAATACAAATGTGTTTAAAATTTTCCATATGTTTGGTTCCATTCTTCTTATTTCTAATTTTATAACATTTTTATTAGGAAATTTATCCAATAACATCTCTACTATTCAATCTTGAATATTCTTTATAGCTAATATGATCAGTTTAAAAAATAGTTTCAAATAAATTATCTACTTGAAAATTTCAGGTTATAATTTTTTTCTATTTAGAAATTTAAGTAGTAGTAGTAGTAGTCTCTTCTAACTTACTATATACTCAGAGTTTTGTAAACTTTAATTATATAAAATTTAGATTCATGTTTTTAAATAAATAATAAAATAAGTACTCTAGGTTCTACAGTATGCCTTTCTGTGAGTCTTTTTTAAAATTAATTTGCTGTGACCAGAATGATTAAAAGAATATTACATTGATTATTTCATTCTGTATTTTCCCTTATTACTCTTTTCTTTTGTTGTTTCATTTTTCTTTTATTATTATTTTAAGTGGAGCAACACAATTATTTCCTTCAGACATCTCTCTACATGCCTGTCTACAAATTCATCCGTCTCTGTCAAACAGTCCCTTAGAGGTTTGAGAAACATATGATTAACTACTGAAATCTTCATTTCCTTACAAATATAGATGAGACAGATAGTGATATTGCACACAGTTCAGCTGGGAAAGGTGTTGGTTAAAAGAGTGGACAGGAAGGAAGATGGAAAAGAATATAACACATGCTGCTTTGTTGTCTGGAAAAATTTAGATGCCATTAGAAAGGATAGAATTTAAGTATATGATTTGTGGTCCACTGAAATCATCTTCACTATTCTGAATCATGCAAATATTATTCTATGATGTGATCTATTTATAGTAAGAGAATTGTTCTAGCTTATGTTTTTTTTTTTTTTTTTTTGGCCTATATATCTCAAGCTCTATGACCTTGATGCTATTTTAACTTACGTTTATACATGTAAAAGTATCTAAAGTAATTAATATAAACAATTTTGTGTTTTTAAGATTAGCTTTTTGCATAGAGGAAACAAGCCTCTGTAAGAAACAGGAGCAAGCCTTCCAGTTGGACTATATTAGAATTCTATCTACATTTTAATTTTGTTCCTGCTGTGTGGATATATGAGACTGAATCTATTACCTGGCTCAATGGTCCTTTCAGACAATTTCCCTTTCTCATTCTGATTTTATTGTAAGTGATCATCAACATACTGTAGAAGTGTGCAAATCCAATTTTGATCATTTCCATGAGGCATTGATCACTATAATCTTACATTAAAAAATAAGAACCAATGGAGTATTGTAATATTTAATAGGTTACCTTTCTATGAAAGGAGCTGGTTATATAGTGTTGTGTGATACTATAATATCCTTAGACATTTCTTCTTCAGTGATTCTTCATTTGGGTGCTGTGCATAAGAAAATCCTATAGTAGTCAACTCTTGGGTAGCAGGACCTGGTTTAACATTTAACATTCTTATTTTATGTTAAACACTACTTTGAGTTTCCTCTTTTCCTGGTGATCTTGAAACACCTGGTGTTTTTTCATTTGGAGATAATGTTTCTTTGAGTGTTTATTATAACTTCAGCTTTAAATATAGTCCTTTCATGCATTTAATACAGCTAATCCTTACTGTGAAACAGATTAATGGACCTTTGGTGTAAAGTTGAGGAACATTAATTTAGTTCACTCTGGTTTATTCAATTGTTTTGCAGTCTTACTGGGGTGTACTTTTTTAGGATATGTCTAGAAATTAGAGAGGTGGTGTCACATGGTAATAACATGGCATTTCATTTTCTCATGCTGCCCAACAGTGTGATGAAGAGCATTTTTAGAAAAATATAACTAGTAATAACTCATTTGATTTGAAGCTTGATGTTCTCTTCCCCATCTTCAAAACTGTCTACAGTTCACTTTGATTCTGCTACCATGTTTTTTTTTTTTTTTTTTTTTTTTTTTTTGGTACTGGGGATTGAACCTGGGGTACTCGACCACTGGGCCACATCCCCAGCCCTTTTTTGTATTTAATTTAGAGACAGGGTCCCACTGAGTTGCTAAGTGCCTCGCCATTGCTGAGGCTGGCTTTGAACTCTGGATCCTCCTGTCTCAGCCTCCCAAGTGCTGGGATTATGGGCCCCGCTTCTGCTACCCTGTTTTGATCCTTCATCCTGACTTTAAGATCACTTCCTAAATCTCTTCATCATTTCTCTTCAATTTTTTTGATATTTTATTTCTAATGCAGAATTGATTTTCTTGTCCTGTTCCTATAGATATTTTATCATAACAACCTCTTGAGGGTGCTAATAACTTTCTATGTTGTCCTGTGTTGATCCCAAATAACCTAATGGATAAAGATTTTAAGTTAGGACATTCATGTGTTTTCCTCCAATTAAATTGTTCTATGCTTTTTAGTTTCCTCCTGCTTAAAATGATATTTAATATTCATAGCTTTAAATGTCTGCTGTAATTTCTGTTATATATAGTCAAAATTAGCTCTTACACATTTCATTGAATTATTTTCCACAGCAGGTTCTGTTTCCAGAATTCTCTGTTCATTCATTATTGTTACTTTCTTGAGAACAAAAATTGTATCTCAAATTCGTATTCATGAGTATATCACTTTCCTCAACACAATGTTTAATTCATGAGAGATGTTCAATTAATGTGATTTTTGTTTTTAGATTTTTTTTTCAGTGTAAATTGGGTTGATCTTTAAATGGATGGGATAGTGACTTAACATTCATTCTGGTTTAAACCTTAAGGACATGGTCTCTGGAGTCATATCCTATGGACATATCTCTAATTCTTGTTTTATGACCTTAGAGAATTTTACTTAGGGTCTGTAGTCTCATTTTTCTCATCTGAAAAGTGGAGATAACAGCTATAGTAATGTTAAAAGAGTTGTTATAAGCTCCCTGTGTAGGGCTTTAGGAGAATGACTGATACCCCTAGGAAGCACTCAAGTAATTATAAATAAGATTTGTGGTGTGTAATATATCTTCTAGATTGATATTACTAAAAACATTTTCAGGAATTGAGCAGTTATACAGGGAGAAGAATCTTGATTGTGAAACTCAATTTTTAATTTTAATCCCAGTCACTGACAATACATGTGTTCTTTTTTTAAAATATTTTTTCAGTTGTAGTTGGACACAATACCTTTATGTTATTTATTTATTTTTATGTGGTGCTGAGGATTGAACCCAGGGCCTCGAGGGCATGTGCTAGATGAGCCCTCTACTGCTAAGCCACAACCCCAGCCCCACATGTGTTCTTTTTATAGTAAAGTTGTTTACAGATTCATAAATGTTTTTGTACTATTGAATCTAATACAAGAAAATTTTCTTGTAAGTGCTGATGATAGTAGGAATGTTGAATTTACTAAATGTTTTTAAAGATTAATAAGATTATTATTAATACCGTTATTATTTTCTCTTACCACTACTATCACCACTATCATTTATAGAGTACTAACCATTTGCTATTTGAATTTTCTTAGTAAAGTACAGTACATTCACAAAGTACTAGGCAAAAATTTGCCACAAAATATAGACAACATATATTATTACATAAGGGTATAAGTATGTTAAATGATTAAAATTATTATTCTTAAAATTATCTGATGGTAAAGTGGCTGTGTTTACAGAATATCCTTAATTTCTCTATCTTCCTTATCCTCTATTGTCTAAAATATATATATATATATATATATATATATATATATATATATATATAGTGTAGAATTTGCTGGCATTTGTTATTTATAGTTCAGGATTTTATTCTTCCACTACTTTTATTATGTTAGACAAAATACTCAAAAATAATTAAAATGTTAAATGGCATTTTCTAGAATCTGGTAATATCTTTTAATATGTTTTATGTTATTTTGGAAAAAAACATCACTATTCAATAAGGAGAATAATCTGATTTTTCCTGTTTTCTAGCAGAATTTGGCATTTTCTATAGCATTTGTGCCTTGATGATATATGCCATCAAAGTGAAGATTTGGGAAAATGCATTGAAATGACTATTGAATTAAACCAAATGAACATGTTTAATATTTTTTTCTGGACTTGAGATTCTGCTAGGTGCTAAAGTATAGGCCTTCCTGAGGTGTAGCCCTTCCCCTAGTAATTCCCATATTCTGATAAAAAAGAAAATAAATAATTATAATAAAGGGTGGTTAACAGAGCAATAAAAGTGTGATTCGGACAGCGGTGTGTTTGAGATTTTAGGAGGAGAAACATAAACATGGTTGGTTGTGGAATGCTTCCCAGTAGGGGTACTGTATATGGTTTCTTTCTTTCTTTCTTTGTTTCTTTCTTTCTTTTTACAATTTAATTGCAATTTAGTTGCTATATTTCTTTTTATTTCCATATATTTGATATTAAGCCCGAATATTTTTTCTGGATGCTATAAAATTGTTGTACCAAATCTTCCTAGCCATGACATAGTCATATACCTTACTGTAAACTTCAGTTTTATGTCCTTCACAGATGATATTTAGAGTTTGACATCCATCAACAAAGCTTCAAAACAGAATACTACTAGCAAAGCAAAGGAACTTAAATAGGCAGTTCAGAATTTTATTCATACTGCAGGAATAGTAAGGAACCTGTTTATGACTGCTATTTCTCTCCTTTCAGCTAAGATGCTTCATATTTCAACAGTGTTACTTGAGCAAGGATACTTGGGAAAAATAGTTTCTTTTTTTTTCCAGAGCATTCTAAGCTATCAATTTTATAGACTTTGCATAATCCTCAACAAGAATATAGTTTGAAGCATGCTGCTATGATTAATTATTGCTCATTAACTGGATCTTCACTCTGCGTGAAAGAATATTACAGGTTTTTTTTTTTTTTTGCATTCTGACATCTTATATTAAATTTGAAATGCACTGGGAGAAGTTGGAAGATGAGATAGATGTCCAGGGTGGGTTGTAGAGAGACCAGGCATGTTGAAAGCTTTGCTTGTGTAGTTCATGCTAGTGTCATTGTAATTGTTCAATAAAAGTAAATTAGATTGCTCAACAGAAAAAAAGTGTGAAAGTCATTTTTGATGGAAATATTTTCATATCTTGTGCTTTATAAGTCTACTTTTGCTTGGTAGTGTTTCTTCATAATTATTTGCATTTGTTTTACCTAGAAGCTCTTGGAAGAATTCAGTATCCAAAATATTCAAGTCATTGAACTCAGATCAATTTCTTGTTTTTACAGGATATCAGCTAAACTAATAACTTGGTTTATCAATATCTATCTAAAAAAAACTAAAATAGTAACATGTAATTTGTCTATCCTTAATCTTTTACATATGTGGTGGGGGTATAGATTTGTGCATATGATTATATGAGTAATTCCTCCTTAATAGTTGAGCTGAATCTGTCATTTCTCAATATCTACCTTTGAGAGTCTGATACATGTGATTATGCAAATATAAGCAGTGAAAACAACATAAGAAAGAAAATGTCCTAGTTTCTGATTTATAGGCAAAATTTGACTATATATGATTAGAATAACCATTTCTAACAGTTCTACTCTTTTATATGTGCTAAAAAATATAAGAGAAAAGAGTAAATGCTTAGCATTGCTGTCTACCACAGACAATTGGTGGAAATACTTTTTTATTAAATAAGAAAAATTTTGTTAGCAGTTGTAGAAGCTAAGGACAATATATGATTGATGGTTTTTTAAAATAATAAAACATGCATATCTACTATGGGGACACTACTATTAAATTATGTAGCATTCAAGGATTTAAGAAGGGTAATATACTGATCTTCTGTGTAATCATAACACATAAACAACAAGAAATCAAGAACTAAAGATATCAGATACAGGAAGGGAGGGGAATGGGAAAACAAAAGATAGTGGAATGAATCTGACATAACTTTCCTATGTACATATATACCACAGTGAATCTCACCATCTTGTACAAGAAATTAATTTAAGAAAAAACCATGGGTAAATGGCAGAAAGATCAATAGAGAGAGGGAGCAGTGGGTGGAGGAGAGAAGGGGGAGAGGTACTGGGGACTGAATTAGAATAAGATATATTCCATTCTTTTACAATTATGTCAAAATGGATTCTACTGTCATATATAACTAAAAGGAAACAATAAATTTTTAAAAATATAGAGTATATAACTATAACCTAAAAATATTCTGAATGGAGTTACTTTATTTATCCCCCTCTCCAGAAGTTGATCTTAATATATATCTTTTTTCCCTACTCATATGAGGTGGCAAAAAATGTTTCCCAACTATTAATGTGTTTTTTATTATATTCCTCTCCTTTGGTTTTTTAAATTTTTATTTTGGTACCAGAGAATGAACTCAGGGGCACTTGACCACTGAGCCACATCCCCAGCCCTATTTTTCTATTTTATTTAGAGATAGGGTCTCACTGAGTTGCTTAGTGCCTCACTTTTGCTGAGGCTTTGCACTTGTGATCCTCCTGTCTCAGCCTCCCAAGCCCCATTCCTGTGTTTTTATGAATACTTTCTTAATCAACAGCCAAATTTGCTCACTTTTTAGACATTTTCCATTGGAAATAAAACCTTTTATACGTAGATATATAAGCTTACACACAAATTGAAGTGGAAAAAAGCCTTTAGTAGGTTATGCTAATACTATTATTTTATATTCTGTGAGAGATTCAGTTCTGATAGGAATATGTCTTGATGTTGTTTGTTTAGTGTTTTTAATGTGGGGAAAATAATAGTAAAACAGCATGTGGTTTATCAGTCATGTGTCCCCGCATAACAAACAACCACAAAATCTCTGAAGTTTATAATCATAGCATTTATTTCTTACTTCTGTTTGCACATTTGTTAAGACTTGGCTGATATATGTTCAGTTCTTTTTGGCTTGATCAAAACTCTGGGTCCAGACAGGTCTGTTCCAGGCTCTGGCTTACAGGGATGTGTGTAGTTGTGTTCCCTATGTAATCATTTTGGAGCCTGGATGAAGGGAAAAGAACTTAGGAGAAAATTTTTTTGTTGTTGGCAGGATTGTTAGAGAGCAAATGCATACATGCTTTCTTAAAGACAAGGCTTACAACTGGCACACTGAAACTTGTTTGTGTATTCCATTGCTCAAAGTATGTTAATGGGTGAGGAAGTCGGGGGAAGCAGGGAGTGAATGCTAACTGAACAATGATGTAATATACCACAAGAGAAATGTGATAAGTGAAATTGCACAAATTCAAATTCTATAAGAGATTGGAAATAAATGAATCTTTTTGTATTAATAGTCACTATTGTTTACCAAGCACTACAAATGATTCCTGCACTGTGGTAAAAGCATGCCTGCGTTGCCTTATGGCTTTTGTCACCTGGAGCCATTGACTTTTGGGACCAGGTAATTCTTTGTTGTGAGAGACTTGCCTGAATGTGGTAGGTTGTTTAGCAACATCCTGGCATCAACCCACCTGATGCCACTAGTGTCTTCCCTCTTCCCAGCCACGAAAGCCCAAACTGACTTCGGACATTGCCAAGTGTCCCCTCACTCACCCTGGAAAGCAAAATTGCCCCCAGTTGAGAATGCTTATTGACTTATCTGTGCTGGCAATCTTTGCTATAGGAGAGTACTTTAAAGATGGATAACCCAAGGCTCGGACAAATGGCTTTACCTGTGGTTACACTGAGGTAAATAACAGATTTGGTAATGAAATTTAGATCTCTTAATTCTGAAATACATGGATTTACACGTGTTGCTAGGAGCTAATAAAGAAGGTGGCTTTGGATAAGGTTTTCCTTCAATAGTGCACCAGTAAAAGCAATTACAATATTCAGATAATAAGATCTCTAAAGGGGTACTCAGGAAATGATGAGGTAATGATGAGAACAGAGGAAGATTATTCTTCTCATACCAATTGAGACAAGCAATTGCAGGATTAGATGTACTACTAAGGGATTAATGTTAATTAACCAGTTGAAGGAAGACACAACAGGTCTCATTAAATAGAGGGAGCAGTATATGTACAGTCTTATATGCATAGAATTTTCAGAAAAAAAATGGAAATGGCTGAAGCAAAAAAAAAAAAAAATGGTCAAAAAATGGGGCAAATGGCTAGATGTGAAATAAAGGCAAACCAACAGTGATTTAGGCCATGCTATGAATCCTGAGTTTTAATTCTGAAAGCAATGTTGGAGCCACACAGGAATTTTAAATAGAGAAATTACAGAAGCACATTTAAGCCTTTTCCTTGGGTAACATTACTCAGTCCTCCTGTGGAGGTTGGATCAGAGGGAGGATTACAGATGACAGGAAAATTTGCTATGGAGGAAACAAAATTATGTGGAACAATATATATTCAAATATTGGGAGTATTTGCTTTTGGATGAAGATTATGTCTTTAATTTTCTTTTTATTGTCTTTATTTTGAAATTTTCTACAGTGGAAATGCATGTTGCTTTTTAAATAAGTATAGTAGTCTCCCCTTATCTGATGGAAGTATATTCTGAGGTCCCCATTGGATGCCTGAAACTGTGGATATTACCAAACCCTAAATAATACATGAATGGCTGAGATGGCCACTAAGTGACTAATACAGAGGCAAGACATATGGTCTGGATACCCTGGCAAAGAAATGATGCATGTCTTAGCCTGAATAGAGCAGGATCACTTGTGATTTCATCATGCTACTCAGAATTTAGTCTAAAACTTATGAATTATTTTCCACTTGATATTTTTGGACTATAGCCTATTATAGATAAATTATAGAAAGTGAAATTATAGTTGAGGGTGGACTATTACAATAGATTTCATAAAACTAGTCCATTGTAACAATTCAGTCAAAAAGCAATAATGATGGAGAAGGAAGAATTTATCTGAGAGTGATTTAGCAGTATGTCTCTTGTAAGATGTGATTTGTGGGGTGTTACTATGGGAAAGCAAGGAGTCCAGGAGGCTCCTTGGGTTGCTGTCTTGAACAACTCATAAAAAGGAGGATTTAAAAAGATGGAAAGATGTTTTGGGGATAAAGAAACATTCTATTTTGATTCTGGTATGTGTGAAGTACCATGGGGGCACCTACACTGAGGAGGTACCTAGTTGTCTATTGGGAAAGGGACTCCAGAATTTAGGATAAGTTTGGGTGGAGAATATAGCTTTGGTAGCAACAAAAAAATAGAGTGATCTGTTTAGGTGAAATTATCCAAGAAGAATGCACTTATTGAGAGAAGAAAAAGGCTGTGAATGTATTGCTGGTGTTAAACATGAGGCATACAGTGAGTTAAAGTGTCCAGGGCCATGTTAAGGAAGTCAAGACAAAGGGAATTCTCAAAGGAAGGGAATATGAAATATGCAAAATGATAAGGAGAAGCTAAATATGGTGCTGTGAAATCTTTATATTTAGCATTTAGGTCTTCAGTAATCTGGACAGAAGTCAGAGTTGGAAGTTAAATAGCAGTGGCTTGTGGTAACAAAAGATACACCACAAGAGAAAACATTCTTTTAAGATGTTTGCTTTGAAAAGGAAGTGGAAAGTGGGTGGTTATTTGATGTACCAGAAGACTTTCCAAGTTATCCATCTTTCTTTAGTCTAGAAAAATTTCCTGAGAGAATTTGGAGGGAAAAAAGATTCACATATGGATGGAATAATTTGATGTTAAGGGAACTTTTAATACGAGAATCATCTGTTTTATGTTTATTTTGCTTCACTGCTAAATTTATCTATACCTTAAAATGTCCATAAAACTTTCAAGAAGTTAATTCTTGTGTCTGATACTTGGTATTACTCTTTTTGTTAAAGAAGGGAATTAATCTACTAAAATTAAAAGAAAGATATTCTTTTGAGGGATTTACCTTTTGAATGGTATACGCATCCATAAACTTACTTTGTATCTACAAAAATCATACAGTCCCTTCCTATTTTATTTGACTTTTCTTTTCTGAGTAATTTTTTCTTACTTATATTTAAAATTTTTAATTTTACAAAATGTAATTATTAGTATTTAAAATAATATAATGCCAATTGTTTTATATTTTTGTTGTAGTTTTATTATTCAAATCATTATCATTTGTATTTTTTTGAGTTATTTACCCTTTTATTTTAAAACCTTTAAGGTTTCTTATTGTAAATGCTTGGATTTTGAGTACTCAAATTTATTTTTAAAAACTATTTCCCTCCTTCCATTTTCTTCTGTATTTCTCCTAATGTGATCAATACTTACATGAGGGAAGCCTAATAACATAATGGAGATCAGCCATGAATCAGGAGAACTGGGTTCAAGTCACTGGGCTTGCTGAATAACAATGTAACTTTGGTAAAGTTATTAATTCTTCACCATAATTTTCAAGTTTCACTTTTTAGAAAGTGAAAAAAATCTTTGGGATTTTAGAACTATTAGTCATTTACATCTGAAAAATGAATTTTATCACATCAGGAGAGCATTTAAACATTCACTGAAAGGTAAGTTTTAAAACAGGAGAAGTAGTGCATTACTATGAGGCATGAAATAATCTGAGCAGAGACTAAATTGCAGTGTGTGTTTTTGAGGCACAAGTGCAGTCAGCATCCTTGGGCAGTAATTACGAACACACTTTGGTTTCTGAGGGTAAGAATAAAGAGAAACAGGATCTAGTAATAGATAATGGAAAATGAGATAGAAGGTTACTAAAGCTTAGAAATTCCCCAGTAAGGTAGTCTATTTAAAGATTTTGTTTGTGGCTCAATAATAGGAAGTTAATAGGTTCCCAGTGCAAGTTCTAAGGTATGATAGAAAACACAAATAATAAAGTTGTTGCATTAAATAAGAGTATAGCTTCATTTTCTAAATCCAGCATACATACTAATACTAAATATTGATTAATGTACATCTTTTATTTTATTAGAATAATGTGGAATGACTTACATTGTACAGTAAAGGAAAGTAAAAAACAATGCCTGCTTTTCTATGATTCCATTCTCAGTCTCTATTATCAGTGGAGGATGAAATTTAAGGTTAAAAACTTGCCAAGATTATTTGCGAAGAAAAAGAATTGCCTTCTTTGGATTTTATGGATTTACAGAATTAGAGAAGAGTATAGGTTTTAGGCTGTAAGTGGTGTTTATATGGACTCTGCAGCCCAAACCCATTACTCTATGGAACAGGAGTCTCTTTGTGCATCGAATGTGGCTATATCAGAGTTTAAAATTTTCTAAATAGAATAATTAAACACCTTTTTTTATTATTAATGAGGAGGCTTCATTTAGTTTGGTTTGGCAAATGATATATTTTTTTTCTTTCAGGTTCCTGTTGTAAAATGTATGTTGTATAAAATATAAACACATCTTCATTTATAGAACCACAAAGAGCTCCACTGTGGACAGGACATTTCTCCTAAAATAGATGATTGCTTTTACAGTATGGAGATAAAAATAGAGCACTAATCAATTAATTTTCCAAATTAGCCCTGCTGTGGTTTTCCTTCAGTGTTTAGTCCTTCACCACATGCACACATGCTTCTCTATAAAGACTGATGAGTGGGAAGAGGTAGTTGAGCTGCCATTACTTGAATGCATAGAAAACCACTGTCTAAAATCCATTGCCAAATCCACCCTGGCTATCCATTACTTACTACTAAAAGGCTCTTTTGTAAAACTTTCTAAATAATTCACTGGTGGCTCAGTAAATATTGCAGTTAGTTTTATATCAAGATATACTGAATGGGATTTCTGTTAGGCTCTTTCTTGAAAAGACAAGTTGAAGATAGGAAGAGTATTTCTGAATTAAAAAACAACTGGTAAGAAAGCTTTCCATGTATCCAATTGCTTTTAGAGCTACTAATTTTTAATGTTTTGTAATTTCAACTCAGTATTTTGGCGATGTCATGGGATAATGTTATCAAAATTTTCATATTCACAGCTTCTGTTGGTTGTGATTAAGTAGATCAGATTCTGTCCTACTTAAATAAAAGAGGGATTTGTTGGAAAATTTTGAGTGGTCTCTCAGTATTGAAGAAAACTTTGAAAAACTCAGCCTCAAGAAAGAAAGAGCAAGGCAATTTCAGGGACCTCATTAGCTAGTTTGTGGACTTTTTGCCTAGAATACAGTCCTAAAAAAAGAGCATCAGTCATTTCTAGTCTCCTTGTGCTTCTGTTGATATTTCAAATTCTGAGACAGAGAATCATATTGGTTCAATTTGCATCAGGTATCAGATACTTGCCTCACTGGATGACTCAGCTTTGCTAGTGGCCAAGGCCACATTGTGCCCACATAACCAGGGGTTTTCAACAATCACATATTTTGTGCCCAATGTACAAACCCAAGGTGTGCGAGTTTGCTCCCTTGTCGTTGAAGATAACCCATTGTCACTTCAGCTACTGCTTGTGTAGTTAAAGCTACTGTGTTATGGGATTACTGTTTTCTGAGTCCAAAAGTCTCTTGGGGATTTTTATTTTTTTACTAGTTACATTATGATTTAAGGTGTCTTGAATATCTATAAATATAGAATAATAGGAAAAAAGAAAGAAGATATGAAAGTAAATTTCATGTATTTAGTATCTATTTATTTGTGAACATATATATATATATATTTTATGTACATACACACAAATACATATATATTCCAACACAGTATACTATAGCCACACACATATTTACATAAAATGTTTTGTAACTTATAATCTTGGAATAGTAAGCAAAAACTTGTAAGCAGAGGCTACAATTCTTGATTCTACAAGGGACAGAATCACAGATGGTAGTTGATTTTGAGAGCAATTTCAAATTCATCTCACTTTTGGCTGGTTATATCCTTAGTAGATGGGAGAAGGGTCTTTAGGTATAACCTTGTTTATAAAGGGTTTACATCCTTTATAGTTGTAGCTGAGCAGAGTTGCAAGTACAGCTATATACCCTTACTGCTTCCATCTCAGGGTGTTCAGATAGCCTTATTCTTTCTTGATTAATAGGACCAGCAACCTTAACTAACACCATTATTTCCACATCTACCTTTCCTAGTAGAAGAGAATTCCCAAATAGCCAGGTGGCAGTCTCAGTTGGAGCAATAATCATTTTGTTTTCTGTCTTGGAGTTATTCTCTTTTTTCCCTAAAGCCTGCAAAATAGCAGCACCTCAAGTTGTGTGATTGCTTAAACTAGGGCAAATTGGCTTCAGTAAATGATAGTCCATGTTTGTGCCTAACCACCATGGCTTCTATCCTCACAAGTTCATTAAACAAACATCTGGCTTCCTTTCCATGTGAAGAATATCCTCAGTATACATTACCCTACCATGTGGTTATTACCAGCCTTTTTTTTTTTTTTTTTCAGAGTGTCTTCTGTTGAGTGTTCGTGTGAGATATGGGGTATAATTATTTTAAAGCTATGGTCCCCAAATCTCTATGTGATATTTCTAACTTCATTCTTCTTCCTTGCAAGAAACTAAAAATTAGTTCAAATGTTAGCCATTATACAGGTGTCTTATCCAAACCCTAATCTCAGTCTATTATTTCCCTTAGGCAACATGGAACATCCTAAGTAACTACCCAAATTTTTGCGCATAGAAAACACTTGCCTTCTACATTGTTTCTCAGTGTCATCCCTGAGAGATATTGTAATCCTAATGTAGTACAAGTCTGGCATGTGCTAGCATATTGTGAAACTATAAATCCAATTTATTTTCAGGAACTCCTTTGCTATGATGGTTTGGGTTGAGGGAGGCTCAGAGGTGTGGCTGGTGTCATGTTCTTGGCAATGTGAATAACACCTTGCAACTTACTCATGCATGTGGGGAATTTCTCCATCCTAACAGCATAAATCACTTCTACTGTAATATAGAAAGCTGCTGGGTAATCCAGACTTTATAGCTAAATTGATTTAATAGCATCTACTTGATGATGGCAGCTGGGTTGAAGGATCACATAAGATGCCACCCAATATTGGAGCCAAATAGCAGACAGAAAGATGACACCAGTTGAAGAACATGTTAGCTTTAACCCTAAGCCCTAAGTGCCTTTTCCAGATTCTTCTGTCAGAGCTTGGCATAAGCTTCATGCATTATTCAGAACTAAGTAGCAGAATCATTTGTACTGGAATCTGGGCCAGCTAGAGATCTTTCTTCAGCTTTGCACCTGACTCAAATTTGATAGCCCTTGGAAGGACAGAATAAAAGGGTAGGAGCAGAATATCCCCAATCTGAGAGCCCATCTGTTACTCTGCCTCCTTGATCAGAATGATTCATTTTGGAGGACATAGGCCAGCTTTTCAACTGTACTTCTTTTAGTGTGATCCACAAAATAGTACCCTATCATTTAGAAGCTTGTTGGAAGTGAAAATATCAGACCAATCCCAGACTCACTAAATCAGAACCAGCATTTTAATAATATCCTCAAGTGATTTGTATGCACATTAAAGTAGGAAAAGCACTGGAGTAGGAGCCTCCTTGTTTCCTAGGGATTTATCTCCACCCCCTGCCATGTTCTTCCTTGCTCTATTGATCTTATCAGCATGGCATCATTAATGCAATGGGTCTGCATGGTGCTCAGTGGGAAGGTTGGAAATCCACAGCTCTCATATTGACAGTTGCTGTTCATGATTCCTGTGTGTGAGAATGAAGGGAATTTTTTGCTATGTTATTGGGAGTGCTATAAATTTGTTTCAATTAGAAGACCACATTTAAGATTGCAGCTAATTCTTGGAGTATAGCTCTGATTGTGTTTATTATAATCATGGTAATTTTTATGTAGACCTGTTAGTATTTTACTTTAGCCAAATTGGAGTGCAGTATTCCAAGGTTCATAGGATCTAGTTTTAACATAGAACTAGTATCTATTATTCTTGCCCACGTCCCACACAGGTGACAGAAATGGGGTTCCCCTTGGTGGATTGGGCTGGCTGAGAAATAAAAGCTAGGAAATATATAACGACAGAAAAATTGCAGGACATAGAAAATAATTTCGGACAGGCTAATTAATCATATGAAATGAGCTTCTCTATACTCTGGCAATATGGAACCCATGCTTGCTTTATTTATATTGGGGACACAAAAGGCAGGGATAAATTACACCTATCTCAGGTGCTGTGTGGGCCACGGCAGAGTGGGAAAGAGTTTCACATTGTCTTTGGGCAATTGACCAGAGGAAATGTCCACTGGCCATTCCCGGACACCAGATGTCTCTATCCACAAGGCTTCTATGCACAGTGACCCATATGCATCCCATGGACAGCTTGTGACACATTATAACCACAAGATTTGGTCATTCCCCTTGTGTAAGTTATAGCCATCTAGTAAAAAATCCTTTGTTGTTTAAGATTAAATGAGAGATCATAGTACAGGTTGGCGAGGGTCAAACAGATTCTTCTCAGTAACTAGGCTTGTCTTGAAGCAAGGGGCTCTGAAGTATAATCTGGATGTTAGGTTAGAGCTGTGTTCTCTAGGCAAGTGACTCAAGTAAGTCCTTTGTAAGCTCTGGAATTGTTTTGTTTTATAACAATTAGTCAAGATTTTAGGGAATGTGTAATGATTGTATTTCTGGAGATATCTTGACTAATGAATGATATCCAGTAGTCTTTTCATGTCAGACTGTTCTGTATACTCTGATGACTGTTCTAGCCTGCTGCTTATTCTGATGCTCATTTGTGCTTTGTTCCTGGTAATTAAATGCTGCTACCAGAGTTTGGCCATCCTAGGTTCCTGTGATCCCCAGTGGAACTGAGTTTACACTAAGCTTGCCCATGAACATTTCTGACCTGGAGGTAACAGTTGGTCAAAGTGCTAGTGAAGACATAAATATTTCTCTTAATAATGTTCTCATTTTAGGGGGTAGTGGAGAACTATGTAGATTAACATTAAATAATGTAATACCTTCCATGAATTTACTGTGTGTCAGTATTAGCTTCATATTCATTTTTACAGGAAGCACTGTCAAACTAAAGTTAATATTCTCTTTGAAAAATAGCAGTTTATTTTCTATTATAATGTTTACTTTGTAGAATGTTTTAATTATTATAAATATTAACACATCAATTTACAAATTAATGGGTTTCCCTGGAACATTTACATACATGCATATAGTGTGCCTTGATCATGTTTCTCTTCCGTTCTGCCCTCTCCTACCCTCTCCTGTCCTTCTTCTCCTCCCCAGCCTTGCTATTCTTCCCTTAAAAAGTTCCTCTTCTACTTTCAAGACATATTTTAAAACATTTTTTTTTTATTTTTTAGTTTTCACATATGAAAGAAAACATACCCTAGTTGTCTTTCTGTGTCTGGCTAATTTTACTTAACAAGATGTCATCCAGTTCCATCCATGTTCTTGAAAATGGCATGTTTTCTTTTATGGATTAATTATACTCCATTGTATACAAAAACCACATTTTCTTTATCCATTCATTTGTCCACAAATATCTGGGCTGATTCTTTATCTTAGCTGTTGTGAATAGTGTGACAGTAAGCATGGGTATGCAGGCATCTCTGTTATATACTGACTTCATTTATTTCAGGTATATGTCCAGGAGTAGGATAGGCAGATCATATAGTAATTCTATTTTTTTTTTTTTTTTTTGAGGAAACGTCATACTGATTTCCATAGTGGCTGTACTAATTTTCATTCCTACCAACTCTGTATAAGGGTTCCTTTTTCTTTACATCCTCACCAGTATTAGTATTTTTTCTTTTCTTTTTCTTTTTTCTTTTTTTGCAATAGTCATTCTGGGTAGGGTAAGGTAAGATAAAACCTCCATGTAGTTTTGATTTACATTTTCCTGATGGATAAAGCTATTGAGCCTTTTTTCATATATCTATTGGTCATTTGTTCTTCTTTTCAGAAGTATCTGTTTAGATCCTTTGCCCACTTTTTATTGGATTATATATTCTTTTGTTGGTCAGTTTTTTATGTTCTTTATATATTTTGGATATTAATCCTCTGTCAGATGAGTAGCTTACAAATAATTTTTATCCCTTTCTGTTGTTGTCTCTTCCCTGATTATTTCCTTTGATGCACAGGATTTTCATTTGTATAATCCTACTTGTCAATTCTTGCTTTTGTTTCCTGAGCTATTGGAGTTCTAGTCAGTTGCCTGTGTGAATATCTTGGAGTGTTTCCCCATGCTTCCTTTTAGTAGTTTCAAAGTTTCTGGTCTTATGTTAGGTATTTGCCCCATTTTGTGTTGATTTTTGTGAAATATAGGATTCTAGTTTCAGTCTTCTACATGTGGATATTCAGTTTTCCTGAACCATTTGTTGAAGAGGCTGTCTTTTCTACAATGTATATATTTTTGGCACCTTGTTGGAGAATTAGTTAGCTGTCTCTGCTTAGGTTTATTTCTGACTCCTCTATTCTGTTCCATTGGTCTATATGTCTGTATTTTCTATTCTACTCTCCAGTGTCACTGGTTTTTACCAAGTATTTGTCTTGAACTCCACCATTGAACCCCAACATTCTTTCATGGTCACCCACCCTAATGAGCAGCTATATTCTAGTTGTATTAATTTGGTCTCTTGGAGACATAAAGAAGGGCTGGGTGATTCTCTAGAATGCTTTTTTTGTTTGTTTATTTTTATTTGAATGACTCTCTTTTCTCATATGTTTGACATTATTTATTTGTTTATACTATGATGTCTCATTTGATTTTTAGGTTAATTTTCAGTGGATTGAGGAGAGCACTTTGATTTATTGAGAAATGGTATGAGGAAGGATAATCACTTGGAGAACAAAGCTCCTAGTGTTGGCTGAAATCTCAATAGTTTAGCAACCCTTGGAGGGTTCTCAACTTCCTTTTCAATTTCTTTTTCCAAATAATTAAATATTCTGTCTTCCTGATAGGATTATTGCTTTGATTACTTAACATAAATGTAAAAATAAATTTTCTTTTATGCATACCATGAAATCTTATTTATTTTTTTGAGAGGAAAACACCTTTATCCTGATTATTTTGACCTGAATTTAAATGGAAAGGTGAAATATTGTGAGAAAGGTTGGATTAAGAGTTTTTCTGAAGCCTAAAATTATTATTTTGTTTAACTTACAGGTAAAATTGTATGAGGAGTTGGAGAAACTGTGGCAAATAAGTTCTCTTGCTTTCACATATTTTATTGGGAAATAAAAGAAAATTTAGTTTTAAAATAGTTGAGATGTCTTTAGTGATACAGACCAAAACCAAAATCAAAACAAATCCCCAAATCCCAATCCTCTAAAATTGGAAAACAGCACCCTAAATGAAAGACCATTGTTAAATAAATGAGTTTTGAATGATTACTTTATCCTTGATATTTTGTGGATACCATGACATCATTTGTACTTTCCCTGTCCTGCAGAAGCTCACTTCAGAAAGTTCCTCTGTGTGAGTGAATGCTGCTCTCTTCCCTGCCTGCTGCACAAAGCCTGGTCTGCAGGTCAGCAACATGGGCATCCCCTACAAGCTTGGCAGGAATGCAGAATCTCAGCCCTGCCAGGCTGCTGCATCAGTGTTCTCACTTCAACAGATCACCAGGCGATGCATGCGCCTATCAGCATTTGAGAGACACATGTACAATTTTAGGTTTTAATTTTAAAATTTCCAAATAACTTTGTATGCTTTTTTCCTCTGTTACCAAAGACTTCCCCATCTTCTTTTTATTATGTTACTTTTCTCAACTTCTTTTCCCATGTCAGATTGGAAAAAAAAATAAAAAACAAAAACCAACTAATACTAGAAATAAATAGTGAACTATCATGGTCTTTTTTCCTATTCTTCCCACTAACATCCTATAATGTTCAATTTCCTACTGTAAATAGTTACCTGGGTAACCAAGATTAGTTATTCCTCTTTCCCCTTCTTGTTAGAATAACCACTGGACTCATTTTAATCCCCGCCCTCCTGCTTCTTCATGATGAATTGGTCTTTACCAATGAATTACTTTTTTAGCTGAACCCTGCAATTTACAATTTCCCTCTCTATTCAAGCCAAACTGCTTCTTAAATAGACATTGACCTCCTTTTCCCCCTCACTGAAGCTTTTCAATATATTTGAATAAAACTTAATGTAGCAAAATAGTTTCAACTGTGTCAAACCCATTGGGTTCTTTTTAGGGACCTTAACAGAGACCCTGGAATAATCTGCAAGGTTGGCTAAAGATTAATTTGATACCAGCTTGCCAGGTCTTGGGAGATAAAAAAAAAAATGTAAGGAGTGGATTGGATTGAAGAATGATTGTCTCACATACTGCTGAAGTGGTTCTCTGTGTCAAACCTACGTTCCTGAAGTACAGAATGTGTGACAGATATCAAGGGGGAATTGAAGCTTCTATAGAGTTTATCTGAGAAATAAAAATATGTGAATTGAGTTTTAATTCAGGCTTTGATATCTAAACATTTAGTGTTACATGGATGACCTTATGATTGAGGCAAGTTTAATTTTTAACCACATGGGAAATCTGTTACCTCTATTTCTCCTTCATATATCAGATGTTTACATTAGATGAAGCTTGTCTTAAGTATTTCTTTAGGCTCCATTTTATATACTTGTTTCTGTCTTCATTGCAAGAACCTATATGTTTTTATTATCCTTCCAAATAATGTCATCAGAAAGAATTTGCTGAGCTTTTACCATGTGGGAATTCTAACATGAAGCAAAAAGTTTCTTTGGGGATATGTACAATATAGCTAAGTAGATGGGTCAATAAAAAATAAACAAGATAGCATGCTTGGAGAAAATGCACTATATACACATTTAACTTCAACATAAGTTTTTGAGTGGAGGGAGGGAGAAGAAGAGAGAAATGCCTATGAGAAAATACACTGTTACATTAACAAAGAGATTATGACCCAGAGAATAGACATAGTGGGAGAAATGGGCCAGTTATTTCAAGTTTCCATATTACTATTATGGTGCAATAGGGCCTTGATATTCTTAGTATGAAGCATCTCACTGGCTGAGTTTCATGTAGAGCTAAGGTCTTTTATGGGAAATTTAAAAAGACAAGAAAGCATTATCTGGACTGTACATGTACAGTATCCCTTATCTGTAATGCTTGATACCAGAAATGTTTCACATTTCAGATATTTGGAGGATTTTGGAATATTTAAATACACATAATGAGATATCTTGGGGATTAGACTAAGATCTAAACACAAAAATTTTTGTTTCATATATACATTTTACACATAGACTGAAGGTAATTTTGTATAATATTTATAGTGTGTCTGTTTTGATTGCAACATGTCACATGAGGTTAGGTGTGGAATTTTCCATTTGGCAGTGTAATGTCAGCACTCAAAAAGTTTTAGGTTTTGGAGCATTTCAGAGTTTGCACTTTTGTATTTAGGGTGCTTACTGGATGCTATGCTTCATTTTCACTGTATATACTGAATTCTTATAAGTTTCTCCTTCATAATGCCAAAAGGTGTCATTTGCTATGAGAGATTAGAAAAGTGAGTTGCTTCCCTAAGGGAAGCTGGAATAACTTGATTTGGGTCTTAAAAGTAGGAAAGAAATACGTGGCACAGAATCAAGTCTGCACTGTGTTAAACGAGTAATGGTAAGAATAAGTGAATTAATACATATAACCAAGTTAGATCTAACTAAATTCTTTTTAGTTTTAAAATTATTTCAGTTTGAATGATAATGTATATAAAAATCATTTAGTTCATTTTACATGCTACTTCATCTTTTCTTTGTTTATTCACAATGAGATTAATTTAAAATAGTTTTAGTTGCTGTCATATATAGCATGTATTCATAGTCTAAGGAAGTCAAATCTACACCCCACTTTTTTTTTTTTAAGTAAGGCAAATGTTTGTGTTAGAATTATTTTAGAAAAGCCTAATTTCTCTGGAAAAACAGACACAGTTACAGATGTAAAAATACTTGCAATTATTGTTACCAATTTAATTACCTCTGAGTAGGGAAATAGGAAAATTAGGACTATAGATATTAAGATTTTTGTTTCACTGTTCACTCTTTTTTTTTTAGTTGTAGATGGACACAATACCTTTATTTAATTTATTTTTTTAATGTGGTGCTGTGGATCAAACTTAGTGCCTTACCCGTGCCAGGCAAGTGTTCTACCACTGAGCCACAACCCCAGCCCTCACTGTTCACTCTTAAGCACATTTGGAAATTTGCATCACAAGCATATATGAATTCTTAAAATAATGGGGGAGGGTTACCTAAGTAGAAGATTGTGTGACACTTTTTATATACCCATGTTCTCTGTATGTTTAGTTAAATATCAATGAATAATACAGACAATGATTATTTGATCAGGCATAATTAGTATTTGGTAAGGGATGGAATGGCATGCATAAATCAGAACATTACTTTTCCTGCACATCTGAATAATTTGAAGAGGGGCAACTGGAGTAACAGAGTTTAAGCTTAAGGTGCTACAGTGGAGTGATGGATGGAAATAGAGTCAAATGGGTATTAGAGATATGTGCCTGGATGAGCCATCAGGTAACTCTCTGATGGCAAGTAGAAGTAATGTGAAGATTTGAGACCTGGATCCTGATGAGATTGCCACTTTCAGGTAGTTTTAGGGGAGAGGTATTGATTTTGGACTTTTGAGCAAAGCAGTCAGATGTTGGATTAGGATGTTTAGGTAGCATTCTCTCAGGTCTTTCTCATTGTTTTATTTATTTCCTAACTCTTATCAGAACTTTTTAGCCATTAAATTTAATTATTTAGCCTGGGTAAGTATTAATAAGCAATATGGTAAGCTAATTATGAGTAAATGTTCAGGACTCTTGGAGTTTATTGCCCAATTTGCATTTTAAGTTAGGGTTTCAATTCCTTTGTACAATAGGAGTAAAAGTAGTCATTTGAATAAAAATGGATATAAATCTGACATATTTTATGTTCTTTCTGGATTTAGTCCAGAGAGAAATGGCTAAAATTTCAAACTTCTCTCAAGAACAGTCCAACAGCTTTCTTCTTTACTTCCTCTTCTGGTTTCTTCTGTTTACTATGAAAATTCTTCAATTTGCAGTTTATATTTATCATGTCCCTTCAGCTCTGCACTTTTAAAAATTCAGATATACACTCTCCTCCCAGAAAACTCCATCTTTTCTCTTTGTGTGCTAGTCTTTTTCCACAGGGACTTCAAATTTCAAAATGAAAATCAGGTTCTGCTTTTCAACCTCCACTGAAACCTGTTTCTCTAAGGTAGAAACCTCTTTGCTTAAATTAAATTCTACTTCTTCTCTGATAGCCAGCCAATCATGAAATGCTATTAGTTGCAGCCAACAATTAATCTCTTTCTCAGCCTGTGGCCATTGCTTAGGTCAGGCTATTAGCATTGCTTTCCAATGCAATATGCTACCTGTAATAACTGATTCTCCAGTTACAAGAATTTTCTTACTTCAGTCTGTACTTAATTTTATCATGAATTGTGTTCATGCCTCTTCTTCATCCCTACAGTTATCATATAACTCTGTTTTAAAATATTCATTGCTTTATGGGAATCTTCAGAATAAAATCATTATTCCTGTACTTGCTATGCAACATATGCAGTATTGGGCACCTAACCTTGTTTCCTATTGAGAAATGTCCTGTTCCTTCATTACTCCTCGCCTTTGAACACTTTGTCTGGTATAATATCTCACCACATACTTTTAACTTCTAGGTTTTCATCCTATCTTTTAACCAAGATTCAGTTCATATATCTCTGTGAGATTTTTCCTTTTTATGTGTTTCTTTATATTCATTTTCATAACAAATTATCATAACTGAAATGATTTAAAATGATAAAAAATATTTTTTCACAATGCACAGGTCAAAATTTCAAAATCAAGGTATCGACAGGACTGCACTCCCTCCAGAAGCTCTAGGGGAAATGCTAGTCCCTACCTCTTCCAGCTCCTGGTGGCTTCAGGTGTCCTTGGCATGTGACTATATTTCTCCATTCTCTGCCTCTGTTTTTACATCCCCTTGGTATTGGTGTATTTGTCTCATTTAAGTCATTGCACTTGGACCCTACCTAGGCAATCCAGAATGTTCTTCTCAAGATTCTTAATTTAATGATAGCTGCAAAAATCCTTTTTCCAAATAAGGTAGCATTCTCAGGTTCCAGCTGGACATAACTTTTTATTTTTTTTTTTGAGGGGTGGGGTACCAGGGATTGAACTCAGGGACACTCAACCACTGAACCATATCCCCAGCCCTATTTTGTATTTTATTTAGAGACAGGGTCTCACTGAGTTGCTTAGTGCCTCATTTTTGCTGAGGCTGGCTTTGAATTTGCAATCCTCCTGTCTCAGCCTCTCAAATCACTGGGATTACAGGCATATGCCACTGTGTCTGAATCCAGCAGGACATAAGTTTTTGGTGAATCACCATTTGATCTAGTACACCCACCAAACTCACAGTTCATTCATCCATCTACTTGATGTTCATTGAGTACTCCTCCATCAATTTCTCCTCTATTATTTCATGATGCTTGGATCATATATTTATTTTTAGCACTTATTAATTTAATACATTTAGCTCTTCTGTCTCACTGGGTGAGAAAGAGCCTTGATTTATGTTTTCTCATTTTTTGAAAATTAAAACCTCTGGCCCATTGTCATTTCCAAGCATTACTTCCTGGTGATGATAATTTTTGGTGACTTTAGTAACAATAAAGATGATTATATTAGAGTTCTCCAGAGAAATAGAACTCAGAACTAATATGTCATATATAGCTCTAAATAAGAAGAGATTAATTACAGGAATTGACTTACATGGTAATGGAGACCAGGAAGTTCTAAGGTCTCCCCTCTGTGGAAGGATAACCAAGAAAGCCATAGTGTAACTCAGTCCAGGTCTGAAAGCCTTAGAATCTGGGATAGAGAACAGAGGTGGTAGTGTTAAGGCCGAGTCTGAACTTCAAAAACTGAGAACCAGGAGTGCTGATGTTTGAGGAGGTAGTTGTCTCAGCTCAAGCAGAAGAGAGCTAATTCACTCTCTTCTACCTCTTTGTTCTACTTAGGCCTTCAAAAGATTAAAGAGTAACCCCCCATGTTGGGGAGGGCTTCTGCTTTACTGAGTTCAGCAATTCAAATGCTAATCTCTTCCAGAAACATCCTCATAGACACCTAAAAGTAATGTTTTCCAGCTGGGTATCCTTTAGCCCAGTCAAGACCACACATAAAATTAGCCACTGCAAAGGTCCTTCCAATAGTTTGACTTTGACTTACTTAATGTCCTTTCTTCCAGTGATCTTGCCCTCTGTGCTCTCAACCATTCACTCCATGGGCTTACATTATTCTTTATCACTACAAGTAGCTGTAACTACTCCAGACTCAGTTTTCAGCATAGCATTCTCCTATCAACACTGCCTGTTTTTCTCAGATGTTTCTCTTGAGAACTACTTCTGTAATGATTCCTTCACCCCATTTGTCTAACCTCCTTTTTGTTGTTTTTCTCAGCCACTCATGTCTCTGCTTTTTTAGCTTTGATTTATTGATTCATCATCATTCTCTTCTTTTACTTTGTCATGCTGTCTTGGTTAAAACAAAGCCATGTTGACTTCCCTGGCACCACCCATTCCCCACCATCCATGCGGCACTAGTGTGGCAGGACATGCCCAGAGAAAAACATACAGTGGTACTTTAAATTAATAACTGACTACCAAGTGCATCTTCAGATTTGCCTGACAATCATGCTGTGTTTCCCTGGTTTATTCATTTGTTCATGTTCCCAGATGTCCATTTTTATTCCTTATTCTTTTTTCTCAAAGCACTAATATCACTTCCTTCTTTACTCTCAACGGATGTCTTTGTTTTCCATTTTACATGGAGAGGAGAATAAAATCAATCAGAAAAGAACCTGTTAAACTACTGCCCTGTCATAATCCTCCTACCTGTATCAGCAGATACTCTGCCTTCTTTCCTTTTGTTTCCTTTTTTCCTGTTAGTGTCCCTCTTGGTACACAGATCTACTCCCTCTCATCTTCTTCAAGAAATTATCACAGCAATTTCCCCCCTTTTCTTTGGCACTATTTTTTTTTTTTTACTTGTTCCTATAGCATACTAATAAACTCATATTTCTCCCTGTCTACCCACCACTGCCCACCCCCCAAACCTGTTTTGGATATGCTTTTCTGTTCTGCTGCCCCATTTTTACCTTCTGTTCCTGGAATTTAAAAAAGATCATTAAAGCTGTCTATATTTGCTGTCTACAATCTCATCCTACTCTCTTTTGAATCTACTACAATAAACTTTCCCCTATGTTACCTCAGAAACACTTCTTATCAACATGCCTGTTGATCTCTACCTTGTTAAATCCATCAGCCAGTTCTCTGTCTTTATCTTGATTGACTTGTCAGCAGCATGTGACAGAATGAGCACTCCTTTTGGAAATTTGTTTTTTACTTGACTTCCAGGTTATTGAATTTACTAGTTTTTCTCCTCCTGATTGACTGATTGCCCTTCTTTGGTCTCCTTTGCTGGTTCCTCCAGTGTTAACTCTAAAAAATATGCCAACTTTCAGCTCTTACTTCTCTTTTTCTTCTTTATATCTGTGTTTACATTTTTAAATTATGTTGCCAACTCTCATAAAGCTTTAAAATTCTGAACTGCTATCTTATCATAGACTTCCATCCTAAAGTGCTGACTAACATATAAAGCCATATTCTGGACATCTTTATTTGAATTTCTAGTGGATATCTTAAACCTCAGACTGAGCTCCTGATTTATTCTTCAAACTTGCTTCCACTCATATCTCAATGAATGGAAATTCTAATGTGGGGTCATGCTTGGCTTCTATCATTTTAAGATGAACACATATTATTGACTCTATTCCAAATATATCCACAGTCTGACCATATTTCATCCCTTCTACTATTACCAGAGTAGTACAAGTCACTTTTATTTTATTTTTTAAAATCCAGATTCTTACATTATGTTGACTGTCTTTGCTGTTTCTTTCCTTGCTTACTGTGGTGTATTTTTAATGATATTGAAGGGATCAAATCATGTCACATCTGTTCAAAGCCATCCAGTGGCACCCATTCCACAGGATAACAGTCCTGCAGTGTCTTTCAGAGCTTTACTCAATCCAGACATCTCTCTGATGTCATTCATACCTCTGTCCCACTTTATCATTCTTCTAGCAGGGTGATTTTCTGATTTTAATTTTTTTTTATTGACAATTCCCCCCAACTTGCTTTTTCTTCATGTACTCACTGTTTTTCTATTTATTTTATTCACTTTTACATATGAGTAAGCAATTAATATACTTTTTTTTTTTCTAGCTTCCTGGCTATTTTTGTGAAAAAATATTTAAGACCAATAATGTTTCTTTATGGAACAATGCTTGTCATAACCACTAAGAAAGATGTATGGCCATTTATAATTATACTTAGCAGTTTAGAGTCATTTAAATCATATTCTATCCAAACAAACTTGATTTAAAATCTTTCTGTAGGCTATTGTGTGTTAGATATCTTACTGGAGTCAGATATAGTTTATGCTTCTTATTGTTTCTTTTTGAACCAGTGAATTCTCTTCTACAAAGAAAAGAAGGGTCATCAAGTTAGTCTGGCTTGGAAATTTTCTTAGTTCCTGTAATGTTCTCTAAATAATGGTTCATTATTATTATTATTATTTTACTTGTTCTAATTCCTTTAGAAGGGATTAAAATAATTTTTAAATTATTTAAAATGCCCCTTCCCTTCTTCATGCTTCAAATACATATGTTTATTCCTTTTAGCTTGATTTAATAATTGAAGTATACACATACCCTCCTAACTATGCACAAGCTAATCTGCACAAATTAGCCTACGAAGATCTGTACAATTCCTCCTTAGGTAGGATATACTTAGACATAGACTAAAGAGGAAGGAAGATAACTGAAACTGCACTGTGAGTAAGGCAGAATAACAGTTTTGGGGTGTTTATTAATGTCAGAATTTGTAAAAAGATAAATTCAATCTATTTAAAGTAAAAATGGAAATAAATTATTCTTACCATTTCTTTAATTTTACCTTAAATGTGAAGACTTAAATATTCCACTGCCTAATACTCTCCAATGACTTCTAGTTACACACAGAGTAATACTCAGATTCCTCACTATGGTCTCTAAGCTCTTTTTCATCTCTGCTAATGCTCCTTCACACCATCCCTTTAATTATTTGTTGGCTATTTGCTTTCTATTCCTAGCATCTTGGCTTAAATATTATCTTTTCAGAAATGTATGGTGTGTGTGTGTGTGTGTGTGTGTGTATGTGTGTGTGTTTCCTTACTCATTTTATAAGTTGTACAACTTACTGATTGACTGACTGAATGAGTAAATAAAAGGGATAAAAGAGCAGCCTACCTTATGGGCAGGCTACTGGTTGAGCAGAAGTCTAGATAATGGGTCATGATTTAATGGTTTGTGTAATAAGGGGAGGCAAGGATTCCACCATGTCTGGGATGTGACCTGGGCTGGGACAGCCGAGGCAAAAGCATGGGTTAGGGACTTGGGACAGCATTGTAGCTTTAAATATGGTAGTGATGTAAGCATAGTTATGTTTTAAAAGGCAACTCTTAGGAGAGTAGAGAATGAACAGAATAGTGGGCAGAATAGCCACAGCAGGTCATTATGAAGCTGCCACCACAGGTCAGGCGATCCATAATGAGTGGAACTCAGGAAGTTGCAGAGAATATGAAAAGAAATTGGAACAGGGATGATTTTTCAGGGGGTAGACTTGGATGTACATGGTCCATGCAGGAGGGAAAACTAGTCAGAGATGGCTTTGCGATTCTTCCTCAAGTGACTGGATGATCGTTATTATTCAAGAGTAGGAAGAGATTACTAAGTGTAATGAGCCAGGTTTGGTATGGTTGAGTTTGCTGGAGCAGTACTCTGTTATTATGTTCAATAAATAATATACATTTAGATCTTGGGAGACAAAAATATTAGCTCTGAGCAAGGAAGTAAGTACTGAAACAGGAAGGGGGTAAGCAGAGGGAAAAAGATAAACCTTAGAGAAGGGAAAGAGAAATATCTTTGTTTTTTTCTTATAATTCTCCAAATGCTTCTCAGTCAGCTTTGCTGTATCTTCTTCACTAAATACATCTTGAAAATTAAGCTTTCCTTAACATATGATTTCATCAGTTCATCTGCCACTTATTTTTTGCACAAGGCTCACAGTTGTTTTGATTTTTTTCCTAGTGATTCCTGTTTTCCTTCTTCTGAGTCATGTAAACGACAATGGCAATGAAATGTGCTTTGCATTTTAGTGCTGTTTGTTTACTTCTTTCTTCCATCAGGCTTGTCTGACCTGGTCACTCTTTCACCCCTTTTCACAGGCAGTCCTGGCAGGAGCAGCCATCTGTAAAGCAGATTCATTTCTGTTTTTTTTTTAGATTAGTTATTCCTAACACCTTGATCTAAAGCATTCCCTTTCTGTTTCATCAGCCTGTATTAATTTTCTACATAAAATTTACCACTATTGGATAATAGTGGATAGATAATTCATGAATTGGTCTTATTCATTGTCTGTATCTTTAGTGAGCTTCATGATAGCAGTTACTAATAGGTTTTATACTGGACTTGTTTTGTGTTTCATTTGTCCTTAATGTTTGCTCTTCCAGGAAATTCTTCCCTTAGAGATCATTTTGGGTCACATTTTCCTTCAGTTCTTTGCTTAAGCAAGGGCTTGTCAGGCAGGCTTTCTTTGTCTACCCTAGATCAAATGTACTCTTCTTTCTACTCTTACCAGTGTTTACATTACTCATTTTATTTAACAGATTGACATATTTTTATATTTGTTGTTTTTCTCTTGCCATCAGAATGCAAATCCTTGAGAATAAGGTCTTTGTTTTCTTCACTACTAGGCCCTTAGAAATTAGGATGGCTCCTTGCATGTAGCATTTACTCAATAACATTTGACAAATAACTGGCAGAATAGAAAGAAATAGAAAAGTGTCAGGCAAAAATATGGGTCAGCCAGTGTGACCATCTGATATTTCATACAGGTGCATTTCTCCCCTATATTTGTAATCCATTGGACGCACCCAAATGGGTATCTAGGGAGGATTCCCATGCAGAGAAAAAAAAAAACAGAATGCCCATTAAAATTTTACTTTCAGAAAAACAACAAATAATTGGTTATATATATGCTATGTAGGTGGGCTACATTGCTTGTAAAACCTACTTTCTATTATGCTATTTGGAGATCGTCTTTGGAGCCAAACAGCTATGGACTGTTGTTGGCCAAGCCAGGAGATTTGTGTATCTGTCTGATGATCTGTCTATCTGGCAATTCTTTTTCCTCAAAAACATAGTGATCTTTTGATCTCTTTGTTTCTGATCAATGTTATATCCTAATAAAAACACATCTACAGATTTCTTTTCCATTTTTGGTGCTTGGAATTGTACCCAGAGTCTTTCTAATGCTAAGCATGCATTCTACCACTGAGCTACACCTCCCCCGCCAGCCCTCAGCTACAGATTTTTTTATATAGATATTGTATTGCAGATGTACAGTGTTTATCATTTAACATCAGAACTCCATCTGTTAGTACATTAGTCAGCTTTTTTTTTCCTACTGTGATTAAAATACCTGACAGGAACAACTTAAAAGAGGAGAGATTTATTTTGACTCATGGTTTCAGAATATTCAATTAATGGTTGAATGACTCCAAGACAGAAACACTATGGTGGCAGGGTGTAGCACAGGAAAGATCCTCAGCTCTTGGAAACAGGAAGGTGGGGAGGGGCTGGGGAGAAGGGAATTCCTTCCAAGGCATACCCCCAGTGACCAACTAAGTCTTACCTCCCAGTAGTTCATTCTACTATCAGTGGATTAATTCATACTTATGGAAGTCAGTTTTTTTGACATAGCAAGGCAGGGTTGGAAAATCAGAATGAAAACTCAGAACAATAGTTTCAAGGTACTTAGGAAGTGATTCAGTGAGAGTAGTGTATAACAGGCTTATTAAATAAAGCTATAGCTATAAATTCTAGGACCACCCTTTCCCTCTCTCCAACATCACCACCAAGAGCAGCTAATATTCATGGAGCATTTATAGTATGGCTGATACTGTGTTAGTTTATTTTCATATTAACTTAAACTTAATATTTCAAACAATTTAAATATCCGAAATGAGTAAACAACATAGCAGGCATTTTTATACCTACCACCTAAAATTTTTTAAAGTGTTAAGCAAAAGAAGTTACATCTTCATGTTATTTTAAAAGCTCAAAGTCTCTATAAGCTTAATTCATAACCATGAAATACCAAAAGCATTTTCAGTAGAGTCAGGAAGATACCAGGAATCACATAATCATTACTTATTAATAACATTGTAAGTGATAATTAATATGATTGGATAAATATATTGAAGTATAGTTATTAGGCAGGGGAACTAACTACTAATGATATTATAATACTTATGAAAGAAATGATAAAAGAAAATTAAAGAAAATAAAAGCAAATGATCACAAATAATAGACTGTAGCCAAGTATTAGGATTATTCTTATATAATGACAGTAACTATTTAGAAATTAAAAACAAATAATAAAGAATCCCATGCAGAATGATAGAAAGTAAATAGAATATCCTTAGGGATAAATATAGCCTTAAATGATAAACATTATGAGAGAAATTAAAACAAAGCTGTTTGACATAAGAGATAGATATAGTGTTTTCTTGGATAGGAATAACCAATAATTTAAATACATAAATTCTTTACATATATTTAATGTAACTGTAATCAAAGCTCCAAGGCATTTATTTATTTTTTTGTACTCTAAAATGAGAACCCTGGAAAAATAAATGATAAAAATAGTTGCTAAGATCAATCTTCATTATCTTGTCCTGCTAGATATTAAACATTCTTATACATAATTAAAATAATGGAGCAGGAGTCTGAAGTAGTGAGATATTTCAAGAGAACAACAACAGTAAAAACAAAAACCAAAATACCTTCCAGAAACAGACTCAAAAATATATAGAATAATAATTGGATAATCACTCTTGCCCTGGAGATATTTAAATATCATTAACCTGAACTCAGTTTCACCATCTGTGGAAGTTGAAGGCCCTTCCCCACATTTCTACATACTTCCAGTCTTGGGGCAGGGACATTTTGTCCCTTGCCTTCCTCTATCTTCTGCACTTTTAATTTCCTATGTGCTCTGCTACATCAGTCCAAACAAGAAACTCAACTGTGTTCAATTTCACAAAATGAAAACTAAACCAACTAATTAAACATATGCTAAGTGGGTTGCTACTCCTCCATAATGTGTCCATGCTCCAGCATTTTAACTGTCCTTATCTGCTCCTATCTCTTCTCTTGGCCTTGGCCTTTCCCACTCTTTCTCTCACTGTTGCTTTAGTATAGATTTTATAGGGATATCCATAAATATACGGATTTAAGATATTTCTTAAACTGGAAACTTTCTCCCCAATAATTCCTTTTGAAGAAGGAATGTTATGGTAATTTTCCAGATATTCTGTTCTTAAATTCAGTATTTTGTTAAATCTCAGAAGATAGCAGGGATTTTAAAGTGGTTTAAAAGTGCTATTATATTTTTTTTTCCTTTTTCTTTATAGGTAAGATTTATTCTAAAACAAGGTAGTTAATATTTGTGTGTTCCTATTGTGAGATGTGGGCTTTGCATGGCTTCCATTATTTAAAACTTCACAGAAATGTCATGAGTAAAAATTAAAGATGACAGACTCTAATGACTTTCCTTGAGATCAGTATGTAAATAAGCAGCATATTGAAGTTAAGGCCTAACTGGAGCCCATCCTTTCACTGTATTCCTTCCATTCTCATAGGAGCAAACCTGGTACTGTTTAAAAATGGATAATTATTTTCTTAAGTATAGCTTCATAAATATAATTCTAAACTAAACAGTTATATTTAAGAATGAGAAGAAAATGAAAAATACAATATAGTAATACCACTGTTATACCTTGTTTCATCCTCTAATGTTCATAGACATTAATCTTGCTCTCTTGTTTCTATGGGCTTTAATAATGAGTTTTCCTGTTGTATTGATGTGAAGTCTGGTTTCCAGTGTTTTATCTTGATTCTCTCTTCCTTAACAGGATACTGCCAGATATTACAAAATTACATAAAATTCTAAAAGGATGAAAGAACTATATTCCAATAAACTCCTTGAGTTTATGGATAATATAGAAACAAAGTAGTTAACAAAGGAATAAGTAAAATTTATTTCCACACTGTAAACACCAGAGTGTTTGAAAAAGGCAGAATATTTAAATGTAGTTATAGAAAAAATGACTGACAAAAATAATTTTAGACATTGAAATTAAAACCCATGAATGTTGTAATGAATTTTAAAACATAATGGATTATATGTAGATGACTTTTATTAATAATTCAGATTGTAAAACATGATGTTCTGCGTATTTTCTGCTTATTAAATTGATGGATATTTGCTTATTATAGCTGTTATCCAAATATGAGTTTAAATTATAAACACAAAATGACAAATGAAATGAATGGCACAGAAAATGCAAGCTGCATTGTCTCTTAATTTCTACCCCTCAATGCTGAGCTAATCATGGTTAGTGTTTTGGTGTACACATTCTTATACCTACCAGGTATGCTTGGCTAGACTCTGGTGGCCCAGACATTTGGGTAAACTCCAGTGTTGATGTTGCTTTGAAGGTATTTTTAGGTGTTATTAGCATTTAAATCAGTAGTCTGAGTAAGGTGGATAACCCTCCATAATGTGGGTGGGCCTCATTTCATTAGTTGAAGGCTGTAAGAGAGAAAGACCACAAAGGAGAAGGAAGTTTTGCCTGGGGAACACCTTTAGACTCATGGCTGCAGCTTCAGCTCTTCCATGCCTCCCCTGCAGGCTTCCTTGCAGGTTTCAGGCTTGCCAGTCCCTACAACCAATTTCTTTAAATATATTTCCCTTACTAAGTATTATAGCCTGTTGGTTTTGTTTCCCTGGAGAACCCTGACTAATAATACAAAGCAGACTGCTTATGTTGAAACTATAAAATGCACCTGTCAAAGCTCCGTAACTAGGGTGGTTTAACAGAAATAGAGCTAATTAATGATTTTCTGTAGAAATGATGATTTGGGAATTTTGGTAACTATTGAAGAATAACCAAAAATCATTATCATTTAAAAAATTGTTTAGGGATTTGGTAATTTAAATTAATTTGATAATGTAATTTCAAATTCCAATAGGTGTATTTGTATATTATAAAAGTTAACTCCTTAGTGGATATTCTAAGAGAGGTTCAAAATAAGACCCCATGATAATTTAAATTATCCTTCGTTACAGGGAGCAAGGCCAAACCTCTTGTTTGCATTTGGATATCTGCCCTGCTGTTTCTCTTTTATTCTTCTTCACATAGTTGAAAAAAGTTTGGTTTCTGGAATTGTCAGGCTGGCATTGTTCCATAAGAATTGAAACCAATTCAAAAAATTAATATAAAACACAGTCTTAATACAATGAAAATCTTAGTGGGTTTCTCTGATTTTCATTTAAGTTCCACAGTATTCAATATTATTCTAGGAATTGAAGCTGAGACAACTTCTGCAGAGTAAGAGAGAACTATAAGCACATACTGAAGAGCATGTCCTGTGAGTGCCTCTTTATACCCATGGCTTAGTTAAATGTGAGAGCCATCAAAGGGATAGATAGAAGTATGTTTCTTTCCCTCCGCTTCTCCTTGGCTAAATTTTTCATTTCTTATCAGCTTAGAGTGCTTCTTACATGATTTTTACTATAACAATAACATTTAACTTAGAAAATACATATAGTAGGACTGGGGTTGTGGCTCAGTGGTAGAGTACTCGCCTAGCATGTATGAAGCACTGGGTTCGATCCTCAGTACCACCTAGAAATAAAATAAAGATATTGTGTCCACCTAAAACTAACTAAATAAATAAAAATTAAAAAAGAAAATGCATATAATGTTATATATAAATCTAGAAGAGTCTTTGTAGCTGTGCATATTTTTCTTAAGGGTTTTGATACATTCTTTTTTTAAATATTTATTTATTTGTTTTAGTTGTACACAATGCCTTTATTCTTAGGTGGTGCTGAGGATCGAACCCAGGCTGGGCACGTGCTAGGTGAGCACTCTACTGCTGAGCCACAACCCCAGCCCTTGATGCATTCTTTTTAACGCAGAATGAAATAAATGTTAAAAAAAAAAAAAAAAAGGATCACATAGTTTAGAATGTCTGTTATCCAAAAGACAACTGATAACAATTGCTGGTAAGCATATGGAAACAAAAAGGAAACCCTTGCCTATTATTGGTGGAAATGTAAAGTTGCTGTGGAAAACAGTATGGAGGTGCCTCAAAAATTAATAGAGATTCTGTATGATGCAGCTATCCTACCCTTGGTATATATACAAAAGAAATGAAATCATTCTGTCAAATAGAGACTTGCACTTTTATGTTAATTGCAGTGTTATTTATAGTAACCAAGATAAGTGTCCACTTTAGTGTCCACTGATGAAGAAGAAACTGTGGTATATATATCCAATGGAATAGTATTCAGTCTTGAAAAGAAAGGAAATCTGTGGCATTTACAATAACATGGGTCAACCTGGAGGACATTATACTAATTTAAATAATCCAGACACAGAAAAATACTGAAAGATCTCTCCTATATGGAATCTAAAATGTCAAATTCACAGAAGCAGAAAATAAAACAATGGTTAGTAGGAAGAAGTGGTGGGGCTTAGAATGGGGAGACATTGGTCAAAATTTTAATTATGCAGGATGAATAATTCTAGAAATCTAAAGTACAATATGGGTGCTATGATTAATAATAATACTGTATTGTATATTTGACACTTGTTGAGTGTGGATCTTAAGTATTTTCTTGCTATATACACAAATGTAACTGTGTGAAGTAATAGGTATGTTAATTTAGTTATAGCAATAATTTCACAATGTATAAGTATATAAAAAGATGTTACATATCTTAAATATATTTGATTTTTATTTTAAAATTAGTGCATGATGCCAGTGAATTAAAAAAATATTTTTGAGGATATCTTTAGACAGAGTTGTGTCTGTTTGCATAGATAAATCATAATTTAAAAAATAATTTATTGTTGGAAATCTGGATTTTGTTTTCTTAATTTTTGGTTATAATAAGAATACTATAATAAGTTTAAATGAATTTCTAAAATTCAAAGGAAAGCTACAAATAGGGATACTCTTTGAACATTACAAAATCTCTAAAATGAACAGTTAAAGGAGTAAATCAGGGGCTGGGGTTGTGGCTCAGCGGCAGAGCGTGCGCGGCCCGGATTCGATCCTCAGCACCACGTAAACATAAAATGCATTGCATTGTGTACAACTAAAGTAAATAGATATTAAAAAAAGGAGTAAATCATTTTAAGCTTCTTTAAAATTCCCATCCCCTCTACATACCAATACTTTTGAAGGTGAAAGCTGAGACTCACAGGTTTTAATTGCATAAGTTGCAGAACAAGGACTAGTAACCCTGTTACTTTGGACTCTTAGCTTAACATCTTGTACCTGATGCCCTCTGTGGTGGAAATTTTTACTCTAAAGTTGAGTTTCTTTATGTTGCCACCCAAGTTCAGTGTGGTGTTATATTTTGATTGGTACAATGTGGACACAATTAACTTTAAGATTTTAAAATTTCATTTCAACTAATGAATATACTTAACTGTGAATTTAAAACCAGGTCAGATCATTCTGGGAATATTTTTAGTGAAAAAATTCTACAGCCTCCTACAATACTGGATATCTAGAATTTGTAGGCTACCTGGTTTTTCAAGAAAAATTGACAATTTTATTTTGTTGATATACCAATTAAGGGCTTATTTTCATTAGGTTGTTTCACTTACTTTCAGCTTTACTTCATCCTGGACCATGCAGAGTAGGAATTAGTTTTTTGCCTTTATGTGTATATTACTCACTGCTATAGCCAGGCATTGACTACTTCCCTGGATAACAGGGGCTGAGGGCCACTCTGTATAGAGGAGAGAACATAATTTATGCTTTTCCAAGTTATTGCTTTCTTTGGTATCTTATACTCTATAAAAGTGGAAATATATAAAAGAATATTTCTTTAGTTAAATGCTCATTTCTGTTTTCTTTTAAAAAGGTTGAAACAATTGAAATTACATTAGTCTACCACATTGTTTATATTTTTTTAGAAATTTCCTCCTGTATTACTAATGCAAAGATATTATTTTGCCATTACTATCAAATTAAAGTCAGATATGCAAATGCAAATGTTGACGTTCCTGTAGCATAGTGCACTGTCAGAAACATTTATTAATATTTATGTACACAGTTTCCCCTTGAGTTTTCATCCCTTTCTCTTCTCCTTTTTTATGTACAGCTTGTTTCTGTATCCAGAAGAATTGTGTGTCTTTTACATGGGAATAAAAAGTGCATGTATTCAAAGGATTCTACTTTTTATTCTGGGAAATACTTTTAGTATTCTATCAGTGGAAATTCTTTCTAGAGCATCTGGAAGGATTTAATAAATTGTGCAATCAATAAAAATCTTAAAGTATATTGTTTGTCAATATTTAATATGCCTTGGTAAATTTAAATGTTATTTGATATTTAAATGTATTAATGGCACACACCTCTCATTACGTTATACATAACTTCAGGAGCTTATCAAATAATTGGATATATTATATACTAGCACCAGTAAAACTTGTTTTTAATTGTGGGTATTTGCAGAACTGCAGACCTGAGTACTGATTTTGTGTTTTTTGTACACCACCACTTTCTGACAGTTGTCTACAAAGTATGGGATAAATTGAGCAAGGTTCCTGGATTAGAGGGAGAAGGAGCAATTCATGTTGTATGCCCAGAAATTCCATTATTCAACTGATGTTGTTTTCTTTTCAATATGTGTACTACTTTGTTTTAATATGCATAGGGTTCTGAGTTCATTTTCATTTCACTGCAATTACCATAGTGTTTTTCTATCAATAATTTTATGCTTAGAATTTAACATAAAAATTGGACTGAAATATTTATGTCAGAGATAATAACAACATATAGTTTGTAATATTCATCGTGTACAACAGACCTAAACTATTCTGGGGATTAGGAGAAGTGGGAAACTCAACATTTATTTTCTATCATTCTAGAAGACTCAAGTAGAGTCTTCTTCATGGGAAGTAACTAGTTGAGAATTAGTAGGTTTGAGAGACAGGGTATTGATAAAATGGAAGGGTGAGATGAAAAAGAAATTCCCGAGCTATTATCAAAATGTATGATTCTTTTAAATTTTGGTTTAGAAAGTGCTATCTGAATTCAGGCATGGGGATGAGGGGGTGGGGTGGAGACAGAAGGGAATATTTTAATACATTTGTGAGGTACACTGCTGTACCTTTTATAACTGTCATTAGTTTTTCCAGCACTTATTCAAATTTTATGGAATACATGAAGCTGGATAATGGGACTAGAAAGATGAATTTCTTTTGCCTTAAGTTAAAGAAGCTTGCCACTTTTGGGAAGTGATGAGTGGTGAGATAAGAGGCAATCATCGCTTCACATGATAGAACCATAGTGAGTACTGCTCTGTTGAAAAAGATAAGGCAATACTTATTTCTTCCAAGAGAAGTAAAAATGGAAATCAGAAATGTAATATTGTCTCAAAAACTGTTAGAGAAAGCTAGATTAGAAAATTTAGAGTCCATAAACCTAGATTTAATTTTTGCCTTTTTCATAGCTTTATGTGACTGACAGGGAGTTTTGCTTTTCTAAAGGGTACTGTAGAACTTGTCAAACGAATACAAGTCTGTATGTCAGGGGCTATGACACTTGTCATTTTCAGAGCTGTTTTTCTTTGCTTAATGCTAGAGTTTTGAAAATGATGAATAATGGTTGATTTTATTATTATATTTTAAGTATGAAACATCAGTATAATTAGTACACAGAAAACTTATGGAGCAAGATTGTGTTTTGCTTAGTAATGTTTAACCTTTCAGACATCTTACATATTTGTATACTTTTAAATTTTATTCATGCCTATTGTTAATTCTTAAAAATTAAGTTTAATTAACTTTTAAATATTTTAAAATATTTTTGGAACTAATGAAGCTCTTAAAGGTATTATGCAAGTATGTATGTTATTGGATTTTCCCTAATGTTAAGTTTATCTTGAAAGAAAAGTAAGGAAGAAGTTAACTCACTAGAAGTAAAATTCATTCTACTGTCATGTATAACTAATTAAAGCATAAATTTTTTTAAAGTTCTTATGAAAAACTTGTGTTTTTAAAAGAAACAAAAAAGCTGTGAAGTGATACCCAGATTTAAGCGTCATCTATCTTCATTTCCTGCTTTATGCTTTGAGAAAATTCATCTCTTTATGATTCATGGAGTTGTTAAAAGGAAATTTAAGGTAGATTATACCATTACATCTTTCCAAAAGTAATCACATAGTAAATGATAGTTTTAAATAATAATAACAGCAATTTTGTTAAAGAGAGAAAGAGAGAGAGAGAGAGAGGGAGAGGGAGAGGGAATGTGTGTGTGTGTGTGTGTGTTTGTGTGTGTGTGTGTGTGTGTGTGTGTGTGTATGTATTTCCAGGGACCTTTGAAAGAGTCCCATTGATTGTCCTTTGCGGGGTCTTAGACTGTGAAATAAGACCCCTAGTTATTTAGTCTTCAACTGTGACCTTAGATGGTTATGAGCTGGGGCTTCAGCTCCTGGCTCTGCAGTGTTTACCTGGCCTCCTGCCTTATCCTTACTCCAGCTAGGCACATTGATAGGGACACATCCTAAGATGCTAAGCCCTCAAGTGCACTGGTAGTCTGGGTCTCACAGTAGTATTTCAACAAAATATAGTCTCTGTCTTCTCTTGTATTACATGAACATGTTTTAGGAATTGCTATATGGTTACACCTTTATGCTAGACATTCCACAGCATGCATGCACAAGAGGTTTTCCCTTACTTTGGTCCTTTACTTGTGAAAAACCTGACATTCCGATTATTATTGTCCACTTAAATGAACAGTGATTCCTACATTCATTTAACTTTCTTAGACAGTGGATTGCTGGAGCCAGCTCATGTGGACTTAGTGAAGGTGATTAGGAATTTTGTAAGCAGGCTGATGTCATCTTGGTAGCTTGAAATCAGCCACAGTGGCACAATTACACTGCGATCAGCAAATGCTAAAACTTAGGAATTCTTTCACCAAGAACTGGTCTGAATTCTAGTGGTGGGTCTCTGAAGGCAGTATTCTAACATTTGGGGCTGAGGTATTAGTTGATGAATAATGTGCCTCTCTCATTTTAAAAATAAAAAAAAAAATTAGATAAAAGTCCTAAAGTTTTTCCTGTACTGATTTCACCTTAGCTTTGTTAGTAGTTCCCATGGTACAGAGCTACTGTCTTTTTATATCTTTCCACCCTGTTTAATAATAGAGTGCATGTTGACATTTGTAAAAGCCAGTTAGATTTAATTTACTACAAACCAAACCAAACTGTGATTATATTAGGCCCCATAGGATATAAGCTACCAAGGGAGTAAGCTATTAGAATGCTTAAATTGCTTTTCTTAATTTTTGCAATGTATATTTTATTTAATTTACATTAGCATCTTTGAAGTTAATGAATAACCTTTCCCCTAAATTGGTCATATTCTTGATCCTGTTATTTATTATGTTATAAAAAACTCCTCTGAGAATAATGTTGAAAAGTCATTTGTTACCGTAGTAAGGATAGGTCTCTCAGAAATTTGGGTTTGTTGGATTTCTTTTACGAAACTTGCTCAGTTTTGCTGCTGATAATGAATTCCTTAAAATTGTCCCATTTAGCGAGTCATGTAAAGCATTTATCTTCAATTTTTCTGTGTCTACTAGATCTGGCTCTGAAGAACACCACTGGAAGACTGATCTGACTGAGGTAGACTTCATAATACCTTTGAGTAATGATTTGATTTACAGCTTAAATATCATTGTAGCACATTGTATTTAAAGTCTTATTTTGTGGTATTGAAGTTTGCACAGAAATGATTTACAAGAAGTGGTTCATTGTTTTACTCTAAGGCAGCTTATTGCTTATTGAATAGCTTGTTACCCAGGTCATTCTAAAACCTGAAATGATGTTATAGAAGTCACTATGAATAAAGAAAAGATCACAGATTTTTTTTAACTCTAAAAATTTTATTTTAACCTAGTGACTTTCTCTGAGCTACTGGGAAGAAAACCAGCTATTAGAGAAATATCCTAGCTTGCTCTTTTAAAACTCAAAAAGGCAATATACTTTTTAGTATAAATGTTGAAACTGTAACTCTGGGTTCCTTTAGGAAGTCCACTCTCATGCTTGTAGAAGAATATGGGGGGCATTTCATTAGGTATTAAGTACATTATAAAACGTTAGAAGACAGATATATTTATACTCAGTCTTTATTTAAAGAATAGCTATGTTTATGTGCCTCTCTTTCCTTGCTCATTATAGAAAAGTAGAAGCTTGAATAGAAACCCTGCAAAGTGTGCTCTAAATAGTAACTGGTATGTGTGGTAAAACTAGAGGGTAAATACTTTGGAACTGACATTTCCTTTTTACTCAGTTTCAGTATAGTTTGTCATTCAACTTGATGCTTTCTCCTACTCTGAGATTGAAAAAGGTGACTGAAATGTTCTCTTTCATTCTTTCCATGAGTCTCTTAGAGAGACCTTTTCACTGAGACTAAACGTGTTACACGGAGTGACATGATTTTGTCACAAAAACATTTTTGTGGGCATCCAACTAATAGAATTTTCCAATCTATCCAGTTATTGAGCATTTGATGATTTGGCATGGGAATTATTAGACAAGTGATTGTAAGAAACTCAATTTACTCCTTATTAAGGAAAACATAAAGAGGGAATATTAAGGAAATTGACACTTGAGTGAAGAGTTTAATATAATTTTGACAAAAATCCTGAATATTCATTTTATGCATGCTATTATTAAAGGACTGGCTAAAAGTGATCAAATTGTAAATGGTCTTGAAAGGGGAAGAATTTGGCAGTTATATAAGCCAAAATGCAGTAAGGTACTCCAAGTCAATCAATTAAATGATTCTAAGTAGAGACAAGTACCAAAGAAACTTCAGGTCCAAAATAAATGAACTGTGTTGCTAATTGCAGTCTCCTTCTAATTTATTCACAAGCATATCTTTTTTTTTTTTTTTTAATCAATAAAGTTTCAAATGATCAGGAACTTTTAAAAGCCTTTCACATGGAGCTTGGTATATTCATTTACTTCAATTTCTTACATTCTGTTTTGAATATATTATGAACTATTTAGGCTTTGGTCAATTTAGTTAATGAGGGAAAAATAATAAAATTGTGCCCCTCATTAAAAGATATGTAATCTAATAGAAACTACATATTGGTAAACAAATTACTGGTTATTTTAGACAACTTTTCTACTGCTGTGACTAATCCCAGGGGCTCTCCACTGCAGCTTCTGCCTTCTCTTCATCTCTGCTCACCTTGCCTTCTCAGGGAGTGCCCACAGGGACTCTGACCCTGCTGCACTTTGCCTGGCTTCCAAGGCCTTTCTTTGACATCTTGGTGGAAGCCTCCATGACCCCCTAACTCCAGCAAGGTCTGCCACCATCTTGAGCAGTAGCCAAGCCTCCAGGGAACCTGACTACAGCAGACTCTGAGTGTCTGGGCAGCTGAGTACATTGAAAAAGCTTCCTAAGCCCCCTTGTTCAAGAAGGATTCCCCACTGGTCTCTTTTCAAGAGAATTTTTCACTTTTACTCCCTTGAGCCTGAGATGGATATAATCTTGCTAGCTCCTGAGATGCCCCCAAGCCATCTTTCTCATTGTCTCTGGGCAAAGTCTTTAACATGCCTTCAGTGGCAGTAATGTCTTTAACAAATGCAACTTCCTTAGCCCCAGTTTTACTCCCACTTTTCAGGTCCAAGTTTTTCAAATCTTTCTATTCTGATTTCTGCTCCTGATTATTACAATAAATTTGGCTAAAAATTGCCTGCAATAGCCATGCCAGCACCCGAATGCTATACTGTTTAGAAATTTCTCACACCAGATTAAGAAGTCCATTGCTTTTTTTTTTTTTTTTAAGAATTTAACCTTTATTTGTTTGTTATTCTTTATATTATTATTATTATTATTATTATTATTATTATTATTATTATTATTTAATGTGGTGCTGAGAATTGAACCTAGGGCCTCACCCATCCTAGGCAAGTGCTCTACCACCTAGCCCCTTCTGAGAAGTCCATTGCTTTGTCAACCTCACAGAGAGTCTCAGGATTTGAGCAAAATGCAGATAATTTCTCAGGCAGAACATAAAATAAATGGCCTCTAGTCCAAATACCAATATCATCCTCCTTTTCCTCTAAACCCTCTTGAGCCCTGTCTTCACTGTCCACAGTCCTATTGGCATTCTGGTCTTCTGAGTTCCCATCAGAATCAGCCATTAAGCTCTACAAAGCATCTCTCTAAAGCATTTCCTGTTTACACTGCTAAGCATCTCAAAATTCCTCCCACCAATTCCAAGAAGCTCAAGAAACTTCTGAACCACATGGTCAGGTTAGTCACATCAACAATCCCACTTCTCAGTATCAATTTCTGTTTTAGTTAGCTTTTGTGCTGCTGTGACTAAAAGACCTGACCAGACAATTGTAGAGTAGGAAAGGTTTATTTGAGGGCTCACAATTCTAGAGGTCTCATTCCATAGACAGCATACTCTATTCCTCAGGGCTCAAGGTTAGGCTGAACATTATGGCAGAAGAGTGTGACAGAGAGAAGGAGCTCACATGATGATCAGAAAGCAAAGAGAGATCTCCATTTGCCAGTTACAAATATATACCCTGAAGTCACACCTCCAATGCCCCACCTTCTCCAGCCACACCCCATCTGCCTTCAGTTACCACTCAGTTAATCCCATCAGGGGATTAATTCACTGATTGGGTTAAGACTCTCACAACCCAATCACTTCTCTTCTGAACCTTATTGCATTGTCTCACACGTGAGCTTTTGGGGGACACCTTGCATCAAACCATAACAATGGTGGAGATTTGTAGGTGAATGGATGGTCACATTTACTTATGCATTTTAGAAGAGAAGAAACAGAATTTGGAATTATATGGATGGTCTTTGAATATGTTGCAAAGATAAGATAATTCGAACTATAATTTGAAGCTTGGGAGGTAAGAAGAAAGCTATGTAGGTAAATTTAAAAGCATGAATAGATCTGGTAACTGCAGGAAAGAGATGGATATGGGCTAACTGTGGAGTAAGGGGGGCCAGGTGATTTTTCTAACACATGGTGTTTCCCAAGTTCTTTCTGTTTTTTCCAGTGATTGTCAAGGAACTGTTGTAATCATTTTCCTGGAGAAAATTAGTTGGCATACTGTAATTATTATTGATAGTTTTGTTTTCATTTTCTCCATGGGTCAGCTTATATTTTTTTGGATAAAATAACCTACATAGTAATCTGGGATTAAATGTGTCTTAGTTCCATGTGTGAACTAAGATTTGGGATATTGCTAGGAAACAACAATCTTAAGCCTTTGACCTTGTTTGGGGAAGATAGATAATTAGCAATAGAGAAAGTGCCATACAAGTACAGAAGGGTCTTGGAGCATTTTAAAATGTAAATTAGATGGTTAGCAAAGGCCACCCAAGAATGTGAAACTTAAATAGACCTATGAATGTCTTTGGGTAACCTCCATAAATTCTTTTCCCCAACACCTGCTCAGTACAGTACATATTAATTTGGAGGTAATTAGGTACTTGAGCCTTATGTATGATTCTAAATTCAAAGATTTAGAGCTCTCTAAAGCATCCTCCTTCCAAATCTGAATCATAGACTTGACATCTAGAATAATGCAGTTAATGAAAATGGGGAAGGGGAGATTTCAAATGAAATATTCTCTGTGCTCTAATATTTTAATGAAATAGGAAGCAGCATTTCTTCTCAGCTGCTCCCCTCTGAGAATTTGCATTCAAGAACAATAATACAATTTTTTTTTTGTGTGTGTGAGAAGGAATGGTCTGCCCTGCTGAGAAGACAAAGCATCTTTTGTCTTGAAATGCCATTATAGATTATATATTGCTCACCTAAATTTGGAATACTTCATGATTATGTATTTTGATTTAAGTATAAATTACTTAGGAAGGACAGAAAATAATCTTCTATTATTAAAGTTGAAAACCTTATTCTTTGCATCTCTCTTTAGATATAGAAACCCTATGTGTCTGCACCTACACATACATATAAATTTATTAGTTAATTGCACATATGTGTATATTTTAATATATTATTTTATCTTACTTATTGCCTATGTAAACCTTGACAAGTTAGCTAAATTCCTTATGCCTCAATTTCATATCTGTAAAATGGAGATTGCTTTTTATAATGTGAAACACTTTGAGCCTTGCTGTCCTTCATGTAGAATTAAAAAAAACAAAAATATATATATAGCCATCCCCACCTAGAGAGTTAATTTTATTGAAAATCAAGTTGCTAAAATTAAGCACTCATTGTGCTGGAATTAATCCTCATAGAGAAAAGAATGATAGATCAGTAGAGAGTGATTGAGGGGGTTAGAAAATGTAACTCCTGGAATACTAGAAGTAGGGAGGGTTGTATCATCTTTAATTTTTATACCACCATTATTTACTCTATTTAATGAATAGAGTATGAATAGAGTATGAATCACTTAATCCTGCCAATTGTACTTCCTTAATTTTTCTAAAATCCTATTTTTCTCCTTGCCCCAGTACATGTCACCATTTGATTGCTATATCCTCTAGACTCTTACAGCAATATTCTGATCTCTATTATTCATCACAGAGTACTTAGGATGCTCTTTTAAAAGTACAATTCTAAATATATTGATTTTCTGTTTAAACACACTGAGTGGCCTTCCATTGCTCTTAAAAGCAGACCCCAAATCCTTTCAATGGACTCTATGAGGCCTTGAAAAACATTTCTTCTCAGATTTCATTTTTATCTCTATGCATTTGCTCTCATTCCTCAGTATCATGAGTTTATCAGTCTCCCTACCCCAGGAGAATTGCATGGACAATTTTCTTGGTCTGGAATTTTTTTTTCTTGCTTCTATAATATTTGATACTTATGATTTAGGACTTAGTTAAGGAATCACCCTTTCATTAGAGAGCCCATTTATGATATCCTTGATATAATTAAATCATCTACATTTTGTACTGTAAATCCCAATTTTTATCAGATACACGAGTCTGCCAAATAATCTCTGTTTAGCTATACCAGTTCCTGCTATCTTTTGTTGCATCAGGCAGCCTGAGGCATGTGTCATTCAGACTATAATGTTCTGTTGCTTTTCCTTTCATCTGACAAGAAGGTGATTATTTAATACAGTTAACTTATCACAAGATTAATAAAAATATTATATGTATATTCATTTATTTGAAACTGATCTGTAAAAATAAAAAAATTCTGCATTCCTCTTGAGTGTCTAGTGTTTTGAGACATCTCGATACAGCCTTTCTCCTCAGGAATTCACATTTCAGTGGGAAGTAAAGCAGTTAACAAGTAGTGATGATGAATAAACATATCTCATATATCTTGGATATGCAGGGAGACTTCGGGTCTGTCTGACAGAGGGGAGTGAGGAGAACATATGTAAGGCCTCATAGTTAAGTGGTTAAGAGGGGGCTATTACAATCAGACATGCCTGAGTTTGAATAGTTGTTCTGACATTTGCTACCTGTTCATCCTGGAAAAGCTACTTAAGCTCTAAGATTCAGGATATACATTTATAAAATGAAAAGCTTTCTATCTTTATAGCATTGGTGTTAAAATGAGATGATGCATGAAAATCATATATCAATGTTAACATGTAGAAATGTTTAACAAATATTAGTGGTTAATGCTATTTTACTGAATCTTAAATCAAAATATAAATAGACATCAGTAACAGAAGACAATTTGGGACAAACAAATATCTTTAGAGAAAAAAAAAAAAAAAACATACTCCTAAGTAATGAATGGGTCAAAGAGGAAATCACAAGGGAACTTAGAAAATATTTTGAGAATAATTAAAGTGAAAATGCAATATATCAAAACTTACTGTAAATATAGTGTACAGGGGATAATTTATAGCTATAAATGACTATATTAATAAAGAAGGAACATTTCAAATCAATAACCTAAACTTTCACCTTGAGAAACAATAAGAACTAAACCTAAAGCCTGCAGAGACAAGAAATAATAAAAGCTTTAGGGGGAAATGAATAAAGAAAATCAACAAAATCAAAAGTTGCTTATTTGAAAAGATCAGCAAAATAGACAAAACTTTTACCTAAACCAAAAAAGAATAAAAGAAACCTGAAGTGATAGAAATCAGCAATGAAGGAGGACAACAGTGCTGACTTTATGGAAATAAAAAACATTACAAGGGAATTCTATGAATGGTTGTATGCCAACAATTTAGGGAACTCAGTGAAATAGACACATTTCTAGAAAAATACAAACTATCAAAATTTGCTGAAGCAATATAAAATCTGAATGGATATACTGGAATTGTATTAATAGGAAAAATGTTCCTTAAATAGAATTTTAGGATTAAATGGCATCAATAATGAATCCTTCCAAACATTCTAGTTAAAGAATTCACACTAATCCTGCAGAAGTTATTAAAAAAAAAAAAAAAAAAAAAAAGGAAGGTGAAGGAAGATTTTCTAGCTCATTCTGTTGTGCCTGGGTTACTCTGATACACAAACTAGATAAAATTATTAAAAGAAAATCCTCTGACTAGTGTCAAAGATGATTATAGATGGGAAATTCTTCAACAAAATAATAGCAAATCAAATCCACAACATGTAAAAACATTTTATGCCGTGAGCAAGGGAAAGTTTCCAACAAGTGTCAAGTTTGGTTCAACATATGAAAATTAATTAAAATAATGTACCATATTAATGGAATAAAGGAAGAAAAATCACATTATCATCTCAATAGACATGGACAAATAATTAACAAAATCCAACAAATGTTCTTGATAAAAGCACTAAAACATCCTGAAGGAAACTTCCTCAACTTGAGAAAAGTCATTTATGAAAACCCAAAGCTAGTGCCACATCCCTAGCCCTATTTTGTATTTTATTTAGAGACAGGGTCTCACTGAGTTGCATAGTGCCTCTAGGTTGCTGAGGATGGCTTTGAACTCAAGATCCTCCTGCCTCAGCCTCCTGAGCCTCTGGGATTACAGGCATGCACCACCATGTCTGATTCATGAAGTATCTTATTGAATATATTTTGTAATGCAGGCTTTCTTGTTTGGATAGTTGTTCTAACATTTGTTACCTGTTCACCTTGGAAAAGCTACTTAAGCTCTAAGGTTAGTATCTACATCTATAAAATGGAAAGCTTTGAGGGGTTGAGAAATCAGCTGAGATCTGGATTGGTTTCCCTCTAAATGTGACCTGTCATTGTTCTCTGACAGCCTTTAAAATTCTATTAGGTATGTTAGGCATTTTCATAATAATGTGCCTTGATGTGGGTCTATTGTAATTTTGCATATTTGACGTCCTATAAGCCTACTGTATTTGGTTTTCCATTTGTTCTTAATGTTAGGGAAATTTTCTGATATTATTTCATTGAAAAGGTTGTGCACTCCTTGGTTTGTATCTCTGAGCCTTCATTTATCCCAAGGGATGTCCTCTTTTACCAGTTCTATTCAACATAGTCCTTGAAACTCTAGCTAGAACAATTAAGCAAAAGAAATAAATTAAAGAGATACAAATAGGAAAAGAAGAGCTCCAAATATCCCTATTTGCTGATGACATGATTCTATATTTTGAAGATCCGAAATACTCCATCAGATAACTTCTAGAACTCATAAACAAATTAATCAAAGTAGCAGCATATAAAATTCATACCCACAAAAATACACACACAAAACCAACCCCATCAATAAATAATTGAAGGACTGAACAGGCACTTCACAAAAGAAGAAATACAATTGGTCAACAAATATGTAAAGAAATGTTCAATATCTTTGGCAATTTGAGAAATGCAAATTAAAAGTACACTGAGATTCCATCTCACTCCAGTCAGAATGGCAATTATCAAGAATGCAATTATCAGGAATGTGACAATGTTGGCAAGGATGTGGGGAAAAACATACTCATACATTCCTGGTGGGATTCCAAATTGGTGCAACTGCTATGGAAAGCAGTATGGAAATTCCTCAGAAAACTTGGAATGGAACCATCATTTAACCCATTATCCCACTCCTTGGCATATACCCAAAGGACTTAAAATGAGCATGCTATAGTGGTCCTTGATGGAGCTGCAGTGCCCCATGGAGTGGGCTTTTGCCGCAGGCTTTGGTACTGTGTACCTGGCTGCAGAAGGGTGACAGGTCAGGACAAGTTGGCTGGCAGCAGCTCAGGACCCCCACCCTGCAAGGCGGGCTCCATGCTGCTATATGTCCTGCTTGCCACAGGCGCTCCAGCCCACCCAGGCCATCACTCCACTGCCACTGCTCAGCTCCACAGGGGAGCCAGGAGCTGTGTCATCATCACTGCACCTAACATGTCCTTCGGTGTCTTTCTCACTTATTCTTTATTCCCTTTGGAATTCTATAGGTTTTCACTTTTTCATCTTTTGTTTCTCTGAAGACATTCCCTGTAGTCTGTGCACTCAGGAATTCAATCCAGATCAGTCTCCAGACTAACTTTTTTCTTTTTTTAAATATTTATTTATTTGTTTTAGTTGTACACAATGCCTTTGTTTTTACGTGGTGCTGAGGATGGAACCCTGGCCACACACGTGCTAGGCGAGCACTCTACTGCTGAACCACAATCCCAGCCCCCAGATTAACTTTTCTTTAATTTGTAATTTACTTCTGCTATCTTTCAGCTCTCTTTCCGTGTTGTTACTCATCTTATTTCAAGTTTATAATTTATGTTATTCTTTCACGTTGTCTCTAATTTTCTGAATTTCTTTTAGCCAATTTTGAAACATTAGGTCACAACCTCAAGTTTGTTTATCTGGTAAAACTTTATTGCCTATAGATATTATTCTGTACCTTACTCTTTCACATCTAAAATTTTATATATATATATATATATATATATATATGTAGATTATATAAAAAAACAGTTATAAATAGTCATTTAAGTGCATATAAATTGGACTACTGCACTAATGTATTATAAATTATACATGAATATACATAATCATATATGCATTATTAAAGTATAGTATTGATAGGCAACAAAAAGTCAGCATACTATAGTGATGTGGCCACATCAATTTTTATAGCAGCTCAATTCACAGTAGCTAAGCTATGAAACCAACCCAGGTGCCCTTCAACAGATGAATGGATAAGTAAAATGTGGTATACATACACGATGGAATGTTACTCAGCCATAAAAAGGATAACTTTATGACTTTTGACAGTAAATGAATGTATCTGGAGACTATCATGATAAGTGAAGTAAGCCAGTCCCCAAAAAACAAAAGCCAAATGTTCTCTCTGATATATGGATACTAACACACAACAAGGGGAGAGGAGGGAAGAATAGAAGTGAAGTGGACTAAAAAAAGGAAAATGAAGAGAAGTGGAGGAAGGGAATAGGAAAAACAGAATGAATTGGTCTTAACTTTCCTCTGATCATATATGATTACACCACCAGTGATACTCCACATCATGTACAACCACAAGAATGGGATACTAATTAGAATAAATTATACTCCATGTATGTTTAATATATCAAAATGCACTCTACTGTCATATATATCTAAAAAGAACAAATAAAAAAATACAGTGCTGGGACTTAAGCAAAGTAATTTAGCTGCATATTACAGGAAATGCTTGCTACTGAAAAAATATGTGGAAACTATTTGTTTTCTTATCAAATATAAAAGCTTGCTCTTCAAGATTTGCTTCAAGATCTTCTTAGTGTTAGTTTACCAATCTAAAATAAATTCTTTCCACTGTCAGACACTTCTCTGTCTTCTAAGACCTGACATAAAATCACCAAGCTAGGCCCTAGAATCCTATATCTTTCCTTTAAAGAATATACATTATATGATTCCCCATTTATATGAATTTTATGTAAGGCATGCATTTATTAAAGGTGATAGGAAATACCTTAATCTTTGAGGAGGCCTCATAGGACTGGAGGAAAGTGAGGATGTAGGGTTTCTTGGGTGGTGGCAAAAATATTCTTAAGTTGATTGTTACATACATATATAACCAGAATTGAAATTGTACAATCCAATGTAAAAAGCATTAAATTGTACAATTTCAGGTGGTGCTTTATATATAGCAATCAAGTGGTTATACATTTAAAAACATGTAAGTGGATGTACTTGGAAAGTAGAACAAAACTAATGTGCATTTGGAAATTTTATTCTTGTCATTTATATTTATTTAACAGGTATGTATGCCTGCCTATTCCACTGTTGGAACTATTCTAGTTGTTGTGGATGGTGAAGTGAACAAAACAGCCAGATTCCCTTGCAATTATGAGCCTTAGTATAGTGCAAAAGCTTAGGATCTATATGGCAACCAACTGCATGAATTTGATATATATAACCTTCAGAGTTCATGTTAAGACATGAAGTTATATAGAAATAAAAAAGCAAAACCTGGTAACCAGTGGCCACAACATGGTGGTTAACTTAGGAGTCAAAAATTTATCTTTAAATATATTTTTTAGTTGTCAATGGACCTTTATTTAATTAATTTATTTATATGTGATGCTGATAATTGAACCCAGTGCCTCACACATGCTAGGTGGGTGCTCTACCACTGAGCCACGACCCCAGCCCCTGAGTCAAAATTTATAACTACATTTCTGATCGTGAAAGGATAAAGATTTACATTATTTTGTGCTTTAGAATAGTGAATTTTATCTCAATTTAAAAAGTTAAAAACACACACATACATACAATCACAAGTCTTGGTCCACATTTTCTAAAGATTTTTCAGCTGAGATGCATTTTTAAAAAGTGTTTCCTTTATAACAGGAAATTTCTCTAATTTTTGTGTACGAATGCCTACAATCAAATCAGTGTTATTTTTCCATTTAAAGCATTTAAATACTTTTTAAGTGTTCATTCACAAGATGAAAATTTTATGTACTGTTATTGAAGTTCAGTTGTTAAGAATAAAATTAAATGTTTTAATATGGTTGCTTTTTTTGTTCTCAAGTTGTGTGTTTATATAATTCATCTATTTTATTCCTCTGAGTATAGATGATTTTTCTTGTACATTTACTGTTTAGAGCAAGAAAATTAAAACTTGGTTAATTGTATTAGCCAGTGGCTTTTTCCCCCTGGATATTTTTTGTCACTCTTGCATAAGAGTGAATTATAAGACCCTTCTGCATGAACTTATAATGCCTCCTTTATTACAAATTTTATTCTTTGATGTACTAGGTTCTGTGTCAATGCAATCTGTTGTATATTTCCAATTATTCTAAATGATTTTTTCTTTATTTCCAACTATTTCAATTTTCTTAAAGACACTCCAGGTGTCTTCTGTGCCCACAATATACTTTCATTATATTGTAGTCAGAAATTGTGAACGATGTGACTTCTGCTTTACAATATGTGTTGATCTCTATTGTCTTTAGCATATAATTTTATAAATGTTTCATTGACATTAATATTATATGTTTTTAAGGTAACATGTACATATAATTATTATATAACTATTAAATGTCTCATTAAATTGTTATTCAAAAATGCTATTTATATTTATCTAGATTTTTTCTTTTTCTCATTTCAGCTATTGCATTTAAAGAGTTAAGTATTTTATTTTCTCCTTATGTTTTTGTTTCTTCTGTATAAATTTGGATGCTTTCTTTTTTCAGCACATACTAGTTATCTATTATGCTATAAAAAATCACCCTAAACCTTAGCAGCTAAAATAAAAATATTTTGTTTTCTCACACAGTTTCTGATAGTTAGGGATATTTTATGGCTTCATTGAATATTTCTGGTTCAGGGACTGGCCTGCTGTCCACTGGGGCTAGAGGATCTGCTAATAACAAGGCTCACTTACATGGTGATTGGCTGGAGGCCTCAGTTCTTCCATGTTTCCACATTCCACAGGAGGCCTCAATTTCTTTATGGTGGGTCTAACAACTGGCTCCTCACAACATGGTGTCTTACTTCTCCCAGAGGAAGCAAGGAGAAAGCCTTAGTGCTTTTTGTGACCTGGTCACCAGATGTGCACACTGTCACTTCTGCTTTCCTCTATCATTACAAGTGAGTTAAATCCCACAAGTATTCAAAGGTTAGGCTCCACCTTTTAAAGGGAGGAGTAAGCAAAAACATTTGGATATATTTTAAAACTGCCACAAGAACCTAAATATTTGTGTCTATAAATCTTTATTGTAGATTTTACATTATCATTAAAATTTACTATTACAAAATGATCCTCTAGAACTAATTTAAAGCTTAGGAGCTTGACTTTGAACTTTCCTGATAAATTTTTTATTCATTTGACTGATGCATATTTATATATCTTTTGGTTTTCTTTTAAGTTGGGGTCTTGAAGATGACATTAAAATTAATTGTAATCTGTGGGTTTATGTCTAAATTTGGGTAAGGAGTAAAATTTTTTATTTTCATAAATGAATATTTATATATATATTCTTTTCTTTAATTTTTTTTAAAAATTGGCTTTTTATTGGTACATTATAAATGTACATAATATTGTGATTTATTATGTCACATTCATGTATGCATATAATGATTTGATCATTCTCATTACCCAGTACCTTCTCTTTTTCTCACTTCCTTCCACAAATATATTTTCTTTATCATTATTTTGGAAAAAAAATTCATTGTTCTCCTGACCATTTAATATAAGATCTATCCTCTTTTTAAATGTTTAAGTGTGTTTAATCATTATTGATTGTAGATACAGTGTTATATAGCAGATCTCTCAAGTTTATAATCTTGCTTTTAAAATTTCATGCCTTTTGATTAGTAACTCTCCATTTGCTTTCTCCTTAGCCCTGGCAACTACAATTCTGCTTTGATTTTATGAATTTGACCATTTTAAATACCTTATGTCAGTGGAATTGTGGGATCTTTGTCTTACTGACTTGTTTGACTTAGTATAGTAGCCTCCAGATTCATTCACATTGTAACATTCATGTTGCAAATTGTAGAATTTCCTTTTTTTAATTTTTTTGGCGGGGTACTAGGGATTGAACTCAGGGGCACTTGGCCAGTGAGCCACATCCCCAGCCCTATTTTGTGTTTTATTTAGAGACAGGGTCTTACTGAGTTGCTTAGTCCCTCACTGTTGCTTTCCTCCTGTCTAAGCCTCCCAAACCAAATTTCCTTCTTTTTAAAGATTGAAGCGTGTTCAATTGTATGCATATACCGTATTTTCTCAATCTATTACTCTGTCCCTGGACATTTAGGTTTCTTCTGCATCTTGGCTATTGTGAATAATTTACAGTGAGCATAGGAGTACTAATATCTCTTTGAGATCTTGATTTAAATTCTTTTGCACAAATACCCAGCAGGGACATTGCTGGATCACCTGACAGTTCAATTTTTAAGTTTTTATTGATTATTTTTAGTTATACACAACAATAGAATCCATTTTGATATAATTATATAAGCATGGAGTTTATCTTATTCTAATTAGGACCCATTCTTATGGATGTACATGATGGTGAGATTCACTGTGGTGTATTCATATATGTACATAGGAAAGTTATATCAGATTCATTCCACTGTCTTTCCTTTTCCTATCCCCACTCCCTTCCCTTCATTCCTCTTTGTCTAATCTACTGAATTTGTATTGAGCAGCTGTACCAATTTGCATTTCCAGTAAAGATTTCTCTTTCTCCACATCCTGGCCAACACTTTTCTTTTTCTTTTTTGTAATAACCATTCTGATGGGTGTGAGATGCTATCTCGTTATAGTTTTAATTTCCTTAATGATTAGTGAGGTTGAACATTTTTTTGCATACCTACTGGCAAATTGTATGCTGCTTCATCTTTTTGTTTTCAGAGTAACAGGTATGAGTTTATCAGAAGGCATAGGAAAGGGGAAAAGGAGACAATTTCCAGGGGGGGACTTGGTCCTCTCAGAGAGGAGAGGGACAGAATCCCCCTCCTGTTCTCCAGTTTTATTGGGAGTCTAAGGGAAGTTTCCAGAGTCCTATCCAGGTCCACCTTTTGACTGTCAACTGACAGCATTGAAACTGCATAGACTGTCTCCAAGAGAGGATGTTGTGGTGCTCACAGAGTGGATTTTTAAAATTAAATTATTTATTTATTCTAATTTGTTATACATGCTTGCAGAGTATAATTCTTTTCATATTACATATAAAGAGCACAGTTTTTCAAGTCACTGGTTTTACATAAAGTATTTTCACACCATTTGTGTTTTTATGTAAGTACTTAGTGTATTGATGTCTAACTCATTCTGCCATTATTCCTATCCCATTGCCCTCTCCCTTCTCCTCCCTCCCCTTTGTTCTATTTAACATTCCTTCATTCCTCTCATCCCCCCTCCCTTGCCACTATAATTCAGTATCATCCTAACAAAGGAATCAATCGACCTTTGGTGTTCTGGGATTGGCTGACTTCACTTAGCATTATTTTCTCCAACTCCATCCATTTACCTGCAAATGCCATGATTTTATTCTCTTTTAGTGCTGAGTAGTGTTCCATTGTGTATATATACCAAAGTTTCCCTATCCATTCATCTGTTGATGGGCATTGGGGTTGTTTCCACAATCTAGCTATTGTGAATAGTGCTGCTATGAACATTGATGTGGCTGTTTCCCTGTAGTATGCTATTTTTAAGTCCTTTAGGTATAGACCAAGGAGTGGGATAGCTGGGTCAAATGGTGGTTCCATTCCAAGTTTTCCAAGGAATCTCCATACTGCTTTCCAGATTGGCTGCACCAACTTGCAGTCCCACCAGCAACGTATGAGTGTGCCCTTTTCCCCACATCCTCACCAGCATCTATTATTGTTTGTGTGTGTGTGTGTGTGTGTGTGTGTGTGTGGTGTGTGTGTTTTGTGGTACCAGAGATTGAACTCAGGGGCACTCAACCACTGGGCCACATCCCCAGCCCCTTTTTGTATTTTATTTAGAGACAGGGTCTCACTGAGTTGCTAAGTGCCTCGCCATTGCTGAGGCTGGCTTTGAACTCGCAATCCTCCTGCCTCAGCCTCCCAAGTGCTGGGATTACAGGCGTGTGCCACTGTGCCCAGCTCGTTGTTTGTGTTTTTGATAGCTGCCATTCTTACTGGAGTGAGATGAAATCTTAGAGTAGTTGTGAATTGCATTTCTCTAATTGCTAAAGATGTTGAGCATTTGTTCATATATTTGTTGATTGATTATATATCATCTTCTGAGAAGTGTCTGTTCAGTTCCTTAGCCCATTTATTGATTTTTTTTTTTTTTTTTTTGGTGTAAAGGTTTTTGAGAGCTTTATATATCCTTGAAGTTAATGTTCTGTCTGATGTGCATGTGGTAAAGATTTGCTCCCATTCTGTAGGTTCTCTATTTACCTCCCTGATTGTGTCTTTTGCTGAGAAGAAGCTTTTAAGTTTGAATCCATCACATTTATTAATTTTTGGTTTTAATTCTTGCACTATAGGGGTCTTATTGAGGAAGTTGGGGCCTAATCCAACATGATGGAGATTTGTGCCTACTTTTTCTTCTGTTAGGTACAAGGTCTCTGGTTTAATTCCTAGATCCTTGATCCACTTTGAGTTGAGTTTTGTGCATGGAGAGAGAAGTTTAATTTCAACAGAGTTGGATTTTTAAAGGAAACTGTGTCCCTGTTTTTGTCTCATTTTCCTGTCCCCTTAATTGGTTAATTACCCTGTAGATAACCCTCATCAAGCTTTCGTTGATGTTTTGGTTGCCAGGGTGATTGGGGATTGTTATAGTTTCAGTAATAAGGGAAGGCCCAGGCCACCTGGTAGGGTATGACATGATCTTGAAGCAACAGTTTTTCTTAAAAGGGTGTAATTAAGGTTGGGGGAGATTTTAATATGCCAAGTATTAGATATGGAAAATGACAAACCCCCAAATAGTGTGGCCTGGGAAGAGGGAGTGGGGAAGAAGGCAACACATTGATAACATTGATCCTTTCCCAATACATTCTTTCCCAGTGACAAGATAAGCCCTGGGGAATAGATATCCATCAAGCCTAGAATGACAGTCTCTGGGAAGAGGCCAAAGCATTGATCCTTCCAAAAACAAATCCTTTCTCAGGTCCTCCATATGGCTCAGTAAAGACAAATCCCAGATACAGACCACTGACCCCAGATCATTCATCTTACCCAGTAAAAACAGATCTGAAATTTCTGAGTGCCCAAACTGACACACTCATTAATTCAAGTCACCTCTCAATGTAACCTATATAAGCACAGACCCCCGCTTTGGCCAGAGGCTTATTTTCCACCAGGAAAGTAGGTCCATCCTCTGTATGACTCTGTTGCTGAATAAAGCCTCTGCTTATCCATGAAATTTTCACTGGTCTCGGTCTTTCTGTGCTAACACCAAGCCCCCATCTTTGAGTGCTTTTCTGTAATAAGAGGTTCCCTGTGATGTTCAGTCACCCTTCACTGTCTTTCCCCTGCTCACCCATTTATGGCTAACTAGCTGTCTAATATTTCTCTGCTTAAGGATTTGGGTCCCTGAATGCTTTTAGTGTATATCAGCATTAATATGCCTGCTTTCTGATGAGAGAAGGTGAAGTTAGAGGGAAGTGACCCTGAGTCCTTTTTCTCTATCAGGTGGGGCATGGACAGTTAAGGGTATGTTGTACCTGGGAAGTCCAGAGGTCCATGGTGACAGTTAGTGGGTTACTGAGTGAGGTATACATAGGGCAGGGATCATGCTAAGACAATAAACAAGACAAAAGTGTTATTTGTTTTTGCAAACAATTAGCACAAAAGCAATTAGTAAAAAAAAAAGAAAAAGAGCAATTAGTGTTATCAACCAGTCTCTGACAACCATGAAGGCAGTAATTTATTAAAGCATAAGATAGGGTTCAGCATGCTACCAAATTGTGAATGGAGGCCATTTAAGGCTTTAGAACCATTAGCAGAGTTGCTAGAAATATATATATATATATATATATATATATATATATATATATATATATATATATATAACATTTAGTTTTTATAATGGCACAGGTGTCCTCTTGAATGATATAGTCAAGGTATCTAATACCATATGTTTTCTGTAAAATAGCATTTTATTAGCATTGCTTTTTTTTTTTTTTTTTTTTTTAGTAGAGGGATCCTTTTAGCTGTATCTTTTAGGGTTCTCCTGGTAAAGTTAGGGCTTTTTGTGACACATCTTTTAGACCAATACAAGGAACATATGTTGGAGGTAGATAATCATACCAGTTGAATCTGCTATAGGAGGTTAGGAAGATTTGAAGATGTGGGATCAGGCTCAGATTGACTCAGAACTACTGCCCATTACTTCTGACTCAGAACTACGCATAATCTACTGTCTTGTAAGGTATGGTTTATAGTGTTAAATTAACTCAGGTTGTTCTGTAACAAGTAGTCCTTCTGCAAAAACATTAATAGGTAATTGTTATAAAGTTTGACAAGGAAAATGCAAAACGAAACTAACGAGCAAAAACATTCAGTTTGTGTAATGGCTTTGAATTAAGAAGCATTATTTTTATAACACCACTTAATACATCTTTGGGATCTATTTAACCTATAGAAAAGACCAATCATTTTTTTGTGTAAATGATAAATACAGTTTATGAAAAACTTATTGAGGTAAAATACTGCTGTACAAGCCTGCAATGTGATTAGGTTTTTCAAAACCTAAGCCATGTATTATGATATTTAATTATTTTTCCCATATTGTCCATGTAAATTGCCTTTTTAATAGTGTCTTGAGATATTGCATTGGAGTTTGTCTTCCAGGCAATAGAACGATACATGAGCCCATGTGAAGATTCTTCATCAGTAGTTTTTGAATCTCACAAATCACTCTTATTTAGTTTTGCCTTCTCTTTTTTAAAAACAGTGCTTTATAGGTTTTTTTACATATGCATTTACAGTTAGTTGTATTTACTTTTTTTAAAAATTTGGTGTTTTTAGATATATATGACAATGGAATATATTTTGACATATATACATGGATTGTGATTTCCCATTCTTGTGGTTGTGCATGTGTGGAGTTACACTGGTTGTGTATTCATATATGAGCATAGGAAAGTCATGCCCAATTCATTCTACTGTCTTTCCCATTCCCATCCCCCTCTCTTCATTCCCCTCTGTACAATCCAATGAACTTCTATTCTTCCCCTTCCTTGTTGTGGGTTAGCATCCACATATTGGAGAGAACATTTGTCCTTTGGTTTTTAGGGTCTGGCTTATTTCACTTAGCATGATATTCTTCAGTTCCATCCATTTACTGGCAAAAACCATAATTTCATTCTTCTTTATGGAAGAATATCCATAATGGAATATTACTCAGTAATATTCACAGAATATATATACATTGTGTATATATTCTGTTGTGTGTGTGTATGTGTGTGTGTGTGTGTGTGTGTGTGTGTGTGTGTATAACAATTTCTTTATCTGTTCATCTATTGAAGGGCATCTACGTTGGTTCCATAGCTTGGCTGTTGTGAATTGAGCTGCTATAAACATTGATGTGGCCACGTCACTGTTGTATGCTTATTTTAAGTCCTTTGGGTGTATACCAAGGAGTGGGATAATGGGTCAAATGGTGGTTCTACTCCAAGTTTTCTGAGGAATCTTCATACTGCTGTCCATTGTGGTGGCACCAATTTGGAGTTCACCAACAATGTATGGGTGTACCTTTTTCCTATATCCTTGCCAACATTTGTTGTTACTTGTATTTTGATAATTGCCGCGCTGACTGGAGTGAAATGAAATCTCAATGCAGTTTTAATTTGCATTTATCTAATTGCTACAAATGGTAAATATTTTTCATATATTCTTTGTCATCCATATGTCTTCTGTAAAGTGCCTGTTCAGTTCCTTCACCCATTCATTGATGGGTTATTTATTTATTTATTTTTTTTAATGTTAGTTTCTTGAGTTCTTTATATATCGTGGAGATTAATGCTCTATCTGAGGGACAGGTGGCAAAGATTTTCTCCCAATCTGTAGGCTCTCTGTTAACATTCTTGATTGTTTCTTTTGCTATAAAGAAGGTTTTTAGTTTGATACCACCCTGTTTATTGACTCTTGATTTTACTTCTTGCACTTTAGGAGTCTTATTGAGAAAGTCGGTTCCTGAGCTGACATGATGGAAAGTTGGCCCTACTTTTTCTTCTAGTAGTAACAGGGTTTCTGCCTTAATGCCTAGAGGGCCAATAAATTTATCAATTCAATCACATATGATATCCTTCACAAATTTTATTTTCTCCTAAAAATTATTTTACAATCCTCAAATACCTTTTATAATTCACCCAAACCTTTACTTAGTTTTTCTATTATGTTCCTTTTTATTTTGAGATCATAGTAATCTTTACAAAATTTTTTCTTTTGAACATAACTTTAAATAAACTTAATTCTGGTCTACTTTGGAGCCATCCTAATATGGTGTAGGATGAGAGGTAGGTTCTTATTTCAGGTGAGGCTGGCCTTTTGACAAATCCTAGTAAAGTGTTTTTTTTTTTAAATTATTTTTTATTCTAAGATGTTATAAATGACAGCAGAATGCATTACATTTCATATTACACATATAGAGCACTTTTTTACAAATCTCTGGTTGTATGCAAAGTATATTCACACCATTCGTGACTTCATACATGCACTTAGGGTAATGATATCCATCTCATTCTACCATCTTTTTTTTTTTTTTCCTTCACCCTCTTGCCCCCTCCCTTCCCCTCCCTCCCCATTGGCCCTTCTAGTATTCCTCTAATCCTCCTATGCTCCCCATCCCAACCCGACTGTGAATTGATCTCCTTATATCAGAGAAAACATTTGGCATTTGGCTTTTTGGGATTGGCTAACTTCACTTAGCATTATATTCTCTAACTCCATCCATTTTCCTGCAAATGCCATGATTTTATTCTCTCTTATTGCTGAGTAATATTCCATTTTGTGTATATACCACATTTTCTTTATCCATTCATCTACTGAAGGGCATCTAGGTTGGTTCCACAGTTTAGCTATTGTGAATTGTGCTGCTATAAACATTGATGTGGCTGTGTCCCTGTAGTATGCTGTTTTCAGGTCTTTTGGGTAAAGACCAAGGAGTGGGATAGCTGGGTCATAAGGTGGTTCCATTCCAAGTTTTCCAAGGTATCTCCATACTGCTTTCCATATTGGCTGTGTGTTTTGTTTTTAAAGCTGATCTTTTCCACTTTTGAAAATATCATTCTACAAAATTCTCATATATTGTTACCTGAGACTATGTGAATATCAGTTAATATAAATTACATCTAAAACATGAATCAAACAGAAAGGCTAAGAGAATTCTTAACTTCCGTTTGTGTGTGTGTGTGTGTGTATGGAAAAGTGGTAAAATGTTTCCATGTCTTATATTGTCAATCTTTAAACAAATCAGATTCACCTTCTTACCTTCCAATAATAATTTAAATTCACATTCCACTGTAATATTATTGATAACAGGTTACTTTTCCAGGTATAAAACATTAAATGGCATAAATAATCCCCCAACCTTTGCATAAGTCTGAAATACTATTGCTACAGACAGCTTTAAGTCAGAACACTAGCTTGGTAAAGTGCTCCCCTAAGCTTTACATTTTAAAAGACTTGGAAAACATGGACACACCTGATATATGAATAAGTTAGTAATAATCAGCATCACAATTACACAGATGTTCTTATATTATATTATATATTATATTATTATATTAACTTAGTTTTTAACTTTTAAAGTAAAATTTAGAATCTATAGTGTAAGGTAACTATAATCACAGCACTGCCCCAAATCAAATGGTAGCTTCTCTTATAAGTTTAGGAAACAGGGTTAATGATCAGAAATCGACTTGTTATCTGATGTGTAAATGCATCTCATTAATATAAAACGTGTGTAGTCAAGGCAAACAGATGTAAGCCAGGTTTTTAAATGGCAGTTTGGTCCTTTTTGTCAAATATAAGATAGAAGAGAGAGCATTTACTAGTTACCTTGCATATATTAAGCCTGCAATTTTTTTCTTTTTATAAATTTTTACATAATACTTTGACAAAGCTTGTACAAACATATTTAGTCCTCATATTTATACACATCTCTAGTCACATATGTTTAGGGTGTCAATTATATTATAATAACCTAAAATAACAGTTATTTATTTAACTGGCTTTATAAAGCAGTCATTCAAAAGACTTTAAAATAGGTATGAACCCTAATTCCTTTCAAGACTTAGTTTCCCTAAGTAATAAAACCTAATAGACATAAGAAATTATCTTGATAGATTGGAGCAGATCAATGTTTTAAGAAACCTTTGTTGTTTTAACACAGAGGATTAGATTTTGTTTTTTATATCAACACATTCAAAATTGACCTTAGGAAAAAACTTCAATAATTTTGACTGTGCTAATTATAGCCATATACACACTTTTTGAGATCTGTCTTCCATAAATCTTTGTACCTTACACATTCTACAACTTGTTTACATCCTTAGTTTTGTCCTCTGTTTCATGTTGGACTTTAGGGGGAAAATATCTCATTTTAATATTTTCTCATCAAAAACAACTTAAAAAATTTTTTTTTACAAAAATATATTTTCATATCTATAACTTTTTTATTTATCTTTCCTAGTTGCTCATCCTTTTAAAGTTTATATTTTGAAACATTCCTTATGAAATTTCTGAATTTAGACTAATTGCTCCTCTTTAATAAGATGAAATACTTTGTTTTCTACAGTACTTTAATCAAAACATGGCCAAAATTTTTTGTACTCTGTGTATAGAATTATATCTGTCAGGATGTTAACTCTTTTATTTTTAAATTCTAATTTGTTATACATGTTTGCAGAGTACATTTTATTTCATATTACATATAAAGAGCACAATTTTTCAAGTTGCTAGAGGATGTTAACTCTTAATAACCTTGCTTTTAGTGAAGTACCAGGAACAAAGCAATCTTAAACTGTTTTTTTCATTTATCATCAATTTATAGAAGCACAGTTAATAGACTCAAATGTATGTTGTATTATAGAATTAAAAAATCCGAGAGTACTTGAGTCCATACTTAGTAGTTGGTGTGTTTTAACTTTGCATAATAATGATATGCCTCCTAACAAATACATTTATAGAGATTAATCCCATTCATATTAAAATTAATTTACCCATTTTTAACTTCTAACTTTAGGTTACCTGTGAAAAGGAAGATATCTGACAAGCCTAGTTATCATTTATATCCATCTTTTTCCTGCTGACGAAAAATCCTAAAATCAATGAACATTATACTTTAAACATTTTATAGTAACCAACATTCTCTTGTTTGACCACTTAGAAAATGTGTGGGTTAGTAAATTTAAGATATCTTAACTATTATTTTTAACCAATTTAAATTGACCTTTTAAAATTAATAATTTGCTTAAGTCATGGGAATTAAAAGAGATTTTGATCCATATTTTTTTCTTAATTTATGCATGCTTAATTATCTATAAGCCAATATTGGTACAGTGTAAACTATACAGATACAAGGATGTATGTAGTCCCAACATACAATACACAGACATGCAAAATATACATTAAAAACAGACAGGATACTTATATACTTTGTATACAAGCAGTTGTATGTAAAAAGATGATATACTTGTGCATTATGAATAAGTAAATAAATAATCTAAAATAAAACAAAAACAAAAACAAAAACAAAACAAAACAAAAAAAAAAAAAGACAGGAAACAAAGATTTTATAGTGTTTCACCAGGCATTTGATCCTCACATGTAGGAGACTAAACAACTAGAAATATTTATTATATAGACTCTGAATTTTAACCCTTTAGAAATTAAAATAGAGTATGCAGAAGATTTTTACAGTGTGACTTGGACATGGGGAGAGCCTGTGCAGTTGGGGATGTTAGTAGTAGAGTTTGTCAGCCATACTGAAATCAAAAGTTCAGAGGGCTGCTCACCCTCCATAGGAGCAGATTTACTGAATATCACCGGTGTTTGTTTCTTTCCTTAGGACTTTCCAAAGGAGAAGATCTCCTTTAGTTTCCAGGGTATTTGAGACTTTACCCTTGAATAGTTGGCCTCTGAATAAAGACAGCAGGGAAAAAAATGGAAAGCTAAGAAAACAAAACAAACAAACAAATAAAAATGCTCCAGTTAGACAAAAAAAAAAAATCAGAACAAAAATATATTAATTTAGGTGAGCAGAACAAAGGTGAATTTACCAGGGGGAAAAAACAAAACAAAACAAAAACAAAAAAGCTCAAAAAAAGGAGACAGGAGTTAACAGACATACCACTACCACCACCACCAAAATGACATGGCTGTGTTTACACTAATAAAGGAGCACATAAAAACATCTATTTCAGACCAAATTGTTCTTTTGGATCATATTAGAGTTTAGTCTAGATATTTAAATTATGAGGAAACCCATGGAGAGGGTAGACCTCAGGAAAAGGTTCTCAAGAAAAAATAGAACTTGCATGTATAGGATTGTTCCATTTTCCTTTTTTGTACAATTGTTTCCCATCTACAGAGAAGAGAAAAACCTGCAGGACGTAGAATGTCCCCATGACACTCCTGGGCTTGTGTCTTAGATTACTGAAGCTGAATCCCTTTGGTTTGGGGGTAATACTTGCTGCATTGTCCCCAAAGCAGAATGTGGACCTCTTTAACATCCTCAAAAAGTCTGGGACCTGGCATAACTGGCCTTTCCAGATCCCCTTATCCTTTGTCTCCCCCTTTCTCTAGCATTGAGGGAGGAACTTATCGAGAGAGCAGAATCCCAGAATATAAGAAAAGAGCCATTTATGTTTACACAGAAGTTTGGATATTTTTTTTTTTTTTCTTGAATTGGCTTAAGTAGTTGCTGTGGCAGCTGGCATTCCAGATGAAAGCCTCCGAGGGAGAAATATCTGGTAGGCAGATAAGGAGTAAGAAAAGCTGCTGCTTTGAGCATGATGGCCAAATAGCATTAAATAGGGCATCCTGACCCACAGATGGAGGGTACCCCTTTACCTTAGTAGTGAATTTGAGTTCCCACCAATCTCAGCCTTGAGTGAGGTCCCATGATGTTCTTATGGTTCAGAGATAAGAATAAGAGGGTAAGAGGAAGAGAGAGAGGTAAAGAGGTCGGAGTTCAAAATCTTGTGATCAGTTCAGAGTTTTGCCCTTGCCAAAAATCTTTCAATTGCCAGTGGGTGAGTTTTGTCCCCGCAAAATACTGTGGGTGAAAGTCTCAATTCTTACCCCTAAGGGCTGAGGCAAACTTCAGGTCTTGACTAGAGTTTGCTCTAGCCCTAAATCATCAATTATCTCAAGATTTTTTCCTCTAGTCATCAAGAATATTAGGTGGAGAACACAGGTTCATAAAAGACTGAGTGGAGAAGGCAATAAGAAAAGAATTGGTGTAGCCTATGACAACCATGTGGAGAACCAAACTGTTACAAGTCAGTCAGACCCATTGTGAGGTGAGACAGCTGCGAAGATTAGTCCTTCCTCTGGATTTTAGCAATCATGCCAGAAATATTTCAGTGTAACAGGCATGAGTTTATTAGAAGGCACTGGAGTATGAAAAGGGGACACTCTTAAAGGAGAGAGTGGTTTCTATCAGCAAGGAGAAGGACCTCCATGTTTCTTTTGAGAAATAGCCTATTCAAATTCTTAGCACATATTTTAACCAGTGTATTAGTTATTCTAAAGTAACAATTTATGTTTTCTGACTTCCCTCACCCTTTTTTTTTGTATTTTTTTTGAATATAGAATATAATTTTTAACTTTGGTCTTTTCATTACAAAGATATAAAGGTATTCTCCTTTTTATAAGTAATTACATCAACTTGATGTTTTAAAATAATGTTTTAATCAATTCTATGGATATTTAATTGATTTATAGCAGAACATTGATTTTTTTTCTGAAAAATAGTATGCAGTTATATTTTAGATATAATAATCTTTTTATTTGATTAATACTACTTAAATAATACTCTTGGTTAGTATACACCCATGTCCTTTTATTTAGTATACTTTAATATTATCCTTGTTTCCAGTATTTGATTAATCACTCTGGATTTTTATCTCCTGAAATCTTTCCACTTAACATAAATTTATATAGTCCAAGTGACATATTAAAATTGATGTGTCCATGAAATAACCAATTTTTAAATGAATAAAGTAAGCATTGTTTTTGCAGATTATTTAGTATAATGTCATGATCTCAATAAAATGAAAATTAATATATCTATTATACCTTTCTAGTTACAGATTTACAGTAGAAGACCATAACTGTTGTGTATTTACTTTTGAAAGCATGATTTAAATTAATGGTGCAGCATAAAGTATGATGTAAAGTAACATATAAATTTATATTTTGATGTCCTCAAATGGAAGTCAACTATATACCTAGTTGAATTTCAGAAACCAAAACTATGCATTTTGAATAAACAGAATAAGGCCTTAAAATTAACATTATATATGATGCAGAAAGAATGTTGCAAATGATAAAATATCCCAACTCAGTTTCTGTTAAGAAACTTGGTAAGTTTGTAATTGGTAATTTTGATAAGCTCAGACAATTTCAAACAAAATGTGTTACCATTAGCCATGTGATATTTAGTTAAATTTTTACAAAAGATTTTCTTTTCAGTCCTAGACTATTTTTTCCTAAATAGGTCAGAGACATTTAAAGATGAATTTCTTTGCTATGTATGGCAAGATGTTTGTGTTTTAGAAGTATTTTTGTTTACTCTCATTTTTGCAATAAAACTCAGTTCGTCTGGAAGAATTGAAAACAACAAAAAGACCAGTAAAGGAAGCAGAACACAATTAAAAATATCAAAATGAACATTAAAAGCCATATTGAGGACTTTAGACTTTGATATAAAGGTTGTTGAAAACCATTGAAATATTTTAACTAAGTGATCACTTTGCATTTAAAAAGATTGCCCTGCTTAAAATTAAGTATGAATTGATTTCCCTGCTTAAAATTGAATATGACTCAGAGAAGATAGTGTAAATTCAGGTAGACCAATTTGAAAAGTAGCTTAGCAGTTATGGCAGAAATAGTCTTGCATGAAATAGGGGCAGGGTGATGAGAATGGAAGAAGATAGAAAATTCCAATGATGTATGGATAAATTTTGGTGTGCAATAAGAGAAAAAGAGGTGAAAGAATGAATCCCAGGTTTTTACCCTGAAAAACTGGGTGGATCTGGTTTTATCTTCCCAAAGATAAACCACTACAGAAGCAATCAGTTTGGGAAGAAGTAGATGAGTTCAGTGTTGGAAAAATTAGATATATTATGTGATACATCCTGCTGGAGATATTTAGGATATATTCAGCTATATTGATCTGAAATTTAGGATATTGACCTCCAATGGAAATGTATTGTTGTCTAAGAAAGAATAGAATACCAATTACCAAGAATAAACATGAAAGATGGGACATCACTACAGACATCATGGGCATTAAAAGGACAAAATAAATGAATGCTACATTCTACATCTACAGATTTGATAGCCAAGATGAAATGGACCAATTCCTTGAAAATCACATGAGAAGTAGAAGATCTACGTAAGCCTAAATCTCCTGAAGAAATTGATTCAGTTAGTTGCCTTCCAACACAAAGTGCACTATGCCTGAATGGGTTTGCTGATGAATTCTAGGGGACGTTTAAAGAAGAAATTATACCTATTCTATGCAGTGTCATTCAGAATATATAACCTGAGTGAATACTTTCTAACTTATTCTGATGCTGGCATTACCCTAAAACTAAAAACCAAAGACTTAAAAGAGAACTACTGATCAATATCTCTCATGAGTGTAGATGCAAAAATCTTCAACACAATATTAGCAAATTGAATCCCATCATCAATTTGCAGGTATGGAAGTCTGCTTCAGCATTTGAAAATCAATGTAACCCATCACATCAACATGCTAAATAAGAAAAATCACATGATCATCTCAATAGACACAAAACATTTTTTACAACTTTAACAACCATTAATAATAGAAACTTTTAATAAACCAAGAACAAAGGTGAACTTCTTCAATTCACAAAAAATCTGTAAAGATATCAAATTTAATGATAAACTGGAAAATTTCCCAGTAAGATCAGGAGCTTGGCAAGTGTATCCCTTTTCACCACTCCTTTTCAACATTGTACTTATTTCCTCCCTAGTACAACAAAATGATAAAAGGAAATGAAAGGTGTATAGATTGGGAAAGAAGAAATACAACCGTTTTTCTTTGCAGATGACATGATCATCTATGTAGGTGATCATAGTTCAAAATCTCAAACAATCAACAACAACATCATGAAAGAGCCTGGAAATAATAAGTGATTATAGTAAAGCTGCAGGATACAAGATTAACACATAAAAGTTGATAGTTTTTTTTTTATATATATCAGCAATGAAAAGTGGGATTTGGAGTTAAAAACATAGTGCCATTAACATTAGCATCTTAAAATGAAATACTTATGTGAAAATCTAACACAATATGCACAGATCTGTGTGAGAAATACTATAAAACTTAGGGAAGGGATTAAAGGATAACTAAATTAATGGAGAGATAATCCGTGTTCATGGATTGTCAGACATCTTGACATTGTCAGGTTACATTAATCAAGGCAATGTGGCGCTGGCCAAAGAACAGATAGATTAATGGAGAAGAACATGAATTAAAGAAACAGACTCACATAAATATAGCCAAGTTGTCCTTGACAAAGGAGCAAATACAATACAATGGAGCAAAGATAGCCTTTCAACAATTGGTCCCAGAACAACTGGGCACCAAATAAAAAAAAAAAAATCTAGACGTAGATCTCACATACTTCACAAAAAGTAACTTATAATTATGTTACCAAATGTAGAATGCAAATCTATGAAATTCCTAAAAGCAAAGAGGAGAAAATCTAGATGACTTTGGGGATAGTCATGACTTTTTGGTATCACATCAAAGGCATACTCCATGAAAGACATAATTGATATGCTGCACTTTGTTAAAATTAAAAACTGCTGCTCTGACAAAGACAATATCAAGAGAATGAGAAGACAAGCCAATGACTAGAAGTGAAATATTTCCAAAAGACACATTTGATAAAAGATGTATTCAAAATACATAGACAGCTCTTAAAATTCTACCACAAACAACCTGTACAAATGGGCCAAAATCTAACAAATACTTCACCAAAAAAGATATATGAATGTTCAATAAACATAGGATCAGATGTTCAATATTATGTCATCAGAGGAATGCAAAATTTAATAACTATGAGATACTACTTCACACCTATCAAAATGGCCAAAATTCAGAATACTGATCATGCCAAATGTTGGCAAGGATTGGTAGCTTCAGGAACTGTCATTAATGACTGGTAGGAATGAAAAATGATAGATACAGCTACTCTTGAAGACAATTTGGAAGTTTTTGACAAAACTAAACATATTCTTACCATACGATCCAGCAATTCTCCTTCTTGGTTTTACCCAAAGAAGTTGAAAATATATGTCAACAAAAATCTGCATATGTATGTTAATAGCTTCTTTATTCATAATTTCCAGACACTCAGACACAATCTAAAAGTCCCTCAGTGGGTGAATGGCTAAATAAACTATGGGTACATCCAGACAATGGAATATTATTTAGTGTAAACATAAATGAAACATTAAACTGTTGGCAGACTTAGAGGAACCTTAAATAAAAGCAACTGAGTGTAAGAAGCAAATCTGAAAAGTCTACATCATATATGATTCCAACTAGTTAACATTCTGGAAAAGGCAAAACTACAGAGACAGCAAAAAGATTATTGCTTGCCAGGGGTTGTTGTGGAAGGAGCAGGGTATGAGTAGGTGAGACACCAAGGATTAGGGCAGTGAAAATATTATATTTTGATACAATAATAATAAATAACTATCATTTTACATTTGTCCAGATCCACAGAATATACAAGACAAAGAGTAAACCCCAGTGCAACCTGTGTATTTTGGGTGATTATGATGTGTTATTGTGGGTATGTCAGTTGTAACAAATGTACCACTTCAGTGGGGGATGTTGACAATGTTCAGAACATGCATGACTAGGGCCAGGGAGTACATGGACATTCTCTGTAGTGTCTGATCAATTTTACCGTGAACCTAAAGCTGCTGTAAAAAAAACTAAAGTCTTTAAAAGAATATTAGCACAAGCGTTAAGGGTACATTCACTTATTCATTGTTGATATTCTCTTTGATAAGAAATTATGGTTAAAGGACTCCAAACTATGTAAATGGGAACATCAGAATTGTATTTCTGCTATTAGGGAGTAGGGAAGCCTTGGATGAATTTATTAACTAATCTTAGATCTAGTTTTCTTATCCATAAAATATCCATGTCCTGGCTTATTGTGAAGACTGAATGAAATACCTGAACTAGAGCATTTCATGTAGTCCTATTTAATTAGTCATCAGGAAATAGTAATTACTGGTGGGTGAGCATCATTGTAAAATGAGTAGGTTAATATTCAAGTGCATTTGGTTTTGGTTCAGTGAATAGAAAGTAAAATCTTTAGTCTACAAAATCAGAGTAAAATGGAAAATTGCTCAGAGTTGACAAATTATTATTGTACATTACCCAAAAATACATTATATTTTATAAGATTTTTAAAAACTCAGGAAGATATTGTGTCAATCTATGTTTAATATCTTCTAGAGTAAGGAAGAGAAGACAGGGCAACATTTCATAGAACACCCATAAAGTAGAATGACAAGAGTTAAATGGCATAAGTTATTAAAGTGACAATAAATGTGAGAATACTTGGAATAGTTTAATCCCATAGTATTTTAGGCATTGCAGTGATAATTGAATCACAGATTAATTTTGGGACTGGAGATTAAAGAAAAATATATAATAAAATGTGTGTGGAGGGCAAAGTATAGCCCTGTGAGTTCTTTATTTATGATGAAATGATAGTTACCCTTCATTTCTTTTCTGCTAATCATTATGTAAAGACATGAAAAAGTAGAATTTTTAAATTAAGTGATTTAATGAAAATGTATTTTGCACTTTTCATAATTCTAGGGGACGGAGGACAAAATGATTCCTGAAAAAAACAAGATTTGGTGTTTCTTTTAGGATGTATATATATATATATTTTTTTTCTTTCTTGTAAGAATGTTATTTATATTGAGATATTAAACATAAAATAGTTTATTAATAGTCTCAACTTTATTAATAGGTATTAAACATATATTTTATGCTGTTAAATGTTTTAGGCTAACAAATTAGGCCTGAAATATCAACATAAATATTAATAGAAAGTAATCATAGGAATGGAAGTGAATTTCCAAACTTTATTTCGCTTTACTACAAAAAATATACTGCATTATTATTGTTCTGTTTTAATTTTTATGGGCTGCCTTTGAACTCTTGATCCTCCTGCCTCAGCCTCCCAAGTGCTGGGTTTATAGGCGTGCGCCACCACACCCGGCATATGTTCATAATATTTTTAATGATCAATGTGCCCATTTCAGCAGGAGAAGAGTCTCAAAAAATTTAATTTCCCCAGTGGTTTGGCTGAAGTTTTATTCTGTATCCTTTATTTCTTGGTTTTCTCTGCTAATTGAATATTATTTGAGAAGCTTATTGGTTGTGTGGGCGATGGACACAGCTTATTGAATAAGCAGTTCTTTATGTTTTGCCTATCATGTAATGAATATTGTGTTTTACGGATTTGAACACATTTTGTTTAAAATATTTTACCATCTTTGAATCTAATGCCTTAAAAAATCAAGGCATTAGATTATAATATGATAATGCATCATAGTTTTACTGGCAGAATTTTCCCTTTCTAAATAGAACATAAAATAATGATGAATGTTGTAGTTGATATTTTAGATTTGGTGAAATATAGTATCCCTTGTACATCTTGAAGAGCTGATTTAATTGATTTGTTTGATAAATCTGAGGGGAATGTAGTAATTTAAATCAGTCTGGATAAATGATTTTGTAGCAGATAACATTTTTTCCTTATATCTTTCCTTTTACTTTCATAAGATTATGATGCAAATTACAGCTTTGTTTCAATTCAGCTACTGTTGTAGTTTGGATCTGGAATGTCCCTCAGATCTGGTTTGTCCAGGGTTTGGTCCTCAATGTAGCTGTGCTCAGAGGTAGAGCTTTTAGGAAGTAATTGGATCTTTAGGGCTCTACCCTCATAAATGGATTAATCCATTTGATGGATTAATAATTTGAATGGATTACTGGGAGGTGATGGAAACTATAGGCAGGTGGGACATTGTTGGAGAAAGTAGGCTACAGGGAACATACCACTGGGGACTAAATCTTGTTCCTGGCCCCTTCTCATTCTGTTTCCCTGCTACAACAAGCTGAACAGCTTGCTTCTGCCATACCCTTCAGTCATGATGTTGTGCTTTGCCTCAGGCCAAAGCAATTGAACAAGACAATAGTGGATTGAAACCTCCAAAATCATGAGCCAAAAGAACTTTTTCCTCCTTTAATTTGTTCGTCCCAGGTATTTTGGTCACAGTGGTGTAAAACTGACTAATGCAGTCTGTTTTATTTCTAAAAAAAATATGAAGTCAGCCAAGTGCTCTGATTTGGGGGAGGGCAGAAATATCTTACTGCTTAGGTAATTTTTACCAAAGTTTCACAAACCATGCAAACCCCCTGCAGGCAGGAAAAATGTACAAATTTATACCCTTTCCTTTATTTATTAAAAAATACAGTGAATGCTTAGCAAATGCCTGTAGAACTAAACCTATTACATACACCATGCATTTAGAAATAAAAATGAATCTTCTGTTACCTGGTTCAGTCTGTATGTGAGGTAGTTTCTGCAAGGTCTGGAACTTGCAGGAAGTTTTCTGATTTTATATCAGTTTGTCTTTGAATTTGATGCATTAATTTTTGCAATTTTTATTTTATAAGGCATTATTTTACTTAAGAATTTCATGTCATCTTAGAAGATTCAAAGTGAAATAAATGTTTTTTAATGTTATTTCATTACATAAAAAGTATATATGTCTGATGGTACTACTTAACTTATGGTTTGAATATGAGGTGTCACCCAAAACCTCTGTGAGACAATGCATGAATGTTCAGAAGTGGAATGATTAAACTGTGAGAGCCATGATGTATGCCTTTGGGGTGTGTATTTTGGCTCTGTGAGCTGAGCTCTCTGCTTCCTGACTGTCCTGTCCTGAGATAATCCTCTGCCATACCCTCTGCCCTGATGTTCTGCCTCATCTCAGGCTCAGAGCTATGGAGTTTGCTGACCTTGGACTAAACTTCTGATACCATGAGGCAAAAAAAAAGTTTTCCTTCTCTAAGGTTTTCTTGTCAGGTATTTTGGTCACAGAGATAGAAAGCTGACTAAAACATTAATTATGTCTTTCTAATAAAAGAAAGAAAGCAACTCTTATAGATATTACAAAAGGAATACAAAGCTCTCTTAAGAATACACAGCTGGGACCAGTTTTAATTTTTAAGAAGAGTGAAGTTAAGGAGTGTTTATTTTAATAATTAAAGAGATTAGAAATTAATGAAAGATGTAATAATCAAGCAACATGATGTTATCATTTATTATAATAAGACTTTAAATTTAAATGAAGTTTAGAACTGGAAATTCTTAAATATTCATTAAATTTCCCTTTATATTCAAGCTTAATATAAGTCACTTCTTTTGGCTTATTTATGATTGCCTTTTTTTAAATTCTTTTTTTAGTTGTCAATGGATCTTCATTTAATTTATGTATTTATGTATTTATATGTGGTACTAGTATCGAACCTCACACATGCTATGCAAGCACTCTACCACTAAGCTACAAACACAGCCCTATGATTGCCTTTTTTTTTTTTTTTTTTTTTTGTGGTACCGGGGATTGAACTCAGGGGCACTCGACCACTGGGCCACATCCCCAGCCCTTCTTTTGTATTTTATGAGAGACAGGGTCTCACTGAGTTGCTAAGTGCCTCGCCATTGCTGAGGCTGGCTTTGAACTCGTGATCCTCCTGCCTCAGCCTCCCAAAGTGCTGGGATTACAGGCGTGCGCCACCGCGCCGGGCTCTTATGATTGCCTTTTAACACTACTTTTTTCCCAGTAAAAAAATATTCAACCAAAATTAAACTGGACTTTCTTGCTTGCATCTTAAAGCTTGACAAAGAATTTAAAAAGCAAGAGTTTTTTTTTTGTTTTTTTAATATTTTTGCACTGAGGAAGTTTATTTACTCAACTTATTTTCCAGGCATGTAAAATATGCATAAACGTATACACACACACACACACTAAAGAAATTTACAAGACAGTTTGCCGAAGGGGCAAAGTTAGGGTATTTTAAGTGTTCCCCACAGGAGTTATGTAGGACATGCTGATTTAAGATAAATAGTCTGATCTCTACATAGAATAAGTAAATCCACAAAGATGTACATATTTGATTAAAACAATACCTATTTTCCCCAAAAGACTTAAAAACAGCATATTACAGTGACACAGCCACTTCAATGTTTATAGCAACACAATTCACAATAGCTAGGTTATGGAACCAACCTAGATGCCCCTCAGTAGATGAGTGGATAAAGAAAATATGGTATATATACAAAATGGAATTTTACTCAGCAATAAGAGAGAATAAAATAATGGCATTTGCAGGTAAATGGATGAAGTTGGAGAATATAATGCTAAGTGAAATTAGTCAATCTCAAAAATCCAAGTACCGAATGTTTTCTCTGATATAAGGAGGCTGGTTCACAGTGTTGTTGGAAGGGGGTACATAGGATCAGAGGAACACTAGAATGGTCAACGGAAAGGGAGGGGAGGGAGGGAGTAAGGGGGGGGGTTGGAAAAAAATTGGTGGTTGAATGAGATGGATATCATTATCCTAAATGCATGATTGAAGATCTGAATGGTACTTATATACTTTGTATACAAGCAGTTGTATGTAAAAAAATACTATACTTGTGCATGATGAATAAGTAAATAAATAATAAAAAAATTAAAAAAAAAAAAACAATACCTATTTTCTATACAAAATCTACTGTTCTTTTGGTAGGAGAGTCTTCATTTAGGTCCGATGAGGCTCTGGTGTATTAGATTCGCCGCATGTTCTGGTAGTTCCAATGAGGCTCTAGTATACTAGATTTATCCCATGTTCTGGTTTCTTGTTAGAATATATCATTATGAAGCACAACATTCAATTTTAATATGACCTCTTCATGGTGTTCAATTTAAACAAACCCACATAAATTTCCAAAAGGCCTTGAAACATTTCAAAATCCTCAAGGTGGTATGGAGAGACATCATGTTTAAGTAGATGTCCTAATGGTGCTCTTCAATGAAACTTCTCTTATCCCATTTCTCGCCTTTGTGTCTCCAAACAAGAAACAAACAAATGAACAGGAAAGCCTTAACCCACACCAATCTTTCCTTCATTATGAGGGGAAATGGACCAAGGATAAGCTCTGTCTTTCTTCTGGTGATTCCTGGCCTTTTGTTATGGTTTTGATTTTGAGATAATTATAGATTCATAGGCAGTTATTAGGAAATAAAGTGGACAAATCCTGTGTAGCCATTACCCACTCCCTGCCCCATGGCAAAATTTTACAAAGCATTGTATAGCATCACCAGCAGAATGTTGTCATTGGTACAAACAAGTACAGAATGTTTGCATCACTACAGGAATTCCTCCTATTGCCCTTTACAGTCATATATACCTTCCTTGAACCATGATATCCACTAGTTTGCTTTCCTTTTCTATAATTTTTTCATTTCAAGAATAATATACAAATGGAATCATACAGTTTGTGATCATTGGGACTGATTTTCTTTTCTGTTTCTTTCTTTATTCTTATATTTTTAAACTCAGCATAATTCCCTAGAGATGCATCCAAGTTGTTTTTATGAATTTGTAGTTTTTTCATTTCTGTTGTTGAGTAGCATTTTATGGTTGTAGATACACTATAGTTTGCTTAGCCATCCAGTAGTCAAAAACATCTACTTTTATGTTTGTTTGTTTTGTTTTCTATTAGGAATAAAGCTGCTATGAGCATTCATGTATAGGTTTTTGTCTGAACATATTTTTCATTAGTATAGGGGTAAATACTTAAGAGTGAAATTGGTAATTGGACATTCAGTTGTATAAGAAACTACCAAATTGTGTTTTCAAGTGACTATACCATTTTACATTTCCACCAGCAATGTATGAGTTACTAAGCATCCTTGTTATCATTTCCTATTGTAAAAAAATTTCACTTCAGCTGTTCTGATATCTTACTGTGGTTTTAATTTGTATTTCTCTATGGCTAATGATGTTGAAAACCTTTTCCATGTACTGGTTTCCCTGCTTTTTAAATATAAATTAACTTACCTTTTCTTTTTATTTTTCCTTTCATCCATCACCTAAATCAGCAACTCTAAAACTCAGCTCCATTAATTTCATGTCTGCCTTTGGTTCCTGAGAAAGTACATAACAAGCCTCACTGTTGCCTCTAGTACAGATGACTTATGACCCTGAGTGAGCTGATGTGCATGCCATGGCTCAGTATCCTTGTTGCTGCCTGAAGCAGAAACCGCTTGGAGCAACAAACGCCGCAGGAAAATTCGGAGGCAGGATGAAAATGAAAAAAGGTCTTTTATTCTTCTTCTCTCTCCGGCTCCAGCAATCACTCCAAACGCTCTAACTCCAACCACCACCTTCTTCTTCCCACACACACTAACTAAACTCACCCAGTTATATACATATAGCTTTAACAAGGACACGTGCTTACAGCTCGAGCTTACAGGTGCGTCACGCAGTGTTCACAGGCATACAAAGATTCCTTGAATAATGTATTACTATCAGGTGGAAACTAGAACATCTTTTATGGCTCTCAGCTAACCGTAATCTTTAGCTATCTCCTTGATTATAGGCTCCTTCATATCCTGTTATTCTTGATTGTGGAGGTGCCAGAGCATTTAGATTCTAGACAGAGTACAGCATCTTCCTGACTTCAATATCTACTGAATTTTGCATTGACCTGCTGAAAATGCACTACTATTTCACAATTTTCCACATTTAAACCAATTAATTTGCTTTCTAAAACTGCTGAAATCAGGGCATAGTAATAATTAATCAACCTGGGAGTAAATAACTTTGCAAGAAAACGATGTTCTTGGAAGACACGCAAAATGTGTGAAGAGGTATTTCTGCCTTTGACCCAATAGCTTTTTATCTTAGCCTTTGTGTTTTTAGCCCTTCAAAGCACAAATTCTGCAACTAATCCTGATTGGTTTTTGGGCTCTATTGTTGACTCAGAACACACCAAAAGACCAGCAGGAAAATAAGGGATAGAAGCAAGATGGGTTTATTAGGCTTAACATAATTAGGGAGAACACTCTTTTGTAGTACAGTTTCAGAAGTTTAAAGTCAGGGAGTTTTAACACTTAAACTGGATGGTTTTAAGGTAGAGTTTATAGAGTAACAAACTTTTGACATTGACCAGTTTCTACTTAACAGGTATAACTTTGGGATGGGTGAATACTGAGAGGTAAGTTTAAGGAAGGAAGTCTTAATGAGCAAGCTGCTGCTCATGATAAGTAACATGTTTAGTTACTCACAGGTTTTATCATTCATAAATAGGAAATTCCTGGAGCACACAGCAAATTTATGTGCTTAGTCTTAGTATTCGTTGGTTAACTTAAAGACCAGAGAACAGCTATACATTATGTCCTGGTGTAAACAGCTTATGTACAGAAAATGTACTAAACTTTACAATTGCATATGTTCTGAATGAAATCTGGGAACCTTATAAGAGCAAATACAGAGGGTATTAAGTAAAAAAAGTGCAGAATATAATAGTAAATAAGGATGAATTCATTGATAGGAGTATATTTATTAAAGAGTTTAAATTTTAAAGTTTTAGCTTGTGCAACTTGAGACAGCACCAGTTGCTTACTTGATTGGTTGACTTAAAATCTACTCAGTGGTGGTCCATGTTTAATGAATTGGAGATGGAAAAGCTTACTTGGCATGAACTGGACAAGGGAGAAAAGGGTTTTGGAGTGGATTTGTCACATATTCCCTATAGTGTTCTATGAGATGGTTCTGAAGACATGTTCTTCACTAAGACATTGAGAAATACATGGGTGAGTGTATTTACACACAGCCTTAAAATGATGAATTTGGATCTGTGATCTTTTGTCATTCAGTTTAGAGGTTTCTACCACTGAGATAGATTTTCTAATTGCAATGGTGATAATGGGAATACTAGAATAGTCTGGGCTCTATATGACAGCACTTAACTACCCAAGACAAAAATGAACTCATTTACAGTAAAGTAAGTGTAAATGTACCCATAATCAAAATGCCTTAAAGAGATTTTTGGTAATTGCTAATTGATCACAATGAATATGAGAACAAATAAATAGGCAGCCCATTGAGACTGATTTATGTGTGGAAAATCTCTAGGTCCAGCAGCTTAAACCTCCGCTTGAATCATGATCTCTTTCCCAGTTTTCAGACCTAAGTTGATACAAAAACATGAAAACCCTTGATTGAAGTGTAGGCTATATCCCCTCAAGAACTGCTCCTGTGGTTGTACCACAAGGATACAAAGCTTCTCTGAGCTTGTCCTAATGGGACTGCACCCATTTAATAGAGTGACCATACATTGAGTGATGGGAAACATCCAAACCTTTTATGGATTACTAGACACTGTTCTGGAGCTCTTGTTAATTCCCAGAGAACCCTAAAAATTCTGACTAACCAGTCTAAGTAGAGGTTTATGGTGGCCAGGAGATAGAGTCTTAGCTTGATTCTGACTTGGCCCAGCTGGTTCATCACCCATCCTGTGATTATTTTTTCCAGTTACTAAATGTTTATTTATTTTTTTTATACTGAGGATTGAACCCAGGGGCACTTAACCACTGAGCCATATCCCTAGCCCTTTTTAAAATGTTTTATTTTGAAACAGGATCTCACCAAGTTGCTTTGGGCCTCACTAAGTTGCTGAGGCTGGCTTTTAACTTGTGATCTTCCTGCCTCAGCCTCCTGAGCTATTGGTATTACAGGCATGTGCCACTGCACCCAGCTTGAATGTTAAATTTTAATAAACCCTTTTAACAATTTGCAGTGTAACTACATTGGTACATTGACTCAAGGAGGGAAGTCCATTATAGCAGGAAGGGATAAATAGAAGCCCCTGGAATTGTCCTCACCTGTCACAATGGCAAACCAGCAGCAATACTACATCTCTGGGAAATTGAAGGTATTAATGCCATCATAACAGACTTGAAAAAATTAGATGTGGTGATACTTGTCACCACCCACCACTTGATTCATCTGTTTGGATCTTGGAAAACAGCTTTGAACTGTTGCAAACTTTATCAGTGGTATTATACTTCTGGAAGTTTCCCCAGATGTACGATGTTTAATATGAAAAGTAACATGTTTCCTGATCGTTGTTACTACTGACCTTGGGTAGTGACTTAATCCATACTAATTTGAAAGTTTCTACCAGTAATGCATACAGTTTAATTGTTTAATGATATTTACTTTATACTCACTAAAGTATTTAAAAAATTGTTTTGTAAGTAGTATCTTAACACATATTTATTAATTTTCTGGAAATCTTATTGTCTGACTCTTAAAACCAAATGTATAATAAAAAGAGAAAAGAATGGTAGTGAATAAATAAGAAAAGAGAATTCACACTACAACTAATAAGGACAAAAGGGATCAAGGCCAGCTCAAACTATTTGATGATTTATGGATTATTAAAATGTAGGAAAAGTGAATAAATATACCATGAAAATTCATATAGTGATGTATATGTGGTCACTTTCATGATTGTATGTGGGATATTCTCTAAACATTTAGAAATATGAATCATCAGAAAAAATTTATTATGTAGCTAGCAATGCCCTGTGATTTACCATTGCTTTTTATATTTCTTATGAGTTATTAAGTGATTAAGATCACTGGAAAGGTAAGCACTTATGTTCCTGGAAACAACCCAGAAACTTAAAAGGCTTCTGTTGATGGGACTTCTGTTGATGGACTTCTGTTGATGAGATCTTTGTTCCTGGAATTAAACTTATCTCTAAACCATCATTAATTTCAAATGAAGGTCTCATATTTGAAAAATTTGTTAGGGAATATGTGTTATTTTGTATCATAGAGGAAAAACATCACTTTCTTCACTGAAAATAATTTTATATACTAATGTTTTATTTTAAAATGTCATTTACTATCTGAATTATGTTTAGGTTTATTGTTCACTAGCACAGACAATAATACTTTAAAATAAATTTATATTACTTTAAAATAATAAATACTTTAAAATAAATTGTGTTGTCAAATTGTGTTCCATTTTTGTTTTTAATTTTATTCTGTGCAAAATATTCCAAGTAATAATTTTAAAATTACATATATAGACAAGTTACTTTATGTTATTTCATCAATTATGCTATTTTTAAAAACCCCAGATCAATAAATCAAGCACTTGATAGATTCACTTAAACAAACATATACCCATACATAGATACTGACTGCCTGCTAATTATGTCCAACCATAAAAGAAGAAAATAATATCAGGAGTTATGGTTTGTCATTCTTTGTATAAGTAATTTAATAAAGCTATTCTGCATCAGACTCTAATGCACATGAGAATATGAAAATGATTTTAGTTTTGCATGAATATTTTTTATGCTGGCATATATTAAATATCTTTGACATCTTTCAATGTTGAAACCTGTAATCAAGATTACATATTTAGTTAAATTATTAACATTTTTGTGGAAATTTAAGTAGTATTCTAACTTGCAAGTAAAACTACTTAATTGCCCTAATTTTTTCAATTGAGACACATAAATATTGTTCAGGAGTTGACATGATGAGGCGTATACATGTGTGTATACGTTCACAATATTGATATGTGTATTAGCACAGTAGTAACAAACTGTGTAATCCTCATTTCTGTTGACAACACCAGCAAAAATCTTTCCTCCCTCTCCTCTGCATTCTGTTCCCTTCCTTCTGACTGATTCCCTGCTTAGCATTGCTGCTTGCCCCCTCTGAGAGTTCTCACTAGAGTAGCAGCTGGATTCTCTCATCATGAATAATGTTTAATGCCTCTGAAATTAGTTGGAAATGAGTATTTTGCCGACCCCAGATGTAAGCTGCCTGTCATGGCCAGCCATGGCGCCGTGGGAGGAAAACTCGGAGGCAGAGTAAAGCTATTACTACTTTTACTTCTACTTTCTTAGAGAGAGCTTAGAGAGGGAAAGAAAGATTTTTCTTCTTCTTAGAAAGAGCTTAGAGAGAAAGATTAGAGATAGCTTTTTCTTCTTAGAGAGAAAGAGAGAGAGCTTGAAAGAGAGAGATTTCTTCTTTAGAGAGAGAGAGAGAGCTTAGCTTTTAGAGCTTCTTTCTTCTTTGTTCTTTCTTCTTTCTTCCTTGGGAGCCTCGGCCTGACTCTGACCAGGAATTACTTCTTCTATCTGGTTTCTCTTCTGTAACCGCTCTGTCTACGTTCTGGCCGCTCTGATTCTTTTCTTCTTCTCCGACCTGAAATCTTCTTCCAACCGAGCGACTGCATGACTGACTGAGTGAATTCATTCTTCTCCTGACTCCGACCGCTTTCACCTGGTTATATACCTTTAGCTTTGCGGGTACCTCACGTGCATTTACAGGTGCATCACATACATACTTATTATCAGGTGGAACTTATGGCTTCCAGCTGACCGCAATAGCCATCTCCCTAATTGGGGCTCCTTCACCCAGACAACTCTTCTTTTGGGCCTCAACAAAACTCCTTTGTTCTTAGTACCTCATAGGGTAATCTGGAAAATGCTCCCTTACAATGAATTAAAAAAAACATTTAAAAGACAATACCCAATATCTTGAACCAATCCCAAACTTAGGCATTGTTAATGCTAGACATGTTTCCTGAAACAAGACATTTGCTTGTTCTTTCTATTCATTTATTTGAATGAATGGCACTTTTCCTGTTTACTCACCATTATTTTGGTGATGAATCTTTTTAGATTCAATCTATAAACAACAGTCAATTGTGTTAATGAAAAATCAAATATGATCTGTGCCAGAACTTTTCACTATTAGATCATGACCCACTGGTATGTCATGAAGGGGTGACAGGTATGCTAACATATTGATCAGTTCATCCCTTGGGGGCAACCTGGAAGGAGATTCTGGGCTTTTATACCTGGGCTCAAACAACCTTGTCACTTTAATTCTGTATGGAAGGTTAGTACTGTATTCTTTAGGAGGCTTATGCTTTCTACAATTTCAAGTAGCATCCCTGGGATACAGACAGACATGAATAATGTAGATAAAGATTTAGCAATCTAAGAAAATAATTGGCAGGCACAAATGAATTTTAACATATTTGCAAAGCAATCTCATGAGCATGTAACTCAGAATAGCATGTGGCAGAATAAATCACCTGCAAACTGTTTTCTAATCTCTGCTATCTTAATGGACTAGCAAATTTGCTTATACATATCCCTGAGATATGGGTGTAAATAGAGATAAATAGCATATTTCAATTTCTTTCCAGTTATCAAATAGGACTTTTACATTTTAAAATTATCAGGCATTCAGTTGATTTTTGTTTCAGCTTTAAGCAATTTACTAGTCTTCTCAATATGTTGCTTTCAAATTATACTACATTACAACACAAATAAAATTCAAATATTTTTGTATTTCATAAATTATATGAAATTAGTCAAGGTAGTAAACTAAAGGCTGATTTTTTTCTAGGTCTAGGTTAGTTTGGACTTTTAAATATTTATATTTCAGTGAAAAATTAGAGTTTAAGCAAAGTGTAGTTACTTATAGCTTAAAGTATAGTGTTAGAGAAAGTTTTGAATTGTTGCTTTTATCAATTAGGATACTTTGGGTTTCAAGTTATAACAGAATGTTAACTAAAGTGTCATAAACAATAGGGATATATTATTTCATTATTACACTTTCAAAGTTGAATGTTATCAGAGTTATCAAAGAACTCAGTGCTTTTCTTATTTCTCCTTTACATTCCTAAGCATATGAGTTTTTTGTTTCTTGTTGGACTCCACTTGGTGACAATATGGCAGCTGCAGATACTGGCCTTTCATTTTCTTATAACTACATTTAAAACAGGGTATGCAGTGCCTTTCTGAGCATTCATTTTATGGAGGAGGATAAACTTTCCAATAAGTCACTCCAGCAGGCTTCCCCTTGTATCTCAAAATATTATTTTTTTCTCACAATTTATGATTTTTCTGACAACTAATTTATTGTTTTATGTTCTAAAATCATAAGGGACGTAATACCAAACATTTCCTTGAACCTGTCTTTGAAAGTGTGAACAGTTGCTTTGGTGACATGTCAGAGATAGATTTTTGTGTTTATAAAACATAATTATTCACCTAATTTTAACCTAGTGGCAATAAAAAAATGTAGTATAGGACAAGGATAAACTTGGAAGCTTTGAAGCCTGTCCTCTTTGAGTTTTAAGTTGTACTAACTGGCTATGTGTCCTTGGGAAATTCACTTAGTCTTTTTTAGTTCTTAGTTTTCTCATCTATAAAAATGTAAATGATGTAAACTCAAACTCTTTGAGATAATATAAGGGTTAATGCAATTAATTGGCATAAAATACTTGAAATAGTACATGTTCCATTAATAACAAATATTGCTATACTTTTAAAAATGACTAAAGGAATTTTTTAAATTCCTAAATATTATCCCTAAGAAGCTATACATGTGGATTCAATCTTTTACCATTTTATATTCAGTATCCATGTTCTCTGAACTTCCTGTGATTTTACTAGCACATTTCAGATATGGACACAATAAATATTATTAATTTATTAATTTACTGGCTACTTGATTATAGAGAAATATTAAAATATCCTTTGTACAACAAGAATAAGATTCTAGGATTTTAAATATATATTACTTAATGTTTTAGAACTATGGTATCAATCCTGCTATGACTTATACTTAAAGCATTTGTATGCTATTGAATTTTTGAAGGACACCTTTTGTAGTTGCACTAAATTTCTTTTATCAAACTACAAGTAAAAATTTCATGAATATATAATTTAGGGATCAAAATATTGTGTTATATGATATTTAATGAGACTTTTTACAATAGTGTTTTGTATTTCTGAAAATAGAATACAGCTTTGGAAACGCCTGCTCAACTCTACCCATATATTTGAAAGTCAGCCTACTTCTAATTTAGATACATGGGCTTATCACAATAAAGTTATTTGGCATATAACAAAGAATATTAATTCAACTCATTAGCCTAGAAGAAAACATAATAAAAAAGAAGTAAATAATTAGTAAAGTGATTTGGGGGAGGGGTAGTTAACCTACAGTGTATTCTATGCAAGATCCAGGAGATATTAAGATGGAAGAAACTGTATTGTTTAAATAAACCAAACAAGGTCTTGGAACCTTGATTGTTTGTCCTGGGCATTATGTCTGGCACACAAATGCTGAACAAATATTACCTACTCTTACTTATATTATTAATGACCAGAATCTATATTTTGAAAGACTCTATTCATTTCCTAGAACTGCCATAACAAATTTCTAGCAAACAAGTTGTCTCAAAACAACATAAATACATTCTTTCACAATTCTGGGGGTAGAAATCCAAAATCAAGGTGTCTGGAGACTCTGAGTGAGAATCTGCTCCATGCCTGTCTTCAAGCTTTTGGTGGCTACTGTCAATCTTTTCAGTCTTTGGTGTTCCTAGCCTTGAAAATGAAAGGCAAATGCATTAGAGCACACAACTTCTCCTCCAGCTATGTCCATTGGTTCACTGTGCTCACATTTTAGGAACTGTCCCGTATCAGGATCTTTCTCAGGGTCATCCTGGTCCCATAATACATGACTTATGGACTTAGAAATTCAGGTTACTAAAATTAATGACATGTAAAGGAACTTTGGAAATTTTTTTTTTTGGTCAGAATAATAGTTCAAGGTGGTGTGTGATAGAGACTGGATATGTGTGTGTGTGTGTGTGTGTGTGTGTGTGTGTGTGTGTGTGTGCAATGTGTTTTTTTTTTTTTAATATTTATTTATTTGCTTTAGTTGTACACAATGCCTTTATTTTTACGTGGTGCTAAGGATCAAACCCGGGCTGCGCACATTCTAGGCGAGCGCTCTACCTCTGAGCCACAACCCCAGCCCCTGCAATGTGTTTTAAAAGCAAACATTTTTATCTTATGTTTATATGCTCTTTAACTTCAGGATATTTCTCTGTCTTCCATGGTGTTATCTTAAATAGATGCCATTTAACTACTTGCTCCTCAAAGTGTGATCTGTGACCTACAACACTATGACTGGAAGCTGATTAGAAACGCAGACTCTAAGGTCTCATCTAGAACTACCAAATCAGAATGTATTTTAAGAAACTTTCCTAAGGGATTCCTGTGTTCATTGAAGTTTGAAATCTGAAAAAAAAAATATGAAATGCTTCAACAGATCAGGAATTATTTTTAATGTCAGAGACAATGTTATAATGGTTCCTAAACTTTTCTCAGAACTCTACTGAAGTAATATTGAGTTACTATTTTCTGTAGTGGGTCATGAACTAATCTTGTCTTTAAGAAATCTCCAAAATTTGAGATAAAAGTTATATTTTATTGGGGAGAAAAATGCACATAAGAACTTGTTTCAGAACTCTTTTAAAAATCAAGATATGATCATTGATGGTATGAAGCTAGAAAGATTTATACATATTTATAAATCTGTATATGAATATGTATTTATGTATATAAATTTCTGAGTTATATGTCACATTAAAAGGAAATAAATATAGAAATTTTATTGAAAAACAATATAATTTTGGTATTATAGTGTTTGTTTGATCATAATTTTCTAAATTTTTGTAAATTCATTAAAGTTCAATATAAATTAGAAAGGACATCAGTATTTACCTGAAAATTACATTTTCACGTAGCGAAGACATTTTATTTTTACATCCAAGTCATATATAATATTTTATCTTTTTTTAATGCAAGATATAAATATATGTTTTACAACATGCAAGGTATACTCTGTAATTTCTACTAAAAATTAATATGGGTAAAAGTTGAAGCAGAATATAAAGAAAGTTGAGCAATAGACCAAGGATAGGAAAAAAATTTAGTATAGAGAAATATAATATCAAATGAATGAGAAAAGATATTTCATTCAGTAAATGTTATACACTATATTTGTTTATTTTATATTATATCCAAGATAATCTCTTGATCAAACTTTTAGTATATTTTTTATTTCCTTTAAGAAGCCTTTTAAAACTATTTGTTTTTTCTAGTTCATATACTCTCTCTGAAGTTTTAGTAGCCCAGATATACTCTATATTATTTGTATACTAAGGCCTTTTAGAGGGTAACTAATGATTTTAATAGTTAACATTTTTTGCACCCCCAAACACAACAAACAGTTTTGCCTCATTGGAGTGATATAGCCTTCAGTGAGAATGCTTGTTCAAGAAGCTTATAGAAAGAGTGAAGCTTTAAATGTAATAGAGTAAGCTACTTAAAAAACATAGAGTCATCATGTATGATTTTCAAATTCATCAGCCACAATTTTGAAAATTGTTCCCATTTTGGATGTGGTTTGATTGACTGCTATGTATGGTATGCATGCTCTTGTGAGCTTGGGACTCAGAACTCTGGCAGAGTCAAGTTTCTTATTCAAATAAAATCTTAATTATGAAACTATACAGCTCTCTGGTTAGTTTCTATTATACATGGAACCAACAACTTATTTTTAAAAACCATACCTCATCTCAATATTTAATTTTCTTTTCCCAAGGATTTCCTGACTATGTGTCTTTGTTGTATGTCTGATGCTTGAGTCTGCATACAACATCCTCAATTCTCTTTGCACCTAGCTTTATTTTAATGTTTCTTATGTTTGTGTACTGACTGACAAATGTTTTACAAAACACTGATGCTCCTTCCTGGAGGATGAGTCAGAGTTTATTTTACATCTAGAGTCAATGTTCACTTTTAATCAATGATTAGTATGCAAGTATAAATAATGCCTTTCTTCTCACTGGGAAAGAAACCATTTGCTTTCAATTCTCTGTGAATTCCTTGAATTGTCTCCAATAGAGGCAAGTGTTGTGGAGCCTTCTGTAGACATTGCTGACAGTGGGGAGGAGGAAAAGATCTGATCCTCAGTAGAAAATGTCCTGCATTCTTTTTGTTTTCCTCCTATTGTCAACTTTTCATTTTGCCAAATAAGGATGTTTAAAACCAACAAAGAAAACAATTATGTAAAATTTATAAGTAAAAAATATTTTTACATTATAAGGTAGCAGGAAAAACCCTTTGATTAAAGTACATTTCTTTCCAAGAAAAGACAGTTTAACCTTGGATCAACAACAAAAAAAAATTATCTCCCTGTATTAGACCATAGAAAGTTTAAATATTCAATTTCTAATTTTTTTGCAGTTTGCTTGTTTTCTTGATGTTTTTGCCAATCTGGAGATCTGCATTTACTCCTGATTCTTTGTTTTATAATCCTCACTGACAATCCATGCCTACAAAGGCATATTGGTGAAAATTAAAGTAACTCTTAACATACCATCATTCAATTCAGAACATTCTGTCAATACTGAGAGAAGCTAAGGAACCATGCCCATGTTACTTCTTTGATTATTCCCTTATCTCTTTGATATTCTGGGAAGAAAATGGGTTCTGGCAAGCCAGGATGGCTATAAGGGGATGGGCCAAGTTTTATCACAAGTTAAGGTTTAGGAAAGCACAAGTTGGCCCCTTATTTCTAAGAAAAGTTATCAAGAATTTATGCAAGATTCATGTAGATTCACAGCCTCCTGTTTATTAGCTCACTTGGAAATCAGTGGTACAACCACATTTGCCTCTGCAATGTTCAATCTAGTTAAGATAGCTACTTATATATTTTAGTTTCACACATGTATATAAGCAACTTGTTAAATAAAGATAATTTCTTATGTAGTCATAAGGATTGTTCAGAGAAGATGACAGCTTGTCAAGTTTTTTTTTAAGCTTTTTTCCTGGTACCATTCATGCTACAAAGTAATGGATTTTAATGTATTTAGAGTTATTCACTATTTTCATTAAAAATGCACTTAGTAATCATTATATGAAGTATCTTTTAAGAGCTCAAAATGTAGCTATATATTAATTATAGTACTGATACTTTTTCTTCTCAAATATTTGAGGCTGAAAATTTTTACACTGATAGCTTTTTGGTAGCTATATCAGGTTAATTTCATAATGATATATTACATAAACATATTGAAATCAATTTGCATTCTTAGATACTAGTCAATATCGCAGTGAACACTATATTATAGATTATTTAAATAGATAAATGTGGAGAAATTAAGTTCAAATAGACTCTGATATGATAGTAAGTGATCCCAAAATATGAAAATTTGTCCCTAAAATTTCAGGAAGAACTGATACTATCACCTTTTTTGATAGAAATGTAAAATTGGTAACTATAATGTAAATTTTAACATTCCAGAAACTTTTATACATGTTGAATACAATCAGAACTAAATTCTAATTTCCATTTTGTGTTCTGGAACTGATTTTAAGCTAAGAACCTCAAAAATATGATATTGGAAGTATGGACATCTAGTTTCTAGTCTATCATTACCTGTGTAGCTTCAATTACTTCAACTCTTTGAGCTTTGGTTTGCCAGCTATAGAATAACATATATTTAGCTCAATTACTTTGTAATTCTAAGAGTCCATGGATATTAGTAGGTAAGAGACAGATGCTTTAGGCAACTTCAGGTATCAGAATCAAGTGACTTAATGGATTCTACAAGGTCAAAAATAAGGCAAGCACTGGTATTGAAAAGTTTCCTCAGGAAAAAAAGACGAATAAATAGCCAATCAGAGGATCAGTTTGCTTATCAGAAATAGGACCACAAGTATCAAAAAGTCATATGATCCCTACCAAGAGGAAGGACACCATATGTGCATACCTATTTCTTGCCGGTTCCCAAGGTGGTCACACCACTTTGTTTAATTTTTGCCTTTCAAGTGTCACTAAAGTAAAGGAACTACCCCCAACATAAATTATTTGAACAATGAAAGTTAAATGAATTGTACAGTGTCTGAGAACTTGGATTCTAGTCATGTTCTGCTATGGCTACTGACTAGTTATAACAATGATTACTAAAACCTAAAGTTCTATAGATATAGTTTAAAAATACAGATCTCTCAGAGTCATCTTACACTGGAATTGAAAATATGGGCAAGATACCATGGAATCAGGCTGCAGGTGTGGCTCCCTGGTAAAGCTTTGGCATGTGTGAGGCCCTGTCTTCAATTTCCAGCACTTCAGAAAACAACAACAAAAATCAAAAAATGATTCTGTGGAATCTGCTTTGCTAGAGAGCTCTCCAGAGCACTCCCTGAATCCATGAAGAAAGGAAGAATAAGCAATAATTTAATACATGTACCAAAATTTATATTTGATTATTGAGGCAGTTTTCTACCATAACTTCTGAAGTTTTTCTATGAATATCCTAATTCTATCCATTTCAAAATCTATAACCCTTCTTCCTTTATCTATTTTACTACATAGAACTTGTTTGTAAAGTATTTAACAACACAACAAATCTTTTCATTTCTTCCTTTCTTGGAAGAAAGCCTCCTAAATTTTAGTATAATATGGTCAAGTTTCTAAACATAATCACAGTTGTTGGAATAGACGAAAGGCAAACCCCACATCAATCAGATTGTGTTTGTTCCATGAATTTGAAGCCTATTGCTAATTGGCACTTTGAAAAGTCCTAGTATTGCCTATTTAAAGATAGGGTACATTGAAAAAAAAAAAGTTCTGAAAACAAAAAACAAAAAACATTTGCAACAGGAAAATAGGGAAGTTGAGAATAACAGACCTATACAAAAAAAATACTGTTAGCTAGTGTAGTCTCCCCTGGCCCCAGCCCAAGGAGAACATATTATTTTATATGTATGTTTAAAAACTTATCCCACTGGCAGAAAACTTTTATGGACTAGCTCCATGATGCTTAATTCAATAGCCTGCAACTTTTTTTTTTTATTCCTATTCCTGTCTACATGTTAATTAGTCATTTTTTTAAAAGTTTTTTTTTTTGTTGTTTTTAGAAATAAAAAATATATGAGGACAATTTGGTGGCTACAAAATGAGAAATTGTGACTTGTTCCATTATTAATAATTTGAATAATGGGGCTATTTTCTTTAATAATGTACTTGTAAGTAGCTATATACTTGAAAAGCTATTTTTTTTATATTATATCAATTATGTTTTTAATGGCTTCTAGTTGCCACATTACTTTCATGCCAAAAAAGAGTTCTATCAGAATAAAGGGAAGAACAAATAATTGAAGAAGTATTAAATAAGATTATTATAGATGTTAATAATCCAGTAATTTAGGCCAAATTTATCCAGTATCAAAACGAATAGTGTAAGAGTATCAAAAAGTAGTAAGTTCAAATGTCCTGAATTTTGTTAGTCAAAATCAATGTAGGATGATGGTTACCATGAGCTGAGGTGGGAGCATTGGGCAGATGGTCAAAAGATACAAAATTTTCTTTAGGACAAATAAATTCAAAAGATCTGTACAAAATGGCAACTATAGTTAATAGTGATGTATTATATTCTTGATGGTTGAAAAGAGTAGGTTTTAAGTGTTCTCATTACAAAAAAAAAATAAGTATGCAAGGTAATGGCTATGTTAATTAGCTTAATTTAGCCATTCTACAATGTATGCAGATTTCAAAATATACACATAAATTTATATAATTTTGATTGTCAATTAAAAATTAGAGCAAAGCCAAAGGCTGAAAATAGGTAGTAAAAAGCAAAAGAAATATAGAGAACTAAACTGCTTAGAATAAAGCAAATTAGAAAAAAATAATCATGTCAGTCAGAATCCCAACAGGGGATTCTGCACTGCAATTTGGAATTTTTGAGGAAACTTTGCAGTTTTCAAAGGTGTGTGCCAAATTAGAGACACACAGTGTGTGTTAAGACATGCAGGGATTAGCAGCATCAGGATGATATCACACCTCAAGGGGCAAGGGAAAGAGATGTGTTACTAGAGCCTGCTGAGAGCTGGAACAGTGTAGAGAGAGACTCCTGCCAGAAACTCTGTCATGAAAGGTATATAGCTAAGCCAGTGCATCACATCAGCAGTACAAGGTATGTAGCTAAGCCAATGCCTCACATCAACAGAGATGAAAGAGAAAGCTCCTATGATTGCTTCCTACTGGACAAATTCAAGTGGAAGCCACAGCTAACAGAATGTTCTAGACACTTTGTATTTACATATAACACTTCATGTCATGCTTTAGAGATTTCAGTCAGTTGGTTACTTACAGTTTTCAGCCTCTGATACAGCTGCATTTTTAACATATGAAAAGATATTTGTATGTTTCCTTTTCTTATGTCAGAGTTTTTGCATAACATTCTATATTCAACCACCTACCCATTCCTTGTTCATTTTTTCAAGGGGGCTCTACTAGTCAGGCATGCATTTTCCATAAAACAGTTTAAGTTTTTTGGTTCTTGTCTTGCTAGGTACTATATTGATTTTTCTGCTGTAAGTTGACCGAAAGGCTGTGTGATGTGGACTTCCTTTTAGCCACATAAACTGTGAGATGGGGGTTGTGGAAGTAGTTATATCTTTGGTCAATTAAACTTAGGAAATGTGGTTCATTTTTTTTCATTTATTTGTTGAAATCATGCTAGTGAAGTTGAGATCAGATAGTAAAGGAGTAGATGATGTTCCAGTAAGAAGAACTATTTGAATTATAAATTGGTTTCTCTACCACTCCTCTACCCTTCTCAGAAACATCAGTACCTTGGATACTTTGGAAATAAGTCCCCTTACAGAAAAGCTCTAGGGCCTAAGAACTTTTCTTTGGTAAGCTGATGATACATTTTTCTATACTGCCAAATTCCATGGCTGTTAGTGGCGCATTCTATGTAACTGACTCCTCAATTATTGTTCAGTGTATTTCTTCCTTTCTTTCTCCATGTACAGTGCCATAAACTTTTAGATTACAATCCCTTTTTACTGTGACAGATTTGTTATTATTATGAAATACGGTTAGAAAGAAAAAATGGGTACCATTAGGGCTGAACTTCTTATCTGTGGAGTTCCCAGAAAGTTGTTGATTTAAGGGTGGAAATACCGTATGGCTCTAAAATAGGTACTCGCTATCTTTTGCATAAACTCCTGACCCCTTTCACACTTATACAAATGTATTTGTGGTATATGTTATTTTGAGATATGTCCATCAATTCTTTGACTTCCATTTGAAAAGATGGAGCCTAGTTTTTCTCCCCTTGAATATAAGATGGACTTTGTAACATGTTTCTAATAAATAGAATAAAAATAAAAATAAAGCAGATATGAAGTGTATGATTTTGGGGGAAAGATGCTGTGGCATCTGCCTTCTCCTCTCATCATGGATCACTTATTCTGGGATAAGCCAGCTGCCATGTTGTAAAGAAGTTCAAGTAGACTTTTTAAAAGAAGCTTACATAGCAAGTGACTGAGGCCTGTTGCTCACCAGCAGCAAGGGCATGAGGACTGCTGAGAGTCCTGTGAGTGAGCCTTCTTAGGACCAGATCCTTCAGCTCCAGCAAAACCTTCAAATGACAGCAGCACTGGCCAAACTCTTCACTTCAACCTCAGGAAAGACCCTTGAGCCAGAATCTTATAGCTAAGCTGCTTCCAAGTTCCTGATCCATGAAAAAAGTGAGATAACAAAGGTTGTTGTTTTAAGCAGATAACTTCTAGCTAATTGCTTATTCAGCACTAGATTTTCTTTCAGAATTTACTATTCCTTTTGTTATTTTACCACCTGTGATAGAGGAGAGTTCTTGCTAATTTCTTAGTGTTCTATTCCTGAAAAGTTTGATTCAAATTTCACAGTGTTAGCCTGGCGTGGTGGTGCATGCCTGTAATCTCAGCACTTGGGTGGCTGAGGCAGGAGGATCACAAGTTCAAAGCCAGCCTCAGCAATGGTAAGGTACTTAGTAACTCAGTGAGACCCTGTCTCTAATAAAATACAAAAAAGGACTGGGGATGTGGCCCAGTGGTCAAGTGCTCCTGAGTTCAATCCCCAGTACCAAAAAAAAAAAAAAAAAAAAAAAAAATTCACAGTGTTCCCTAAAGTTGATAGTCCTTATATTAAGATAAGTAAATTTTATTCTGTAATCTATCTTCTTTTTTTCATTTGATTTTGTTTCTATGAAGAAAAATGTATAACCTAATCTTAGCTGTAGTTTTGAGACTTTTTACTTATTTTTTAAATTTTTTGGTATCAGTGAGTAAACCCAGGGTGCTTAGCTTCTGAATCACATTCCCAGCCCTTTTTATTTTTTATTTTGATATAGGGTCTCGCTAAATTGATAAGGCTGATTTTGAGATTGCCATCCTCCTGCCTCAGCCTCCTGAAGGAGCCTTTGGGATTCAGGTGTGTGCCACTGCACCTGGCTGGGTCTTTTATTTTTATATGCTATGCTAATGCTTTATATCTACTTTTATTTTATAAATTAGTAGTTAATTAATTTGAATTCTGAAGATTTACTCTTTTTTTTTTTTCTTGGTACCAGGGATTGAATTCAGGGGCACTCGACCACTGGGCCACATCCCCAGCCCTTTTGCCCTTTTCTGTATTTTTTTTTTTTTTTTTTTTTTATTAGAGACAGGGTCTTACTGAGTTGCTAAGTGCCTCGCTATTGCTGAGGCTGGCTTTGAACTCGCGATCCTCCTGCCTCAGCCTCCCAAGTGATGGGATCACAGGCGTGCGCCATTGTGCCCAGCTTTGAAGATTTACTCTTAACACACAACAAAACAAAAATAAGTCATATCCATTCTGAAATTATTTTAACCTCTTGGAACAGTCTATGGTGACTGCCATGCACTGTCATGCCTGATTTAATCACAGAGAATACTTTTAAGTTTCCTCAGAGGTCAGCACCTTGTATGTCTGCATTGGATGCCTTTTGGGCCTGGAATGTCCTCTCAGCTAAATGTTTGCTTTTCAAAACTCAGCTCAAGTTTTATCTTTACCTATGCATCTTGTTCCCATTCACCTCATTGTTTTGGACCTTAGCCTTTCCCATACATGCATTTATGAGAGTGCTGTAACATTTTATAGTTCTGACTTCTCTGATGTGTCTGTTCCTTCTTGTCAGTTTTGTGATAGTGTGAAAGCATGCCTGATTTATTGGTTCTCAGCACTCATCTGTCACTGAGTACATTGAGTAGGACTTGGCTCTACCTGTTTTACTTGTGTTTTCTTGCATTCTTACTTGTTAAGCTCTTAAAATTGGGAGTTTGCATCATGATATCTTTCTGTAATTTCTATAAGAGATTCAGAATTAATGCTTCAGAATGCTTTTCAATCTTTACAAGGTACTACTTGGGTCATAAATTTATATTGTGTGAGAGATTTAATAATTCAGCTGATAGGTTTTTATCATAATTAATCTTACTTTAAGGTGCTCACTTTAAATATTTTTAGTAGAAAGTGAATTTAACCAAATAGGTTAGAGATTATTGATTATTTCTCTGTAAAATGTTACATATGAGTAAAAATAGTTTCTTTTTCTTGAATGAAATTTTTGGCAGACTTATTTAGGCAGTGAGAATGTTTTCTTTAGTTTTTTCACCTAACAGGTTTGATCACCAATAAACATGAGGGAAAACGCAAATTAGATCAACCTCTTACTGAGAATAATTAGGAAATCTCAAAAAAAAAAAAAAAAATTGCTTGAAGGCATTGGAAAGCTGGTATGTTAGTAAATAACTATAGGGCCAAAGTCAAACAGAAAAATGAAACTCAGATTGGTAACTTGGTTTAGGGAGACTTTCTCCCTTGTGTTTCTAAATTTCTAGGTTCTGAAAGAGCCAACTAAAGACTGAGATACCAAACAGAGATTTTAACAGATTTTACATGACTGGGGAGATAAAACTTCAAAGTTAAGACTTGCCAAGATAGGGGTATAGGCTCCAATGTTCTGTTTCTCAGGGTAAACTTATAGTAGAAATTAACTATTTCTTCTTGGGATAGGGCCAGTCATTGAATAATCTCAATTCCTGATTAGATCAGTATATAGTCTTCCTAATATTCTTGGCAAACACCAAAAGTCAAAAGAAAATATTTTCTGGGAAAGAAAACGTCATCAGAGACTTGAGATTATCTCTTTAATGTTCCATAGGCAACATCTGGCATGTAAGCAAACAGGCAGAAGATTTGAAAACATGATAGCTACTCCAAGAAGGGGCTTACAGAGGTTGCAGGAAATATCAGACACCAACTTATAAAAAAAAAAAAAAAAAGAAAAGTAAAGAAAGGAAAAAAACATGTGATTTTTCTTTTTAGTAAAAGGAAATACAAGTTGAGATTTTTGGCAACAGAAGGTTGATTTAATATCAATAAATCATTTTGCTTTAAATGATTTTCCTTATTTCCCATTTTGAGAGAGCAAAGGGAGTGGGGAGCAGGAAATTGGGATCATCTCAATATAAGTACAAGGTCATTTGGTAATTTTTGAAATCCATCATGGTAAAGACACAGCATCTACTACTAGAAAATGATTTGGTAAAGATAGCTAAAAGAGTGTCAGCAAACATCATACTTGTCAGATGTGTTAGCACAATGAGGTGAGCAAAGAAAATAAAAGGTACATAGATGGAAAGGAAGAAAACTTATTATTCACCAACTATATGATTTTATAAATTCCATAATAATAGACAGAATTGAGCTATTAAAATCAGTAAGTGAACTTGGCTGAAATTATAGATAGAAGGTTAATGTTAAAACATCACTTCAATATATAATGTTAAAACATCACTTCAATATATCAATGATAAAATAAAGCTTACCAACATTATAAGCTAAACATGAAATATACCAATAATAAAATAAAAATTCAAAAAGAGATGCCATTTATAAAAGCAAATACCTAGGATCAATAAGATTGCTGTGCAGGATAAGGAAAACTTTATTGAGAAAAGCAGATGTATATACTCAAAATGGTTCCAGGAAAAATTTGTGAGATTGTTTTTTCTTTTTCTGTTTTGGTGGAAATTGAAATGGTGATTCCATAATGTGTATGTAAAATCAAAGAGACAAGAACAGATAAGAAATTTGCAAAGCTCTTGAAGAAGGTAGGGGGACTTAACCTATGAGTGTTTCAACTGAGCAGTACAATAATAAACATTGTACTGAATTGTACATAATTTAAAATTGAATTCTATTAACTTTTACATAGCTTTTTCTGATTTTTTTTTTACTACTAAGTCATATTAATGTGAAAAAATGAAAATCAGGTAGATTTTGAAAAAAGAAAACAAGAAACTATATTCTTTAAAAAAACGAAAATCTCAATCATATTCCAGATTGACAGTAGATCCTGCAGGTACTGTGGAAATTTAAAACACAATCATGAGTCTACCTTAAATATAATGGACAAATTGATTTGTTTTATTTACATATGTGTAGTTAGATAATTATTTGTTTATTTACTTAGGCATACATTTAGGTAAATTTCTTAAATTCTGAATTTGCATAATATGACATTTAGAATTAAATTCCTGATTTCCAGGGATAAGCTACTTGACTGTGTATGGGAATATCAACTGTCTCAAAGGGTGTGCTAGTTAAGGATGAAGTTCTAGAATCATCCTGCCTAATATGACTGTTATCTTGGGAGAGTTCCTTAATTTTGATTAATTTGGTTTTGTAAATAGAAATATTGGCTTGACACACAACCTTTACAAGGATAATAGAAATGAGTTTAAATATATTTAAGATAAAAATTTCAAGTCTCTATGTATAAAGTAAGGCACATTGGTATTGGTGTCCTCATATAAACAACTTAAGAAAATAAGCAAAATATGAAGTAGTGGGGAAAAGAGAGTGTCTTTTGCATTTAACCTTCAGATTAGCCTCTCTTGCTTCCTTATCTCCTTCTTTCTTTCTACATTTAGATGGTCATTCAGCAATATTTGGGGGGGACCTTTTTCATCTTTCTTTTATGAAACATTTTACAAACTTTTATTGGACATATTGAGTTTTCTGGTCTTACAATTGCATTTACTTTTTGAAATGTCATCATTTTATTATTTACTTTTTAGCTCTTGGATGAATGCTCTTTTTTCCTCATGAGCTTATAAACTTCTGGCAATAAGAACTGCCTTTTCTTGTAACAAAGAACACAGAATGTACCCAAGACACCCTCATCAACTTGGGTTGTATAGTTAAAGGTTGAGGCTTGTATGTATGAAGTGCAATATTTGGGGGAGGTCACTGTTTATAAAACTTCTCCTGCATTGTGTATTATCCTTGCTCTGCTGCTGTTAAAGTAATGAGATTTCTGGTTCAGTACTCATAATGTGGAATCTCACTGTAAGAAATGATAAAGAACAGCTTCATATGAGCTTTAATATTGGTTTCACATATAAACCACTAGAGATCTTCCATGGTACCTTACACAGACTGAATGTGTTTGAAAGGCCAATTGACCAGTGGAAATTAACAGCAGTGATGTGGTTTTCACTGGACTTGGAGAAGTATTGTTTTAGCTACTGGTACTTTGCTTTGTCAGAGTGGCTGATACTTATCATATATCAGTAATCTATACATACCACTAGGAGTAAATGTTCTTAAGTTTAAGATTTGCATGACTTTTATATTTAAATTCCAACCTTCTGGGCATGTGCTACATGACTACAGGTAGATTCGGATTATCTGAAGTGAATTTTGCAATTTGAAATCATTTGAAACAAAAATCTATAAATTTCTATACATTTTTGCCCCATGCTAGCTATCATATTCAGAGCACTGAAATAAAATTGTAATACTTATATCGTTTGTCTTTGCTTTTTTGACTTGTGTGACTAATTAGGAGGCTGTTACATTAGGTGTTAGCATTTCCTTTTAGGAACCTCTTTCTATGTTCTTCTTCACTGATACTGTATATAAGGTTTTGACATTTTTGTTGCAGTAATATTTTATAATATAATTCCATAGGAAGTAAAATTCCACCTCATGGTGGCCTGCCTTTTGGCATTTATTTTTTCTCTCAGGGATTTTTTTTTTAAATCTCATCTCTTATTTGCCTACACTTAGACATTGGACTGTAAATATAATAGATTCCTTTGTCTACTTGTTAAGATTCTTGATTTCTGGTTTTGATTTTGAGTAATAGAAAATGATTGGGAGAGAAAGGGACAAGATGCTAGCAATAATTAGATAAAATTCAATAACATGTTTTGGATTCCCATATGTTAACCCACTACTGCCTTTTGTAGGTGCTTCATTTTATATGCTGCTTCATTTTTCCTCTTTGAAACTTCCACTTCTTTTTCTTTTTATTCATTTTTCTCTTTCCAGGGTCCTGTAATAATCACTGATATTAAATTATTTATTGTGTTAAAATTATTTAAAAATATGCTTTACCTAATTTCTATGATTTAACTTTCTCTGAAAATGAATGCTCTTGTAGTTAAAATCGCAAGTTTTGGAGACAAACTACTTGGGACCCCTCCAACTCCATTTCTTCCTAGTCACATGGCTTGTACAATTTACCAAACCTCTCTCTGTGCCTTTGGTTTTTCATCTGTAGGTAGGGGATGAAAATACAGTTTATTTCATAGGGTTGTTAAGAATGTCATTGATGTTTGTGAGATTCTAGGAAGAGTGCTGGGTACTTAATGACTACTTTAGAAGTGTTAGAAGTGTTGGTTAAACAAATATGTGTGTTCTTCCTGGATGCTTCCTGTTCTTCCATCACACCTAAGTAGAAAAAAATGCCTTGTTGCTTCTCTGAGTCTAAATTTTCAAACCAAGTATGGATTCTCAATGTCCCTCACTTCCTGGGGGACCTTCCCAGTTTCATAAATTACCTTTTAATATTCTCAGGCTGGGCTGGACATCATACTTTTGTGATAATGGTATATTTGCACAGTGAAAAAATTTTTATGGTAGGATGGAATATTTCTAATGTGCTATCTTTGGGCCTTTATGTAGAATTTTTCCTTTGACTAGAATTCTTTCTTCCCCACCTTGTTTTCCTGGCCTGAGTTACTCATTGTTCAGCATTTTTCTGTTTTTTACATTTTTAACCTCCTCTGCTGAAGCATCAAGTGCATGCCTTCCTCATAACCTTGCCCACCCTGACTTGTAAATGTTGCTTTACTTGCCTGGGCCCAGCAGAAATGAGTGTTCTTAGAGAGCCATGATGGGTTATGACCTCAACAAATTATTGATCTCAGTTATGGGTGTGTGTTTTTGTTTTTCAATCAGCAAATAAATGTTTGAATTTGATAAACCCCTTATTGTCTGATAACTGTTTTATGAATCTTTTTCTGTAAAGTAATATGTGACCTTCTAAGTAGCAAAGAGATTCTCTTTTCAGCCATGGTTAATAACAAATGTGCTCTCACCAAGAATTTAAAAAACACAAAAGAATGTTACTTGATATCCTAAATGACAAGAATAACTTTATTTTTGAACAAAGTCTGATTTGGGAGAAAGTCTCATATATATTATTTATTATAAAATTAACTATCTTATGTTTCAAAATGATCAACAACTCAATATGTTCCATGCTGCTATAATCTTTCTTTATAGCTTTTTACTACGAATTAAATTTTTCTTTAAGTTAGAACAGATTGTATTTTTCATCTAAAGAGAAACATTAGAAAATAATGTTATACCATCTTATTATAGAAATAGACCTTAAGGAGTATGATTAGTTTTTGTGACCACAGTGTCTAAACATATGTCTATAGCATATAGTCCCAAATAGAGGCCTTCAAAAATATTTAGTGGTTTATGTACACGTTTTTGAGATATTGAATGTATGGCTTAGTGGTTTTTATACAAGAAGTTTTCCATTTATCTTATATATTCCTATTTGACTTTGATAGGAAATAGAAGTAACAGATTTGAGAACACAAATGGTGATATACTTCCAGTGTGTCTCTGCCAGTGCTTTGCAGGTTTGGCCTTTAAGCATTGATCTGTTATCTAGTTGATAAGCCTGTCAAGAAAACCTTATGTCTTATGTTCTTAAATAGTCCAGATATAATAATAAACTTACAGAGCAGCTATCTTTCTTTCTATCTTCTAATTTCCAAGTGGATTTCTTCTTAATTAGTAGTTAGCCTTCAAAATTTTTTAAATATGTAATTTAAGATTACAAATATCCTTTTGATACCATTTTAGCTTTCTCACCCAAAAATTTATCTCTACTACCACTATGACTTTTGCTCAATTTGATGTGTTTTACAATTTTATTATGATTTATTCTTTAACTTATGAATTATTTAAACATGTGCTTTTAAGTTTCAAATATGTGTGTTACATAATCCTCCTTTTACTGGATTCTTTCCTTGTGTTCTAATAAAATTGTCTCTTGTAATTCTCTTTTGTCTGGTACATAATTTTTTCCACTAGTACCTAAACTTCCCTTTAATTGTATATATTTGTTCTAGTTTCTTTTCTATCTCAAAAAAGCAAAGAAATTTTTTGTTCCCACATTGACCTTTGTTCAACTAATTTCTTAGCTTCCCTGTATAGCATCTCTTTGTAGGAGCCCTTCTAGAGTTAGTGTTACCATGTGGTGACCTTCCATTATCTTCTCAAACAACTTTAGTTAGGTTGCTGTCTCTACCATTCTCCTTCAATTACTTTAATGACCTTTATCTTACCAAATCCAGTGGTGATATTTTGGTCTGATTACCTGTCCATTCTCTGTCAATTACTGAAAACAGAGCACTGAAATCTCTGACTTTAATTATAGATTTTCTTTTTTTCTCTTTGCAGTTCTGTCATTTTTGTTTGTTTGTTTCTTGATGTTATTTTGAATTCTGATTGAGTCCATAAACATTACTGACTTTGTATCATCCTGCAGAATTGACCCTTTATCATTATGAAATTGTATTCTTTAAACTTGATAATAACGTTTATTCTGAAATGTCTTTTTCTGATGTTCATATAACCATACAAGTTGAATTTAATTAGTAAAGGAATATATCATCCTGATACACCTTTTACTATATTTCTTCTTTTATTGTTATCTTTAAAGTGTATTTCTTTTAGTCAGCATGTAGTTGAGTCTTATGATTTTTTATCTAATCTGTTAATCACTACCTTTAAATTTTGTTTAGGCCATTTACATGTTATGTGATTAAATATATGGTTAGATTAAACCTATGATCAGTTTTAATGTCTTTCCTGTGAATTACATGTTTTTTAGTTCAACATTTGTTTTGACTTATTGATCTTTCTTTTGAGTATGGGTTGTGGTTTCTTGTTTCTTTGCACGCCTTGTAATTTTTTCATTAAATATCAGACACTGTAAATTTTACCTTCTTGAGTGTTGCATATTTTTACATAAATATTCTTGAGAATTGTTATGAGACACAGTTAAGTTTGGTATTTTTGAGGCTTTCCCTTGTAAGGGAAATCAGAGACTTGTTTTGTCTGGGGTTAATTATTCTCTACCATGAAACAAGACCCTTTGTACACTCTACCCAGTACTCTATGAATTATGAGATTTCCAAGTGTTGCTGGTAGGAACAGACACTATATCCACTGTAAGTGCTGGGTATTCCCTCTAATTCTTGGGTAACTCTTTCTCCTTTCCTTGGTATTAACCATACATACATGGTCTGATTAGTATCCTGATGAATAGTTCAGGGAGACTTAAAGTCTGGACATGAGGTACCCCCACCCATGTTCCTGCATTAATGTAGGAATATTCAGAGGTGAAACAATTAGCTTTTAAGAGCAGTAACCACTGTTTACTCTAATTTGAATGGACTATTTCGGTAGTAACTGTAGGCAGGTGGGGAGTAGCTAGAGGAAGTGGGTCACTGGGAGTGTATCTTCAGGATTATTTATCTTGGACCTCTGGCTTCTCCATCTCTCTGCTTCTTGGTGGCCATGACCTGTGTAACTTTCCTTTACTACACCCCTTAACATGTTGTTCGCCCTCACCTCATGGAGTCTGCCTACCATGGACTGAATCTTTGAAATCATGAGGCAAAATAAAATTTTCTTTCTCTAAGTTCTTTTCAGGTATTTTGGCCATAACAATGAAAAGCTGGGTAACAATGAAGCCCCCAACAAATTTCTAGAGTTCTCCTCTAACTGTGCATCTCCCTCCTTTTTGGTTCTCTATCTTGTAAACTCTAGCTTCTTTGACTTTTGTAGACTCAGCAGTGTCCCCTAACTAAGCAAATCTTTCTGAGTCTGCATGAGTTTCCCTTCATAATGAAAGCCCTGGAAAATTTTAAAAGCAAAAAATAACGCTATCCAAGGACTCACCTTAATTTTTTTCTACATCTCAAGTATTACGGTCTTTTTTTGAAAGTATCCAGCATCTTGAAATTCATTGATTCACATATTTTATTATTTTTTTATGATTGTTTACTTCTGGCATGATGCTAAATTTAGTGCCTGTTATTCAATTTTGGCCAGAATCAGAAGCCAAAATCCTTTTAAAATTATTCTTTAGTATAACTAACTTATCAAAATTAATTCTCATTTATGCCACTTATTAACTATCTTCTCAGTATTAAACTGGCTCATAATTTGCAAATCTTCTTCCAGGATTATCTTCTGAGAAAGATTTTATTTCATGTACTCTATTAGTTTTTCACCACTATTACTTGAGATAATCAACTTATAAAGAGAAATGGTTTATTCTGGTTTATAATTTTAGAAGTTTTAGTACATGATCAGTGGCCCAATTGCTTTGGGCAAGTGGCAACACATCATAATATCATGGTGTGAGTGCAGAGTGTGATCTCATGGTGTAGCAAAATCACCTACTTCATGGTCAGGAACTGAAAGAGTTCAGATTGGGTCCCACTGTGCTCTTCAAGGGCATGTCCCCAGTGATCTAAGGCTACCCAGTAGGCCCTGTCTCTTAAAGGTTTTACAACCTTCCAATAGCACTATTCTGAAGATCTGGGCTTTACACATAAAACTTTAGGGGACACTTATCCATATCATAGCATATATCCTCCCAGTGAGCTAATTTGAGCCTGCCAATTCATTAGCATCATTGGGTGTGCAATCTCAGTTTATGTCAGGGCCTCAATTCATGAATTTTGCTCATTGTATAGTTATGAGAACTTGTCCTCTCCATCCATACTCCATGAAATATAAGCCTATTTCAAACCAGATTTACTAAGTGAATCTCTACCTACATCCTTGTCACAGGGAACCACTTATTTTTTTTAGGTAGATGAGTAGAGACACTATTCCTATCCTTATTCATGACAGAAACTGTATTTAACTCCTGGTTTCACATGGGATACTTGTTTCTTCCCTGAGGTCCAAAATGGGATATGTTCCTGACAACTTTATCCTTGATACCTACAGTCCCTTCTTGTCTGTGGGCTATGGATTTTAGTTAATGTTTTCTCCTCTGGGTTCCCCATTTCTGATACATAGAAATTTTCTTACTTGGAATTTTTTCAAACATGGAATGTTTTCTATTAATTTTATACTTTCAGAACAGAAAAACAGAATTGTTCAATTTGTGTTTGATCTGATATTTAACCCAGAATAATTTTTAAAAGATGATGGAAAGTGAAGATCAAGGGGAATGTAACAAGAGTAATTTTAGTAACCTCTGATTCTATATTGTTTGAAATTCTATGATTTTACATTTATTAATTATTTTATATAGACTTTGTGCTTATCTTGGCAGAGATATTGTTAAAAGACTAAAAAATTAAGAGCCTGATTTAAGAGGGATAATAACAGTCTTTGCTGAGGCTGTTACTATACTAGTGTTTTCAACAATTTTGATAATAATTAGAAGAAGGTAAGACTAACTTGTGAAGTATTAGTGACAGTGCAATTTTATATTGTATGAAAAGAGACATCCTGTAAAATTGAATAAAAAAACTTAAATGATATAAATTCTTAAGAAATATGTTTCAGATAGAGCTGTTTTATTAAGACCTTTCAAATGGAATACAGTGAATGAGTATCTGATTAGAATATTTAATATGAAAAAAAAAGATTCTGGTCAGTCTGTGACTGACTTTATGTTTCAAATCTTTGGTGAGATGCACACTCTAGAATTTCCAAAAGCCTTGTATCCCTTGGTCCATTTCTATCTTATGTACTTTGCAGTTCATTGTTTTAAGCCAAGGCAATAATTTCATATTAAATGTATTTACACAAATGTAATGTAATAGTTCAAATTTTCCAATTGTGTTAAAAAAAATAAGTGCTAAGGGTCACTCTTATATTTTGCTCATCATTTTAAAATGCCTAGCAGTTTAAAAATTTCCTATGAAATATTGGTCCATACATATAATTCTCCTTGTAGAAATGGTATTATGTAATTATACTTGTTTTCTCATTCTGCTATTAGTTTTCTCTTGTATAGTTACTAAAAATCTAACTACTCTTAACATTTGCATGTTCAGAATACTTGAGTCTCTTCCTAACTTTATAAAGTTTCTGTACATTTTCATATTATCATACACCAGACTTAGTAATTGATTATCATATTTGTTATCTTTGAACATTGGACACAGAGCAGCCTTAAACAAACATCATCATGAAAAAAATCTGTTTTCATAATTGATTCATGTTGAGTCCAGTTCTTCATAGAATTTCTTAAACAAAAACAGTGTGCACTTTAAAAATTTAATAGTGTAATTAAGTGGAAATAAAAATAAATAAAAATATTGAATTCAGTTATTATAGGAACAATTCACTTTTATAAAGTAGTGAAATTAATATACAGACAGTACAAAAGAAAATCCATCTCATTAATTTATAATAACATAACCCTCCATTTGGGGGTGGAATATGGAGGAATTATAAGTATGTATTTTTTCATGAAAGCATTTTATAAATTGAACAAGCTATTTAAATATATTAAGGCTCTCCTACATTTGAAAGTCTATTGATGATGTGATTTGTCGAAACTAAAAATATCTTGGGGAGCTGGTGTTGAGGCTCAGTGGTAGAGCGCTTGCCTAGCATGTTTGAGGCACTGGGTTCAATTCTCAGCACCACATATAAATAAATGAACAAAATAAAGGCCCATTAACGTCGAAAAGAATTAAAAAAAGTCTTGGGAGGCTTGTAATTAGTGGAAATGTTACAAAAGTTTACATGGAAAAATAAGAATACACAGTATATACATAGTAAGACCTCAGTGAATTTGTTTTCCTTTTAAAATTTGCTTTTCTATAAAAAAACTACTTGATTTAGCTAAATATATGGAAATATTAATTAGCTTGATTGTGGCAATCATTTCACAATGTGTATATCAAAACATCATATGCATTATAAATATGTATAATTTTTATTTGTCAATAATACTTCAATAAAACTGGGAAGAAACATTATAATAATATTAACAGGACACCATTACTGGATCCTGGGAAGATGGCCAACAGGAGGGAGGTGCTCTCTGGAAATAGTTACTAAAAGACGCTTAGTGGGAAGTTTGAGCGCATTACTAGCAATTCTCTTGCAACTGAAAGGGAGCTGAGACATTCATGCACCTCTGGACGATGAAATACAGCGATCTCCAGACCACGAAAGGCAGGAGCAGAGTTGGAGCAGTCCACAGTCCGAAGCAGCTCTGTTGGTGCTGCAGGCGCAGCCACCGGATAACATTGTGGTAAGGGGACAATCCACACAGAGGCTTTGAAACCGATCAGCGAGGAAGGATAGAAAGGACCCTAGAAGTGCGAGCAGTGTCCACGTAGAGCTCTTTCACACAACTTGCTAGGCCAATCCTGCACGCTCTAGAGTGACACAAAGGTCTGCAGAACTGCTGTTGAGTGGGAGGAGAGCACCGCCATCTTTGAGAAAAAGAGTGGCTGACCTGGACAAAGAGCAAAGCAGAAAGGAAGAGTAGCTGCAGACATCCAGGGAGCTGCCAAGGCTCTGAGAACAGCGCACACCTGGGTGAGGCTCGGGCAACCAGCAGGGGAGGGCATGTCTGAGGCCAGCGCAGCGGCCCCAAGAAGATACAACTGTGGGTGGGCGTGGGGAAAGGGTGCCTTCTGGAGGGTCCCTTTCCCGGTGCCATTCATCTGCTGACACATAATCCCCCTGAAACACTCTTCCGCTGTGCCATTCTGCCACTGGCCAAAGGTGCAGCCTTGACCCTACTAACAGGATCGCTGACTATCTAGAAGTGATCCGATATAATTGACTTAAACTGGAAAGGAAAAAAGGAGGGCTTCCCAGGGTCCATTTTGTTTGAGACTTGTTCCTGGGCACGACTTTTTTTTTGTTAGTTTGTTTGTCTTGTTGGTTTTTTTTTTAATTTTTTTTTTTTTTTTTTTTTGGTTTGGTTTTGCTTTGCTTTGTTTTTTTGCATTGATTGTCAGTGTCTTTGTTTGCTTCTGCTCCTCTTTTCCTGCTTTCTTTTCTTCCACTCACTTTTGCATCTTTTCTTCTTCCTTCATCTTTCCTGTTTACACCCTGCCAGTGCATACTGAACAGAGGCAAAAACAGGTCATACGCAGAATTTGGGATTTCTAGAACAGGCACAATAGAACTATATAGCAAAGCGGTGTTGTATATAGTTTACTCTCTATATTTTGTTGACTCTCTCTCTCCTCTCTCTTACACCAATTCCTACTCCTTTGTCATTTTTTTTTTTCTTTTCCATCTTACTTTATTTCTTCTCTCAACTGCTGCATAAGTTAGGTTTATATATAAATTGGTCTTTCCACCTAATTCTTCACTCCATTCTCTTTCCTCTCTTGTCTACTGATACTAAACCACTTCCACTAAACCACTTCCATAGAACTCTCTTTTCATACTTTCTAAGAAAGAACAATTCAAGACACTCACTTCATTCTTCCTAAACAAATCACCTCTGTGTCCAATATTTGAAGCTATCAAACCCCATCAGAAGGGTACAGAGTAAATTGGAAACAATATCTGGGTTAACTAAATCTGTACATTGTGACCAAACTTGGATTTTCTGAATAGAAAGTGTTGATTTTAAAGTGTAAATGAATTATAAGGGGATCCGATAGCATTGTACTACAGGAGCAACATAAGGCTTTAAGGTAAAATCAAAATAGTCAAGGTCCCACAGCGCAAGAAGAAAAGACACACAAGCAACATGAAGAAACAAGGGAAGAAAGTGACACAAACAAATCAATATACCTCATCAGTAGATTCCATGGCAAGCACAGTTGGTGAAATGCCAGAGATGGAATTTAGAAATTACATATTCTAAAAGTTTATGGAACTTAAGAATGAACTCAAAAATGAGATGAAGGAGCAAATATAGGTGGCAAAAGATCATTTTGACAAAGAACTCCAAAAAAAAAAAAAAATACAGGAAGTAAAAGATTACTTCAGTAGTGAAATAGAGGCTCTAAAGAGAAACCAAACAGAAATTCCAGAAATGAATAAACCAAAATAAAAGTTCAATTGAAAGCATCACCAACAGAGTAGACCACTTGGAAGAAAGAACCTTAGACAACGAAGACAAAGTATATTTCCTAGATAAAAATTTAGATTACACAACAAAACTCATAGGTAATCAAGAACATAACATCCAAGAATTATGGGACAACATAAAAAGACCAAACTTAAGAGTGATTGGTGTAGAGGAAGGGGCAGAGTTTCAAGCCAAAGGAATGAGTAATTTATTTAAAGAAATAATTACAGAAAAATTTCCAAACTTGAGGAATGAATGGGAAAACCAAGTTCAAGAGGCTTACCGAACACCAAACAAAAAAAACACAACAGATCCACACCAAGACACATTATAATGAAAATGCCTAATATACTGAGCAAGGAGAGAATACTAAAAGCCACCAGAGAAAGGAATCAGATTATATATAGGGGGAAACCAATCAGAATATGTTCAGATTTTTCAACCCAGACCTTAAAAGCAAGAAGATCCTGGAATAGCATATTTCAAGCTCTGAAAGAAAAGGGATGTCAACCAAGAATCTTATATCCAGCAAAATTGAGCTTTAGATTTGAAGATGAAATAAAAACCTTCCACGACAAGCGAAAGTTAAACGATTTCATGACTCAAAAGCCGGCACTTCTGAACATCCTGGGCAACATTTTTCATGAAGAAGAAGAGAAAAATAACAACGAAAATCAACAAAGGGAGATATTAAACTAAGGGAAATACCAACCAGAAGAGAAACCAAATCAAGCTAAAGACCATAATACAAATAAAAATGGATGGGAATAAAAATCACATCTCAATAGTAACCCTGAATGTTAATGGCCTAAACTTGCCAATCAAAAGACACAGATTATCAGAATGGATTAAAAGAAATGACCCAACAATTTGCTATCTCCAAGAAACACACCTCATAGAAAAAGACATCAACAGACTGAAAGTGAAAGGCTGGGAAAAGCCTTATCACTCAATGGCCTGCAGAAGCAAGCAGGGGTTTCCATTCTCATATCAAATAAGGTAGACTTCAAACCAAAACTAATCAAGAGGGACAAAGATGGATATTTCTTACTACTTAAGGGAACCATTCATCAACAGAATATAACAATCATAAATCTATATGCCCCAAATAATGGAGCACCTACATTCATCAAACAAACTCATCTCAAGTTCAAGAGTAAAATTGACCACAACACAGTTATTCTAGGGGACTTCAACACACCTCTCTCACCAATGGATAGATCATCCAAACAAAAGCTAAACAAAGAAACTTTAAGCCTCCTTAAAACAATTAATAATTTAGGCCTAACAGACATATATAGAATATTTCATCCCTCAGTAAATGAATACACTTTTTTCTCAGCAGCACATGGCTCCTTCTCCAAAATAGACCGTGTATTATGTCATAAGGAAACTCTCAGCAAATATAAAAAAAATAGAGATACTACCATGCATGCTATCAGACCATAAAGGGATGAAATTGGAAATCAACGACAAAACAAGGAATAAGAAAAACTACTCCAACAACTGGAAGCTAAACAACATGCTACTGAATGAACAAGGGGTTGAAGAAGACATCAAAGAGGAGATTAAAAAATTCCTAGAGGTAAATGAGAACACAGATACATCGTATAGAAATCTCTGGGACACTATGAAGGCAGTAGTAAGAGGAAAATTCATTGCACTGAGTTCATTCCTTAAAAGAAAAAAAAAAAAAAAAAACAACAAATAAATGACTTAACATCACACCTCAAAGCACTAGAAAAAGAACAGACCAACACCAAGAGCAGTAGAAGACAGGAAATAATTAAAATCAGAGCAGAAATTAATGAAATTGAGCTAAGAAAACCATTCAAAGAGTTGACAAAACTAAAAGTTGGTTCTTTGAAAAAATAAACAAAATTGACAGACCCTTAGCGATGCTAACAAAAAGAAGAAGAGAAAAAAAAATCAAATTACTAACATTCGTGATGAAAAAGGGAATATAACAACAAACACCTCAGATATACAGAAGATAATTAGAAATTACTTTGAAAACTTGTATTCTACTAAAATAGAAAATATTGAAAACATTGACAGATTTCTAGAGTTGTATCATTTGCCTAAACTGGAATTGGAGGCTATACACAACTTAAACAGATTGATTACAAGCGAAGAAATAGAAGACATCATCAAAAAGCTACCAACAAGGAAAAGTCCAGGACTGATGGGTTTACAGCCGAGTTCTATAAGACTTTCAAAGAAGAACTAATACCAATGCTCTTCAAACTATTTCAAGAAATAGAAAAAGAGGGAGCTCTTCCAGACTCTTTCTATGAGGCCAATATTACATTAATTCCAAATCCAGGCAAAGACACATCCAAAAAAGAAAACTTCAGGCCAATATCTTTAATGAACATAGATGCAAATATCCTCAACAAAATCCTGGCAAATCGAATACAAAAACATATCAAAAAGATAGTGCACCAGGATCAAGTGGGGTTTATTCCAGGGATGCAAGGCTGGTTCAACATTCGGAAATCAATAAACATAATACATCACATCAATAGACTTAAAGATAAAAATCATATGATCATCTCAATAGACGCAGAAAAAGCATTTGACAAAATACAACACCCCCTTTATGTTCAAAACACTGGAAAAACTAGGAATATCAGGAACATATCTCAACATTATGAAAGCTATTTATGCAAGGTCCCGAGCTAACATTATCTTAAATGGAGAAAAAATTGAAAGCATTCCCTCTAGAAACTGGAACAAGACAGGGATGCCCCCTTTCACCACTGCTATTTAACATAGTACTGGAAACTCTGGCCAGAGCAATCAGACAGATGAAAGAAATTAAAGGGATCCAGATAGGAAAAGAAGAGCTCAAATTAGCACTATTTGCTGATGACATGGTAATATACCTAGAAGACCCAAAAAACTCTACCACAAAACTTTTACAACTAGTAAATAAATTTGGCAAAGTTGCAGGATACAAAATCAATACACATAAGTCAAAGGCATTTTGTACATCAGCGACAAAGCCTCTGAAAGGGAAATGATGAAAACTACCCCATTTACAATAGCATCTAAAAAAATAAAATACCAGGGAATCAACTTAACGAAAGAGGTGAAAGACCTCTATAACGAAAATTATAGAACACTAAAGAAAGAAATCATAGAAGAACTCAGAATATGGAAAGACCTACCTTGCTCTTGGATAGGTAGAATTAATATTGTCAAAATGTCCATACTCAAAAACATTATACAGATTTAATGCAATTCCAATCAAAATCCCAGTGTCATTCTTCAAAGAAATATAAAAAGCAGTCATGAAATTCATCTAGAAAAATAAGAGACCCAGAATAGCCAAAGCAATCCTGAGCAAGAAAAGTGAACCAGGTGGCATCACCATACCAGACTTGAAATTATACTATAGAGCAATAGTAACAAAAACAGCATGGTATTGGCACCATAACAGACTGGTAGACCAATGGTACAGAATTGAGGACACAGAGACTAATACATATAATTTCAGCTATCTTATATTAGACAAAGGCGCCAAAAATGTACAGTGGAGAAAGGATAGCCTCTTCAGCAAATGGTGCTGGGAAAACTGGAAATCCATATGCAACAAATTGAAATTAAACCCTTATCTCTCACCATGCACAAAACTCAATTCAAAGTGGATCAAGGACCTAGGAATTAGACCAGAGACAATAAACCTAATAGAAGAAAAAGTAAGCTACAATTTCCAACATGTCAGATTAGGCCCCAAGTTCCTTAATAAGAATCCTGTAGCGCAAGAATTACTACCAAGAATTAATGAATGGGATAGATTTAAACTAAAAAGCTTCTTCTCAACAAAAGAAACAATCAGTGAGGTGAATAGAGAGCCAACTAATTGGGAACAAATATTTAATACATGCACATCAGATAGAGCACTAATTTCTAGAATATATAAAGAACTCAAAAAACTTGACACCAAAAAAACAAATAACCCAATCAATAAATGGGCTAAGGAATTGAGAAGACACCTCTCAGAAGAAGATACACATTTAATCAACAAAGACATGAAAAAATGCTCAACATTGCTGGTGATTAGAGAAATGCAAATCAAAACTACTGTAAGATTTCATTTCACTCCAGTCAGAATGGCAGCTATCAAGAACACAAACAACAATAAATGTTGGAGAGGATGTGGGGGAAAAGGCAAACTCATACATTGGTGGTGGGACTGCAAAATGGTGCAACCATTATGGAAAGCAGCATGGAGATTTCTTGGAAAACTGGGAATGGAACCACCCTATGACCCAGCCATCCCACTCCTGCGTCTATTCCCAAAGGTCTTAAAAACAGCATATTACAGTGACACAGCTATCTCACTGTTTGTAGCTGTGCAATTCACAATAGCTAGGTTGTAGAACCAACCTAGATGTTCCTCAGTAAATGAGTGGATTAAGAAAATGTGTTATATATGCACAATGGAATTTTACTCAGCAATAAAATAAAATAAAATAAAATAAAATAATGGCATTCGCAGGTAAATGGATGAAGTTGGAAGACATAATGCTAAGTGAAGTTAGTCAGTCTCAAAAATCCAAGTACCAAATGTTTTCTCTGATATAAGGAGGTTAGTTCACAGTATTGTTAGATGGGGGTATATAGGAGGATTAGAGGAACACTAGAATGGTCAAAGGAAAGGGAGGGGAAGGGAGGGAGCAAGAGGGGAGGGAGGGGAAGAAAAGGAAAAAAAAAAAAGGGCGGTTGAATGAGACGGATATTATTTTCCTAAATGCATGATTGAAGACCTGAATTGTATGAGTATACTTTGTATACAAACAGTTGTATGTAAAAAGATGCTATATACAGGCACTATGAATTGTAATTATTATAAATTTAAAAAAATTAAAAAAATAAATCATGCTAAAAAAATATTAACAAACAAGAACTTCAATTATTACCAGGCATTGTGGCCCTCACTTGTAATCCCAGTGGTTAAGATGGCTGAGACAGGAGGATCTCAAGTTTGAGGACAGCCTCAGCAAGCAACTTAGTGAGGCCCTAAGTAACTTTGGGGGACCCTGTTTCAAAATAAAAAAAAAAAAATGCTGGGGATGTTGCTCAGTGGTTAAGTACTCTTGGATTCTATCCCTGGTACCAAAAAAAAAAAAAAAAAAAAAAAAAAAAAAAGAAGAAGAAGAAGAAGAACCCCAATTATTTATAAATAATGAATAATGATTCTCCTGTAGCAATTACACTGGGGCATAACTACAGACTTTCAAATTTTTGTATCCATTATCTATTTCAGTGTTATGGCATTGATTTAATATCTGATTTTAATCTTATCATAGGAAGATGTATATACCTTTGTCAGACCTTTGTCTTTTTAAAAAAAAATTATTTTCAGGTAACTCATTGGAATATATATAGTCAATATATGAAATAAATTGGTATATTTATCATCATCTTAACCTATAATAATTAAGGCATACATCTGTTAGTACATGTTCAGTTGAGCTTGCCTAGAATATTTTCTTATCTCTAGAATATGTTCAAGACACTGGTTTAGGTCCTGTATACATATAAATGAACATGATCATTAAGCCTGTATTCTTTATTTAAATTTTTTTTTTTTTTTGGTTGTAGATGGACACAATACCTTTATATTATTTATATATGTGGTGCTAAGGATTGAAACTCGTGTCCCACACATGTAAGGCAAGCGCTCTACCACTGAGCCACACCCCAGTCCTAAGCCTCTAAATGTTTTTTTTTTGTTGTTGTAAGGACATCTTCAAGATTTATTATTTAAATTCTTTGAGAAACAAATGAGTATTTAGTAGATGGTTTGACAGATTATTTTTAAAGTAAACAACCATACAACAACTTTCTTAGAAATATTGAATTAACAATGTTTGGTATAATTGAGTACCTAAAATATATGACTCTTTGATCTACTGATTTTATGAAGAAAATATTACTAATGACATACTCGCCCAATCCTGGTCTGTTTTTTTGGAAGTAGATGTTTTAAATATCTTATATTACTAGATGTAAATTTGCAGATTAATGAGTGGAAAGGAATGGAAGGTAAAGGTCATTAATGAGGTAGGTGAACAGGAAATACATTGTGTTCTCAATCCATACCTCTTCACTGTCCAGGCACACTCATGTGTGGAATGTTGCCTCCAGTTCCTTCTTTACCTTTTCCTTCAAGGTTTATCTGTAGTAGAATGACACACATATGCAATCACAATACTTCTGCACAATGCAGTATTTTCTGTATTTGTTCTGGAAATATTTATATGTCCAAGCTCTTCTAACTTCTATAAACCCTTTCTCAGATAAACTGGAGTCCATTTGTATGAATGTGGCATACTTAATTCATTTACTATAGCATTGTTTTAGATAAAAGTACATCATTACCCTTACTGAAATCAGAAGTAACAACCTTTATAGTGTCTTGACTTGCATTTTTCCATCTTGGCAAGATAATAAACAATTAACCCAGTGATTAGGGTGCAGGAGATAATTTGTAACGATGGATGTAATAATGGAATTTAATTAACTTCAAATAAATATTTTAGTGAGAATTCATTTGTACATCCAGATATTTATTTATATTATAATAGCTTCTCTGTTTATCTTTAACCACTGCACAAAAATCATGCAGCAAAATTATTATCAATTTAAAAGGCCATGATCTAAAAAGTCATAGCTTTTTAGTGTTTGTAGCATTTATGTCATGATCAGTATTCAGACCACAAAAAGACTGTCAATCTGATGTGATTAATGATATTGTTTTCTAGTTCTTAAACATATTGCTCAGATTCTTTCAGATAGGGTTTTTGTAATGGACGATTTTGTATGAGTTTGGATATTTCTTAATTGATCTAAGGTCATCATTTATAAAGCATAGTTCAAGAAATCACCTTTTGTAATTATTAAAAGAAATAATATTTTTTCCTATGTTATTTGAATTAAAATAGTCAAAAGGATGTTGACATGTAGGCTTAGAATGTGGATCTTAGGGGCATCCTTCAACTCACATTTGTTTGACTTCACCAAGTTATAAGAGGGATAAGGATTCTCTCTTTGAAAAGTAACCACTATGATACAAATTTAGGAACATGTGGGCATGACTGGAGTAGTGGGCTGGTAATGAAAAAGAAGGCTTCTGAGAATTTATTACAAGGGTAATAACATGAGGCAGAGGAGCTTGACTTGGCTGCGTATTCTGGTTTCCAGAGGGCCTTCCTAGTTCAGGACAGAGTTAGATCATTGTTGTTTGAATCCAGCTCTCATCCAGACCATCTGGCAGGGAAGAAAGGCTACATGTGAAATTCTAAAGACTTCTCTCCATAAATGTAATGTCCTGATTCCAGCAGTTTGCAGTAGAGCTTCTGTAAGAGCAATGAGTCGCTTCAGTCATAAGCAGTAGCAGCCTGGCCAGCTCTCTGAGTGAGGGTAGGGCATTGGCTAGTGTTTCTAGAGAGCCCATAGTTGTCTCATGGTTATTAATACACATCAAAATGCAGTTCAGGAGTGATGGCAAAAGTGGTCCTTGGCCCATTCCAAATAGTATAAAATTTCAATTGGGATGTGCAGTGATAATATGGCTGAAGACATATCTTTTTTTAAAAAAAGAAAGTTATTGCATTTTTATACATTTGTTTATTTATTTATTTATTTATTTTTTTTATGTGGTGCTAAGCATTGAACCCAGTGCCTCACACATGCTAGGCAATTGCTCTACCACTGAGCTACAACCATAGCCCCTGAAGAGATATCTTTGAATGTCACTACAGCCAGAACAATGCAGGTAGTATTTATTTCTGAGCTTACTGAAATTTGTACATAAAAAGTAATATGATCTAATTCATAAACATGAGCTAGCTACATGTGTATTTTTTGCTTTTGATGTGAAGATTTGAAGCTATTTTTATAGTGAAATTTGAGATCAAGTAAAAGTTTATTCTATTTTATGTGCTTCTTCTTAAGGAAGCAAAGCAACCATCTAGCAATTATGGAAGATGGATGAATGAGTATACATTTATAAAGTCATCTTTTGTATTTATACATTAATATTGAATGTTGTCCCAACAATGGAATTTTAATATTTATGTATTAGTAGCTATTTCTGCATAAGAAATCACCACAAAATTAACAGTTGAAATCAACACATTTGTCATCTCAAGAATTTGTGGGTCAGAAGTCCAGGCATGGCCTGAATGGGTCCCTTGTCCAGGGTTTCTCAAAGCTGCAATCTAGGTGGTGTCTGAGGACTCAGAAAGGGGAGAAGCCACATCCAAACTCACTCAGGTTGTTGACAATATTTTGATTATAGGACAAAGGGCCCAAGCTTCTTGTTGCTCTTAACGGAGGTTATCTTCAGATCTTGCTGTTCCTGCAGGTTGCCCATCCTTCTTTGCCACCTGTACTTTCTCGGCATGGCCACAAACCTATGAAGCCTGCTAAGAGTCTTTAAGTATCCTAGTAAGAGTCTGTAGAAGCAAGACTTTTGCCATATCTTTATTAGAAGCAAGGTTCTGTCTACACTCCAAGATAGGGGATTGATTACATGAGTGTGTGGCTACTAGGAAGCAAGAATCATGGGGGCCACCCTCAAATCTGGTCATCATAATTGCTTTTTTGTTTATATAAAAACACATTTATTTTAACAAACTCAATATCTTCGTAAACATGTATTATGCTAAATATGGGTTGAAATAATGATCTGGAGTTTAGGAAAGTTCTTTATAACACTTCTGTTTAGAAGTACTTGTTATAATTATTTTTTATTTTTCTCTGTTCTGACCATCTAAAATCTCTCCCTAGGCTCCCCTGATTGTGCTATGTTTAATGATAAACATGTATCACGTAGAGTTAACTACTGAACTTCCTGGGCTTTGTTAATATATTCTTTAATTATATCTGGGTTAAATGACTTGACTGTACATTACAATCCCTTCAAAGTCCCTTATTTTTAATAAGTTAAACCTTTGAAGAAAATATTTGAAATATCAAGAAAGCAGTAAATAAAGGGTTCTAGGTGACCATATCAGTAATGCCATGTATATAGTACTGAAGATCACAGGATCTCCTCAAGATCTGGGCATTCTTTGGCTCTGAGAGTCATATCCTTCTGTGCCTGGGTGGGATGCTGGCTGAAGCCTTATTTCATAAATCCTAAAGTACTTACCAGAGTTGTAATTTGAAGGAATTATTTTTTCCCTCAAACAAATTGGATGATTTACCCTTGCCACATACACTTTTCACATGTTGGGGTAAGAGCTCCCACCTGTCTTATGTGCTTTACCTGCCAGAGGAGAAAATGGATGTCAAAATAAAGGAGAAGGCCTCCCCTGCCCCCTGCAGCCAGCAAGACTTATTCAGAGGGTTCAGATTATAATACCAGCTCATAGAACAATCCTTTGGATTGAGGAATACATGAAATAATAAACCCTTTTTTGTTCTGTATATAAATCTAAGCAAAGGGTTTTAGAATAAGGCAGCCTAAGCACATAAACAAGAGTTCCATTTCCTGGCTTATTACAGGGTATAATCCTTACCTGACACAAGTGTTGTTTAGTATTCATGGCCATCTTTTTAGACAGTGGAAAGTTTTCCTCCAAAGAAAAGCACATGGAGAAAATCTACAGTTCACATTTCCTAATATCTGTATCATAAACATGAAAAGGAATGGGCCTTTTATTCATTTTCAGATAGAGGAAATAGGGAAAAGAAAGTAGAGTTGGAAATATTATTTAATATTACTTAAGAATTTTTTTCTGAGTTTCTCAGTAGTGACAATTTTGAGATTCTTCTGAAGACTGTTTTTTTAGTTCCACAATTGTTATTCTCAAATAATATATTTATTTTGATGATTTTCCTATGGGAAATTTTCATATTTTAATATTATTAAGCAAATTTACTTTATTTGACTTCTTAAATGATGTTTCTCCTGAGGAAGTGATAAGTCCAAACAGTGTTCTCTAGTGACATGTTTGAGGTATATGGGAATAAGGTAGTAAGGTGTAATAACCTCAGGGAGTTCATTGATTATTCAGTAATCATTTGTATAACATCCATTATGTTTTATAAGTGCTAGGGCTGGAATACAATAGTGAGTTGGTTCCTGCCAGTAGAGATCAGGAAAGAAGATAATTTATCTCATTTTCTTAGGGGAAAAATGCTCATATAGTATTTTTAATCTTTACAAAATTTTATATGACTTTAGGCTACAATGCAATGCTTAGTTGCTTGCATGTACATGTTGTGGCAGAACCACACACTTGTTCCTGTGAGTGCCTTGTGACTACAGCTGCATCAGTTAGACATTTTATAGAGGGACTAGCCCAGATTTCAGAAAGAGCACAGATATGTACAAAGCAGCTTGTATTATCTTAAATGCCTGCAGTTATCTAGGGCTGTTCAAGGGGCTTAGAGTGGTAAACCAAGAGAAAATGTGACAATAGAACAGGTAAGGGTGAAATAAAACCAGTATTTGCTAATTTGAATCATATTTAGTTTTGCTCAATAAGATTAACAGGTTCCAAATTGAGATGGTCTGAGCTGGTTTCAGTGGCATGTGGTGTTAATGATTGAGCATCAATCTTGTGTTTGGTTTGCTTTCCTCTTTGATCATAGATGTGGAAGCTGGCAGTTAAATTTAAATTTGTTTATTTAGGATTTGTGTCCAAGAAAAGATTTTATCTGGGGTGATTTAATCAGACTATTAATAAAAAGTCAAATTCAATGTGACAACTTTGCAGGTGTATGTCACCAGGTATAAAATTTAGATGTGACCAGCAAATCACGAGGGAGCTGGTGATAGTGTCCTTGTCAAGGAAGGAAGATCAGTCTTTCAGGCATATTAAATGAGGTAAATATTTTGTTAGAATCTCTTTCTACCACTAAGATGCCAGTTCACAGAGCCAGGTCTCTGAAATTAACAGGCCATGTAATTCTGTATCTGATGAGATCCAAATGCTGCATTAGGTTTCAGTGGCTAAAGCTTCAGAGCCAGGATTGGCAGGAGAATTTTAACATGAACAATTACCTTCTTTGTATAGTACCTTGGAGTAAATGGACACAAAGAGCTAACAGGAGAGAACTCTAAAATATCCAGCAATAATATGAGAAGCAGAGATCAAAACCTTCATTTGGCAACAAACTTAGTTTATCCCAAGGATTTTTGTTTTTATATTTATCATATTATAAAGTTTATTAAATTAGAAACTAAAGCATATTAGATAATATGTATTATATCTATATATTTTATGCATAATGTATAGAGAAAGCATTGTATTAGTGCTAGTGTTTTCATGTTATAATATCATTGACAATAGTCCTAGCTGCTTTGTGGTGATCATTATCATGAGGTTGACTCTTTTCATAATCATGTCACCTGCATTATGTCAAAACAGCTTATGAAAGTGTTATTATAACTTAACCATTTTTGCAGATGAATAGTAAGGCTCAAGGAGGTATAGGAGGTGGCATGAGGTTATCATTGTAAGCAGATAAGATAACTCAGTCTCAGTCTTACTCAGTCCTAATGTTTTCTTCTTTAATGGACAATGCCACCTTCAGATAATTATTTCTGACGAAATTCACTAGATTTATTTTTTCTTGTCAAACATTTCTGCCTATCCTGTGGGACATACTTTAGGTCAAAGTCAACTTATATTCAAGACTAAATTAAATCTGTACTCCACCAACTATCTTACCTTAATTTGGCACATTTCCTTCTGAACCTTATCTTCCATTGAACTTCACCCATCTCAAGCTTCATTTACCATCTATATGATGATGATTCTAATATATATGTCTTAACGACTTATTTACCAACCCCCAGGCAGATATTATATCAGTTGGAGTCCAGAGAGGAAAACAGAAACTATGCTAAGTATTAAAAAAAAAAAAAAAAAAAAAAGAGGACATTTATGTAGAAAATTCTACAAGTTTGGAAGTCTGGAAGAGCAAAAAATGTGAAGATGGTACCCCAGAGATAAATAAATTTATCCAGTAGCTGCATTGTTGTTTTTCTTTCAGTGCAAGTGAAATAAACTCAACCTAAATTCCCTTAAGCATAAAGGGACCATACTGGGTCATAGAGCTGAGCAGGAATCAATTTGATTTTGCTCATTGGAATCAAAGTTTGAGGAAAAGTGAAGGGCAAAGCATCACACCTGGGGACAGCCGTGCAGCCAAAAGATTTATTTAACAGCCTTCGTAGCCGGTAGCGAAAACCGGAGAAGAGGTGCTCTGGTCGAAGGTCGAAGAGGTGGGAGAGGGGAGTCAGGGAGAAGGGAGTGTGCAAGCTCTGGTGGGAGAAGGGAAAAAACTAGTCAGGGAGTCAGGGAGAGGGGAGTGTGCAAGCTCTGGACAGAAGGTGGGTGCCTGGTCGCACCGGCTGGGATCTCTGGAGCTGTCAGCTAAAGCAGCTGCTGTCTGGCTGGAGGCTGGAGCTGTCAGCTGGGAGCGGCCGTCGGGCTGAAGGTAGTCGGTCTGGAGCTGTCAGCTGGAGCAGCTGCCGTCGGCTGGAGGCGATGGGTCTGGAGCTGTTGGCTGGGGCAGCTGCCATCGGCTGGAGGCGATGGGTCTGGAGCTGCTGGCTGGGGCAGCTGCCGTCGGCTGGAGGCGATGGGTCTGGAGCTGCTGGCTGGGGCAGCTGCCGTCGAGCTGGAGGCGATGGGTCTGGAGCTGTTGCAGTGGCTTCCTCCTCTCTGCAGCGATGAGCCGATGTATCTGTCTTCCTCCTCTCAGTAGCGACGATCCGATGTTGTGTCCGTGTGTCTCTCTCTGTCTGATCTGAGTCTCTCAGACAGGGCCTTATATAGGGATTTCTGGTGGGGGGTGCACTAGAGCAACCCCAAACACCATTGGCTAGAACAGGGTGCCTTTAAGCCTATTGGCTCTTGCCTGGGGAAAAGAAACATTCTGCCTGGGGAAGGAACATCCTGTCTGGAACATCTTGAAACAAGGTTGCTTCTCTTAGGGTGTGGAAAACTCTGAGGGCGGGGGAGGGTAACATATCTATCAAAAAGAGTTGAGACATAGGCAGTAGAACAAGATATATTTGTCCATTCTCTCCCTCTCTGTCTTTTCCCTCTTCCCCTTTCTTTCTTTCTTCCTTTTATCCTCTCCTCTCCCCATTTTTTTCTTTGCCTTTTTCCCAAGAATTGAATGTCTTTCCAAATGTTAGAGAAGATGAAGCCAAATTCTCATATTCTTGTAGCTAAACCACTTGGTAGAAAAACAAATATTATATTTAATTGCTGCTTTTTAAAGATATGTCCATATCTTGCTGGGCACGGTAGCGCATGCCTGTAATTCCAGCATTTTGGGAGGTTGAGGCAGGAGGATCGCGAGTTCAAAGCCAGCCTCAGCAATGGCTGAGGTACTTAACAACTCAGTGAGACCCTGTCTCTAATTAAAAACACAAAAAAGGGCTGGGGATGTGGCCCAGTGGTCAAGTGCCCCTGAGTTCAATCCCTGGTAGCAAAAAAAAAAAAAAAAAAAAAAAAAAAAAAAAAAAAAAGATATGTCCATATCTTAATCTACTGTGAAGGTTTTGCTCATAGGTGGAACAATTTATGTTGTCAAAGGAATGATCTTCCATAGATTGGTTGGGCGTGGGTCAAATACTGATTCTTGAGGGAAGGAGGTAGAATTGTGGGAATGGAATTTCCTAACAGAAGGGATGTTTATCAGGCAAAACCATCATATAGTCATATGCCCACATAATATTATTATTGTTGTTGGTTTTCTTTATGGAAAAAATAAGCATTTTTGGAATACTATAAATAAATAAATATCTCAATCCTGATTTCATACTAACAGTTGAGCTAAAATAAATATGCCTATATTCTTCCATGTCTTCTGTGCTCACCTGCTGTTTTTCATCTTCACATTGAATTCTAGAGTTCCACATATCCTTCATGCAGAATTTGTATTTTTTAAAGCCATTGTCTAAAAGAAACAGGTATGTTACCCAGACTTTCTAGCTTTGCATTTTCATATAAAACAATCTTCCTTCTTCAAAACAATGCATCTGTAAAAATAATTTATTGGATAGAAGCTGGATCTTATTTTATATAATTTCAGCATATAGAATCTTTTTGTAATATTATGGGAAGAGGTTTGTTTTAAAAATTTCTTCAGAGCCACCTTGTTCAGCAGAATCTCCTGCAATGAATCAATCCTGTAGGAAGACTCTAAACACCCTGCCAATTTCTGTTAAGACTTTTAGAACTTTTAGAAGGTTTTGCACAAACCTAGCTAGCAGAGTGTGAGTCAAATGAGGTATCATTTGCATAAGACATAAGATGAAACAAATTCATTGCTCACCAATAGGCAGTGAGAATAAACAGAAACAGAAGCCTAGGATACATGGCGAGCTTGCCCTTCAAAGTACTCGAAAGCCGTGCAGGGTGGATGAAGTCTGTCTGTACATGTTCTCCTGTGCACCACAGTTGAGGGACCCCAGAAGCATTCCATTCTGGGTGTGATACTCCAGGGCAAATGTTACCTCATGCTGAAGCATTGCAGGACATCCTGTTCTAAGAGGGATGTGAGTGAAATCCAGGCTGTTCCACACTGTTACTTTTTGTCCTAGGATGTTGCATTCTCAGTACACATCCTGACTGAGTTTAACAAATTCTAGAGAGAAGAGATGGAGTGCCAGAGGTCATTCACAGACCTATCCTTTTGCACCCCTATTTGTGTACATTCATTTATCCACTCAGTTACTCAGCAACTATTTGTTGATTACTCTCAATGTACCATGGATGGTGTCAGCTGAGTCGTTATTTTCAACTACACAATTATTTACTGCAAGGGCACTAGTTAGCATAAACATCACGGATTTTATTTTTTGCTCAGCACTTAATGACCATGAGTTCTTCTTAATTGTGTCAGATCAGTAGGAAGACAGATTATAATGTGATTATAAAATGTTTACACAATTCTGAGTTCAATTTTTTTGAAGGGGATGTATTGGTGATTGAATCAAGAAGTGCTTTACCACTGAGCTACATACCTAACCCCTTTTATTTATTTACTTTTAAAGCACGGTCTTACTAAGTTGTGGAGGTTCTTGCTAAATTTCTAAGGCTGACCTCAAACTTGTAATCCTCCTGCCTCACCTCCCAAATTGCTGGGATTACAGGCATGCACCACCATGGCTGGCCTGAGTTCAAATTTTATTTATATACACCACAAATATAAATGTCAGCAAATTTCTTTGATTCTGGAAAACAGTAAGCAAAAAAAAAAAAAAAAAAAAAAAAATTGTTGCTGTTTATTTATTTATTTGACTTTTTTTTTTTTTTTTTTTTTTTTTTTTTTTTACCAGGGATTGAACCCATGGTATTTAACCACTGAGCAACATCCCCAGCCCGTTTTTTTACCTTTTATAATTTTATTTGTTTTGTACTGGGGATTGAATTCAGGGGCACTACTCGACCACTGGGCCACATCCCCAGCCCTTTTTTTGTATTTTATTAGAGACAAGGTCTTATTGAGTTGCTAAATACCTCGCCATTGCGGAGGCTGGCTTTGAACTCAGGATCCTCCTGCATCATCAGCCTCCCAAGTGCTGGGATTACGGGCATGCACCATCACACCCAGTTTATCTTTTATTTTGAGACAGGGTCTCAATAAGTTGCTGTGGCTGGCTTTGAGCTTGTGTTCCTCCTGCCTTAGCCTCCTGAGCTGCTAGAATTACAGGCATGAGCCTCCATGCCCCCACTGTTACATTTGACTCTTATCATTACTGTACACTTCCAGATGTAACTTTAGCCATCTTCCTTAAATGTCAGGTTCATTTTATCCTTATAACTTCATCTTGAGGCAAGTGGCAAACACAAATGTAAGCCTTCAAGAAGAAGACATCATCTTCTTTAAATGAGACAGGGCTATTATGGCCATGTCAACATCCCATTAGGAGCTCATCAATGAGTATGGCTCTGAATCATAAATTACCTGGTGGCTTTCATCTTTTAAATCACCTTGCTGCAAGTTTAGCTTTACTCTTCTATTGTCTTTGATAGATATGTTACCCTCCCCCGCCCTCAGAGTTTTCCACACCCTAAGAGAAGCAACCTTGTTTCAAGATGTTCCAGACAGGATGTTCCTTCCCCAGGCAGAATGTTTCTTTTCCCCAGGCAAGAGCCAATAGGCTTAAAGGACACCCTGTTCTAGCCAATGGTGTTTGGGGTTGCTCTAGTGCACCCCCCACCAGAAATCCCTATATAAGGCCCTGTCTGAGAGACTCAGATCAGACAGAGAGAGACACACGGACACAACATTGGGTCGTTGCTGCTGAGAGGAGGAAGACAGATACGTTGGCTTGTCGCTGCAGAGAAGAGGAAGCCACTGCAACAGCTCCAGACCCATCGCCTCCAGCTCGACGGCAGCTGCCCCAGCCAGCAGCTCCAGACCGACCACCTTCAGCCCGACGGCCGCTCCCAGCTGACAGCTCCAGCCTCCAGCCAGACAGCAGCTGCTTTAGCCGACAGCTCCAGAGATCCCAGCCGGTGCAACTAAGCACCCACCTTCTGTCCAGAGCTTGCACACTCCCCTCTCCCTGACTCCCTTCTCCCACCAGAGCTTGCACACTCCCTTCTCCCTGACTCCCCTCTCCCACCTCTTCGACCTTCGACCAGAGCACGGCTGTCCCCGGTGTGATGCTTTGCCCTTCAGTCTTCATTTAATTTTTCAGGGAATGTATTAATCTGTGAATGAAAAAAAAAAACCCTGCTATTATTAAGTAGTATTTTAATACTGGGATAAATACAACTAATGCTAAATTTCCAAATTAAAAGAATTATAACTCTTTCTTTCTATTTCTGTTCGTTGGTCCAAAAGGTGGAGAGGGGTTGTTAGGTTACACGTAGTCTTCTAGTGGAGAGTTTTACATTTGGAACTACAAAGATTTGCTTAAATGTTGAGTATCTAAGGTTTTGTCTCAAGTTGAAGGGTAGATTTTATAAAAAGTATGAGGTCTTAATTCTATCGTATAGCAAATGAGGTTTTAGAACTGACAATGATGATAAGGTTTCTCCATTCTTTTTTATCAGCTTGTCTGATAGAAATTACAAGGGAGTCTGGATCTCACTGGGTGGTTATGAAAAATTTGTCAGATTAGTTAGACTGTTCAGTAATATAATGACATTAGTTAACTAAATTGCTTCCTTAATGAGGGCATATGACATTGGGTTTTTAAATGATAGCCTAAAGATTTTAGAGATATGTAGATTAGGAGATTCAACAAATGCAAACCAGTAAAAGAATATAAAAATTCTTTGCTAAGCAATTATGAAGCATCTTTGTTGTATGAATTTCTTATAATGATTTCCTGGGCAGTCATGGCTATTAGGCATAAATGACAACAGTGTTCTTTGTCCAAGGTCATGATTTAAAATGATAAATAGAGAATTATGAACCCTGCTTTTCTCTCAAACTTTTAAGTCCCTATGTTGGATTCAGATCCTCCCCATCAGACCCAGCCTGACCTCACATTATAGGTCTAGTTTTGTCCCCAGTAGGAACAATTTTAAGAACCCTCAGTCATTATGTTCAGCAGAAACTCAGTCTACAACTTTGTCTTTGGTCCTGAAATCTAATTAGGTCTTTAGTCTTTGGTCCTGAAATCTAATCAAGATTTCCCATCATTTCCTAGGACTAAGCTCTTAGTTAATGTTCCAGTTTCAGTTCTCAGGTGCATGTATAATTCTAGTGTGCCTAAATCCAGAGTTTGGTTCCTTACCAGTTCTCCTCAAGAACTGTGATCCTGACTGTCTTGAGAGTCCCTGTAGTTCATCTGACTAAAGTCCTTATTTTCATTCCCTGATGGTCCTGACACTTTGGCCAGGTCATCTGCTTACTGTTTTCTGCCAGCTTCTTTGATGCTCATTTTTCCTTCCTGATGAGATGGATACACAGCTGCATACGGATGGGCCTTTGTGCTGACTCACTACCTGTCAGGACTTCTTTGCATGGTCTGCAAGCTGCAACCCACTCTGATCACTTCTTCCATGCCAGTGGTCTCTGTGCTCTACCTATATCTACAGAGGCATATTCAAATCACCTGAGTTTTTGTAGTGACAACAGTAGCCTAATAGTGTTATTCAGTCATTTTACTTGTATTTATTTCCAACTTGGGAAGCACTATTTAATAAAATGGTGGGAAATACTAAACAAGAGATAAATGACAGCCTTGTCATTTCCTAAGGGTTAAAAACTTCCCCAGATAACTGTGATAATATGAATGATACTTTTATATAGTCCTTATATGTTTTATCTTCATTGTCCCTTTTCACATCCATCCTTCCATCCTTCCATCCTTTCTTGCACTCATTGATCCATCCATCTATTCATTATCCCTCCATATCTACAACTTAAATTTGTCTAGACGTTCTTTCTTTAACCACATATTTATTGATTGATCCACCATGATTCATAATGAGGCATTGGGAATATACAAAACAGTATGGATGATGCTTTTTGTCCTCATGGGCTTTTTTATTTAATTTATTTTTTTGTTATAGGGATTGAACCAGGGCTATATCCCCAGCCCTTTTTATTTTTTATTTTGAGATAGGATCTTGCTAAGTTTCTTAGGGTTCACAAAGTTGCTGAGGCTGGATTTGAACTCGTGATCCTCTTGCCTCAGCTTCCTAAGTCACTGGGATTACAGGCATGTAATCTACCAGGTCTCACAAGGTATTTTAATTAAGATAAAGTTTCACCTTAACCAGGATAATACTTACTTCTCTCTCTATTTAAGTAGTTCAAGAAATCCAGGTGCTTTCCCTGTTTTACCATCTCATATATTTATTCATATAACAAGAGACAGTCCATATATCCACATACTAACAAAGGAAGGAGAAAAGTGTATTCCTACTCTTTAGTCCAAAATTTGAATTGATGGTTGAACAAATATCTTTTTCTTTCTTTCTTTCTTCTTTTTTTTTTTTTTTTTTTTTTTTTTTTTTTTTTTTTTTTAGTTATGGGGGATTGAATTCAGGGGCACACCACCACTGAGCCATATAACCTGCCCTATTTTGTATTTTATTTAGAGATAGGGTCTAAGTCCATTCCAAGTAGGATGGAGTGATTAGATTATAGCTTTCACAATCTAATCATTTCACCTCTCAATAGTCCTGCATTAATACAGATTTTAGTAGACCCTCATATCCAAACTATAACAAGGGATGAAAGTGTTAAAAAGTTATTAGCAATGAATATGTTAGGATGAATTAATTAGTATTAATTGCTTAGCACCTTGCTTTTGCTGAGGCTGCCTTTGAACTCATGATGCTTCTTCCTCAGCCTCCCAAACTGCTGAGATTATAGGTATGTGCCATCACACCTGGAAGTAATTGCACAAAACTTTTCAGTTCTTATTTTCTTGACCAGAAAAAAAAAAAAAAAATCACATCTTGCCAAACCTAGTTTCAGAAAAGACTCAAAATAAAGTCTTTACTTTGTATGACACTATGACTAAGAAATCTATGGGGAAAGAAACGAGAAGCAGATACTGAAGAACTAACAGAAATTTCTCACACACAGAGCCAGTTTTCTTGGAGTTATAGGCAGGTAAATTCACAATTTCCGTAAATTTCAGAGAGGTCACAATGGTAGAATGTCATGAAATTCATAGGACTGCCTCATGGCCAGGATTTCTACTGCATAGTCCTTTCTGAAGGTCTCTGTCGCCAGAATTAGTACTCAACATCCCCCATGTCTCAATGTTCTTTTTTCTTTACTTAACATATTTATTTCCCCAGAGTAACTTAAGTTTTGAGAAAAAGATAATTAATTCATCCTAACATATCCATTGCTAATAACTTTTTAACATCTTCATCCCTTGTTATGGTTTGGATATGAGGGTCCACTAAAATCTTGTGTTAATGCAAGAATATTGAGAGGTGAATTGATTAGATTATGAAAGCTGTAACCTAATCAGTCCATCCTACTTTGAATGGACTGGGTGGTAACTGTAGATATGGCGGGAGGAGGTGGATCACAGGATCATGATTTGAAAGGATTCATCCTCCTGGGGGTAAGGGGAGTCCTTCCTCCCTCTCTTTTTGCTGCTTCCTTCTGCCATCAGGTGAACAGCTTCTTTCTGCCATGACTTTCTCCCGTGGTATGCTGCCTCACCTTGGGCCCAGAGCAATGGAGTTGGCCCTCTATTGATTGAGATTTCTGATACCTTGAGCCAAAATAAACTTTTCCTTCTCAGTTGATTTTGTCAGTATTTATTATCACAGGGACAAAGAAGCTGACCAAAACACTCTTTTTATTTATATTACTAGAACAATTTCTAGTATCTTAATTGGTGGATTTTCAGGGTATTTTTAGATTAAACTGGTTAATGTGCAGTTAGGTTTATTAACATTTGGAGCTTAGAAAAATTATATAAGATATTACTAGAAACAATCCAGCAATTATATTGACAGTTGCAAAAATAAGAGTTTGAAAGAAAAATAATAAACAAACTTACACTGGTTTCCTGAATAAAAGAATCTTGTAGCAAGGAGCCTTACATGGCCTTATAGAGTAGATACAACCTCAGGTCAAGCAATTTCCTTTCTATGACTGCTAATTTCTTATTCTTAATTCATTATGGAGCTGGACATCCTGACAATCTTTCCATTGAATTGGTTTCATTTTAAACAACCAAAACTCTTATGAAGTATTTGAATATAACTTTCTTTAAACTAAACAGATCAAGGCTTGGTAAAATGAGTATAGAAATATTATCTATTATGCTTAGAAACCTAGGGAATCAGAGTGCCCTCCAGTGTTTTCTACAAAGTTGTCTCTGGGGTTGATAAACTATGGGAAAGCCTCAGGCAGCCTGGGAGTAAAAATAATACCACTAAATACAGATTATCTCATTAAGAAGGGTAATTCAATTTCAGTTCCACTATATGTACCTGGTTATTTTGCTGTCTTATGTTCATTAAGGATTTTTATGACTTGTAATTTTTCCTGCTTAATGTGTTTATCTCTGCCCATTTCTCTGATTTCAGTTTCATTTTTAAACATATAAGCTAACAATTTTTTTTTAATCCATGGATATAAAATTGTTGTTAAGGCACTGAAAATAACAGATTCTTCTAAGTGACATTTTATAAATTGCTATGTAAATTGAAAGCACTAGTATTACTATAGGTTTAATTTTGGCAACTTTAAGTAATTTTTCTGTATATTATATAGAGTATTTATGGCTTTTACAAAAGAAACCCAGAATTTGATCAAGACATGTGTAATAATATCCGTTCAATTGTCACATTAGAAGCCTTTATACTGATGCCGATGCTACTATCTTTGCATAAAACCATTTTTTAGGTGATTTGAATTTTCCACTTAAAATGGAATTATAATTTAATTTTACAAGAATTTTTATTAAAGTACAGGGGGCTGGGGTTGTGGCTCAGAGGAAGAGTGCTCACCTAGCATGTGTGAGGCACTGGGTTCTATCCTCAGCAACACATAAGAAATAAAATAAGGTATTGTATATACCTACAACTAAAAAATAAATGTTAAAAAAATTAAAAATAAAGAAAGTACAGTCATATTGGATCAACTGTTTAGATCTTTTAGTGTTATATAAGGAGTATTGGCTGGTTTTGATATTTTAATCAAACAGTTATTAAACACCTATTATCAATTAAATTTTTTATGGTGCTCATAATTATGTTAAGGAACAAAATTGTTAAAACAAATTATAAATATATTTAAATTATCCTTGGGAATAGGCCAAGGGACAGCTGGGTCCAATGGTGGCTCCATTCCCAGTTTTCCGAGTAATCTCCATACTACTTTCCAGATTGGCTTCACCAATTTGCAGTTCCACCAGCAATTTAAGAGTGTGCCTTTTTCCCCACATTCTCGCCAGCATTTATTGTTGTTTGTTTTTTTGATAGCTGCCAATCTGACTGGAGTAAGATGAAATCTTAGAGTAGTTTTGATTTGCATTTCTCTAATCACTAGAAATGTTGAACATTTTTTCATATATTTGTTGATTGTTTGTATATCATCTTCTGAGAAGTGTCTGTTTAGCTCCTTGGCCCATTTTTTGATTGGGTTATTTGTTTTTTTTGGTGTTAAGGCTTTTAAGAGCTTTATAAATCCTCAAGGTTAGTGTTCTATCTGATGTGCTTGTGGTAAAGATTTGTTCCCATTCTGTAGGTCCTCTATTCACCTCACTGATTGTTTCTTTTGCTGAGAAGAAGCGTTTTAGTTTGAATACATCCCATTTATTGATTCTTGTTTTTAGTTCTTGCGCTATAGGGGTCTCATTGAGGAAGTTGGAGCCTAAACCAACATGATGAAGATTTGGGCCTACTTTTTCTTCTATTAGGTGTAAGGTCTCTGGTTTAATTCCTAGGTCCTTGATCCACTTTGAGTTGTTTTGTGCATGGTGGAGATAAAGAGATTTAATTTCATTTTATTACATGAGGATTTCCAGTTTTCCCAACATCATTTGTTGAAGCGGCTGTCTTTTCTCCAGTGAACATTTTTGGCACCTTTGTCTAATATAAGATAACTGTAGGTGTGTGGGTTTGTCTCACAGGCTCACCGTGCTCCCTCTGAGAGGTTGAGATCACCTCTCTGTTCCATGGTTCCTCCATGCCAAATTTACTTCACAAATCCAGTTTTTCCATTTGCTTGAAGCACCCCCACCAACACACACACAATGCACCAGCGCTGTGGCTTTATTGCAGGGATTCCAGAATTCTTTTTTCCTGTTCTATGTTCAAAGAGTCCAAATTTTGTTCTCTGTGATTATGATATTGGGATTCAGTGTGCTCCTTCTGTCACCCACCTTAGTAGGAAACAGTATGTCCACCTCAGTGGGAAGCAGTATCCCTACTGCTTGACTCCTCACATCATGGAGCAGCTGGAAATCACACCCTTGCTCTTCTCCTCCATCTTTGTACCTGCTTCTTGCAGGGTTTTTGTTTTGTTTTGTTTTGTTTTGTTTGTTTGTTTGTTTGTTGACAGACCCTTCCAAATGAGCTTTCTTTTTCTGCTTCTGCCTCTTTCCCAACCAATCTCCTTCTTGGCTGTTTTTGATCTTTTAAAAATGCAATAAAAAAAAATGCAGTCCTGATCAAAATGCCTGCTGAAAAAATCTTCAATGACTTCCCAAGATTTTGTAATAAAGTATAAAATCAAGAACAAGACCTGGCTGGCCTTGTAAGGAGTATTCCTCTGTCAGTTTCTCTCATAACCCTCATCTTCTCCTTCTCAATGTCATAGTTATACTGGCAACTTTCATTCTCAAATGAGCCAACTCTTTGCTTTCTCAGGGCCTTTGCACATGCTGTTTCATTTTCCTTGAATGCCTTTTCCCATCATTTAACTTGTTTGACTCTGATTCCCCTTTTAGGTTTCATCTCAACTGTTGCTTCCTCAGAAAATTCTTTACTTACTCCCATCCACTAATGTGAATTATTTTTTTCCTGTTTTTCTCTGGAGACTGTTTTTATCTTTCTCCACAGAGTTTAGTATGACTGGCAATTCTATACATAAGTTTACATTTACTTGTTTAATGTTTCTCCCCTTTTACACTTTTTGATGCTGGTGTGTTTAATCACTCTCTCAGCCTGGAAAAAATTTAAACTAGTTCTGTGTAGTTTCACAAGCATAGGAAGACCTTTTGCTTCTTCATCATCACAACACCCTCGTGATTGTGAGGATCCCATGTAATGGTTAATTTGAAGTGTCAACTTGGTTGGATTAAGAGATTACAAAGCCTCCTAAGGTTTCTGGGTGTGTCAGTGAGGTATGTCTAGGAATGATTGGCATGTGGGATAGCCAACTTTAGTGGAGACCCTCCCTGTGGGCAGCACCATCCAATAAGCTGGAGGCTTGGATGGAATAAAAGTTGGAAGAACAAGGAAGCAACAACAGATGCCAGCTCCATTCTTCTTGAACAGGTTCTTGGATCGCTGGTGCAATTGCCTGAGGATGTCAGACTCTCACTCCTTCACTTCCAAAGCAGACTCTGCCTGTGATTCTCCAGGGAGTTTCCAGAATCCTTCAGTCTCAGACTGCAGTAACATTATTGATCCCTCTTGTTCTGAGGCTTTGGCTTCTTGGACTGAATAGCTACTGGTTCCTCCAGGTCTCCAGCCTGCAAATAGCCTCTGAGGACTCTCCAGTTTCTAAGCCAATCTAATAAGTCCTCTTTTTATAATCATAAAAAAAAATTATCCACTCAGTGTGCTATAAGTGAGAATGAAGAGGAAGGAGCAGTTTCCTCGTTCCCTCCTTCTGTTCCTTCCTTCTCCAGTAAATTTATTTGAATGTTTCTGCATAGGTGCTGGGGACAAAGAAGTGAACAAAACCGGAATGTTGTCAGCATGGAACAACTTACATTCTCGTAGTGGAGCTTACATTGTAGATCAGCAATATGAAAATTGCTTCTGTAAATGGCAAGATAATAAATATTTTAGGCTTTACATGCCATGTAATCTCTGTTGGAACTACTCAACTCTACACTTACAGTGAGAATACCATGGATAATACATAAACACATTGTCATAGCTGGTTTCCAATAAAACTATAACTATAGACTGAAGTTTGAATTTCAAAAATTTGCTGTGTCACAAAATCTTTTTCCTCTTCCTCCTCCTCTTCTTTTTCTTCATCTTCCTCCTTCTTCTTTCTCCAACCATTGAGGAGAAATGAGCTAAGAAGCAATTCTTAGCTCAAAGGCTATACAAAAACTGGCAGGCTACATTTGGCTCACAGGCTATGGTTTGTCAAACCCTGTTCTAGAGGTTCAGATCAATGGGGGCATTAATTGCCATCATCGGGGTGAATCAAAACCAGTTAACATGTTTAAAGAATTTAGAAAGTAGTCCATGTAACTATAATATAAAGCAGAGAGATTATCAGTTCTGAAGGAGATATACAAATGGACGGATTTGGGCCATGGACAGTCCTGGACATTAATGCCTAAGTAAGTAAAGGTCACATCAGATCTTCTGGAATTTCACTTTCCCCTTTTAATGCCCAGGCTTTTATTCACATGGAATTTCTGTATATAGGTTATGCTGGCAGTATCCCAGGACTAGTTCAGCTGCACCAAGTTCCTGTCATTAAATTGCAGAGTCCATTCAGGCATTATCACTATTTATCTTCACCTACTTTTGTGAACACAGTCTAGTGTATGATTTTTCTCAAATGAGGGCTGCAAAATTAGAATGAGTGTAGTAATCCAGATGTTTCTGAAAATAAGCTATTGGACCTTCAGACTAGTTGCAAGACCTTGCCTATGCATTTTAATAACATGCTTTTAATCAGCTCACAATGTTATTGTGTTTCGCTGTTGAAGTTCTGAAGTTACTGGTGCCTGGTGGCCAAGCCTAGCTGTAATGAAGTTGTATGACACTGCACATCATCAGGGCTTTGTCAGCCTCAGTTTCTCTTTTAAAAAACAGTAATGATGCACATACCTAACTTATAGGGATGTTGCATTAAATGAAATAATTATCATAATCCTTACAAACACATAACAAATTATTTTGCATATGGAAAAACAAATAATAATTGTTATTATCATCCCTGAGATTATGGGAATAATATAAAATGCAGTATTTTTTCCTACTATAGTTTTGGCAGCTGATTTTAAGAGTGAACAAATATTAGAAAGAGGAGAGAATTAACTTACTTCAGAAAAAAAATCTTGATTTAAAATCCTAGGAATATTTCTGATAATACAAGAGGAAATTAAAAATGAGTGATATCATTTTGAATGAACAAAATCAATTGTTAAACATTTCAGAAAGTTTAATTTAGGAAAGGCTAATTACCTTTACTATGTCAATTGCATTTTTAAATGAAGGATTTGTAATTCTTTTGAAGACATGCCCAAGACATATTCAATTGTTAATTTAATATTGTGTGTGGTGTGGACTCCCAAATCTGATAGGAATAGTGCAAACAACTATAATACATCTTGACTTGAAAGTTTACCAGGGTCACTGTTGATTTCAGTTGCTAAAATTAGAGTATTCTCTTTTCAACTCTCAGAATTTGCCTTGGTCTGACACAAGTAAGAGGCTTTGTATTTTCTTTTCATTTCTGGGAAGAATTCTAATTGGTTCCATGGCTCTGAGTCAAGTATCATTTTGTTGCTCAACAAATGATTCAGACCTATGAAGAATCATAGTATAATTTAACTGCAGAACAGTGTAGGACTTGATATGTACACATACACACACATGGAAGAGTGGAGATAATGATTTGCTTATCTTTATAAGATTGTGTGAAACACTAATAATTTATCCTTACAGGTTTTGTGCTTTGGGGTTTTCTTCAACAGATAGAAAAGACTAAGCTGATTCATAGACATTTTCACTTCTAGTTTGCTTTTTACTTAGTGTATTTATATGTGTACATGAACATAAGGAAATTTTAAAATTAAATATTTAGGGTGTTGAGCACATGGAATTTATTTATTTATTTAAATTGTCCTCATTCATACACGGCCATCAATTCTACTATCGATCCTTGAGTGAGTTATTTTTCCTGTGCTCAATTTTCTGATCAGTGAGATAAAACTATTATGTGGAAATGGATTAATAGGAAGACTTGAGAAAAGATAGATATAAAATGGCTGATTTTATGCCTTAATTACCACGTGATTTCTTCCCTTTCTTGTCCTTTGCTATTACTTTGACCCTCTTGTCTAAATCACCACCACCAGCTCTCTTCTGTCATTTCTAAAATCACAATGTAATTTATTTCCACTTTTAATCACATGCAGAAAAATATACTAGATGTAATGGTACTGATTCAGAGATTTTCAGTTTGTAAATTATGAACTACCCTAAAGATAGGTTTCAAAGAAAACAAAAGGAGACATAAGCAAGACACAGAGATAACAATGACTAAGTGGCAAAATGGCTGCTTGTCTGAGCTGCTGGCTTTATTTATATCAATAGGTTATATTTGGTCACAATGTAAGATGTTTTGTTTATGATTAGACATGTGCTCTGGCCAACCATGCATTGGTTATATCAAGAGTGCCTGGAAAAGACTGCAAAATATTCCAACTGTGGGAAACAGGGTGACTGTTACCCCCTGGGAATTTGCTCACTGGAGGAATGCTGTGCCTATCCAAGGTCAGAACCTCTACTACAGCTCCCTTTTTTTTTTTTTTTTTGTTTGTTTTGTGTGGCCTTTTTTATGAATAGCACTTGTTTCTCTTTAATATTGGCAGAGGCAAAAAGATAGGGTAGGTATTGACAGCAACAAGCAGAACATAACAATCCCAGTATTAGTAAACACCCACCTATGAACAGTTGTTTAATCCAAGTAAAATTGGGTAACCATGAAGTTAGCCAGTCCAATAAATCTAAACCTCCATTACCCTGTTGGATTTTTTCAGTGCTGTCTTTAAGGTAATCTAACTCCTTTGAAATAGACTTACTAGTATCACTTAGGTTTAAAGCAACACATATTGTTAAACTCACGACAGCCCCTATGATGTAACAATAACAAATAATCAATTGCAGCCCGATTATCAAGAATGGCTTGACGATGTTGCTTTTGCCCTTCATTTAACATAGTGGTTGTCCTAGACATATGATTGATATTTTCTATCATAACACAGGCCAATTTCATAACTGTTTTGTAAGCCCCAACAGCCAGTCCAGGGATGCCCAACAAGGAAAATGTCAAAGCATCAGATCTGTCATAGAGAGAAGCCTTGCTGAATCATCACAATTTTTATTAAGGGGGATAGTTCTTTCATGGATGTGTTGTGCAGGATGGTGGCCTATCAAATCCTGTGAGGATGGCAGAAACACAGTCAATCAGCTAAGGCAACAATGGGTACCATGAGACATATTAGCAGGGACATAATTGAAGGTGTATGCTCCTCAAGAAAATAACCATCCTGGTGGTAAAGGGATATGACCATATCCATACACAATGGGCTCCATCTTGGTACAATTAAATGAAGGTGGTCCCAAAGAAACAAATTTGCATGTACAGTTTTGAATCTCAGCGCAAGTGTAAGTTGCGCTTAAGGCAACAGTGGGTGTAAAATCATACCATTGGAAGGCTGGGCATGTTGAGGGCTTTCCCAATTATAAGACTTTCTGTAGGGTATGAAATTTTGGATGCCTATTTTGGAAAATATTGTCATATTTGTAATTTAATTTGAAGGGCGGCATGGCACACAGGAAGAAGACAGGAGCCTAACATACTTCCCACGTCAATGTCCTGGCAAACACAATTTTTTTTTTAAATTCTTCTAGTAGTTTAATAATTTTAGTGGCTAAATCTAATTTTTTCTTTTTTTTTAAATTCTAATTTGTTATACACATTTGCAGAGTACATTTCATTTCATATTACATATAAAGAGCACAATTTTTCAAATTGCTGGTTTAATATAAAGTATTTTTACAACAATTGTGTCTTCATACATGTGTTGAACCCAATATTATAATGGGCTCTAGAAATTAAGGATATTACTAGATGTCCCCCAGGTGAAGTACAACAACAGAAAAACATTACCATAAGGATCAAAACATTTACAGAGTTTTGTGTGGCCTTTTGTATGAATATTGTCTTATAGTGTCCCTACAGGTTACCTGATACCTCACTTTTAAAGGCTGCAAGAGAGAAAAATCAGATTACCTATAAGGGAAAACCAATTAGCATCTCAGCAGATTTTTCAACCTAGACCCTCAAAGCCAGTAAATCCTGGAACAACATATACCAGGCTCTAAAAGATAAGGGATGCCAACCAAGAATCTTATATCCAGCAAAATTAAGCTTTAGATTTGATGATAAAATAAAAACCTTCCATGATAAACAAAAGCTAAAAGAATTCACAAGGAGAAAGCCTGCACTACAGAACATTCTTGCCAAAATATTTCATGAGCAGAAGATGAAAAACAACAATGAAAATCTGCAAAGGGAAGAACTACAATAAAGGAAAAATCAACCAAAGGAGAAACAAAGTCAACCTAAATACCAAAAATAAAAATAAAAAAAAAAAATTTAAATGACTGATAATACAAATCATGTCTCAATAATAACCCTGAATGTCAATGGCCTAACTTACCAATTAAAAGACATAGGCTGATAGATTGGATTAAAAAAAAAAAAAAAAGACCCAACAATATGTTGCTTTCAAGAGACACATCTCATAGGAAAAGATGCCCACAGACTGAAGGTGAAGGATGGGATAAAATATACCATTCATACAGTCTACATAAGCAAGCAGGAGTTTCCATCCTCATATCAAATAAAGTAGACTTCAAGCCAAAGTTAATCAAAAGAGATAAAAATGGACATTTTATACTGCTTAAGGGAATCACACATCAACAAGAAATAACTGTTATAAATATATATGCCCCAAATAATGGATCATCAATCAAACACTTCTTAAGTTCAAGAGTCAAATAGACCACAACACAATTAATTCTAGGTGACTTGAACACACCTCTTTCACCACTAGATAGATCTTCCAAACAAAAGATAAACAGAGAAACTGTAGAACTCAATAATACAATCGATAACATAAGACTTAACTGACATATATAGAGTATATTATCCATCAATGAGCCAATACACATTTTTCTTAGCAGCACATGGATTATTCTCTAAAATAGACCATGTATTATATCATAAAGCAACTCTAAGCAAATATAAAAAAGTATAGATACTACCCTGCATTCTATCAGATCATAAGGATATTAGAAATCAATGACAAAATAAGAAACAAAAGCTATTCCAACACCTGGAGACTAAATAATATGTTACTGAATGAACAATGGGTTACAGAAGACATCATGAAAGAGATTAAAAAATTCTTAGAGATAAACAAGAACACTGATACAACATATTGAAATATCTGGGACATTATGAAGGCAGTACTAAGAGGAAAGTTCATTGCATGGAGTTCATTTCTTCAAAGAAGAAAAAGTCAACAAATAAATGAACTAACATTACATCTCAAAGCCCTAGAAAAAGAAGAGCAAATCAACCCCAAAAGCAGTAGAAGACAGGAAATAATTAAAATCAGAGCCAAAATCAATGAAATTGAAACAAACAAAAATTGAAAAATATTGGCAGAACAAAAGTTGTTCTTTGAAAAAATAAATAAAATTGATAAACCATTAGTTATGCTAAGAAAAGGAGAGAAAAACTCAAATTACCAATATCTGTGATGAAAAAGGAAATATCACAACAGCAGAAATACAGAAGATAATTAAAATTTATTTTGAAAATTTATATTCCAATAAAATAGAAAATAACAAAGACAAATTTCTAGAAACATACGATATGCCCAAATTAAATCAGGTTGATATACACAATCTAAATAGATCAATTTCAAGCAAACAAATAGAGGAATCCATCAAAAACCTACCAACCAAGAAAAGCCCTGGATCGGATTGATACACAGCTAAGTTCTACAAGACCATTAAAGAAGAACTAACACCAATACTTCTCAAACTATTTCATGAAATAGAAAAAGAGGGAACACTTACAGACTCTGATTCCAAAACTAGGCAGAGACAAATCAAAGAAAGAAAACTTAAGACCAATATCTCTAATGAATATAGATGCAAAAATTCTCAATAAAATTCTGACAAATTGAATACAAAAACATATCAGAAAGATAGTGTATCACGATCAAGTGTGGTTCATTCCAGGGATGCAAGGTTGGTTCAACATAAGGAAATCAATCAATGTAATTCATCACGTAGATAGACTCACAGATAAAAATCATATGATCATTTCAGTAGATGCAGAGAAAGCATTTGACAAAATACAGCACCCCTACATGTTCAAAATGCTAGAAAAAATAGGGATAACAGGACCATACCTCAGCATTGTAAAGGCCATCTATGCTAAGCCCCAGGCCAACATCATCCTAAATGGAGAAAAAATTGAAGTCATTCCCTCTACAAACTGGAACAAGACAGGGATGCCCTCTTTCACCACTCCAATTTAACATAGTTCTTGAAACCCTAGCTAGAGCAATTAGATGAAAGAAATTAAAGTGATACATATAGGAAAAGAAGAACTCAAATTATCACTATTTGCAGACTATATGATTGTATACATAGAAGATCGAAAAACTCCACCAGGAGTCTTCTAGAACTAATAAATTAACTCAGCAAAGTGGCTGGATATAAAATCAACACCCATAAATCAATGGCATTTCTGTACATCAGCAACAAACCCACAGAAAGAGAAACTAGGAAAACCACCCCATTTACTATAGCCTCAAAAAAAAAAAAAAAAAAAAAAAAAAAAACAAACAACAACAACAACAACAAAAAAAACCCTGGGAATCAACTTAACAAAAGAAGTGAAAGGCCTCTACAATGAGAACTACAGCTCGCTAAAGAAAGAAATTAAAGAAGATCTTAAAATATGGAAAGATCTACCTTGTTCATGGATAGGTAGAACTAATATTGTCAAAATGACTATTCTACCAAAAGCACTGTACAATTTCAATGCAATCCCAATCAAAATCCCAATATCATTCCTCATAGAAATAGAAAAAGCAATCATGAAATTCATCTGGAAAAAATAATAGACCCAGAATAGCCAAAGTAATTCTTAGCAAGAAGAGTGAAGCTGGAGGCATTACTATTCCAGATGTTAAATTGTACTATAAAGCAATAGTAACTAAAACAGCATGGTATTGGCACCAATATAGACCAGTAGACCAATGGTACAGAATAGAAGACACAGAGACTAATCCACACATCTACAGTTATATTAGATAAAGGTGCCAAACACATACATTGGAGAAAAGACAACCTCTTCAACAAATGGTGTTGGGAAAATTGGAAACCCTCATGTAATAAAATGAAATTAAACCTCTATCTTTCTCCATCCACAAAACTCAACTCAAAGTGGATCAAGGACCTAGGAATTAAACCAGAGACTTAGAACCTAATAGAAGAAAAAGTAGGCCCAAATCTCCATCATGTTGGATTAGGCCCCAACTTCCTCAATAAGACCCCCATAGTGCAATAATTCAAACCAAGAATTAATAAATGGGATGTATTCAAACTGAAAAGCTTCTTCTCAGCAAAAGAAACAATCAGTGAGGTGAATAGAGAACCTACACAATGGGAACAAATCTTTATCACAAGCACATCAGACAGAACACTAACCTCAAGGGTATATAAAGCTCTCAAAAAGCTTAACAGCAAACCCCCCCCCCCCCCAAACAACCCAATCAATAAATGGGCCAAGGAACTAAACAGACACTTCTCAGAAGATGGTATACAATCAATCAACAAACATATGCAAAAATGTTCAACATCTTTAGAAATTAAAGAAATGCAAATGAAAACTTAAGATTTCATCTCACTCCAGTCAGAATGGCCACTATCAAAAACACAAACAACAATAAATGCTGGTGAGGATGTGGGGAAAATGGCACACTCATATATTGCTGGTGGGACTGCAAATTGGTGCAGCCAATCTGGAAAGCAGTATGGAGATTCCTAGGAAAACTTGGAATGGAACCACCATTTGATCCAGCTATCCCACTCCTTGGTCTATACCCAAAGTACTTAAAAACAGCTTACTACAGGGACACAGCCACATCAGTGTTTATAGCAGCACCATTCACAATAGCTAGATTGTGGAAACAACCCCGATGCCTATCAGTAAATGAATGGATATGGAAAATTTGATATATATACACAATGGAACACTACTCACTACTAAAAGAGAATAAAATCATGGCATTCACAGGTAAATGGATGAAGTTGGAGAAAATAATGCTAAGTTAGCCAATCCCAAAAAAGGAAAGGTTGAATTATTCCTTTGCTATGATGATACTGACTTACAATGGCAAGGGATGGGGGGATAAGAAGAATGAAGGAATGTTAAATAGAACAAAGTGGGGAGGGCTGGGGAGTGGCCAAGGGGATAGGAATAATGGCAGAATGAGTTAGACATCAATATCCTAAGTACTTGTATGAAAACACAAATGGTATAAAGTACTTTATGTAAACCAGTGACTTGAAAAATTGTGATTTTTATATGTAATACAAAATGAATGGCACTCTACAAGCATGTGTAACAAATAATAATAATAATAATAATAATAATAATAATAATAATAAAAATAAAAATGTTGGCAACAGTTGTTTGGAAATAGAATGACTATAAGACATATGACTAATTGCAAGTATAATCTTTGTATTTCATGTTGAGATATTAACTGTAAATAAAGCAATATTTAAGGTATTATTAACATGAGAGAGGCTAGGTCCCCTTTTTTGTTTTTGTTTTAAGAGGCATGCCTTAATGATATAATGTGCTCATTCAACCAAGGCTTGTCTGGTAATATTATGAGGAATTACATGGGTTAAAATTATATTTTAATGAGTAAAAAATTGTGCAAAAGCACAGGACATATATGCAGGGTCGTTATCCATTCTTAAATGAACAGCCTTGCCCATAGTGGCAAAGCAGAGTAATAAATAAGAAATGTAAGTAGATATCTTTTTAGACCTGTGGGCATTAGCCCAAATAAACCCAGGATGAGTATCAATGGAAACATGAGGAAAGGAGTAAGGACAAAAAGGAGGGAAATGGGTAACATCCATTTACCAAAGTGTATTAGAAAGCCTGTGGATTGACAGATTCCCACATAGGGGCCTGGAAGTGTGTACAGTGAGAACAGTTATTAACAATGGTATGAGTCTGTTGGGAAGATACGGAAAACATCTTCATCAGTGAACAAGCGTTTTGATCAGAAAGATCCATGAGATTTTATAGCATCTGAAAATAAAAGATAAGGGGATCTCATAGCTTTATCTGTGTGGGTGTTGTCTTCTGTCAGAGGTCCAGGAATTTTGCTATGGCTGCATATCTGAGTAAGGAAAATAGGGGACAACTGATGCTGTAAAAGTGTTTGAAGGGTTAAAAAAAGAGATGATAAAATGAGGGGTTAACACAGCTATGGAAATATGAGAAACAAGTTTAGTTCTATACTGAAATCTATAATAATATTTAAAGCAGTAGAAAATAATCTCAGTGCCAGGAGAATGGCAGCTAATTTAGCCCGTAGTGGGGAAATTTGAAGCAGGGTATAATAGTCCATTTGCCATTAATAAAAATAGATATTACCCCTCTTTTTTTTTTTTTTTAACCTCCATCTATATACAGTGCTAATCCATCTGGAAGAGGAATGGTAGAAATCAAAATTTTATATCTTACTTTTTCATAAGTAAGATATAAAACATGAATGTCCAAGCCTGTTAAGGAAAAAAATTTAGTGTGCCCATCAGCAATTAATTGAGCATACATATCAGTGAAAGGCAAAACATTATGGCCTGAGAAATGAGTAGAGTATAACCATTCTAATGTATGTGTTTTTTTATTATAAATAGTAATTACTGTTGTAAAAGTATAAGGCTTTCCATTAAAAATTACCAATGATAATAGCACATTAGATACAGGAAGTTGATCCACCATTACTGTTGATAATTTTTTGTAGAGCTGGTTTTAGAGAGGGAGTCAAATAAAGGGTGGAGGCAAAGTCCTGCTGTTTCTTTAACAACAAGGGAGAGAGCAACTGGGTGTCAGCTGTAATTTTTAATTTATTTATCTAAGAAACCATATTTAAGAAGATTAATCCCATTTATATTAAATTTAGTTTACTTATTTTAATTGTAAATTAAAAATATCAGAAAAATGTAATTAACAATATTAATCATTTTTTCTGTTGAAGAAAAATCTTAGAAGCAATGGATATTATATTACATTTTAGACATTTTTTAGAAATTAAGACTATTGTTTGGCCACCTAGAAAAACCCTTGATTCAGAACTTTAAAGACATCTAATCTACGTGTTTATTTAATTATTTGATTTGAATTGAATTATTTGGATCCATTTAATTATGTAAATTTTAATTGTTGAGTCTCATTTGTTTAAATGTTTATTTGATACCAAGTATATATAAGATATAGACATGAGACAGGCCTGTATAATTGGAAATGTCAGGTATAAAATCCAACAGCCATGATGGACACTGAAATCAAAGGTTTCAGATAGCTGGCCATTTGTCCCTGATGGTTATCAGATTCATTCCCAATGTCACCATGTTTATATCCTCCTGAGGATTTATTAAAAGAAGTTTTTGAATATATTTGAGAGTTAACTCTGGAGAAATTGGCTTTTGGACAAAGATTGACTGTAAAAACCTTTATAGTTAGATAAAACAAGACTGATCAGCAAAATACATTAACTTATGTAGAATATATAAAAACTTACACAGCCACAATACTAACTTCTTCATCAGGTCAGAGTGTACTCAAAGCACAGGTAAGAGTCAGTTTAATATCTAAACAATGTGGAAGCCTGTGAGATTCTCAAAAAGGTTTTTGATTTTTGAAAAAGAAAGCTTGTACATTGGGGAATCTTTTCACTTTTCTGTTTCTGTGCTGTAACATTAGGGAGGAACTGGTTAAGAAAGCAGGCTGAAGACAGATAAGATAGCCAGCCAAGCAGTTTGGACTTAAAAAGGACACTTTTTCTTCTTTTGTCTTAACTGGTTTTTCCTAAACATAGTAAATCTTGTAGTCCCTGTAATTTACATTTTAAATATAAGGCTAGGAGAGCTAGAGATCCAACAGAAGCTAAGAAGTAAGGAAAACTGTTGTAACAATTTTTTCTTTTATAAGATTATTCTCTTAAAGCATGGTGTTGTAGTTTATATTTTCTCTGGAGAGTTTTCCCTTCTTTTTTGTCTTGTTAAACAAAAAAGAAGTCTTCTAAATCTTGTAATAGTCTCCACATATGGCTGAACATGAGTGAAGATTTGTTGTGGGTTGGAAGGGGAAGAACATTGTAGCCAGAGGGAACTCTTGGACACTTGTTTATTTTTGTCTCCTGTGCCCCAAACCAGGGTGACCCTTTGAAGAGGTCATGTATGAGGTCATACCATAAGAGGTATTACTATGGCATTATCATCATTAGCATTAGGTTATCCTCTGGCTGGCTAGCGAGATTTAGCTTAATAGGACTAATAGCTAAAGTATGTATTTCTTCCTCTCCCACTACTTGTTGTAATGGCTCAGCCAAAGGAGATCTAACCAGGGTGGTGGCCGTGGAGGCGGTGACTGAAGGTGGAGAGAATGCCTCTATGAAGGATGCTGCAGCAGCTGTTGCTAAAGGAGGGGAGGTTTGCTGGGAAACAGTGAACTTAGCAATAGCATCAGGAGAAAGAAACCAAGTTTGGAGCATAAGCACAGGAGCTCCTGGCTCCTTATGAAGCGTCTTACCTATATCTTCCCAATCTTTTGAATGTAAAAAATCACTTTCTGGGTACCAGGGACAATGAGAGTCTATCTCTGCCAGCAAAGCAGCAAGGGTAGCATTACTTATAGTATGTCCAGCCTTGCAAAGTAAATCAGAAAGTTCAGTCTGATGATGACAACATTGAGCGTCAGATAGGAAATTTCTCACAGCTTATGAGTGGGGATCAGTACTAGCCGATGAAAGATGTACTGTTCCAGGCAGTAAGCTACTCCCTTCCCCCCATCAAAATGTCTAGAAGGGTCCCCTTTCGGGCTTACTGGGCCCCTAGACTCCTGGTGGACTAGGAGGCTATGAAATAATGTGGGGACAGGACCAATCCCTGCCCTACTTTGTTGGGTGCCAGTTGCAAAGAAAACAAAAGGAGACAGAAACAAGATACAGAGGCAGCAATGGCTAAGTGGCAAAATGGCTGCTCTCCTGAGCTGCAGGCTTTATTTATATTGATACATTATATTCGGTCACAAAGTAAGATATTTTGCTTATGATTAGACATGTGCTCTGGCCAAGCGTACATTGGTTATCTCAAGAGTGCCTGCAAAATATTCCAACCATGGGAAACAGGGTGCCTGTCCTCCTGCCCGCCCCCCACCCCAATTTGCTCACTGGAAGAATGCAGCCTTGCACATTTCCGTGGTCAGAACCTTTACAATCGGTTTTAACATAAACTGTATGATCTGATTATGAAATGAATATGAGTCTGTAGGCTGTTATTGTGTTTATGCTTGAACATAAAAATGTAGCTGTCATATCTTCTAATGAGTGAATTTTGATCAAATGACAATCAACCTCTAATTATTTCCTCTTTGACCACCCATGAAGATTTGGCTACCATTTCTTATTGCTAATATCATAAGGAGATGCTTTCCTTCTGCCTCTTTCTCTAGTGAACTCTTAGATTCATTAGTCTGCATTGACATCTCCACCATAATAAGATTATTTTGTTACTCATAAATCTTCTCTCCCCCTCAAAATATCTACCTTTATTACTGTGCTAACTTCCAAGCCCTTGTAGACTTTTCCTTACCTTCGGAGTCTTTTTGTGAGTAGTGCCTGTTTTGTCACTTCATGTTTAGAATTATTTGCAGGTCATGCTGATACAATTGTTCTAGAGGTTTGAAATGGTCTCACAGAAGAATCACTATGGGGTATATTTTTGGTCTGCAAAATATTAATTTGCTTTGGTGCGTTTAATATATTAGGTCCCCAAAATAGTCAGCTGAGTTGCCAGAGGTTAGATAATATATGTTTGAAATTTTGTAATAATAAAATTTTTTTTTTTTTTTTTTTTTTTTTTTGGTACTGGGGATTGAACTCAGGGGCACTCGACCACTGGATCACATCCCCAGCCCTTTTTTTTTTTTTTTTTTTTTTTTTTGTATTTTATTAGAGACAAGGTCTCACTGAGTTACTAAGTGCCTCGCCATTGCTGAGGCTGGCTTTGAACTCGCGATCCTCCTGCCTCAGCCTCCCAAAGTGCTGGGATTACAGGCGTGCGCCACCGCGCCCGGCAATAATAAAATTTTATAGTGGACATTTCTGAGAAATCTCCAGGCAACTATCAGGACTGGGACTAAAGGATTCATGCAACAGAGATGTCCACAGCCAAGATATCTATCTCTACTGTTATTCTATATAATATGTGAGGAAGAAGCTCATATCTGTCTGTTTAAATCCATCATATCTCACTAGCTTACTGGTTGGTAATATGGGTTTGAAAACAAACAACATAATTTGTCTGGTAGGAAGTTTTTAAAGGCTGGATATAGTTTTATACTTTCTTTTAAAAGATAGAAATCAACAACATACTGAAATACATAACCATTGTTTTTGCATGCTTCATGCCCATGTCCTTTTCATGTAATAATAACACCCTCATTTTCCATCCACATGTACCATCCATATGGTTTAGATGAGGTTAACCTGGACACTAGATGATATGGGCAGGTGATGAAGCCTGGCCCAGCTCATGCTTCTTTAATTCAGCAACATGGAGGCATAAGAACTGAGGAGAGAAATCCCAGGGCTTCTTTTCAAGAATTCTTAGAATAGCAAACCTCTCTTTTGATGGCTGTGTCTGCTATAGTGGAGTGCAAGCCTGGAGTTGCCATCAGCAGGAGAGAGTCTGCTTGAGTATGGGGTAAGCCTGGAAGACAATAGGTGTAACTGCACCCGTGGATTTTTCCATGCTTGTTATTTCCCTAACTACTTAAATGTTTTGTTTAACATTCATTCATCTTACCATTCAGATGTGCCATAATTCGTCATTCTTCCATTATTTACTATTTTCTTTGCAATGAGGAACAATATATATCAGTGTTTGGTACATTTGTAAGGTATAGAAATGGCATTGCTAATTCAAAGTGTGTAAATGCTTTCTAGGTCTTTTATATATTAGGCCATATATTGAATGTGTTGACTATTGCAAAGACATTGTAGGTTAGGATTTTGATTTTGTACCCAGTTTATAATATTCACAAACTATTATTAAAAACTTTAAATATGGATTGATTGAATGAATAATTTTCATAGAAATTTAAGAAACAAGAATCATTTCTGATCTAGGGTTAAAACTAAGTCAAGAAAACTAATGAGTTGCACAATAACACATAGGCTGTAGAATCTTCAAAGAGCTGCGTCTGGCATAAAATGCTTTTGTGTTTTTAAACAGAGCTCAGAGAAGTATACAACATGAGCATTTGTAGTTGGGGTATCCATTTTATGATGCTGAGATGTGAGAGTGAAGGGGAGCTTACTAACCATGTCTGGCTCTTCCCCTTTGGTTGCTATATCTCTTACCCCTCAAGGTGGACAGAGGTCAGCAGTATTCTCCAAGGTATACATAATCACCCTTCCCATGTGGCCCCAACTTCCACACACACTGTGGCGCTGGGAGTGGGACTTTCCTGCTGGTCTTCTGTATTCCATTACCATGTCAGTATATTGAGCTAGCCCTGAAGGAAGTCTTCCTGCCTAATCTCCTTTCTGTAGCCCAGTCTCTCCTTCTCCAATGCCTACAGCTCTCGCCTCTCTAATGTACCCTCTTGTATCACATCCTCACCTCCCAAAGGGCTCCCTTGCTAAGCCAAACCACATTTTTTTCTTTCTAGTTGAAGAGGTAGTGTTAATTATACTTATATAAATACAAAGAATGTGTCCATGTGTCCATTTGTAATAGACACTTTCTAATTCAAAAATATGTAAAAATAGATGTTATAGAGGAAAACATGGCATCTTTGAAAGAAAAAAAAAAAAAAAAAAAGATTCTCAACACAGCTGTTCCACATACCCTCTCTGAGACTCTGTTAAATTACTTACCACTTCTTAAGTCTTTGTCAACTTTTACTACTAAGGACACCAGCAAAATGGAATCTTCCAGGCAGCAAAAAAGAAAAAAATGTATTGTATTTCCAAATGGTCAAGGGTGACTCACATGGTAACAGAGCCATGTGCTCCTCAGCATTCCTAGAATGGTTGCTGTTTCCATGCTCCTAGGAGAAGGAAAGGAGTGATCAGTGCAAGAGGATATTAGGAGTGTTGAGAACAATCAGAACCACTCACAGCGAAAGCTCCTAACCAAGAGACATGCTATAGCAGTAAACTCACTCATTCTTTATTTCTCTATTTTTATCTCTGGCTATCACTCTGCATAAATATTTTAAGTTAAATAAAGTAGACAAGCACAACAAAACAAACAAAAATAACCAAAAGACTTTTTGACATAAAAGAAAAAAAAAAGTAAATAAAAATATCCAGTAGATGAGTTGGTGAAGGTTGCCAAATTAAAACCAGAACTTATGGTTAGAAAGACACAGTAGAAGAAATAAAGCATTAGACAGAAATATAAAGTGATGAAAATTATGAAGATAAAGAAGAGTGTCAGAGAGCAGATTAAAGAGACTGAATGTAACTGCCGGCGGGCAAGCTGCCGTTCAAAGCAGCGGAGCTGTGGAAAAAACTCAGAGACAAGATAGAAAAGAAAAGATTATTTAATTCTCTCTCCCGGGCAAGGTCCCACTCTCACTCTGTCAGGCAGGAAAATGGTGCCGGCAGGCTTTCTTTTTCTGGAGTCCTTCCTCTCAATCTCACCTCAAGTCCCGTGAGATTTTAGGCGTCCAGGGCAATTCTAATGTAAACAAACGCGGTCTCAGCCAGCTCTTAAATCAGGGCTTCTGCATTTCCCCCTTTTTCATTTTAAAAGAGGGGATGTTGTTAAGGCGACAAGCCTTTTGTTGACGAGCTAAACTGAATAGTATATAAAATTTTTTAAACAAATCAGCTGTCCTGAGTTCTATCAAGCAACACACTGAGTCTTGTAGGCAAATATCAGCAAGGAATTGTCTCACAAAGTCACAAACAAATGAAAGACCAAAATGTTTACTCTTTATCACACGTTGATCTAGGAGGCCCCATGTATGTAGAGCAGAGGCCACACTGTTGGTGAAGTTGTCTGATGTCTGAGCAGCAGGGATGTTTGGAGTGACTGGATCTTTGTGGTTGTAGTAGCTGGCATGTTTTTCATGTGTAGACAATACAGTCGACAAATCTTCAGGGCCCGCTATCTAGAAACTTAAACTTTTATTATTGAAGGAAAGGCAGTGTTATTATGGCACTGAGTCAAGAGGTGAGTTGTCAAGCTAAAAAACAGAACTATTAAGTTAGAAAATTAAAGTTGATTTGTGTTTACACACATTGCTGTTTTGGCTCCTGGAGGCATAAACTGGCAAAATATCATATTTAGAACAAAACAAAGAAAGACTGAGGGTATTTATTGCATTAAAGATAGAGTAAAGAAAAGTTAAAGGCACTTTGGAAAAATAATTTGTTAGCTGGGACCCTCGAGTCTCTGTGACCTTGTATGAGATTATCTGTTGAAATAACTTATATTAATCAGCTATAAAACAAATTAAGTCAGTTACAAATAAACATCTGTATGTCAAAACACCAAAACATTAGGCTACACAGCATTGGTCGTATTTTTCTCTAAAAAGAAATCTCTGGGACACCTATAAATCAAAATTGAAGGTAACTTCACTTATTAAATTATTTACCTAAATTAAATACACTTAAATGAATTAAGGTTATTTGGATCTATAGATATATATTTTTTATAAGCGCTTAGTTATCTGAGACGTCACGCTGGACAGACACACAAGTTTACAAACATATTTTTGACATCACAATTACATGAAATTTAGACAAATGTACAGACATAAAGACATATATTTAAAAAGAGAAAAAATATAATTGTGTGCACACTAGAGAGAGATCTCTTTTTCTCGGCCGGGAGGAATGACAATTAAGTTGTGAAATATTTTGAAGGACTTATAAGGAAATTATTTCATGTTTTCATCTTGGTCCTCTTGATTTTGTGTCTTTTTATTAATCTTGATTGTTTAACAACTTCATTTTTGTCTTTTAAATTTTGTACCTGTTTTATTAATCTAGATGGTATCCATATTGGAGAAAATTCGTGTTTTGGAAAAACACAAACAGATCCTCTCCCCAAAATTAATACTGGATCTGGACCCTTCCATGTACCTGAAAGAACATCTTTCCAGTAAACCAAAGGTTTATGTTGTTGATGTGGGTTCCGATGTCTATCTCCAGCAGAATAACCATCAGAGTCTAAAGTTAAAAAAATTAAACAGGGCAACTGCCAATCTGTCCTTAGGATTTTTCCAGTTTCCTTCTTTTTGTTTTAATAACATAACTTTTAGTGTGCGGTTTGCTCTTTCAATAATGCCCTGACCCTGAAGATTGTATGGGATGCCTGTTTTATGGGAGATATTGAATTGGGAGGACTCACTGAACATGTGAATATTAGGAATTGTAAAGAAGAAAAAGTTTTAGATAGAAGTGAAGCAATTTTTAAAAAAAAATATATAGATAAGAACTCTGAGCTGAGTTCTTGAGTCAGTAAATTTAAAATCCCCATGAGCTCTTGGTAAGGTTGAAGAAAAAGATATATACCTTTGTAAATCCTGACAAAATTTCTGAACTTTAAAGACTCAAAGAAACTATGCAGGCTTGTAGACTGGAAGAATGTACTTACAAAATAGAAAAGGATCAAAAGGATTGTGATTATTATCTGCAACACCAATGTTTGGAAAAGGTTGAAGGACAGCTACAGATTATGGAGAGAAAAGCACTTGACAGAAAACTACAAAACCCACTGTGTCACCTGTTAGGCTAATGGTGCATAGAGTAAAGGTTTTGTGGACATTCAGTGATCCAAGGAGTATATCATCTATGTACTCATGACAGTTGCTTGAGAATAAGCTCCGACAAAATAGTAATGTATCAGATCAGAGACTTCAAGGTACAGGAAGAAGAGAAGAGAGGAAAAGTGGTGATTAATGACAATATAACTTTATATCTCTATATCTGCCAGATTTTCTACCATATATCTCTTCAACTGGTTAAAAATAGGGTGAATGAATATGTTTTATTTAAATCCAAGTAATAGTTTTTGAAGAACAAAAGCAATAAAAGGAAAGCAGTTAATAATCTAGAACTCCATGTACTATATTATTCAAGCAAAATGTGTGAGTGGGTATACTGAATTCAGGGAAGATGCATGAAGTGGTATGGGTACAGAACAAAGTTTATTTATTTTGGTGACACTTTGACAGGTTTTCATGTGAGGGGAAGTCCTTCACAGCATGGGATCTTCCTGAGGATTTGGTGTAGGGCACCACATTAAAAAAAAGGAAAGGGCTAAAGGAGTTCTTGAACAAGGGAGGGTTTTTGTATCTAGGTGATGTCACTCAGATGCACTACAGGGAGTCTTTGATTAAGAGAACTCCAAGGGGAAGCAATGGTTTGGTGTCTTTTATGGCTTTCAGGCTTTGTTTTATCTATGGCCTGCAAACCTTGGGTATTATTTCATGGGGGTATGCATAATGAGCAATCTCTAATGGTTAAATCTCTGCATATGTATACTACAGTTAAAGAAATTTTATATATAAAAATATTTGAATTTGGCACCGGCAAACTTTTGGCCTAACAATTACCCTATATGCAAATATGATTACATGACTGGTGTTATTCTACATCATGTACGACCAAAAGAATGAGCAGTTATACTCCATTTATGTATGATGTGTCAAAATGCATTCTACTGTCATGTATAACTAATTAGAACAAATTTTTATAAAGTAAACAATACAGGGCCAATATGTAGGGACTATATTTGGCTTATTTACATAATAAGTTCGTAATGGGGAGCAGGAAGTCCCAATGTCTAATCTAGGGAAGAAGAATAAGGAAAATAAGAATTTCATAAAGATTTTATCATATGGAAATGGGGTATAAGAAATGGCAGGATAATACATTGTCCATATGGAAATAGGGTATAAGAAATGGGGGCAGGAAAATACATTGGCCTAATGGATAAGGAGGATTATATATGTATATTTTTTAATAATTGAGGGATATTTAATTAGCAGTTGGAAAGAAACTAACAGAATGGAAAAGTATAGTGAAATTTCCAAATCAACATGAAGCAAGCAAGTGAAAGAGAATGCGGAAGCAGTTTGACCAGATCAGAAAAATATCAGAACATGAATAAAGAAATTAAATTTCAAAAGGAGATAAAAAAAAAAACTAAATAAAAACAATTATGACAACTTTAAGCTAAACTAGAGATTGCTAACAATCTACCCATGTTATATGCTATTTATGAGAAGCACAAGTGGTAATAAATGTAAAGATAGTCAAAGGTACTTACCAATGTATAGAGAGGCAGTATATAATAATATAATGTTGAGTACAGCAACAACATAGTTGCTAAAGATACATTAAAAGAACTATTAAAACTGCATATTAATAAAAATTCAGTTGTAAGTGTAAGGTATTAATATGCCTGTTTGGGAATCAGATCTAGTAGACAAATAATTGAGGACAAAGAGGAATCAGATATCAATAAACATCATATGAAATATAAGTCTAGAAGTTTATACTTAAAAGTAGAAAGTATTGTTTTATATATCAATAAAAAACTTATAATGAACCATATACATGGCTATGAGGAAAACTAACATAAAAATATTAATTTTCAACTTATAAGTTACATTTTGTATCATAATAAAATGAAGTTAGTAATAAATAAGGAGATGCAACCTCCTCAACTATTGGAGATTAACAACTATGGTATTAAATTTCTTATGTATCAATAAAATTACAAATTACATGTACAAATAGAATTATAGATTGCAAATTATTTTGAAAATTTTATAAAAAATACTTTATTTATTTATTTATTTATTTATTTATTATGGTGCCGGTGATTAAATCCAGGGTCTTGTGCATTCAAGGGAAGCTTTCTATTAACTGAGCTATATCCCCAGCCCATGAAGAATATTTTATAAAACCAATAGACTCAACAAAAGTTTTATTCTGAGGAACAATTTCAATCAATAACCAAAAAAGGGAACTTTATGCTTTAAAAAAAATTAGAAGGAACAACAAAAAATAGATAAAAGGAAGCACCAACCTAAAGTTCTGTAATAAAAGTGAAATACAAAGGCTAAAGTGAAACTATTTTTCTTGTGTGTATTCAAGAAAATCAATAAAAATGTGTTGCAGCAAAGAAAAAAAAAAAAAAAAAAGGAAGCAAAGCTATACCTGCTTGTGGTTAAGAAAGATCACAAAACTATAGAAACTGAAGAGATTATTGACATAAGCAAACCCTACATGCAACATCAAAGTAATCAAAATTCTAGAAGAAAATTGAGCCTACTACATAAACATGGACTAGGTAGGATTCAGGAAGAACTGATGAATCAAGACAGGAAACCTGGAAGATATTAAAGAAGAGATAGATAAATTTTACTGTAGAACAATTATAAATTTTTAGCAAAAACATAAATGAAGTCAAAGGAAAAAAATAATAGATTTTTGTAACATGACTTTTATTTTGAGTTTGCAGAAAATATGGAAGAATTACATCCTAGGCTATCAGTACTGGTCACTTAGTGGTTGGGTAGGGAGGGTAGATGAGTAGAGTACAAGCAAATAGAAAAGCTTAATGCATACAAACTATAGGTAGAAAATCTACAGATTCTCTACTGTACAGTTCTTCAATCAAGCAAGTACCTTATGTGGTAGAAGAATCCAAATGTGAGGAGACTTTTTCTAAGTATCTAAAACTCAAAACTACTCCATTTAACGATATTACTTAGAGAGAATGTATCAGAGACCCTATAAAGCAGTATGATGTGATAAGAGTCTCTGATTCATCCACCCTAAACAGTAAAGTTGTCATTAAAAATAGTAGTATGTTGATCAGCCCATCAGAAGTGTCTTATTTGTGTGGACTTAAATACTAGTTTTTCTTCCCTTCAAACCTCAATTTTACTTCCATGAATCTTTTTCTCTTCGTCAATTTTAAGCAGATATGTAGTTTTTCAAATTCATTTGCCATATATTTTTGAAGTCGTAATGGCCCCATCAACTGCTTTTGACCTGACCAGTGACAAACAGGGTTTATTTTGTGATGAAACAATAGCCTGTTTTTTAAGAGGCAATAACTAATTTCCTAAGAAAAGATTATGGTATTTGGAGTGTTTTCCTTTTCTACTTAAAATCTTGGAACAGAAAAATCCCTAACTTGTTTTTTGGGGGATGGAATCCTTTCGTTCCATTTTTCAAGGTTACCAGTATGGAGACATTTGTTACAATGAACACAAATCACCAACATATATCAGTTTGACATATAAAGTCAATACCTCATTTCTAAAATAGAAATACTGTGTATTATCAGTTGAAGTACTGGAAACCTGGTTTGGTCCTCTTGCAGATATTAACTGACCATGGAGTTTAGGACCTGTTACTGAATTTCTCTTGAGTCTGCTTTTGGACTACAGTATCATCCTCTTCTACCTTCCTATAGGGTTTGTGGGTGAAGATCAAGTGAATACTTTATGTAAAAGGTCTTTGTGAACAAGAATCATCTATGTATACATTAGGACTTCTGTGTTCCCCTGGAGTCCTGCCTTCTGCTCTGTCCAGTTGGTTTGATGGTCAGCTTTGCCTGATATTATATTCTAAAATATTATTTTTCACAGTGTGATTGAGTAGCTCTTTTTCTTTTAGGAAAGAGTTTTTTAAAATTTTCTGTTAGACCTTAGATTTTACTTGTCATTTTCTGTATAACATCTAGGCAGGGATTTATCAGTAGTACAAAATTTGAATTTCTAGAGACGATGTTTGAATAGTAATAAAAACATTATTTATTCCTGTCCATGGCATGAAAGAAGTACCATATAAGGGAGATGTACAATTGTGTTCAATCTTGAAGCAAGTACTGAAATTACAAAACAAAGTTTGTCTACCTGGACTCATTTTAATTCTGTAACAAGTGATCATAAGATGACTAAAGACTCAATTTTCATGTAGTACCAGATGCTCTACAGGCTTCTGAAGGATATGATCTAAAGCTATAATAAAATATTATGTTCCCTCTAATAGTATTCTTCAACATAAATATATTATGTAATTCTAAGTAATTACTACAAGTGGATGCTTACCAGTATTATAGGAATTCTATTTTTTTTATGTATAAGGGAAGTGACTTAGTCCCAACACTCTTGAACATTATATACTTGTATTCTTTCTTTAATCACAATTCACAGAAATTTAACACATGCAAACAAAATAATTTAATTTTTAAAATAACTTTCAAGAGACCATATTAACAGGGCAACTTTCTGTTAATGAAGTTAACTATTTGTTTTGATGGTGCCTATGTGTTATTATTACCTCTCAGAACCTGAAATACTGTGTTTCAGCATTTACAACTTTGTTATAACATGATTATTACATGAGTTATTACAGTATTTTTAGTCTTTCTAAGTCCTTGGTCCTGGTTTTAATTAATTTATTTTTTATATTACATCATCATAATAGTTTATAATAAATATTAACATTACTTCTTTATTTATGTGAATAAATGAAAAATGGCATTAAATGTAGATTAAAATAGACTCAAATGAAGGGCAGTGGAGACTATTTTGAATGTTATAATTCACATGTAGATTTTAAATGTTTGACTCTATCTACCTATTGTTTGTATTTATCTACCTATCATTTGTCTACCTATCTATCCACCTTTCCAGCTATCAATCTATCTATTTATCTACATATTTATCATCTGTCAGTTGAAGTAAAAGAGAATATAATTCCAATAGGAAAATAGCATAAAATAAAAGAAACATTATGAGCTTTGAAATCACGTAGGACTTGATTTTACCCTCAGCTCTAACATATCAATTTTTTGATAACTTTCAGGCTATTAAATTTCCCTATCTCATTTGATTTATCAGTAGTAACAAACATAGGCTAAGTCTCTCTCTTTTGATTTCAGAGGATAATACAGCCTAACCAATGCTTGTCAAACGTGAACAGGCATGTCCACCCTAAGGAAGTCTTTCTTCAAATGCAGATTCTATTTCAGCAGATCTGAGTTATAACCTAAGGTTCAGCATGTATAATAAGAAGATAGATCACTGATCCAGTTTGGGTAGCAAGGATGTAGTGTACATTGGATTGCAGAAGTTTGGATTCATGATGGAAGTGCCTCTCTCCCATGTAAAGTAGGCATAGTAACATCTTTTGAGGAGTGACTCTGTTAGTAACAGATGATGGGTATATACGTGGCTACCCTGTCTTCTGCTATGTGGAAGGAGCTCAGGAGGCATCATCACTGTGATCATCTTTTAGGAATCATCTATGTGCAAATGAATCATTTATGCTCAACTCTAATGCAGATCACAACTGGGAGTACCAAACAAATCATTTTGTCCAGTCCTCTGAATTACAGAGGAGGAAACAGATTTCTAGAAGGCCAGTTTCAAAATTAATACTCTTTTCATCCCATTATAGTGCCTCTCTTGTCATAAAACCTGAATACATTTGAAAGATTTAGTTAGGAATGATCTAAATTTAATTTTTCAAAGGTAACTAGGATTGAGAAGGAATTTAAATATACAGGAGGAAATCCCTACAAAGTTAAAAAAAGTACCAGTAAGAATGTGCCAACAGTTGCTTAATGTTTCATATCACTCTTTTGGGCACTAAATGTGAAAAAAAATGCTACTTTAATGCAAAAATGACTTTGAGTGCTATAATACATACTGAGGAAAATCATGTGCAGTGAACCAGATAAGCTAGGACTGTCCATGCACTGCACTGGGAAGTTGGGGAAGGGTATTTTCAGCACTTCCCCTTTGCCTTTCTGTGCTATTTTCCAGTGACCATGTTGATTATGAGGCACAGAATTTTCTCTTGCCTGCTAGGTTTTCCCTCAGGGGGACACTGATGTGGTGTGTTCCTTCATGCTCTAGGAATCAAAGAATGAGTTCTTACAACTATATTTGTGCTAACGACAGCAAACAGACTCCAAACATTAGGGAGGGTGTAAGGTCTATTTATTAGGGTCTTGTTTTTTTTCAAATAATGTTATAGAAACTATTCTTTTTTTACCTTTTTTGGAGGAGTAGCTTCTATTAAGGCTTCAAAATGACAGTAGAAGGCAACCTCTTTGAAGGATTATTTTTGTGAAAAGATTTCATGAAACATTTAGATATTTCTTCTTTGTTTTCTATAGATGACTGGAGGACATAATCAAGGTTTAAGGGCCTCAATAAATAATGCTACCTTGTTTATCCATCCCCATTTTTTCCCAGATAAAGAAGCCATGCTAAGTGAGCCGTAAAATCAGGTAGTTATATAAAAAAAAATGTCATCCTGTCACTGATGCGGATGAATATAGGAAATTCTGGTCTTCTAGCCAAGTGAGTTTGCTAACAATCTGCCCCTCAAGGAGAGAGACCCAGCGCAGGTAATTGCAGAGACCCAATTATATCCAGTGGTAACTCGAAAGGATAGCAGACCTCCCTCAAGACAGCCAGCCTCTGGAAATTACAGGATGGAGGAGCATGCTTTCCATGGGGACATTGGTGGCTGTAAAGGGGTAGAAGTGCAGAGCTGAGCTACCCGTGTTCAGTTCCAGCTCCCAAATGTACCAATCAGTAAACATTCACACTCCTTCTCTGGGGGAAAAGTGAGAGGAGGGAAGACAGAGGTCAAGAAGTTACTTTAATGAACATCCTTCAAGAGGGATAGGAGATATATTCTTCTCTAACATTTCATAGTTTTGTTCTGTTTATCCAGTAGTTTAACCATAGGCCCAATATCTGATTTGAGAAGGTTAAATTTTTGTCTCTGAATGACTTCTCTATCACAATTAGTTCTGAGCCCAAGAAGGAAATGTGATCTGCTTATTGGAATCACTAAAATTTATTATCTTAGGTTTGGGTAAGAAAATTTGAGAAAGAGAATAGAATTTAAGAGTGAAAATTCCTAGCATGGCCAGAATTGGTAGCTTAAAACTTTAGGTATTAGCAAATAAGTATCACTTTAGATCTTGGCTTATGTTATGCACATTTTAATTTGTGTGGTTGTTTTTTTTTTTTTTTTTAAATATTTATTCAATTGCTTTAGTTGTACACAATACAATACATTTATGTTTACGTGGTGCTGAGGATCGAACCCGGGCCGCACACACGCCAGGCGAGCGCTCTACCTCTGAGCCACAACCCCAGCCCATGTGTGGTTGTTTTTTAACTGGTAGGACCTGGAGGGGTAACTTCATGCCTTAGCTTAATAAACATGGCCACTGCCAATAGAGGTCAGTACTGTACTTTATGAACACTTTGTACAACTATTTTTTATACCACAGTCGTGTAAGATATGTCTTCATAAAGCAGTAGCTATTTGAAGGCCAGAGCATGCATGCTATTAGCATGAACTACAAAGGCAGTAAGATTCTGGTATTGTAGTCAAGGAGCATATAGAAATTAAAACATTAAAAACGTGTTTCAGTCTCAAAACAAATAATGCTTCAGAAAACAAACAAACAAAAGACCCAAATCCTCAACATAGCCAAGAGCTACATATGTCATGGAGTTGTAAGCTGTTTTTGCACTGTTTGCAGATAGGCACTGATAAAAGGAAAAATTTATCTTCCTTTTACTGCAATTATAGTTGCATGACTCACCTGGAAATTGAAAACACTTTAGTCTAATTCTAGAAATGAGTTGTTCATGGGTTCAAGGGAGAACCAGAGAATTTGGAAAATACTCTTCAGTTTCATTATCAGGACAGGAATAGTAATGTAATGAAATGAAAGGGAGAAAGAGAAGCTGATGATGCTGGAGGGAGAGAGAGAGAGGTTGCATTATAGAGAGCATGACAATTTAGAGGACCACTGGAGAGATATAAAAGGGAGTTGAGATGGTCAAGGAGGTGCAACAAAGTCTTAAAGGCTTATAAATGGAAGGGCTCAAGATCAGTCTTCCTAGGTCTTAACAGTTTCCTGATGAGTAGTAGCAATCACAGCCACCATTATTGAGAACAGAGCTTATATGCAAGTAAAGCTGAAGCTGCAAGAAATATGGGGCTTCACTTCCTCATGACCTTTCACCCCAGCATGGCTGCGCCCTTGGGACCTGTGAAGTTCTAGTGACCCGTCAGATTTTGAAAAGTCGGGTTAAGAAAAAGGGAATGCGGAGGAAAAAGATGGCGGAGAGCAGAGAAACACTCTCTCCGGCACTAAAAGAGGCTTACCGGGAAGATTGAACGTGTTCCTAGCAATACTCCTGCAACTAGAAGGGAGCTGAGACATCCGCGCACATCTAGATGGTGAAATCCAAAGAACTCCAGACCACTGACACACAGAGTGCAGTGCCAGCGGCCCACAAACCTAACCAGCAATAGCGGTTCAGCTGCCGTGGTAGCACTGCAGTACGGGAAGTACAGACTACGGCCTCGAACAGCGCAAAATAAAAATAAATCCAGACACAGCAACGGCCTCACAGACTTCTTTCGTGTAAATTGCCAAACGGGACCTGCACGCCTTGGAGTGACACACAGGTCTGGGGTACTGCTGTTGGGACCGGGGAAGGCACCGCCATTTTGGAGGAGGGCTGCGGCTGACTGCAGACATCCAAGGATCGGTCCAGGGCCCGGAGAACAGCACACACCTGGGTGAGACACGCACAGGCAGCCCACAGGGAAGGGCCTGCCTGAGGCCAGCGCAGCAACCATGAGAGCTATAACTGGGGGCGGGCTTGGGGAACGCATGCCTTTTGGATGAACGCTTTTTTGGTGCTATTCACATACTGACACACCCCCCAACCCCCAGCCATTATTCCTCTGTGCCAATCTGCTGCTGGCGCTGGCCAAAGCTGCAGACTAGACTTCACTGTGACTGGGTGTGGTCCAGGACAACTGGCTTAAACTGGAAGGGCTTTCCAGGGTCCTGTTTAAGATTTGTTCCTGGGTTCGATTCTGTTTTTGTTTTTTGTTTTTTTTGTTTTTGTTTTTGTTCTGTTTGATAGTATGATTATTTGTGTGTCTGTGTTCCTCTTTCCTTTCTTCCCTTCTCACTTTAGTCTCTTCTGCCCTCATCTTACCTATTTATACCCTGTCATTGTGTACTCATCAGAGGTGAAAACAAGGTATACGCAGAAATTGGGACTTCTAGGCCTGGGGCAATTGAAATATACAGAAAAGTGGTGTTATATATAGTTTACTCTCTATTTTTCTTGACTCAGTTTCTCTCTCCTCTCTCTTACACTAATTCTTACTTCTTTGTTACCTCTCATTGTTCCTCTATTTTTTCTTTTCCATCTTTCTTTATTTTTCTTCTCTCAAAGGCTAAATAAGTTTGGTTTATATATAAATCGACTTTTCTCCAAATCGCTCACTCCATTCTCTTTTCTCTCCTGTCTGCTGATATTAAACCACTTCCATAGAATTCTATTTTTATACTTCCTAAGAAAGAACATCTCAGTAACCTCACTTGCTTCTTCCTAAACATATCATCTCTGTGTCCAATACTGAAACTGTAAACCCCAACGCAAGCATACAGAGTAAATTGGAAACAATACCTGAGTTAACTAAATCTGTACATTGTGATCAAACTGGGATTTGCTGTAAAGAAAGTGTTAGAGCTTAAATTGTAAGGTATTTATAAGGGGAGCTGACAGCATTGTACCACAGGAGAAACATAAGGCTATAAGATGAAATCGAAATAGGCAAGGTCCCACAGTGCTAGGAGAATAGACACACAAGCATTATGAAGAAGCAAGGGAAGAAAGTGGCTGAAACCAACAAACATGTCCCCTCGTAGATTCCATGGCAAGCACAGTTGGTCAAATGCCAGAGACAGAATTTAGAAATTACATATTCCAAATGTTTATGGATCTTAAGAATGAACTCAAAAATGAGATGAGAGAGCAAATAGAGGCGGTAAAAGAGCATTTTGACAAAGAACTCCAAAAACAAATACAAGAAGCAAAAGATTACTTCAATAGGGAGATAGAGATTCTAAAGAAAAATCGAACAAATTCTGGAAATGAAAGAAGAAATAAACCAAACTCAATGCTCAATTGAAAGCATCACCAACAGATTAGATCACCTGGAAGAAAGGACCTCAGATAATGAAGACAAAATATATATCCTGGAGAAAAATCTAGAGGACACGGCAAAAGAAATAAGAAAACAAGAACAGAGCATTCAGGAATTATGGGACAGCATAAAAAGACCAAACATAAGAGTGATTGGTGTTGAAGAAGGTGCAGAGTTTCAAACCAAAGGAATGAGTAATTTATTCAATGAAATAATAGCAGAAAATTTTCCAAACATGAGGAACGAATGGCAAAACCAAGTTCAAGAGGCTTACCGAACACCAAACGTACAAAACCACAACAGATCCACACCAAGGCACATTATAATGAAATTGCATAATATACTAGGCAAGGAGAGAATACTAAAAGCCACAAGAGAAAGGAAGCAGATTACATATAGGGGGAAACCGATCAGACTATGCTCAGATTTTTCAACTCAGACCTTAAAAGCTAGAAGATCCTGGAATAGCATATTTCAAGCTCTGAAAGAAAAGGGATGTCAGCCAAGAACCTTATATCCAGCAAAATTGAGCTTTAGATTCAAAGATGAAATAAAAACCTTCCATGACAAACAAAAGTTAAAAGATTTCACAACTCGAAAGCCAGCACTTCTGAACATCTTGGGCAAAATTTTCCATGAAGAAGAAGAGAAAAATAACAATGAAAACCAACAAAGGGAGATAGTAAACTAAAGGAATTACCAACCAGAGGAGAATCCAAATCAAGCTAAATGCGATAATACATTTAAAAATGGATGGAAATAAGAATCACATCTCAATAATAACCCTGAATATTAATGGTCTAAACTCACCATTCAAAAGACTCCGATTGTCAGATTGGATTAAAAGAAATAACCCCACAATTTGCTGTCTACAAGAAACACACCTCATAGAAAAAGACATCAAGTGATTGAAGGTGAACAGCTGGGAAAAGTATTATCACGCACATGGGCTGCGGAAGCAGGCAGGGGTTTCCATTCTCATATCAAATAAGGTAGACTTCAAACCAAAACTAATCAAGAGGGACAAAGATGGATATTTCTTACTACTTAAGGGAACCATTCATCAACAGAATATAACAATCATAAATCTATATGCCCCAAATAATGGAGCACCTACATTCATCAAACAAACCCTTCTCAAGTTTAAGAGTAAAATAGACCACAACACAGTTATTCTAGGGGACTTCAACACACCTTTCTCACCAATGGATAGATCATCCAAACAAAAGCTAAATAAAGAAACATTAAGCCTCATTAAAACAATTAATAACTTAGACCTAACGGACATATATAGAATATTTCATCCCTCAGTAAGCGAATACACTTTCTTCTCAGCAGCACATGGCTCCTTCTCCAAAATTGACCATATATTATGTCACAAGGCAACTCTCAGCAAATATAAAAAAATAGAAATACTACCTTGCATTCTATCAGACCATATTGGGATGAAATTGGAAATCAATGATAATACAAGAAATAAAAAAAAACTACTCCAACAGCTGGAAGCTAAACAACATGCTATTGAATGAACAAGGGGTTGAAGAAGACATCAAGGAGGAGATTAAAAAATTCCTAGAGGTAAATGAGAACACAGATCCATCATATAGAAATCTCTGGGACACTATGAAGGCAGTAGTAAGAGGAAAATTCATTGCACTGAATTCCTACATTAAAAGAAAAACAACAACAAATAAATGACTTAACATCACACCTCAAAGCACTAGAAAAAGAGGAACAGATCAATACTCAGAGCAGTAGAAGACAGGAAATAATTAAAATCAGAGCCGAAATTAATGAAATTGAGACTAAAGAAACAATTCAAAGAATTGACAAAACCAAAATTTGGTTCTTTGAAAAAATAAATAAAATTGACAGACCCCTAGCAATGCTAACGAAAAGAAGAAGAGAAAAAACTCAAATTACTAGCATCCGTGATGAAAAAGGAAATATCACAACAAACACCTCAGATATACAGGAGATAATTAGAAATTACTTCGAAAAATTGTACTCTAATAAAATAGAAAATACTGAAAGCATAAACAGATTTCTAGAGTCCTATGAATTGCCCAAACTGGAACAGGAGGCTATACACAATTTAAATAAATCAATTTCAAGTGAAGAAATAGAAGATGCTATCAAAAAACTTCCAACAAGAAAAAGTTCAGGTCCTGATGGGTTTACAGTTCTACAAGACCTTCAAAGAAGAACTAATACCAATACTCTTCAAATTATTTCAAGAAATAGAAAAAGAGGGAGCTCTTCCAGACACTTTCTATGATGCCAATATCACATTAATTCCAAAGCCAGACAAAGACACAGCCAAAAAAGAAAACTTCAGGCCAATATCTTAAATGAACATAGATGCAAAAATCCTCAACAAAATTCTGGCAAATCAGATTCAAAAACATATCAAAAAGATAGTGCACCATGATCAAGTGGGGTTTATCCCAGGGATGCAAGGCTGGTTCAACATTTGGAAATCAATAAACATAATACATCACATCAATAGACTTAAAGATAAAAACCATATGATCATCTCAATAGACACAGAAAAAGCATTTGACAAAATACAACACTCCTTTATGTTCAAAGCTCTAGAAAAATTAGGAATAACAGGAACATATCTCAACATTATAAAAGCTATCTATGCAAAACATCAAGCTAACATTATCTTAAATGGAGAAAAATTGAAAGCATTCCCTCTGAAAACTGCAACAAGACAGGGATGCCCCCCTCTCACCACTGCTATTTAACATAGTACTTGAAAATCTGGCCAGAGCAATTAGACAGACAAAAGAAATTAAAGGGATTCAGATAGGAAAAGAAGAGCTCAAAGTAGCACTATTTGCTGATGACATAATAATATACCTAGAAGACCCAAAAAACTCCACCAGAAAACTTTTGCAACTAGTAAATGAATTTGGCAAAGTAGCAGGATACAAAATCAATACACATAAATCAAAGGAATTTTTGTACATCAGCGACAAAGCCTCTGAAAGGGAAATGATGAAAACTACTCCATTTACAATAGCATGAAAAAAAAAAACATAATATACCTGGGAATCAACTTAATGAAAGAGGTGAAAGACCTCTATAACAAAAACTATAGAACACTAAAGAAAGAAATCGTAGAAGACCTCAGAAGATGGAAAGACCTACCTTGTTCTTGGATAGGTAGAATTAATATTGTCAAAATGTCCATACTACCAAAAGCATTACACAGATTTAATGCAATTCCAATCAAAATCCCAATGACATTTCTCAAAGAAATAGAAAAAGCAGTCATGAAATTCATCTGGAAAAATAAGAGACCCAGAATAGCTAAAGCAATCCTGAGCAGGAAAAGTGAAGAAGGCGGCATCACCATACCAGACTTTAAATTATACTATAGAGCAATAGTAACAAAAACAGCATGGTATTGGCACCAAAACAGAGTAGTAGACCAATGGTAAAGAGTTGAGGACACAGAGACTAATACATATAATTTCAGCTATCTTATATTAGACAAAGGTGCCAAAAATGTACAGTGGAGAAAGGATAGCCTCTTCAACAAATGGTGCTGGGAAAACTGAAAATCCATATGCAACAAAATGAAATTAAACCCTTATCTCTCACCATGCACAAAATTCAATTCAAAGTGGATCAAGGACTTAGGAATTAGACCAGAGACAATAAACCTAATAGAAGAAAAAGTAAGCTACTATTTCCAACATGTCGGATTAGGCTCCAAGTTCCTTAACAAGAATCTTGTAGCGCAAGAATTATTACCAAGAATTAATGAATGGGATAGATTTAAGCTAAAAAGCTTCTTCTCAGCAAAAGAAACAATCAGTGAGGTGAATAGAGAACCAACTAACTGGGAACAAATATTTAATACATGCACATCGGATAGAGCACTAATTTCTAGAATATATAAAGAACTCAAAAAACTTGACACCAAAAAAAAAAAAAACAAACAAATAATCCAATAGATAAATGGGCTAAGGAATTGAAAAGACAATTCTCAGAAGAAGATACACAATTAATCAACAAATACATTGAAAAATGCTCAACATCGCTGGCAATTAGAGAAATGCAGATCAAAACTACTGTAAGATTTCATTTCACTCTAGTCATAATGGCAGCTATCAAGAACACAAACAACAATAAATGTTGGAAAGGATGTGGGGAAAAAGGCACACTCATACATTGCTGGTGGGACTGCAAAATGGTACAACCGTTATGGAAAGCAGTATGGAGATTTCTTGGGAAAATGGGAATGGAACCACCCTATGACCCAGCCATCCCACTCCTGGGTCTATTTCCAGAGGACTTAAAAACAGCATATTACAGTGACACAGCTACCTCAATGTTTATAGCAGCACAATTCACAATAGCTAGGTTGTGGAACCAACCTAGATGTCCCCTGGTAGATGAATGGATAAAGAAAATGTGGTATATATACACAATGGAATTTTACTCAGCAATAAAAAAGAATAAAATAATGACATTTGCAGGTAAATGTATGAAGTTGGAGAATATAATGCTAAGTGAAATTAGTCAATCTCAAAAATCCAAATACCGAATGTTTCCTGTGATATAAGGAAGCCGTTTCACAGTATTGTTGGGTCGGGTACATAGGAGGATTAGAGGAACACTATAATGGTCAAAGGGAAGGAAGGGGAAGGGAGGGAGCAAGGGGGGAAGGGGGGAAAAAAGTGGTTGAATAAGACAAATATCATTATTCTAAATCCATGATTGAAGACTTGAATGCTGCGAATATACTTTGTATACAAACTGTTTTGTGTAAAAAGATGCTATATATGTATAGTATGAACTGTAATACATACTAGTATAAATAAAACTTAAAAAAATATGGGGCTTCAATGAAAATGGCACCAAAACATTTTGATTATACATAAAAGAATACCTGGTATCTGGGTTTGCCTCACTTTATATTCTAAACTTTTGTGGGAAAGCTATTCTGAGGGAAAAGAGTAAGCGTAGAACAAGTGGGAAAAGAAGGGAGCCAACTTTAACCTCTTTGTGTAAAATTGCTCTTAGTTGGGTTTCAGCTCCCAGAATAAACCCTCTGCCCATCTGTTATAGATGGATGTCATCCTGGTGAGGCTGATAATCTATTCTGCCTTAGATGTCACTGTGTGTTACTATGGTCTTTCGTAATGGTTAAGTATTAGGTTTTAGAAATGTTATTCTTCTTGGAGAGACTGCTTTAATGGCTGGGAATTGCGCTGATTTCTAAATTTTCTGAGTGTGGGGGCACTGTTCTAATAGTCTTGCATGTCCTATTAACTTTTCTATTCATAAGTTATTTGGATATTAAACTAATTTTAAGTAGTTAGGAGATGATTCCTGTGTAAGATGGCTCAGAGTGGAGTTCCTGAAAGAAATACAGTTTAATCCAGGCATCAGGTTCTTCTCTCATTAAGACTATGAAGAACAGGAAATTTGATGATGTTAACTGATGTTTTGAATTTCCAGTTTAAGTTTGGGATTTCAACATCAACTTAAAACAGCAACAGAATTGGGCTTTGAATTTAAATGTTTTGGGTAATTTTTCTCTGAAAATTAGACAATGAAGACTGCAGTCAAATTTGAAAAATCTTTATAGTATTGATTTGATTATAAACCCTGTGAGTTACATCAAACAAATGTTGGGTAATATTTGTAATTGGGCTTATAATGAAAAGTAGATTTTCTGCATTGTATTTGTGTGTGTGTGTGTGTGTGTGTGTGTGTGTGTGTGTGTGAAAGAGAGAGATTTCATCCCATTAGAGAGCCAAAATATATATTGCCTATAAGCAGTTTGTAAAAGAGAAAACAACAACAACAACAAAACCCTACAATTGTTGGCTTGGAGGAAACATTCCCATAATTGTGAGATGACTCCGATGATTCATTATAAATGAAGAAGACTGGGAATTTTCAGACTGAAGGAATTTCTTTTTCTTTGGCTTGCATGTACCCATGTGGAGGGAGCTATTACAGTAATAATTTGCATTTCTCTCCACTTTCAGGCTTATTCTTTAACCTCAGAGGAGACAGGTGACTTATTGATTGATGGTTTTAGAGAAGGAATTGAACAAAGTTAGCTCAGCCCTTCTTTCTATTCCTTCGGGGTCTGATGGACTTCAGAGAGCACACATTCTGCTTGCTTCTTCATGGCCTAAGATTTAGTGAAGCAGCTCCTTATGGAGAAGCCTCTTGTTTTCAGCTGTGCTCATGACTGGTTAGATATTTCTGGAGTGAATTAGGCAGAAATAATTAGCAAGTTTGCTTAGTTGAATACCTAATCCTTATATGCCACTGGTGCCTGACTCTTATGACTGTTCTTCAGTTGACATCAATATTGGGCTGGAAATGAAGATATCACATACTGAGTTCTTCATACTCCATCCTGAATCATGGCATGTCTCAACAGTATAGATAAATAATCTTAAAATAAATCTTAAATAAATCTCCTAAAATTAAAAAAAAATTATTATTAGTCAAATATAATCTATTTCTAACATTTCTTGAGATTGATTAGGGATAAGGTACTTCAGTATTTATTAAAGAATTTTGGGTCTTCAGTGAGAAAACCTATAAAAATCATGATTTTAAATGCCAAGAGATCTTTGTAATTGTCTATTTTAACCCAGTCATTTTTGTTTGTTTGTCTATTTAAGCAGTAGTTGAAGAAACTAAGACTGAAAAAGGAAAAGATACCAGCTTAGAACACCGTTAATTTGTGGAAGAATGATTTCTTCTTTTTTCTTTATAACCTTGACATGAGCTGAGTTTATACTTGTAGTTGAATTAGAACAAAAATAAATGATTACTAAAGTCCCATAAATCCAGGATCTGCTTTTAAAATAAATCACCTAATTTAGTTCACTTTTCCAATCAAGTTAGCTCTGTTGTTTATGGCATACTCTTTACACTTTTGAGAGTAATAATTTTTTTCTACATTCTTTATTTCACATGATAAATACTGATGTCTTTCTGTGTTTCTACTGGAGCTTGAAATTAATATAGTTTCATATACCACTGTTACCAATTATGTGAGCACCATGATGGCAATAGGGCTTAACTCATGTTGAAGAGTAGCATAGAAGTAGCTTTCACTATTAGGCAGAGTATACCATTTAATAAATGCATGTGAGTAGAATGACTTTGGTCATGATTGTGTTCTTCCCACTGTCTTATGCTGGGGTTACCAACATTTTTTCAATACCCTCAAGAACTTATGTTCCTTAATAACTGGTCCTCCCTCATTTCATCATTTTGTCTTTATTGGAGAATGTGTACTTTATATTTTATCTCTTTATGTGTATATGGTGCTATATCCTGAAGTTGAAATTTAGAGTAAAGTCCAGACTTTGGGAAAAAATGAAAATTGAATTGAACCCCAGGAAAGTGGTTTGGCCAGAGTCATAGACCCGTGAATGGGTTAACCTATACTATGGCCTCAAACTCTTAATTCAAATTTCAGTTTTTCTACTCAGTACTTTAATATTTTTCAGAGAAGAAAATTTTTTCTTTCTGCATGTAAAAATAATATAAACCCATGTAGACAGTTTCAGCAATAGAGAAAATAATAATGAAAACACAAATCTAATATAACACAATTCATTAGTAACCTGCATTAACCTTTGATGTATCTCTCAGATAACTCGCTCTGCTTATTTACACCTCTCTTCCTAAAGTTCCATTCAAATTAATATAAATAGCTATGTACTATTTTTTGAAATACCAACATGATTGCCCAATTTAAAGATTTGCCATATTGTATAGAATTTTCACCTATTGTTGGACATGTTTTCACCAACAGTATTTTTCTTTGTATTATTTTTTTCTAGCAATTAAAATATTAATGAGTATTTGATTTAATATCTTTACTATTAAATTATATTATAGTGATACCTTTAAATCATCTGGAGGGTATTTATTATAGTAAAGGCTATGAGGTAGAGTTTCAGCTTTATATTTTCCAAGAGGATAATTAGTTTCCAAACACTATTTACTGAATTGCCTATCTTTTTTTTTCACTCTACTGATTTACTGATGCCAGGTATTCTGAAGTTTATGCTTGCAGATAAACTTTGGAGTTATATTGTCAATTTCATATTTTCCACCCCCTTGGGATTTCATTGAATTTACAAATTTCATTTAGGGAGGAAACTGACATCTTTACAATGTAGAGTCTTCCTATTCAAAAAGATGATATCTCTACATTTATGTGACTCTTCTTTTATCTCCCTCAGTAGTTTTATAGTTTTCTTCATTATACTTTCTGCACATTCTTATTGCTTATTTCCTTTTTTAGTTGTTACTGTTGGATCCATACCATTCATTTATCTTTAATAGGGCTAGAGGTTCTGTTTTTAAGTGTTTGGGATTTTCAAATTCTACAATAACATATCAAAATAATCATTTTTGAATATTTTTAACATTTATATTTCCATTTTACTCTTTTAAGTTGTATTATCTAGCACTTAATGCAAATGATAGTACTATTTATAAACCTTTTTCTGATTTCAATAGAAATGTTAGTATTGTTTTATCATTTATGACTGTCAAGCAAATTCAGTATATGACTTATACTATATATATATAAAGAGGACTTATTATGTGGAGGTCCTGCTTTTATTAAAAATGTACATATTATGTATACATATATATATATATGCATGCACATGTGTGTATGCATTATATATATACATATATATATATAATGTGTATATATCCTTTTAAAGCAAAATCAAATTTCTATGCAATAATAATTATTTTTGTTTCACAATTAGAGTAAATGTGTAGTAGCACTTTATAATTTTGGATATAATGTGAATAAATAAGAATACTTTTCAGGTTATAAAAAAAGCAATTTCTATCATACTAACTAAACCTCACAATGGAATGTTTTGCTGGCAAAATCTGAATGAAATATTTCTTTTTAAATTAATGAATGTGCCTTTTGTCAGTGACTCCCTCATTAATTAAAATTAATGGAGTGAATTATTCAAGTAGTTTTGATACCTTAATATAAATTAGTAAATCACACCTTGGCTGTTGTGAAAACAATGAGATCTGTATGGGCTGGATAATTGCTAAATAACACAGGAAATCTTCTTACCTGTCTCTGTGGATGTAGAATGAAGGAGAATATCAAAGGTTGATAAAAGTTTGCTAAAATTGGATTTAAGTGTAGCAAACTTATATTCCGCCTGAAATACATTTACATTATCTAGGCACATTCAGATATCACTTTCCCTAAGAGAGTGAAGAGTAAATCCATGATGCAGGGTAAAGATTTACATTGTAAGAATAATGTATGTTCTTAAACATGAAATGTTTTACAAAGAAGAAATTCTCAGGGAACAGAACTTTTATTATGCCTGTATCTGTGGGAAAGGTGCATACAGTTATGAAGGACAGAAGGAATCAGATACCAAATGAGTTTATGATTCTGGAAGGATTAAGAAGTTAGTAGATAACTTCAAAAGAAAAACTATAACATCATTAAAAATGTACAAGAAAATGGTGGGGGGGAATGATAGGAAAAGACCAGGAAACACTGATGCCGATTAGAAGAAACTGAAAACAATATAACCAAAGATGTCACTGCTGAGATGAAGAGAGAAAGGAGCTGATAAAAAATGTACTGGCCCCAAAGGATAACTCAGAAAGATCTTTGTTGCTTTGGTGGGGGAAAAAAAAAATTGACCCCAAAATCGGGTTTAATTTTAATCCCTCAATTGCATTTGGTGCTATAGTTCTGCCTCAAATGTATCAAGCAATGGAAAGTTCTGGGTGTCCTAGGACCCTTACTGTTGCCAAATAGAAGCCATGTGAAGTTAAACTTACGTTACAGAAAAAATAAAATTTCTGATTATCTTTAAATTGGAATTTGGTTTTGGTAGCAGTGACACTTCTTATTGCCCTAAATGACAGAAGCTTAAGAACAAAGTTACTCTCATTTTTACACATGCTTTTTTTTTTTTTTTTAACTCTAATTCCACTTAATCTTTTATCTAATCTTTTATCGATGCTTAGAAATCCTATAGAACACAAGATTTCAGTTGCAATGACAGGCACAGTCCTGGGCTGCAGGAGATGGTTGGCAGGCTCTCTAGCACAAGTAATTTTTTTTCTTTCTTATATTCCAGTTGACTGAAGACATACCATGTTCTGATGTTGTTCCACGTTCTTCTAATGTATCGTTTCAGTTAATTCTTATTAGAATTCTGAAAATGGACTTTATTTTACTCATTCTACAAATAAGGCAGTTGAGTATGAGAGAGATAACTCTGTAAAAGCAAAATAAGGGATGCATGCAGACCTCAAGAGATTCAGCAAAGCCCTTTGTTTATTTGTGGACTCAATTACTCAGGCACAGAAGGGGCTCATTTTCTGGGTAGAAAAATGGCTGTCAGTTACAGAAGGGATTTGAATTTTATAGGGTATGATGAGGGTGGTTTAATCATTGGAAACTGTGGACATGCTGATTGGACAGTCAGGGAACCAGTTGTGCAGGTTAAAATTTTAACTCAGGAAGGCAGTTGTAAAGTTTGAAACTCATTGTTACTGGGATGAGATAGGAGCTCATATCCCAAGGGATGAATATTCAAATTCCACCCATTGCTATTCTTCTTCCTCTAGGATTCACTGTTTCCCAGAGTTTCACTATTTGCTGTGCCTGAGTCAGGACTAATTGGCAAGGGGGAAGGTCAAAGTTTAGAACCCAGTATTTAGTATCTGCCTCCTTCTCTGGGGTCCATTGTTCCTGGAAAAGGATTTATTGGGAGAAGTTTAATGCTTGGCTAATTTCTCTCCCACATCCCAAGCTACACCATCTTTCTTTTTATCCCCAGGCTGTCTTATAGGAATATTATTTCTCATAACCCTCCAAACTCCAAAGTAAACTCTAAGGCAAGGAATTAGACCTAAGTCAGTCCTATTCTGTGGTTTATTTACTATGCCATGATATTCCTGTGTGGACATATTCAGTTCTCATTCTCTTTTTTCATTGTTTATTTTATTTTATTTTTTTGTCTAGAAATAGAAACCATACCCATAAAAGTTGTGTTTCTATTCATTAGAAAGGCAGCTGTTTTTTTCTAAGTATTGATGCAGTATTAAAAGATTTGTATTAAAAGTCACATGAAGATTGCCATCTAAAAGTTAGTAATTGGGATTGCATTGAAATTGTATAGTGCTTTTGGTAGAATAGTCATTTTGACAATATTAGTTCTACCTATCCATGAACAAGGTAGATCAATATCATTTCTCATAGAAATAAAAAAAGAAATCATGAAATTCATCTGGAAAAATAATAGACCCAGAATAGCCAAAGCAATTTTACAAGAAGAGTGAAGCTGGTTGCATTACTATTCCAGACCTTAAATTGTACTACAAAGCAATAGTAACTAAAATAGCATGGTATTGGCACCAAAATTGACCAGTAGACCAATGGTACAGAATAGAAGACACAGAGACTAACCCACACTTCTACAGTTACCTTATATTAGACAAAGGTGCCAAAAACATACATTGGAAAAAAGACAGCCTCTTCAACAAATGGTGTTGGGAAAACTGGAAATCCTTATGTAATAAAATGAAATTAAACCTCTATCTTTCTCCATGCACAAAACTCAACTCAAAGTGGATCAAGAACCTAGGAATTAAACCAGAGACCTTGCACCTAATATAGGAAAAAGTAGGCCCAAATCTCCATCATGTTGGATTAGACCCCGACTTCCTCAATAAGATCCGTATAGTGCAAGAATTAAAACCAAGAATTAATAAATGGGATGGTTTCAAACTAAAAAGCTTCTTCTCAGCAAAAGAAACAATCAGGTGAACAGAGAACCTACAGAATGGGAGCAAGTTTTTACCACAAGCATATCAGACGGAATATTAACTTCAAGGATATATAAAGCTCTCAAAAACCTTTACACCAAGAAAACAAACAACCCAATCAATAAATGGGCTAAGGAACTGAACAGACACTTCTCAGAAGATGATATACAATCACTCAACAAATATATGAAAAAATGTTCATCTCTAGCAATTAGAGAAATGCAAATCAAACCTACTCTAAGATTTTATCTCACTCCAGTCAGAATGGCAGCTATCAAAAACACAAACAACAATAAATGCTGGTGAGGATGTGGGGAAAAGGGCACACTCATACATTGCTGGTGGGACTGCAAATTGATGCAGCCAATCTGGAAAGCAGTATGGAGATTCCTAGGAAAACTTGGAGTGGAACCACCATTTGACCCAGCTATCCCACTCCTTGGTCTATACCCAAAGGACTTAAAAACAGCTTACTACAGAGACACATCCACAGCAGTGTTTATAGCAACACAATTCACAATAGCTAGATTGTGGAAACAACCCTGATGCCCATCATTAGATGAATGGACAGGGAAACTTTGGTATATATACACAATGGAACACTACTCAGCACTAAAAGAGAATAAAATCATGGCATTCACAGATAAATGGATGGAGTTGGAGAAAATAATGCTAAGTAAAGTCAGCTAATCCCAAAAAAGGAAAGGTTGAATGATTCCTTTGCTATGATGATACTGAATTATAGTGGCAAGGGAGGGAGGATGAGAGGAATGAAGGAATGTTAAATAGAACAAAGGGGAGGGTGGGGAAGGGATGGGACAAGGGGATAGGAATAATGGCAGAATGAGTTGGACATCAATACACTAATTGTATGTATAAAAACTCAAATGGTGTGAAAATACTTTTTGTAAAACCAGTGACTTGGAAAACTGTGCTCTTTATATGTAATATAAAAGGAATTGCACTCTGCAACATATATAACAAATTAAATAAATAAAAAATAAAAGTAATTCATAGGTAATTTTGTTGTATTATAAAACATTAACACTACTTGATGAGAACAACTTAAAGGAGGAAAACTTTATTTTGGTTCACAATTTTAGAGGTTTATTTCATCATTTGCCAATTCCATTGCTCAGGGCCCAAGGTGAGACAGCATCCTGTTGGAAGGGAGTGGTGAAGGAAAGCTAATCAGCTTATGGCTGCCAGAAAGCAGAGAAAAAGAGAGGGGAAGGAGCTGTGGGGAAGATGAACCCTTCCAGGGTATGCCCCACCAGTGACCCACATTCTCTTGCCATACCTCACATGGCTATTTACCACCAGTTATCCCATTAAAACTAGGATTTTCTGATTAGGTTACAGTTCTAATAATCATTTTACCTCTGAATATGCCTGCATTAATACAAGAGATTTTGGAGGACATCTCATATCTGAACCATAACATTCTGCCTCTGGTCCCCAAAAGCTCACGTCCATCTCACAATGCAAAATTCATTTGATTGATCTCCAAGAATGTTCATAGTCTTAACAATTCTAACATTGTCTGAAAGTCCAAATCTAAAGTCTTCTCTGAGTTTCAAGGCATACTCAGGTACCATGGCTGTGAGCCTCTGTAAAAATCAAAACTTAAATATATCCAATATATAATGATACAGAATAGATTTTCCTATTCCAAAAAGGAGGGTTAGGGACATATAAAGAAGTAATGGAACTAAAACCAGACCTAAACCTAGCTAGGTAAATATTTCCTGTACCTCCACCTTTAATATCTGGGGCACAAGGTGGTTCAAAGTTCTTGGGCAGTCCTAATCCTATAGCCTTACCTGTTAACAGTGCTTATGGCCTATTTTAGCTTAGCTCTATGCACAGGCAGTATCTTTCCTTGGCAGACAGTCCATGTTATTGGCATCTCTTAATTTCTGGAGACTCCATTCTAGATTCAGCTTCACCTTCACAGCTCTGTACATCACCCTATCAGGGAGAGCCTGCAGGATTCCAACTCTATTACACTTTGCCTGATCTCCTAGGCTTTCTTTTCAAATCCCAGTGGCAGCCTCTATGACCCCCTAACTCCTGCATCTTGCATTCCTGCAGAACTAGTACCACATTGATAATGCCAGGTCTGCTGCCAGCTGGAGCAGTAGCTGGGTCTTCTGGCATCATGGCCCCAGCGACCTAAATGCCTGGGCAGCTAAGCATAGTAAAATTAATCCTGGGGAAAGAGCTCACTAGGCTCCCTTTTGTGAGCGGGGTGCCCACAAGGTCTTTTAAATGAGTTTTCACTTCTACACTATTGAGCCTGCAATGGGTGTGGTCTTGCCAAATTCTTGAGATGCCTTCAAGCCATCTTTCCTATTGGCTCTGTGCAAAGTGCTTAACCTTGCTTGCCTCCCTACCCCCCCCCCCCCCAAAACATTTTTCATGTACTTTTCTTATCAAAGTGCTAGCTAAAAGCTGATTGCAAAATCCATGACACTGCCTGAGTGTTGTGCCTGCTTGAAATTTCCTCCGCCAGATAAATTAGTCCATCACCTTTTAATTTGGTCTCACAGGAAGTCTTAGGACATGGGCATAATGCATATAGGTTATTTGCCAGAATATAACACAAATGGCCTCCAGTCCAATTCTCAGTCAAATTTTTGTTTTTCTCTGAAACTTTATGAGCAGTCTTTACTATCTGCATTCCTACTGGCATCTGAACTCCTACCAGAATTGCCCATTTAGGTCCACTTAACAACATTTTGATGTGTTTCCAGCTTGCATTTTAAATGTTTTCAAAACTCCTCTGGCAAACCCATTAGAAAGGCATCTGAAGCACATGGTCAGGTTAGTCATAGCAGTGCCCCCACTCCTGGTGCCAATTTCTGTTTTAGTCAATTTTGGTTGTTGTTGTTGCTGGGACGAAAATTCCTGACAAGAACTACTTAGAGGAGGAAAAAATTATTTTGGCTCATGGTTTCAGAGATTTAGTCCCTGGTCAGCTGACTTTATTGCTCAGGATCTGATGTGAGGCAAGGAATCATGGCAGAAGGGTGTGATTAGATTAAGGTTTCTATAATATGTTCATTTTACCTATGAATATTCCTGCATTAACAGAAGAGCTTTTGGGGGACAAGTAATGTCCAAACCATAACATACATCCAGTACATGGTATCATATTTAGTTTATCAATGGTTACATACAAGTTATAGATATAAAAATGTGGGTCGTGTATGAAGACTGTTGAGTGCTTTTCTAAGGAGTCATCCTGAAAGCTGTGGAAGACTTGAAGGATTTTGTTGTGGAGTTGGGTAGTCTTGGGGAATTGGTCCTACTGAAGGAGAACTAGTTGAGAAAGGGCAAGGATTACACTAAGGTTAATATTAGAGGTACATTTCAGATAATGAATGCTAGAGAATAGATTCATGGGAACAACCTTAAATGCAAAAGTGTTACCCATATATTTATGAATTGCTTGACTGGATTTGTGATACTGCCAAAGATGTATGTAGTTTAACAAAAAGACAAAGTTATCTTATACAAGCATTTAGGAATGTATATTTGGTGGAAAATCTGGTCTGGTGATTTTAAGAGTGATAGGCATCAAAAAATTTGGAGGTGGGGTGATAATCTATATGTTATGTATTCCTAAACTTCATGGAATTCAGGCTTTTGTGTTTTTATGTTTGCAAATAATTTTTAAAAATAAATGCTTAGATTTCCATTTGTTTTGGAATCTATGACTCAAAATGTTTAAAAAGCATTGGTAGAGTTGGTGATGGCAGCTGTGGTTTCAATGAAGTCACTGGGAAGGAAGTAGGGAGATATAAACACAGTGAGGGGACCATGGTCCTGATAATCAAAAGCATAACACACACCTAGTAATCAGGAACAAGCACCAGAAACATAACACATAAAGAGACTGAGAAGGAATGGCTGGAGAAATATGAGGAAAACAAGAGGAGGAATGATGTCACCGAAGCCAGGAATGGGAGGGTTCTAAGAATGATGGTAATACCAACATTGCCAGCCACCACAGAAAAGTCTAAATGATAAAGCCAGAAAGCATCTGTGGAACTTGGTGATATGGAGATGATTAGTGATACCAGAGACGAGAGCAATGGAAATTATAATCAGAAGGCAGTGGGAGTGACCAAGCAGAGAGGACGAGAAGTTAGGAAACATCAAATTAAGAAAGAAATTTGCTTTTACTTTTTATAAATGAGACTTGTTTAAGCTGCATGTCTTATTGAGGATATGGGAACATTAGACAGGGAGCTATTAATTGGAAATAGTTAAATAACTATTAAATAGTTAAAACTGTTGTATAGATAACTGTTAAGTAGATAAATCACAATAGATAGATAATTGCTAGAGTATTTGGTCCTGAGAATATGGAAAGGGATTAGGTGTAAATACATGAGTAAGTTACTGAATCTGTGACAAAAAGAGCCATCCAAATGGAACTGGGGATTCATAATCAGAAAATTAGTAATGTCATCTTCAATTAAGATTTCTATTATCAGTATGCACTTATAAGTCCTGTATGGTAGAAGTTGTGGTAAATGGTGAAACTTAAAATTTAACTTCACAACATAGTTTAAGGTATCACTGTCCAATCTGGGAGACCTGGACCATTGAGGCTACTGAGCACTTGAAATTTAACTAGTACAACTTAAAATGTGTTGTAGTGTAAAACACAAACCAAATATTAAAGACAGTGGATGACAAAAAGACGTGAAATCCTTCATTTTTAATAGTTTGTATTGATAGCATGCTAAAATGATGACATATAGATTTATTGGATTGTAATAGTTTGCCAGGGTTGCTCTAACAATGTACCATACAGTGGGTGGCTTAAACAACATAAACTTACTGACTCACAGTTCTGGAAATTAGAAGTCTAAGATCAATTTCTTCTGTGCCTCTCTTGTTAGAATAATAGATTAGTAATTACTTTTTTTGGGGGGGGGTACCAGGGATTAAACCCAGGGCGCTCAACCACAGAGCCACATCTCCAGCCTTTTTAAAAATATTTTATTAGAAACAGGGTCTCTCTGAGTTGCTTAGTGCCTCGCTGAGTTGCTGAGACTGGCTTTGAACTTGCAATCCTCCTGCCTCATCCTCCCAAGTCTCTGGGATTACAGGCCTGTGCTACCACACCTGGCTAAGATTACATTTTTGGCTCACATTATTTATCTTTAGAATAATGCAGAGCTTTAAAAAAAAACACAGTAGCTTATGCTAACTGAATACTTGCAATATGGAAGCACTGTTGTACACCCTTATGGTTTGCTTTTGATTTGTTCCCTGCAGAATGGTAACTTTAGGTAGGTTGGAAGAAGGTATGGCTGGCAGCAGGGTTACTGGAGGAAGTAGGCTACTGAGGGAATACCCTTAGGTATTATATCTTATCCAAGGAGTCTTACTCATTCTCTCTCTACTTCCTGGCTGCTATGAGCTCAGCAAATTTCCTTGACCACATCCTTCTGCCATGATATTATAACTTACCTGTGTCCCAGAGCAATGGAGTTGTCTACTGTTGGATTGAGACTCTGAAACTGTGAGCCTCCTATTCTTTTCCTCCTCTATATATGATTCTTGTCTGGTATTTTGGTCACAGAGATGTAAATCTGACTAATTTTTAAATCAGCTCTATTCAGTCAAACTCTCATTATAAAGGGTATAAAGAGTCTGCTAAGTTGACAGGATGTAAAGGCAGTTGTCTTGGCTCCAGAATCAGGACTCTGATCTGCTCTAAAATAGTACAACTTTATAGAGAAATTAGTATGTATTGTCATTATTGGGAATTTAAAAAATATTTAATTATATTACTTGGCACTGGTTACATCTCTAATTTCAGATACTTTTACTTCTATTTTTCTTTGGTCAGTATAGCTTTGGTTGATGTATATTTTATTATGTACTTTACTGAGTTATGTACTTTGTACAGCAGAGCAATACATTTTTGCTATTTTACCTTGACTTTTGTTTTAAAACCTTCAAGCTGTTATCAGGAAACAAATTTTCTATACTTGTATAATTATTTTAAGGAAAATAAGACAGTATACTTTAAAATAGTATTTATTTTGTGGTATATAATGACTATATTTGAATGGTTATGGAAAAACACAAAGGAAATGAGTTGTGACAAAAAATCCAAATGTGCTATTTATTAAGGGAATGATAATTTAAAGACTTTTCACTCCAAGTAAGAAAGATATTTCTATAATTTAAGTTTAAAGAAATATTAGGCTTTGTGCTCATAAAGTTGAGTATATATATGTTGAAAGAAAGCTGAATGGAACATTTTGGGGCACTTTGCTTTTTTTTTTCCTGGCTTTATCACTTATTGTATGATCTTAGGTGGACAAAAACGAATCAACACAATTGAATAGGAGGCTAACTCTCAGAGCTTTCAACAGGTTCTTCAGGGTCTTGTGGCTCAAGTTCTTTCTTTGACTTTAGTTCAATATCCCATTATTCTACTGACGCTATATCATCATCATTGACCTTGGTATTAAGTTTGAAACCCATACTTCATTTCACCCTTAACTACTGCCAATTTTACCCTTTGGTGTTGATCTCTGTGTTTTTCATTTGGACACAATAGTTTGGTCTTCACTTCCATCAGACTTTTATATATATATATATATATATATATATATATATATATATATATATATATATATTTTTTTTTTTTTTTTTTGTGGTACCAGGGATTGAACTCAGGGGCACTAGACCACTGGGCCACATTCCCGGCCCTTTTTGTTTTTATTTAGAGACAGGGTCTCACTGAGTTGCTAAGTGCCTCCCCATTGCTGAGGCTGGATTTGAACTCGCGATCCTCCTGCCTCAGCCTCCCAAAGTGCTGGGATTACAGGCGTGCGCCACCGCGCCCGGCCTTTTCCTTATAATTATTTTATACCCTAACTCCATGAGTTTGATACTTGACTACAGTTAAGACTCAAGTTAACCTTCTCAGTGGAGCTCAGTAGTAAGACCTGGCCAACACCATTCCTCCTCTTGATAGTAGAGCCCTTAAGTCCTTTTGTTAAGGGCTCTTTTATAAGAATTTCTGACAAAAATTTAGAATTTATCCTAAATGAATTTGGAAATTTGTGTACAATAGTGTGGGCATTTTTGATAAAGGATTTTCCCATCCTAGTGTATTTACATATTGGAGGAACTTTTACATTAATAATTAAGCCTAGTTAATCTAAATTTATTTTTCTGTCTCTGGGGAAAATACATGACATGCTGTCAGGTGTACCATTGCTTCTCAAACTTCAATATGCAAAAAGTCACTTAAAGAGCTTGATGACTTCCGGCCTTCACCCCAGAGACTCTGATCCAGCTGATATATGGGACCTGCAAATTTGCCCTTCTACCTGGCATCCTGGTGATGTTGATGGTGTTGTTCTGACTCACTTTGGATAGCACTGACACAGCCAAAACATCCAGGAGATTGTTTAGCTGAAATGACTTGGTAACATGTCAGTAATAGGTTGTAAATATGTCAACATTATTTATCTAAAGAAAAATAAAATAAAATATATAATTTTTTGGTTTCTGAATGTTATATTAAGCATAATGAAATGAAAGGGAATCACCTAACTAAAATACACAACTAACTGTCTTCACCAAGTATGCTTTTTTTTTTTTTTAAATTGTTGCTGTTATTTGTTTAATTGGTGCTGGAGATTGGACCTGGGGCCTCATGCATGCTAAGCAAATGCTCTACCATTGAGCTATACCCCTAGGCCCTAAGTATGCATTTTAAATACTTATTCTTATTTAAGGCTAGTTGAAAGATTCCTGATATGGAAAATGAATACTTCTTATTGTTGAATGAAAAAAAATTAACATTTGGGGAAATGTGCTTTAGTGGTTTGTTATTATGTGTAACACTTTTGTGATAAATTTTGGTTTTCAAGTATCAATATAATTTTATTTTCAGAAAATTAAGTATAATGACACTTAGATATCATTATCTACATTTAGACTATAGTGTGTTTGTGTGTATATATTTCCTTTATCAACAGATATTTATTGAGTATATGCTATCTGTCCAGCAATCAGATAGATAATCGAGACATAAAAGACATAGGAGCCATTGAGTTTACTTTTAATCCACACTCATGGTATAGTATACACAGACTCCCAAATGCACTCTATAGGCAATAGACTTTAGGTGTTTGAAAAAAGAATAGAAATGTGATCTGTAACCAGACCAGAAATAAGTATAGACTTCATGAAAATATGTATGCATCTGTTAATGAGGGTAGGTGGGTAGATGTAAAAGTGGAGAAGAATTAAGAGGGCTTTTATAATTTACACTATCAGTCAGTTTTAGACATTTTGAAAAATTAACTGTTTATTTTCATCTTTCATTACTTAGCTACAATATTCTTTTGATACATTAAAATTAAGAAGATGGCAATACAACATAATGAAAGAAGATACTTATGAGAGAAACGCATATTAAGGAACAAAAGATAATATAAATGTGCATGCATATCTCAAATGTGCCCATGGCATTCATTTATATGATATTTGAGTGCCTCTTCTTTATGCAGGCTATACATTTGGCAAACATATCAAGAATAAATATAATAAATATCTCTATATAGGCTATCCATGACAGATTGTGATTGCTTCATAGAAAGAACACACCCTGTAAGTTAGCAGGATATAACATTTTACATTTGATCCCATTATTAAAATTAATATCTCACTTCATTATTTAAAACAAAAGGTCATCTTTGAGTGCATTATTTAGAAGACATTTTTGTCTTGTATGCTATCTACATCTGGGCCCTGATCGAGAACCTAGGCCAAGAGAACTGTTACTGTATTTCTGCTTACGACATTCCTCCATGGGCTGGTCCTTGTCGGGCATGTGTGAGTGTGGCAGGGCCACTAAGTCAGGCCTCTCCCTGAGAGACCTGGGACTTCTGTGAGTACTGACTTTGGCTCCAGGGTGTCCTCATCACCTGGAACATTTCCTTAATCTTCCCTTTTTCTCCCTTGAATTCTAGGTCAGACTTATATCATGGTCTAAAAACTCAACCAGCATTTTCTGGATCCCTCTCAATTTTCTGTCATTGACATAGTCCCTAATAAACTCCTTGCAAAAAGTTGATCAATCACATTCTGGCACCTGCTTCTTAGACACTGGTATCTTCTCCTTAATGCACTGTATCAGGGGCTATACAGCCAGCCGCCAAAGAGGCATATACATTTAAAAAATCTGAAGCCACTAATGAGAGCCTGTGATTCTGTTCTCTGACTACAGTGTCAATCATGATATCTAAAAGCTCCTTACTACTGCTGGGAATGTGCATCTCAAGGAGTCTCCTCTCTGAACTTTCCTTAAATTTTTATTCACTGAAAGGTGATTCTCTTTCCTTTGAAATTCTTGATAGGATTATCTATTAGTATGGAAGAGTACCTGAGTATACACAGTGCTATTCTTATTCTAGGTTGCTTCCCTTTAGCCTTTTCATTCATTTATCAAGCATTTATTGTGAATTGATTTTCTGTCAGGTTTGATCCTAGACACTGAAGCACCTGTGCAATGTGTTGGGCATTAAGATTTTTGATGTAAAAGTGGCATAATTTCATCTTCCCATTTAAAGCAAAAGAAATACTGTTTTTAATTGCATGGAGAAGTTCTTTTTGTAATAAAAATGTGAATCAGGAGCCATTGAAAACTAAAATAAAATATGAAATTGCCACTTTGATATACATTTAGTAAATAGTAAAATCATGTATGTATGGTTTTTCTGGAGACAGACAGTAATTCATAAGGCAATTTGGGGTCTTTTTGTTATTTAACTTTATACATATAAAATGTTTATTTAAAAATGTAGAAAATATAGGCCAATAATATATAAATCCAGCATCAAGAAATAATCACTGTTAATTTTGTGATCTATATCCCTCTGGATTTTTTGTTTTTACCATAAAGCACACACATTCTCTCTCTCTCTCTCTCTCTCTCTCTCTCTCTCTCTCTCTCTCTTTCTCTCTCTCTCACTCTTTCTCTCCCTTTCTGATATATTGCCATCATTCTTTTTTTTTTTTAATTTTGTATTTTTTAAAATATTTATTTATTTACTGTAGTTGTACACAATGAGTTTATTTGTACGTGGTGCTGAGGATCGAACCCAGGCCGCGCGCGTGCTAGGCGAGCGCTCTACCACTGAGCCACAATCCCAGCCCCAACCATCATTCTTTTTGCCATATATTTAGTGAGCATCTTTTCTGTGCCAGGCACGGTGCGTGAAGGCTATTGACACAGAGAACAAAGGAAAACATTGTTCTTGCTCTCCTGGAACTTGAGATTCAATACAGAGTGGTATAAAGTGTCTGAACTCCAGAGTGAGGCCACTTGGGTGTCATGTCTCTGTTGTGTACTACTATCTATCATTGGATATGCCAGACTGACACTGGCTCTGCATCTTTAAAATGGAGTAGTAGCCCTAACTACCACAAATGTTCCTAGAGAATGTACAGCAGATTCTTATTTAGATGTGTCCAGCCTATAGGAAGTGTTGAGCCATTGTTGTTATTACTACACTACTAGTTTGCCCTTACTGATATTACCACAAAAAAACCACTGCCTACCATAAAAGTAGTTAATCCTCAGTGCTATTCACTCTGGATTATACTACAAATTGCCCTTGTGAATTACAATTATGGTCATGTTGTTTATCCACATCATGTAGCTATGCAGGGCATGTCTATAGTGACCAGCAATCACAAGAGCTTTTGTTTACCTCAGTTGTATAGCATCTTTGTAGCCTGACTGTATTTCTTTTATATGCCTACATCCCTACACTAGTGCACTCTAAATGTATTTTAATGTAGTCCACGTGGATTATATTCTTCTGATCATCCCAAACATATCTAAATTTGATGATATTTTTCTAGGAAGTAACAAATCACCAGAAACTTAATTTGTTGCCACTGCTTAATATATTGAAGTTTATAAAATTCATAGCTTTAATTAAAAAAAAAACAACTAGAGATTTGCAGGAAGTTACAAAAATACTACATAGAGTCCCATAAATTCTCTACCTAACTTGTTCCATTTGATGGCATTTCACATACCATAGTGCAAAAGCAAAACCAGAACAATGACAATGGAACACTACTGTTAACTGGACTTCAGATCTTGAAATCCTATTCAGTTTTTATCAGTACTCATGTGTATGTGGTGTGTGTGTATGTATATTGTATGTATGTATGCGCAGATGTATTTAGTTCTATGCAATTTGGTCATATAGTTGGATTTTTATAACCATCACTGTAATCAAGTTACAGTACTGTTCCATCATCCCAAAGGAACTCTATCATGTTATCCCTTATAAATAAACCCATCTCCCACCTGTGTCCCTGTCTCCAACAACCTCTTCTTCATCTCTGTTGTTTTGCTACTTCAAGAATATTATGTAAATGGAGCTTTGGAGTATGTAGTCTTTTGAAATGAAATTATTTCGCAAAACACAATTTCAATACGGTTTTTTTTTTTCTTAACTATATATACCATGAACATTGTGTTAGTTTTTTTGTCACTATAACAAATTACCCAATAATATTAATTTATAAAGAGGAAGGTTTATTTGGCTCTCGGTTTTAGGGGTTTTAGGGATTTTAGTCCATGATCGATTAGCTCCATTGCTTTGGGCATGTGGTGAGGAAACATCATAGCAGGAGCATATGGCAAAGTAAAATCTGCTTACATCATGAGGCAGAAAGCCAAAAAAAGAGAGCAAGAGGGGACCAGGTTCCCATACTACCCTCCAAGGATATTCTTCCAATGACATAAAGACCTCCCCCAGCAGTCTGCATCTTTTAAAGTCTCCACAACCTCCCAACAGTGTCACTCTTTGATCATACCTGTAACATATGGGCTTTTGGGGGGACATTCAGTGTCCAAATTTCAGCAAATAACTTTCCATTATAGTTAGTTGGCTTTTCATGTGTCCTTGGACATAGGAAAACAAAACAAAATGAAGCAATTCAAAACAGTATCAGACTGGATGACCAAACTTTGAAGGAAAAAAACTTATTGGCAGACATAAAGTATTATGGAGGTACTTGGTTTTCAACTTTCACTTAATTAACACAAATAAAAATAATTTTAACTTAAACTGAAAGTGAAAGGAGATAGTTGGTCTTAGTTATATCTTACCATATATTAGACTCCATGGAAAGCAAGTACAGAAAGAACTGTGAATGTCTATGACACAAAATTCTTAAAAGCTTTTTAACATAGAAGGCTGACAGTCATTTGTTCTTTGTTTGAAAAATATTTTCTTAATTTAAATGAAATTATAACATTTCCTGATAAAGTTGAAAAGAGATTTCATTTCTGTAAGTGCCTTCTATCCAGCAATTTTAAGCAAAGACTTTCCTTCTTAGTTGTTATTGAGTATATTTCTAACATTGCTGAATATTCAGTAAGTCATTGATATAAATTCAAGTAATTCAGATGTCAGACTGAGTTCTCAGTGGTGATTTACACCAGCAAGTATTTTATGAGGGTGCATTATTAGTTTGCTGACTTTCTTAATATATAAAGGTTATAAAAATTTTATCCAACACTTATGATTTTTAACATATCTTCAGGTAGATGTAAATACCCCAAAGAGTATGTGTCTTTAAAACTTCTGCAGAAATGGTCAAAGTGATTCAGCTTCATAAATTATACCCATCTTTTTTTGTTATTATTAAATGATATTTGTAGTCTTCTCACATTATGAGTGAAAACATATTTGACAGCTGTTCTGATAGTCTTGTATAGTCTCAGTATTCACATTCATTTATCAGTACCACCCATCCCTAGTATATCTCTGATACTTCTATCTCTGATACCTCTATCGAGACCCCAAGTTTAACCATATGTGCACTTTTGGCATGACATATTTTTAAACTATTCATTTAAGAGACTTGTCAGTGTATATATTATTCAGATGGTGAAAGTGGAATCTCAGAAGATGATTAAATTTGGAGGTTTCACTGTCTGTGTAAGAATTGATTTTTAAATTTGCATGTGTAAGCATACAACTTTATTCATTTCCCTAGAATCAATCATTTGGGTGCCAGATTTTAAAGAAGCTGATTTAAAAAAAAATAAATGTAATATATTAATTATGGAATTCTAAACATGTGTTTTCAAATGGCATATTCTCCTAGGGACAGGAAAGAAATCACCTTCTCAGGAAAATAAGTCATGGAGAACTTGTTGGACAATGAATTAGTGATTTGGGTGTTTCTTAGGAAACTGGTTCAGGAAACTAGAAAGATGCAGGTTCTCTGTTCCTATTCCAAAGATTCTGGCTTATGTGGTCTGGCTTCTGTTATATATTACTAGATCTATCAAGCTTATCACTGTGCAATTAAGCAGAGATATACTGCTTTAAACTCAACAGATTGCTAGCTCCTCCATGAGTCTGTTGTAGTTTGGTCAGAAAGGGCTTTTTTGCATATTTCTATTCCTTTGGTCAAAGAATTCTTTTCCAGTACAAACTTTTTCCTACAGGGTGAACAGTCTACAGACTAGGCAATATTCTACAATTCAGCTGAATTCTAATAGTAAATAGGAACTTAACATCAATATGATGACTTTATTTATTGATAGCACATTTCTTGGTTCAAGTGGATTGTTCTAATTTTTAGGGAACAGGCTCATATCTGTTCTTTTCGAAGATCTGTTAGTTTTCAAGATTTAATTAATAAGGCCAACTTCATCAGATAATTGATTCCAAAGTAGAAATTTTGATCCAATTATCCACTCAAATTGACCTTTCTTGTGAAATACTATTTGAATTGCTATACTCAGCGTATGTTTAATTACAGTATATGATGATGTTTAATTATTGTATCTGAATAATGTTTAATGAGCCACCATGTTTAATTACTGTATCTGACTAATATAATTACTCTTAAGTAATCTCTGTCATTATCAGATAATCTCTCTAAGCTCTGTGGAGTCTGTCCTCAACCCGATTCTCTAGGCTCATCTTTCTTCATCTGTCTCTCATATATTCTTTGTGCCAGCCACTGGCATACTTTCAGTGCCATTAATGTATCAAGCTGCTTCCTACCTCAAGGCCTTCATGCTTGCTGATACCCTCTCTTCTGCATTGGTTTTTGGATCTCAGCTATAGATTAGTTTCTCTGGTTTTCTAGAATATTTCATGGTCCCACTTCATTTTAATGTTATCATGTTACCATACAATATTTCGTTATATCAGGTACTACATTTTTTTTTTCTATTTTAATCTCTATTTATTTAATGTTATGTATTAAGCCCTAGGCAACAGCTCACTATTGTATACCCAGCAGCATTTGTTGAATAAATAAATAAATAATATGAGTGAATGAATAATTCAGTCAACCTAAAAATTAAGACATTTAATTTCCAGTCCTTCATACCTAAAACATTAGCCCAGTGATCAAAAATACAAATGCATATAAAACCCAGAAAGTAACAAAAGTTATTGAAGCCAATAGGGAGCTTGATGAAGATTTTCAGTACAGTAGTGATGTAGCTAACCCAAACCCTTGGAATTCATAGTCAAATACTTGTAATAATCTGGGGGTCAGTGAATAACAATATTAAACCCATGGACCAAGTATGACAGCTGTTGGAATCTTGGAGCAAAGGCAACCATAGGACACTAATCTGGGCAGATGGTTAGTTATGGTCATTAACAAAGAACTGCTTAGATGTCACTAAATCAAAGACCCAAATATGCCTATGAATATTCAAGAACAATCATTTAATTATGTATTTTCTAAGATGTACTATTTATTTAAATAATGTTGAGTTATAATGTGTATGAAAGTGGTACAAGTCTAAGAATAATATTTTTTGAGGAATCCAAGTGGAAATTTATGCTTAAGATCCCAAACTTCAGTTAGCTGAGAGGTATTTATGAAAGAGGTAGGTAGGACTATATGGTGGCCATCTCTCATTAGCCCCCAGGGATCTCTATCTCCTAGGGTTCTCAGCCTTGTGTAAAGCCCTCCACTTGAGGGTAGGCTGGACTTACTGACTTAATTCTGAGGGAAGCAAGCTGCCATGGAGAGTGTGGAAATAAATAGGGACTACTTAAATCATAACAATCATAACTAACACATTATTCAGAGCTTGCTGTAGAAAGGTAGGCAATGTAGTCAGTCTCCATTAGCTTCCATATGGCTGTGAATTAAGGCAAAAAAATGAGAAAGCTTTATAGAGGAAAAAAGGAAGTCTTCAGATATGCCTTTATTGGAAGGCACGGGGAAGTGGTAGGCAGGGTGATTAGAAACAGGTAATCTCATGTGATCAGTTAAGGGGGCATCTTTGGCTTTCTTCAGTTGGTTTTCCACTGGAAGTGTCAGTTATTGATCAAGTCTTGGCCATTTGGGGCTAACTGCTACAGAAATTATGGTTCCTGGACAGTGTTCTACAGAGTTTGTGGTTTGGTTTCTGATTAGTTGTGGCAGGTTGTGGTGTGGTTTGACCATTTTCTGTTTGTGTGTTTGGCCTCTTATGAGACAATCCTACAGAGGCCCACCTGAGTCCAGAAGCAGAATGACTGGACTTAGAAGGAGATCTTCACCCAGTGAAGCTTTGAAACGACAGCATCTGTAGCAAATTTCCTAATAGCCTTGTGGAAGATCCTAGGGTGATAGTCCTCAGCTAAGTTGCTGTCTGATTCTTAACTGACAGAAAGTGTAGGATGGTAAATGCTTGTGGTTTAAAGATAGGTGTTTTGTCAATCAAATCATTAAATAATGTAGCTCAAATAACTTCAAGTTGGTTTGTCTCTGAGATAAAAATTGAAACAATGAATTTAATTCTTACATGTAAAGACAGATTCTACATCATCACATGGTCTAGCATAAAGAATAGGCTTTGTTAATATACATTATAAGCCCAGGGGCAGCAAGAAATTTTATAGGTACTACTGCTGGTAAAGTAGCAGGTCTGTGTTCCAGTGAAGGGACATCTCCTTCTGGGTATTATTTTACTGTGAGAGCATGGGACCAACTACATTAGTTGTTGGAAGGACTATTTGAGCACTTAGACTATCTAGGCAGTAGTTAAATCTGTTATCTGGGAAAGCCAAACACTTGCAGACCGTAGGAGGATTCAGACCCTTATCCACCAACCCTGTGGATATCTATGGAGCTTCACTTTATAAAGGTCCTCTACCCGGGATTAGTGATGATGGTCTGGGGGATCCCCAGTCCTTTCTTACAAGCTCATGGAATCCTTTCTGGAAATTCTGCTCATTGTATTGCCATGATAAATAAGTCATTTATACAACGTATTTTGTGATAAGTAAAATGTGGAAAAAAGTTGCACATGCCATACAGGGCTGGAGGGTGCAACACGGAGGATTGGTTATTATTTTAAACAGATCTGCTGGAAAGAACCTCACTGAGAACATGACATTTGTGCAGATTTGAAACAGGGAGTTAAGCATGAGGCAATCTGGGGTAGAACATTTCCAAGGGCAAAGCAATAGTCTGTAAGTCAAGAATGTGATTTGTGTGTGAGGAGCTATGAAGAAGCCAGCAGAGCTGAACTAGAAAGAGAGAAGGAGACAAAGTAGGGGGAAAATGAGAGAAGTGTGATGAGGAGTCAGATCATTCAGGGCTTTGTGACTTTTTTGAGAACCTTGTTTTTATTTTGAATGAAATGAGGAGCCTTTAGAGAGTTGTAAGCAGTGAACAGATATGGTCTTTCTTATGTTTAAAAATTTTAATGCAGTGTTTTGAGCACAGTCTAGACATATCAGGAATTCAGAAAAGAGGTTTAGACTAGAGATGGGCAAATGGGACCCATTACTTACATGTAATATTCAAAACCATGAGAGTAGATGAAATCATAGAAAAGTGAATGTCAATAGAGAATTTAGGCACAAGCCCTGAGCTCTCTAAAATTAGAAGGATATATGAAATGGAAGGGATAAGGAGGCTGATAAGGAATAGCCAGAGAAATAGACAAAAAGAAAACAAAGAAAGTATATTGTATTAGAAAACAAAAAAAAAATATCAAGTAGGAAGGAATGAGCAGCTATCAAATACTGATGACAAGTTGTCTGCGATGGGAACTGAAATTCATTAATGTGTTTGGCAATCAAATGGAGGTCACCAGTAAGGTTTCAGAATTAATTTGGTGGAGTAGTGGAGGTGAAAGCATGGTAAAAGTGAGTTTTACTGAGAACTGAAAAAGGGAATTGGAGGGAATGATAATGTGTAAATCTTGAGTAATTTTGGATTATGGAGAATTGAGGTAGAAGCTGGCAGCAAAAGTAGGGGTCTGAAAAAGACTATTTTTATTTTCCTTATGGTCTAAGTAAGTAGCCCTGGAGACATTTGGATATCAAGTTTTGTCCCCTTTCCACTTTTAGCTTTTAACACTATTTTCCTATATCTACTATCATTACCTTGTTGAATTTCCTCTGTTCCTATGTATTACCCTAATGTCTCACTATTTTCATTATTGCTATATTTTCATTTCATTTTTATTATAACATATTCTCAAACACACCTTTCTGTAGCTGCTAAACATTCTGAAACTTCAGCAACACAGGAAGAAAGATGAATAAATCAGAGGTGAGAGAGGAAGTTAGGCCTAGATTGCACTGGAAGGTGGTCTGCAGGATGGAGCTACAATTCTTTTTTTTTTTTTTAATATTTATTTATTTGCTTTTAGTTGTACACAATGTGTTTATTTTTACGTGGTGCTGAGGATCTAACCCAGGCCATGCACATGCTAGGCAAAAGCTCTACCGCTGAGCCACAATCCCAGCCCTGGAGCTACAATTCTTATATTTGCAGTTGTCTACAAAACAATGGAAGACCTTGAAACACTACAGGCAGGTTATTCATACTAGGAAAGATCATATGTTTCTGATCGAATGCTGATGGCTTAATTTCTGTTTCAGCCAGAGGACAAGAACTCAGAAGCTTCCTGTAAAATCATGTGATTCAATTCTATGAAGTTTCCCTGTATTATGAATATTCTATTTGAAGCATTTATCTCTTAGTTCTGGTCTTGTCCCTTGTGTTTTGTGCTCCACAGTTACCTCCATGACCACATATTTGTGTTTTATTTTTCTGCTTTGAATTATATTTTGGTTTACTTACCACTTTTAGAAGAGAATTACCATCTGATTATTCTTTGCCAAATTTTAAGTTATAGTGTTTTTCTAAATCGGTGCCCTCTCTCAAAACAGATTCATTCATTTTCTATGACTTGACTTGCATCACTAAATATTTTATGCACATTTTTATGAAAACAGGAATTAACATTCATGTTTTGCATTGTGAGTAAGGCCTGTATATTGTTTACAGTTCATGATGACTGAGACACATATTCTTTGGTGTTTTTCATTTTTTTCACTATTCAAATTTTACATTAGCTACCAATGCAAAAGTGATACTAAACTAGGACATTAGCTACAGCTCTTGCTTATAGTCCTTAACCTGTAGATCCTCTGTGAGGCAAATCACATGCTTTCTATGATTGATGCACATTTTCTGAAACTGAGCTGGAAGGTGCCCACTTCATTCTCATATTATGCATGTAGTTAATTGGTATTTTGATTGAACCAGCAGAAGGATAAAAATGCCTATGAATCAAAGGAAATTATTCTCATTAGATATGAAACAAAGAAAGCAGTGGTTTCAAGAACAAATATTATTCAAAAATATTCTCATTAAAAGAAATTGCTCTCTTTGGTATAATAAAATTCTTCTAAAGAGAAGCATCTGGCAGAATCATATAACTTACTGTACCATAACATTTGGGATGAATTAAGTTGCTTCATGCCACAAAATGCTTTCAAGTCTTCTCAATATTTTTTCTTCAGTTTAACTTATCTGTGTCTCACAGTTCTGCAATTAGGTCATTTTTTAACTTTGTATTTTGTTCAAGGTATCATGTTATGAATATTACATAGACATTACAGTCCCTTGAAGGCTAGAAATATTGCTAAGTAGAATTAGTTCAAGCTCTTGTGTGGAATGTGAAAGTCTTTTTGTGTTGTATCCACCTGCCTGGTTGTCCACATTAATGGCTGGGCAGGTTAAATTACAAGTGTTCAGACAAATGAGCTGTGGTAAAGGGTACAGGGGAAAAGGTAATCACTTGAGTCCATGTGTTGTAGGCAAACTATATATAAGTCTATTGTCACCCAACTCCTGAGCAAAAGAGAGTTAATTTATGCTATCGAAGTCATAAAACTAAACTTGTCAGCAGATTTCAAAGTGGGAGGGAATTTTGATGTTATTTCATCCTCTAATTGCTCTGCTATCTCAGATCAGTTGTTAAATGATTCCTTTAACTCACTACTTTTATAGAGAAATCCATTTCATTTTCTGAAAGCTTTTATTAATCTAAGATATGCCCTCTTCTTGTTTTCCATATCTAGAAAACTTTTTGAATTCATCTCCTATATAAGGGTTTTTAATTTTTTTTTATGGAAACTTCCACATATTCCCTAAATATTATTTAAGCAGTATGAGCACAGCAATGTGGGAACCTTTGGGGAGGTGGAATATTGCCTCTGCCTCTCAGAAGAATGTATTGGAATAAATATAAATACTCTGAGTTTTAAACATACCAGGGTAGAACTCCAGCTTCTATAATTGCAAACTGTGAGGAATTGCTATTAAAATATCTTTAAATATGGATAATATTTCTACTAATTTAGTTACTTTTTTTCTGATTTATTTATCTAGTGTTCTGCCAATAGTACCATATAACTTGTATATTGCATAGTATTTTAATACCTAGAAGTCTGGTCCCATTCAGTGTTTATCTTTTTTTGTCTTCTGGGAAGTCATTTTTATATACTTAATAAAAATCAAACAATTTTATTGGAATTAGATTCATTAAATATATTAATTTTAGGATAATTGATATTTTATGGTATTAAATGTATTCATCTAACAATGTAGTATGTCTTTCCATTTATTTAGATTTCTATTTTATCTAAATTAACAAGTATAATTTTAAGCAAAGCCTATATATCTCACTAATTGTGAGATTTTAGCATTTTATAAACATGTGCATAGTGTATTTTTTAATTTTTCATTTTCAGATGGTTAGGCTATGTTAGAAAAGTGCCACTGATTTCTTTCTTTAACTTATCTGTACAAAATTTCCAACTTATCTTTGTTCCTTTCCATAGCCTCATGCAGTTTTTAGGTAAAAAGTCACATGTATGTTATCATTTCATTTTCAATTCACTTGACTAAACTATTCAAAATAATTTTAATGCAAATGATAGTGATGTACATTCTTATTTTAGCATTTCATCATTTGGAATTATGTTTGCTGTGTTGAGAAACAGTCTCTTATTATACTCAAGTAGAATTCTTCCATTGCTACTTTATTGGAGTTTTAATAGAATTTTTTATCAAATGTATTTTTGTGTCCATCATTAATGATGGTTAATGATCATGGTTTATCACTATTATGGGACTTTTGTAGATTATTGGAGTTGTGGATTGTGATATTAAACTTCTTTTAATTTAATCATCTTTGCCCCCTGGAATAAATATTTGCTCTCATTTACTCCTTATTTTCTATTATTATGGCTCTTGTAATAAATTAATTATATGAACTGCAAGTAAATGGTTGCTAATACAAGCAGTATACTACTGCTTGGCTCTGGTATAGATGCTCATGAACCTTTTCCTGTGTATGTGTACACATATACACAGAGGGTCAATGATTGATGAAGACTTGATTTATTATTTGACTCTATGCTGGTGTGAAAGCTATGCACATTCAGTAGACACCATACTTTGAATTTCCAAATTTGACCTTTCTCTGGTCTGGAGTATGTAGCCTTGTGGGTATAGTAGCAGAAAAGCTGCAGCTGCCAGCCAGCCCTGAAATTCCAAGTGGAACAAACCCCCTACAGTGTACTGTATAACTAAGTTGTAATGCTTGGCAGTTTAGGTATACTAAATGACTTACAATGTTTTCAGTTCTAACAGATCAGCTTCTTTCTCTGCCATGTTCTCCAGCTTTAGGTGCACCTCCATGGAAGAGAAACTTCAGGACCTGCAGATAGTATGGCATGTGCTCAGTGAGATCAGGCTGGTCCTGGTGTGGTCTAAGTCTGTTCCATACAATTCATGGCTATGATACGTAGAAAGCCAGAAACTCCAGAGCCTTAAATAAAGCACTGCACTGCCCCAGCATAGGCTGCTACAGCTGAGGCTGTGGAACTCGGTGAAGAATATATTTTCTTCTTTGTTCCATGGCCTTCTCTTTTGCAACACTGTTTTTGTTAGGTTTATTATTTGATATCCTTATTAAATGAACTGTGATGGCTTCTATCTTCTACTGTAGTCCCTCGAAAGATAATATTTAGGTATTAGAATAAATGCATCCTGTCTTCTTCATTCCTTTGCTCACAGACCCACATCTAAATCTAGACTCTGCCACTTATGAATCTCATAGTTCACTACATACAGTAGTGCAATTTGAGCACTGCACAGAGAGGAATAGAGGCTATATCCAGCTGCGGTTTCCTTCTCAAGTGCCTGGTTCTGGTATAGATAAGCATGTACCATATCCTGTTTCACACAGAAGCTACCATATCAGCAAATAGCACATAGAATTGAAATGAAGGGAAATTAATGAAGTGATTCCATCCCACTGAACTTGTTTTCTCACCAAATAAATTGATTTTTTTTTAATGCAGCTGCTTCTTACCCTAAATTCTCAAATGCATGTGTTACAATTCCTGGAATATTTGGCCTTATTTTATTGGCTATTTAATTATAATAATTTATTATTATCTAGATTTCAGAAGGATAATCTTGGAATAAAGGAATTTATATACATTCTCTGAAAAAGAAAGATACTAGAATGCCAGAGGAATGAATTGTTCTTGTCAAAAATAAAAATAATTCCAGACCATAGTAATGATTTAAAAATCCAGTTAGTTCTTGTTAATCATTGTCTTATTGCATATGGGAAAACATTCAACATCCTGACAACTCCAAATATAAGTAATAAACTAGGAAATGTTTAACAAATATACCTTTATCACTGTTCTATATCTTTGTAAATGAATGCAGAAATTGCAATGTCATTTTCTAACAAGGAGAATTCAACCAATCCATTTTTATAAAGTGAAAATAGGCGTCAGGGTAAAATAGCACACATTGATTAACTACTTAATACACCATTGACTTTACAAGGCCTAACAGAGGAGTACTTTCAAATGATAGTGCTTAAATTAAAAAAAATAATATTGTGCAATCCTGCATAGTAATTACAAATGCATTAGGAAACCCGACAGCTGTGCTTGGAATACATATCAGAAAAGACTGTGAAATATGGTTTCAGTATCATTTTTAAAAGATGTTTGCATCTGAAGGACTACACTGTGCAAGCTGCTGATAGTCATTATTTTGATGATATAGAAAATTTACATTACAAGAATACAGCAAGCAAGAATGAGACAAGTACATGCTTCTTTCAAAGGATGATGATCCAGGTCTGAATGAATTAGCAGTCAATGCAGGAGAAAGATGAAGTGAGTCAGAATATGATTTCAATTTCTAGCCAAATCAGAGAACTCACTCCACAATAGCATAGCGAAAGTTTCAGGTACAATCAGGCAACAGAGAACAGTCATTAATATAAAGTGGGGTATTTGATAAGAATAAAGATTTTAGTAGCCATCCTTGTTAGCCAACATGTCCTCTACTGATTTTCTAAGAGAAATTTCATTATATCCATAACTTAAAGATCCAGGGAAAAAATTAGTAGTACTTTAGTTGGATGTTAACAGCTCAAAAAGTAAGAGAGAAATGCATCAAAACCAAAAAAAAAAAAAAAAAAAAAAAAAAAAAAGGAAAGTAAGGGGTAAGTTAAGTCAAAGAAGGGGGTTATTCATTATCTCTGGAATCTGTTATGAAATATCTATAAAAGTGATGTTTCCATCGTGATCACAGCTAAAGCCTCACCAAAGCCTCATCCTCACAGAAGGCTCAAAAATCTGTAATGCCCCTAAACCTATTTGATAGTGAGAGATGTATTTGTCTGGGTGTGTGTTGGGAGGTGAATCTCTAGTAGATACTATAAGTAATGAGTAATATGTCTTTTGAAAATTTGAATTCTAATTTTATCAGTAATTAATCCTAAGCCTGCCTGTTAAGATATCAAATATCATGTATGTCAGTTGTTTTATTGGGCACTGAGTGCATCCAGAGTAAAGGAAGGATCACTATAGGGTGACTACAATGGATTTCCAGAGAAAATTGAGATGTGAGCTGTATTGAAGGACTGTGGAAAGTGTTACCAACAGAAGTAGAATCTCAAGTTGTCACTTGAATGGCAGTACAGTAGAGCCCCTGATACAAAGCTTTAAATGCCAGCATATCACTTTGGTTTACTCTCTGGCAGTAGAGAAACTTTCTGCATTTTGAGGAATGAATGCACATAGCAGTATTTGGAGATTATAAATGTATTAGTTTTTTGTTGGAATTAGATTTGGGAAAGAGTTCAGTGTTGAGTCTATTGGAATAATCAAAGACATGGATGTAGAGACCATACTGGCAACCACAACGTAAAAACTAATAAAATCTGACAAAATGATATGAACCAGGAGAAGGAATCAAAGACAACTTTAATGTTAGCACGGGATTAGACAGGTGTGGGAGATAAAAATCAGAAGGGGAGCTCATTTTGGAAGACTAAAGCAAAGCAAATCTTACTATAGATGTACTGTATTCTGTTAACAAACATAAATGGATGATTTTCAACTAGAGACATCAGTATCTGCAGCATCTCCAGAAACTTACCACCAATCACTGTGTTTTGTCCTTGGATCTACTCCAGTCAATGACTTGGAATTCTCAGAACCTCCTCTTTGTCTGTTGCTGAGGTCATGCCTATTTGAGGGTGTGGCTTAAACAGTGCAGTGTAACTGTAATATGAAATAATTTCTGAGGCTGTTTTTTAGTTCCCAAGAACAATTTTAGCATGATTATCTCTCCCTGACTGCAGACAGTTTTGAAAAATGAACTAGCTTGGCATCCAATTGCCAAAATATTTTCTTCTTTAAGGAAACTGATAGGATTCTCTCCCCCCAAATATTACAACCCTCCTTTAGCTTTCCTATAGCAAAAGCATACAGAAAGCCAACTATTATGACAGCTATTGTTCATATCTTTGGGTATTACTCTTCATGTTTGACATTGGTAAGCAATTAAATCCCAGGAAGAGATCACAAAGGATAATTATATTTAATTTAGACATCTCAATGAGTTTTGCTTTTGATATGTAGGTATAATTAGTGCATTGAACACAAGTTAACCCTAATTAAGTTGATTAACTTGGGCAATATTTGCCTGGGTTGATATAATGAAAATAAGCCTAAGGATTCATTTTTGATTTAGCTTGTTCTTCACTTACTTATTTCATGTCTTAACTGGATTCATAGCTACATGGTCACAGTCAACTTCAGTAATATACTTTAGAGTTTATGCTAGGTGATGGAATAGTCTTGAGACTTGAATAATTCTGTAATTAAAGCTGTAATATATTTAATCAAAAGGAGATTTATATCTTTTCACACCTCATTTTCAAAAGAATTTGGTCTATTCAAGTGACTAAAAATTATCTTGTTACTGATTATTTGTTCTGAACATATCTAATAACCAAATTGATCAAATATGTTCCAGTTGTTCACATTGCGCTTCTTAGTATGAGTTATGGTGCCTCTTAGGAGGACATATTATAAACAGTTTAGAGGATGCAGATATTTTCCACCTTTATGAAGAGGTGGAGAAGGAGCTTCTTCTGGGCTGAGCTCCTGAGGGTGGTAGTAGAAGCTCCTGTCCTGAGAAATTAGTGCAGGAAATACCACCCCAGAGAATGTACCCACTACTCCTCATTAGGGCTTTTTTAAAATCAATTTATTATTTATTTTTTACTTTGACATCTCTCCATAACACTCCTTGATCTAAGAGGATTTAACTGTTGCTGATAGTAGATGTTTAATTACTAATTGTTGATTGAAGACAGAAGTGAGTGTTCATTTTCTCATTACAGCCTAAAGAAGCCCTATGTAATCACTATAATAGCATTTCTTTTCATTGTTGTCTTTTCCACTCTTGCATCGATTTAGAGACAACAAAATAAAGTCTGTAAATCTACTAGGCAGATGTCTTAGATCAAATTTCTCTGCTTAGAGCTAACAAGCCAGAGAGTGTCATTTAAATTAATTATTAAATTATTTATTAATAATTAGTGTTGTCTCTTTAATTTTATGACCAAAAACTTAACAGATATCACTGAACTTCACTGTATGAAAAGAGAACACAAGATTTAGAAATGTTTCCATGTATTTGGTGTCATGTGGATATAGTGATTAATTTTATGTGCGAACTAGACTGGGCCACAGGAAGCCTAGATATTTGGCTTAACATTATTTCTTGGCATTCTGTGAAGATATTTTGAAGGTGATTTTCGTTTAAATCAGTAGTCTAAGTAGAGTAGACTGCCTTTCCAACATAGGTGGGTCTCATCCAGTTCATTGAAGGCCTGAATAGAATGAACAACTGAATAAGAAAGAATTCTTTCTCTTAGTCTGATTATCTTTGATCTGAGACATTATCTTCTGCCTTTTGAATCTGACTCAGACTGGAACTTAAACCATCAAATCTAGTAGTTTTCCTACCTTTGACCTGATATTATAGTATTAGCAGTTGCAACTGATTATCAAATGAGCTACAAATTTTGAAACAAAGGAATAAATTAGTAATGTAAGCCAAAGAAGTTCCTGGATATTTATGCTTAATTTATAGTTTGCTGGAAATTTCTAATTGTGTATTGACATACAGATGAATAACCCACATCTTAAAATTACAGAAACATTATTTCATTTCCTCAAAGAACTGAAGGTTTATGTATTTTCCTCCCACTTTTTCTTTCCTTCCCTTTTGCTCATCTCTTTCTCTCCTTCCTTTCTTTTTGTTTTCCTTTCTTCCTTTCTTCTTTCCATATTTCTATATAATTTATAATATGGTAGTTATCAATAGAACATGATCCTGTAGTATGTGATAGTCAGTGATCTTCTAAAAATGAGCTCACCTTTTTTCCTACAAAGAAGTTACCAAAAAAGATACAAATGCCCATTTAAATTAGGAATATAGTAAACTGGACTCTTGAAAAAGTTGTCCAGGTAGATAACAAAATAAATGAGTGTATTTACATTCAAGAAGAAAGAAAAACCTTCAACTGGCCTGAATAAGTCATAAATTCAGCAGATCTCTTTTTGTGAAAGTATTGTGTCAGACACCCTAGAAAATACTGGAGGTTTCAGATAAATACAACTTAGAACCTGTTTTCTGAATTCTTATGGTTCAGTGGGGGCGGGGAGAAAGAGAGAGAGAGAGAGAGAGAGAGAGAGAGAGAGAGAGAGAGCATGAACTGAGGCATGTTGAAGTCAAGTGTGAGAGAAGACTGAAGTAGCCCAGAGGGGGGTTTGGAAGAGGTGATACTTGAAGGGATTAGGAGACAGCCCAATTAAAGGAGGGGGCAAGTATTTACCAAAAAGGAATATAATGTAAGTAAATATATGTTTGTCTGCTGAAGACAGAGGATTCAGAATTTTTTATAGACACTCTGAGCAACAAAAGTTTATGCTACCTTCCCATAGGCAATTAAAGGCAATACTGCATTAAACTATGTCAAAAGAAGTTAGATAATTTCAGTTTTTCCTTTGGCATTTTAATAATCTTTTTTTTTTTTTGAGAAAGAAAATAAGATACTAAAAACTTTCCCCAACCCTCCCCGTCCCCCCAGCCGCTCCCCAGGTCCTCTATGATTGTATGTAGCAAGTCTGTGTTTTGAGGTCCCATTGGGTATCAGCACTGGCAGTAATGGGAACAGAGATGCAAGGACAGAGCATATAAGCTAAACAAACCTGTACAAAGTGCCCGAATACAATTATTCCTGCCCCCAAGAAGCTCACAGCTGAGTGGGGAAGGTTGCAAAGTGAACAAAGTGATGCAATTTACAGAGCGCTTCCTCTGAGAGCACTTGCCCCTGCTTGGACAGTTTCAAACAGGGAATTGTTTGTGTGCTAAGTGATAAGTCCTTCTGCATCTCTCTTGGTGGGTCCCAAAGAAACAAGTTTAGCTTTTTTCCTGTATTAGAGTTTACAATCAAGATTTTTTTCATTTTTATTCCTTCCAACCATGAGATATATACAAGGACTACTTTGTAAAAAATAAAAGCACTTTATATTAAGTGATAACAATCATAATATTTAATTCCACAGAGTATGTAAATCTTTAAAGAATACTTCATTAGCCATGTGAACCTATGATTATAAAGTGTAAATATGATTTCTGTACATAATACAGGAAAAAAATTGCAGATGGAGGATTTCATTGAAGACTTTTTATTCCTTTTTATTATTAAGAAAAATAGTATGCTATCTTATGGGTACTGATCAATATACCTTCAAAAGATTAACTGATTTAATCCTAACCTTAAATCTATGAAATAGAAAGTATTGTTATTGCTATTTTATAAAGAAGGAACAGGAACACAGAAAAATTAAATAATCTGCCCAAAGTCCAGGGAATAGGCAGCAAAGCCAGAAATGGAAGCAAAGCACAGACTGTGGAGCATATAGTCACCAGTGTGTGAATTTGGTATTAAGTACTTTATAAAAAATGACACAGTATTTGCATATACCCATGTACACCCTCCCATGTACTTTAATTCATTTCTGGATTATACCTAATCTAGATTGTACCTAATACAATGTAAATACTTGTCATACTGTGTTGTTCAGGGGGAAAATAACAACAAAATAGGTCTGTACATGTTTTATTTGGACACAATTTTTTTCCAAATATTTTCACCCCATGAATGTGGAACCCATAGGACCAGTTGAATAATGAACAGGCTGATTGATCAGGGGAACTTCATGCATAAGATAACATTTGCTCCTAAGGGTGAGGATAAGTGTTCCAAGTAGAAAAGGTAGAAGAAGGAAGGGAACATGTGAAGACTTGAGAAAGCAAGACAGTTATCATGTGTCTGTGTTTGCAGCATCAACTTCCTGTGTGGTAGATGCTAAAGGAGTTATCTGTAAAGAGAGCTAGAAGGAGAGAGTAAAGAGTGTAGAAGATGAAGTGGAAAAACAGCCTGAGTCTCACCTTAGAAATGACACCATATATCTGCCTCTAGGGTGTTTAGACTTTTAACAATACCAGTTCCAGGATTTCCCATGCTTGATAAAAAAGCAGATGAATTGGCCTTGCCCCAGTTCTACTTAATCAAAATATCCTGATGTGACTCAGAAACCTAAATTTAAGAGCCTTTGATAAAGACAGTGGGAACATTTGTTTTGTTAATGTTGCCTAATGTTGGGTCATCTCTGTTAGTGCATATTGTGAATGTATTTAGACAACATAAATGAAAAGGCTAGTTTTTAATATATCTTGGATCTATATGATACTCTAGACAGTAACTTTGAGGAGTTTAACTGTATGAAATCTGCTAAAATGTCATTGATGAACTTTTTTATTTAATAAATTAATTTATTTTTTATCCTAATTTGTTTTCTATGACAGCAGAATGCATTACAATTCATATTATACATATAAAGCACAAATTTTTATATCTCTGGTTGTATACAAAGTATATTCACACCATTCATGTCTTCATATATGTACTCAGGGTAATGATGTCCATCTTATTCCACTATCTTTTCTACCCCCATGTCCCCTCCCTTCCCCTCCCACCCCTTTCCCCTATCTAGTTCATCTAATCCTCCCATGCTCCCCCTCCCAACCCCACTATGAATCAGCCTCCCTATATCAGAGAAAACATTTGGCATTTGTTTTTTTGGGATTGGCTAACTTCACTTAGCATTACATTCTTCAACTCTATCCATTTACCTGCAAATGCCATGATTTTATTCTCTTTTATGCTGAGTAATATTCCATTGCATATATATACCACATAAAATGTCATTGATGAAAACTTACCAGGTGTTGTTTTCTTTTATACCCTCCCTTAAGAACTATAAATCCAACTAAATAACTTAATCATTCTGAACATTAGAAAAGGATCCATGCTTTGAGAATAACTATAGATTTTCTTCACTATATTGAGACTTTCATAAACACTACTGCAAATTATATGTGGAGGGATACGCGAATTATTTAAACTCCCAAGCTTGCTATATGCTTCATCGAGAGAATAGTTTTAAAGAAGCTGCTGTTGAACATGGCTGGAGTGGAGTGGTAAGTGGCTGGCCCTTACTTCAGGAGGTTCAGGTGGGGCAGGCACAGGGCCCACTACTCTGAGGCTGTTGATGGATGATGGATTCTTTTTTTTTTTTATTCAAAGTTGTATTTATAATAGTAGTATGCATTATAATTCATAATAAACATATAGAACATCTTTTTACAAAACACTGTTTGTATACAATGTATATTCGTTTGTTTGCCCTGTATATGGGCAGGGAACAGCTTGCAAATCACATTGTGTGAAAGTGGAATCTGCATGAAAATTGAAAATAAAATGAGTAATAGCAAGTACAGCCTACATCAAGAGCAAAGTGGAAAGCTTTTGAAATAAATAATGTTGATGATTCTGTTGGAATTCATTGAGAAAATAATGGAAGAAGCATCGTGGACAATTCTTTCAAAATGAAAGAAAATAGGAATCAAAAGTAGGAGTGCTATGCATAGGAATTATGATGGAGTGGTTCCATTAATGCTCAACATCGATTAGTCCCTTCTTAAATGATGCTTTCTACTTTTTAATGATTTTCAAATGTGAGCTAATAGCAATTTCCAAGAAAACAAATTTAGAAAACAAAATGGATTTTAACTCTAGTTTTGTGTGATTTAGTGCATTAGCTACAAAGCCACTAAGTTTTGACTGTATTAACATGGCAGTAGGGCACTGAGAGAGGTTTTTAATTTGTAAGTTTTGTTTGTTTTTAATAGAAGAGAACTTCAAGTCCCTGAGCTGGCTATGGGGGCATTTGGGAGATAAATTAGTTTATCTGTCAAGCTGTTTTCTATTTCTAGTATACTAATATCCCAAACACTTTGCCCTTGCTTACAAAATTGTGACAATATAGTTTTAAACTCTTATTTTAAAAATTCATAAATAAGGAAAGCAATTTCTTTTGTATTGGTAGATATTCATAAAAAGTCCACATTATTTCATGCCTTTGAAATCATAATTATTTGAAATTTGGATTCCTGCAAGACTTACCTTTGGAACACTTTTATTTTAAAATTTATATTTCTAGTGAAAGGATGGTTAGCATCTTATAGCTCAATCACATAATTGTTACACCCTATTCTTTCTACTTTTGACTGTGTTACTGTTGGAGTATTTTCTGATAACAGCTATGAAAGCAGGAATGGATGTTGTAGTAAAACGAACTCTTCTTGGTCTGATTGATTTTGTGCTTTATAACCCATTTCAGTTATCAGAAAGTATTGCAATTTTTCCTCCTGCTATTTGGAAAGAATGTAATAGTCTAAAAGATTGCCTACCTTCTAAAGGAGTTTCTCTCTGTCAAGATAGAAACAGTATATTTATTAAACTGTCTGTAACTTTGGAGTGAAAACTTTCAATTCATTTCTTTCTCACTTTGCTGGTCTATAAGGAAGAAGGCACTCAAACATGACACTTGGCAATGTGATCCAGCAGATCTGTAGGACTAAGATCAGGATGTTCAAAATTCAGGAGTTTCCAGAATGTAATTGAAACCAGTTTTTAAGTTCCCTTATGTTAGACCATATGGTTGTTAGAACTCATCAATATTAAACTTCAGTGTGCATTTGTATAATGACTTAGAAAATATTCTTGAGTTTTTAAATGAAATACCTTAGCCATTATTGTATAGCTAATAGAATCAGACATATTTTTAACCCTATAATATTCTAATAACTATGAGAAGAGGAAGATATAAAAGTCTGTGATGCACATTAATATATTGTTCTTGGGGGGAAAACCCACCAAAATCTTCTAGGTCTTAGGAAAAGCATGGAAATTAATAGTAATTCTTAGAATGATAAATGTGATCAAATGATATTTTGTAAGCTGGTATAATAAAATATAATTAAATATGATGACAAAGAAAAACTAGTATAACTATTTAAAGAATGTTAAGAGATTCAGCTGGAGACCATTTCCTTTTGTATTTTTATATATTGTATAGTGATAACTAAAAATAATTGAGGTTAGTTGTGATATAGTCAGAGGAATGATCAGTCCAACTAATTCATTTCAATTTAGAATGCCATGTGCTACTTAATGAAAATGACATTGCTAGCATCTGGATATGTTTTTAGGTATGTTTTGGAGACCCCATAATTCAAATAAAATTTGTTGGTTTATTCAAGTACATGAGGTTTGGATTGGGTCCTGGAGTACACATTGTATTTAAATAAAAGTATGAGAAGAAGTATGAAAACAATTAGAAGGCTCCACATAAGAATGAGTAAAACTGGACTTAGAACTCAGTGGGAGCTTTAATATTATAAGCTAGATTAGATAGGTTGTAGGAAAAAAATCCAACAATGAAAAAAGCAAAAGAAAATTCAAAGTACAGTTATTGATGACTGACTAGACACTGGAAAGTTTAAGACTATGCATCTGTATGCCTAGAAGATTGATCCTAATATATAAGATAAGGAAATCAGAAAGGTACTGAGACAATAGAAAGGAATAATTGTAAAAAAAAAAAAAAGAGATCCAATTTGATATGTTGATGCTTTGAAAAATAACTAGATTTTAGGTGAAGAGTTTTGCTTCAACAAGAGTTCTTAGAGTTCTGGAGAACATTCTGGGGTGCTGGGAGATGAAACTATTTTAATAATACAATTAAGTCATTATTTGCCTGTTTTCTGCATTGATATTTGCCTTGATAGTGCAAAAGCAATGGTGAGCAAAACTATGGGTACAAATTAAATCAGTGACACCATATTGTACCAGCAATCATTGTATGTTTTACATATACAAACACATTTTTAAAAAGCCAGATTCATTTAGGAATGTCCCGAAGAATATGACACTTTATTCCTTTTGTTAAATATAAGCCCTGAATTACGCATGTGCATGTTTTTCATATTCTGTGTTAGGAAATGAGAAGTATGCACAAAGCATGTCTTCTGCACATCAAAATGACTCTCTCAAGTAAAGGCACTTTAGCCATTGTCTTAAGAGCTGAACCAGCCACATTTCCCTTAAATGCCATTAAAATAAACAAAAAATAACAACAATAAACAATAACAACAACAAACAATAACAAACCGATGGGCAAGCCTTGGTGATTCAGATTTGGGTGTTTAGCAGACATTTTCTTAAAGTTTCTGTAATTTTAAGGGAAACGGCTTACTGCATTTGTTTTTTTCCAAGGACAGCTGTATCAGTTTTCTAGCACAGTAATGAAATACCCAAGATGATTAACTTATAAAGAGGAAATGTTTATTTTGGCTCTCAGTTTTAGAGCTTCCAGTCCCTGATCAATTGACCCCTTGTTTTAGACCTGTGGTGGGGGCATGTAGCAGAGCAAAATCACTCCCCTCATTATCCAGAAAGCAAAAGAGAGAGAGAGAAGAAGGGGCTGGAATCCTGTAATACCTTCAGGCGCAGACCCCCAGTGGCCTAAACACCTCCCACTAGATCTCTCCTTCTAAAGGTCCATAGTGCCTCCCAATAGTGCCACTAATGGGGACTAGCCTTCAACACATAGACCTTTTGGAGCTGTTTATCTGAACCATAGCAATAATATTTGAGCTTTCAAGATTGGAAACTTAGAAAATTCCTATCTATCACCATGACTTTGACAGAATTCTTAATACTTTAAAAAGCGATGAGATGTGCCATCTTTGGGGAAATCTGCATAACCTGTGAACAAATATTTTTCAAATGTCAATGTATGACTTACAAAATCTTGCCTGGGTAGCAGAACCATACATAGTAGAAGAATGACCAATGAATGTTAATTAACAGAGTATGAGAAGGTCATTGATAAATTTTCATATTCCACATTGCAACTAAACTTGAAGAAACAATACCTTATCATGTCTTGGTATAAAACCAAAGAAGAATGTTACCAAAGATGTGGAAAGGCTACTAAATATCTCTGTCTTTCTCAATGGCTCATTTGTGTGAAGCTGATTTTTTTTTTCATATTCCTCAACAAAAACATGTACTTTAACAGATTGTATCCAGATATAGATGTGAGAATCTAGCCCTTTCCCATTGAGACAGACTTCATTGAAATTTATAAGGATGTAAAACAATAGTGCTCTTCACAATAACTTTTCTTTTGTTACATATATGTATATATGTATATATAATTACTTTATTTACAAAATAAGTATCTAATATAATTATGTTTATTGTGGTTATCTTAATAGAATAAATGCATACTTACAGATAGTGTCAGCATTTTATAAAAGAATTATGTATATGTCCAAATGAAACCCACCAAAAGAAAAACTAACTTCCTTCAAGTTTTTCAGTACATTTTCAAGAGTGTAAAGGATTGGAAAATCAAAACCTTTGGGGAGGATTACTAAGTTATATATGTAAGTGTAGAAGTCATCAACTTAGAGTTTCATTTGATATTGTAAAAGTTGTACTGTATTTCAAATTAAAAAAAAAAAACATGGAAAAAGAACTAGGACTTTTAAATGTCTAGACTAAAATGTGGAGGAATGAATGAATGAATAAATTAGTACTTTCAGTAAATAGAGGACGTAGAAAAATCAGAGGCACCAGATTTAGAAGCTTGAGTAACTAGCAGAGTCTGATCCTGGAGAATAAGTCATTACAGTTGCTAAGGAAGAGGTAGGTTGGCAGAAACCTCTGAGCCATGTCAGGGGCTCAGTACCACCTCTTGTCTGAACTGATCAGCTCTCTCCTGCCTAAGTCTTCCACAGTTCTCTAACGGAGTTGATACACTTCACCAGCAACATTCCACATATTCTCAAGCTATTCTCTGAAAAGAATTTTACCTTATTTTTCTAACTAATTTTTTTTACATTTTCCCCCTATGTACATTTATCGCACAGACATTTTTGGGTGGGAGAAACTGATAGAAGGGTAAGAGTATTTATTTACTTTTCAACAATGTGTTTGGTGATAAAGAATTTACATAGTATCTTTGTTTCCTAACAATTGCACATTTTTCAGTATGTAATTACAGTAATAGAAATTTCTCACCTGAGTGCTCTCTAACACAATAAACACAGAACTTTTTCTTGTGGCAGAAAGAGAGATCCCTTCTAGACCCTAGCTCTGCACCCTTAGTTTTTATGTGACTCTTTGGTTTGATCTAGGATTCCAATTAATACAGGAAATGTTTAATGAGAGAAAAGCATGAAACTTTTATTAATTTTACAAATACATGGGGATCTTCACAAGAAAGTAAAGTCTGAAAAAATGACCTACACATGATGCTTTTATGCATTTTGGACAAAAAAAAAAAAAAAAAAAAAAAAACAATAAATTTGTGAAGGAAGCACAGGGAAAATAGATATCTGGACTAGGGTAGTAAACTTTAGGGATGGTACAGAGATATATGGGGGGAAATGTATGAACTACATTTAAAGGTTGCTTTGGCATTTGTTTACTCAAGTTTCTTGCACCCCAATTAAAAGTCTCTAGTGACAAAGATTTTTCAGTCTCTGTACTTAAAAGACTTGGTGCATGTGAGGAAAGAGTTATAGTTCCTGGAGTGGTGTGACCAGAATCCAAGAATGCCAGGGGATGCAAGCAGCCACACAAAGCTGGAAGAGCAAAGAAAAAGTTTCTCCTCTAGAACCCAGCCGACACTTTGATTTCAGCATGGAGTTAGTGTATTTGGACTTCTGCATCCAGAACTACTTCTAATTCCTATTGTTGAAACCACCAATTTTGCAGCACTTTGTTATAGTAGCCAGAAACTAACACAAGTGTCCTCTGTAGGTAACGAGGTGTGCTTATCAATCTAAAAAAAATCTCACCATTCTCCTCAAAAATCACTTTGAGCATGCATACCAGAAGTTTGACTACCTACCAGCCTTCAATGCTGTCTTCTACCATACTTCTGGTCTTGTTTCTTTAGCAAGTCAACCTCTTCTTTTCTGACTTGCTCTCTTTCTCTTCACATTCTCTTGTGGTCATTTTTGGAATTTTAGCATCCATTAAAATATTCAATATTCTGATTTCTGTGAATGCCCAAGATCAAATCCTTTTGCTTCTTCAAGGAATTTCTGCCTGAAGTTCCCATTCCCCTGCTCAGTCATCAATTTATTGTTCTTTGAATATTCAGTAAATTCTTCTTCCTCATCAAAACAAAAACATTTGATTTCATGTTCCCCTCTAGTGTCTACCTTGGATCTCTGATTCCATTAGAGTCAGCATTTGTAAAAAGTTGTCTATACATTGCCTCAATTCTTGTTCTCTTCAGTGCTTATGTTCTGCTGAAGCAGCTTTTATCAAGGTCCTTGAGAGCCTCTCTCATGTCAGTTCCAATGGTCAGTTGTTGTTACTCTTCATCTGAGTTGACCTCTTAATAGCATTTGACATGATGGATTACTTTCTTCCACTTGAGTCATTTTCTTCCCTTGATCTCTAGAGTACTACTTTTCTGATTTTCTTTAAAGCTCTCTGGTTTCTTACTCTCTTCTTTCTAGTTACAATTATTTTTCTGATTATCTCTATTCTTACCTATCTTCTGCCCTTAGGTTATTTTATGCAGTACCATGACTTTATCTTTCATGTTAATCACTCTCAGATTTGTATCACCAGCCTTAGCTCTTTCCTTGAGACCTGAATTACTTTACCTAACTGTATACTGACACACACTTTACTTGAAATTATAAATAATATTTCAATCTTGACATGCCCCAAATAGAACTTTTAATTTTCAACCCCACCACATATAAACATGTACCTTTATACATAATCTTACTTTTTCTGTTAATGGTACTACTGTGCATCCAGCAGCTGCGACCCAGGATTCAGAGTTATTCATTTGTGCCTTTTGCCTACACATCCTCCAAACAATAGCAAGTTCTTTTGTCTATTATTTCATACTTTTGGCCAATGTGATCACTTGTTGTCATTAACTACTCCACCGCATCACTGTCCAATCCACCAAGGTCTTTCACCCATACTATTACCAAAGCCTTTTGCCTGGGCACCCTGCTTTCACTTAGCCCTGCCCCAACAGTCCGTTTTCCACACAGCAGCCACTGTTTTTCATTAAAATGCATAATAGGTCATATTTCTCTCATGTTTAAAATTCTTTGATAGTCTTGGATCCCAGTTCCTATGAATAAGCTAACCACTTATATTCCCAAAGCTGATTCCATTTTGTTGCAGAAATCTCTGCTCAAAGTTGGCTCCTGAGAGAGGGCTCTCTTGTTCAGATTATCTAAAATGGCTAATCTTTAGAAAGTTACTCTGCCTAAACAAATTTGACTAAATACATTTTTTTTGGCCACATGACTGTGTATATATATATATATATATATATATATATATATATATATATATATATATATGGTAAATTCAGAAAATTTTCTACTGACAATAGATTAACCACAGAACTTATTATTTTTTTTTTGGGGGGGGGGGGATGCCAGGGATTGAACCCAGGGGCACTTAGCCACTAAGCCATGTTCCAGCCCCTTTTAAAATTATTTTGTTTTTAAACAGTGTCTCACTAAGTTGCTGAAGCTGGCTTTGAACTTGTGATCTCCCTGCCTCAGCCTCTTGAGACGCTGGGATTACACACATGCACCACTGTGCCTGGCCAGGGAACTTATTTTTTATTGTCTTTTAATGCATTGATTATGGACAAATTGACTTGAGCTGTATAAAATAGTGCCCCATCATTTGTTCTAACCCCAGCTCTAACCTAATACTTACACATCATAGTTTTTTATTTGTTTGCCTTTATATTTTCTTTTCTACTCCATAGATAGTAAACTGTATGAGACAGAAACTTGTATGACTTTCTTAGCTCTTGCTTTAAGGTCTAGAATAGGTGTTCAAAAAATTTGGTTGAATGGATGGATGTGGGAGTAAGTATAAAACATTTAGACATGAATACATTGAAGTGGAAATAAGCATTGTGCTCATGGAAGCCAAAAATATAGATCATTCCATTTTCTTGAGATGTCAGAAAGAGAAAAATAAATGAAAGATTTTGTTTATTTAAGTAAGGGAGACCCATGTCTTATAGTGTGAAAAGAACAGAAAAAATGAAAAAAAAAAAAAGAGGATGAAGAACCAACAACAAAAGATATTGATTTACTCATTCTGTATAAAAATAGAAAATTATATGAATTAGTAAGAAACAGCTCTATATGACTGATTTGCATTTCCAGATTGCATTCCTGAGTTCATTTTTAAAGACTATTGGAAATTTTGATTTTAAAGTCTTCATTCCACAGTAATTTATGAAATAATCTATCATTAGTTGTTTGACACTGGTTTTTTTTCTGTCACATAAGAATTTAATGGAGTTAAAATTTTAACTAAAACCTATATTGATTTTCACAAAATAAATGATTATAAAATTATATTAGAAATAAATGTGATGCACCATGGTAACTGAATTAATGAAGAGGGAAATGAAGACGAAAAGTTGAGAAAGCATTTTTCCACGCAACGCTTGCCTTAGAAGACTAAATTAATTACCAATATGCTAATTCTTGGTGATACAGATTAATATCCCACTATTTATTTGTGTAGATGACTAATTTCTGAAGAATTTTAAATCATACAGCATAACATTTAAAAAGTCATTAAATTAATATCCCAGAGAACTTTTATTACATATTTTGCTTTCTGAAACAATTGAAGAAGTATGCAAATATATGGAACGAATTTGGTATAAACACTTCCAGGCTGAAAAAATATGTAATTCTTGCTTTTATTTTAATATGCGTATCTTCAGAGTGGCTATAATGGTCTTTGGGTGATTCAAGTGATTTTAATGTGAAACTGTTAAAATCATTGGAAGGCATTTTTTTTTAAACATAGATGGAACTAAACTTTATTTTAATATACATAGGATTAAAAACTTATTAAGAAATTACTATTAAAGTGATCTACCTAACTGCTCATCTATCCATAATTTAATGCACAGGGATGCATAGTGTCAGGAACAAAGTAGCTTTGAAGTAGCAGGGTAATAATGAAATATCTGTTGCAGTAATATAATCTGTGACTTGAGAATTGTAATTGACAAAATGTACATTCACTCTGAAAATTTTTCTTCAACCTAGATATACATTGTAAAATCTTCTGATTATCTATGGTTGATATGACTAATTTAATCTTTTTCATCTATTTCATTGCTGTATTTGAGAATATCTATGGCCTTAAATTTTTAATTGACACTTCACATTTTGTATTTTAAAATGTTCATATATCAAAAATACTAGGAAGTATAAAGAGTCATAAAATGTTATTCATGTCATGCTGGAGAGGTTATTGTAATAGTTATTTCACGATTGTTACCTTTTGGAGTCAATTTTATCTAAAGTTAATATTAAGTTTCTTCCATTGCAAAACATCACTTACATATGAATATTTACTGTCTAAGTGATTTGTCAAATTTAATTTAAAATCATTATCATCCAATTTTATCTACAGTGTTTTATTTAAACTTAAATTCTTGATTTATGTTTTAGTAATCATTTGTATGCATGATAAAAGATCATCAAAGGGACTATGGTCTGGAAAAGTAGAAATAAAATTTCCATTCTTAAGTATTTTGTCATAAAATTATCACAGAATGTTAATGTTGAAAATTAAAATAGATTCATGCATTTCAACTTCATTCTTTAGTGGGATTACACATAAATGATTTTATGTATAGATAAATTAATTTCCCATAAAGCTTGGAGGAATTATAATTTTTATTCAAACAGTAATTAGACTGCAGTCTTTTATACTGCCTACCACTTAGGCATTAAAAGGAAAGCTGGAAATTATTCTGTCTTGATTGATTACATTTGATATCACTGGAAGGAAGATCTTATTGAAATTGTCAATGACAAACACAAAAAGAATTAATTTTGTTTGTAGTCTGTTATCTATGTTCCTTAACCAAACCTGGTAAATGTTTCTATTTATTTTCAAGATGTATTAACTATTTTATCACTTCATAGAAAGCTACTAGTTATATATCCAGGCTGAGGGATATTTCATATATATTAAATCTTTGAAATGAAAGGTATAGTTTCTCTTTAATAACTAAATAGACAAATTATTTAGCACTTAACCTAACTTGGATTTATAAATGCTGATTTTTTATGTGGAATGTTCTTTTTCACAGCAGCAAATAATATTTTGCTATTATGAAAGTTTAAATTCCTGCTAATACCATATGTTAACTTTATAAAGTGGAAGTGTTCAACTTTTTGGTCAATATGTTAGAGAACAAAGTGATAGATTTTTAGATCCAGAATTAATACAATTTGTTTTTGTAAAAATTCAACTCCTGGTTTTATCAACTTTTTGTAACTAGTTATCAACAAAATCCTCCAATGGCTGGTTTCTTAGATTGTTCATTTTGATAGGTGTTTATATATTCAATTTCTTGAAGAATTTAGGATAGAAATACACATCTAATATATGTATAGGTAATTTAATTTTGGAATGCTTCAATATCAGATTTAATACAGTTTGAAAGCAAAAAAATCCAATCCTTATATACTAGTAAGTGAATAACAATGAAAATCTAACATAATAACTCAATTTTTAAAATACATTATTTATTTATTTATTTATTTATTTATTTATATATAAATATTTTATATATATTTTATTTATTTATAATCAGAATGTTGATATTTGGCAACATATAATACCTCCTGCAAAGGGTACTATAATCAGTACATAGTTATGAAAACTAAAACTTTAATGGAGATGTTATTGAAGTTTAAAAATTTCACATAATGATTCTTAAAATCTTTGTCTGTTTTTTGTTATTTTATTTTAGAGAAAGAATAAAACTAAATCAGAGGAAAACTAGTCTGATATAAAATACCATCAGAACTACAGACTTTGTCCAGAAATTTATTTTTAGTTAAAATCTCAAGCACTAATCAAAATTAGTTTGTTGACAATAGTACAAAGTGGACTTAAGACATAATGATTTCTGGAATTACTATACTCATTTTTATTTTGAATGGATACTTCTAAATATTATATACACTCTTTGATATTGCTTTCACAAAATAAGTTATTTTGTAAAACCTATAATTATGGTTACTGAAAGATAAGTTCCATCTATTCCTAAGTTACTGCGTTATACATTTAGGGGGTCAGAATTTATAAAGAAACATTTTGATTTTGACTTTTAAAAGTTTCACATTGGAGCATCATTTAGAATTAGCAGAAATCAGATAGAACCTTTGTATTGTCATAGTAAGCAACATTCAAACTTTATTCCCCTGGGAATAAATGGCAGATATCTGTTAAATGAACACCTCTGTAGCAGGCACTATAGAAAAGTGCCTGGTGGAAATCATTTAAGAATGCATGTAAGAAAGAAAGAGACATGGTATTTTTAAATCTGTCCTTTTTTTTATCTTAGAAATTAATTAATTTGCAAACATTGCTATTTAACTCTTATGGTAAACAAAATCATTTGTGACTTACCTCACAATTAATAGCCACACACACCAATTAGGGAAAATTAGCCTATATTACAGAGAAAATTATAAGCTTAGAAATTTTGCTTTAGTCAGATATGATGGCACACATCTGTAATCCCAGATTACAGCTCAAGAGGCTGAGGCAGAAGGATTGCAAGTTCAAAGCCAGCCTTAGCAAAAACAAGGCACTAAGCAACTCAGTGAGACCCTGTCTTTAATCAAATACTAAATAGAGCTGGGGATGTGGCTCAGTGGTTGAGTGACCCTGAGTTCAATCCCTCATACCCCACCCCACCCTCTCAAAGAAAAAGAAATTTTACTTTAGTTCAGACCACAACAGGTCAATCTGGTTTCCTCTTATGAATCTGTAAAAGCAAAGTGTAGTGGCTGAGCTTGCATCTGAGAAGCCAGACAGAAGAAGGCTTACTGACCTAAGATATAGGAGCAGAGGTCATTTGGACACATTTGTAATTTCAGTATTTCAAACACTAGTTGGATTGAAATAATCACGTGGGCTGCTTGTTAAATATAGATTCCTGGACCAAGACAGACCTGCTGAGTTAGAATTCCCAGTGCAGAGGCCTGGTAATCTGTATTTCTCCTCATGCAGCCTCATGATCAGGCCAGTTGGGCAAACTTGGGTAGTAATGCTGTCTCACTTGGCAGAGATGCCAGTCAAAATTAAAGCCTTCAGTTACCATCTCATTTTTATTGAGTTGCTAGTATTTCATCAGTACATACTGTGCACTAGAGATGCACAGAGAACACATGAATCCTACCTCACTAACCATCTAGTTTGTAGTACTCGGTATTAAAACAGTTGGAGTAGCTTGTAAGAGCTGTTGCCTTTGATTGCAGGGTAATGTATATTGATATATCACACTAAAGCCTGGGACCCAAAAAGAATCCATCTCCAGGCAAAATCATAACACATGAGATTGTTTTGTCATTCATTTGTATTCTTCATAAAAATTTGTTTTGTTATGTCTTGTTTTGGTGAGGATCATATGGTATATTCATGATACAGCTACTTTATCATCAGTTCTCCCGGAACCTCTGCTTTTTATTATTTCATTTCATTTTCTTTTTACTGTTCTTCCATTTCTTTTTATAATATACTTAAACAGTGATTTGCTTCCCAAATTATTTTGTGGTCTTTTACAGCCTCATTAAAAACAACTAGGAGATTGGGGCTAAGGGAAATTATTTTATTGAATATAGTTTTAATTAATTATGATTTGATACAGTCTAGTATCATTGCTTAGGCTAATTATAATATATAATTATTGGTATATCCAATGCTTAATGCTATAATTTGAAACACCATTTTAACTTGCTGATTATTCTAATCTCCCATTTTTAGATATTTTTCCCTTTAATTTGTGGCTAAATTATTCTGTTTTTTTTTTTCCCTCCTGTGGAGAAATTGATTTGGGAGCATCAGTTAAGTAAAAAAGAGAAATTATCCCACAGTAAAGTCTTTGAAGATAAGATGATAAAAACAACAAAAACTAAGAGGGTCATAATTATTTACTATCATCAAATAATGTCACTCATGATTTTCCTACTGTTTAATGAGGTGTGATAATTTACAGGTAGTCTAATAATTAAAGGTTTTACTTTTTAGTGTGAACATGTTAAAAGGTCTGAGGATTGTTAGGTTTTCCTTTGGAGTTTAGCCTCTCTTTGTACTAACTAGTGTGCAATCTCCTTGCTTTTATTCTGGAAAAAGAAAAGATGATGAAAGTACAGAAATATAGTAGGTGGGAATTCAAGTATTTAATGTTATCAACTTTTATAAATAATGAACTCAGGATATGAAATGCATTTATTATTAGTGGAGTATGAATGACTGGAGGAAATAGTAAGAAACTATCCATACATGTAACTTATTTTTAAGTTCTTTATATCAGACTTTGATTATAGGAAACATGTCAGTATGTATCTTGTATGTTGCATGTAATGGCCATGGTTGTCCAGCCATTATCCTTGGAAAACTAAGGTTGGTTTAGTAGATTGAGAATTATGGTTTAGATCCTTAAATCAGTTATGGTACATTAAACTCATTTACTGTCTGGGGCAAATGGATGAACAGTTGTAAAATGAATGTTAAGCCTTTTTTTTTTTTTCTTTTTTTAGAAAATTTATTTATTTGTTCTTTTTAGATGTGTATGACAGCAGAGTGTATTTTGACATATTATACACACATGGAGTATAACTTCCCATTCCTGTGGTTGTACTGATGTGGAGTTAGAATGGTTGTGTATACATATATGAACATAGGAAAGTTATGTCCAATACATTCTACTGTCTTTTCTCTTCCCATCCCCTCTCCCTTCCTTTTATTCCCCTTTGTCTAATATTATGAATTTCTATTCTTACTTTCCCTGCCCTTATTTTGTGTTAGAAAAAAAAAATGGAAAGAAGAAAAAAAAAAGAAATTGTGGCATATGTACAGAATGGAATATTACTCAGCCATAAAGAAGAATGAAATTATGGCATTTGCCAGTAAATAGATAGAACTAGAAACTATCATGCTAAGTAAAATAAGCCAATATTAAATCTTTTCATCTTTTACCTTTGCTGTGTTACAGAAACCCTTGAAACTCTCATCAGGCAAGCAGAAAATTATACCAGTATACTTTTTTGCAACACCTACAGGAACATGGCCTTAGAGGCTGCTGCTGCAATTCAGGAGTTCTTCACTGATATAGGGCTCTACTTATTTGGTGTGGATGTTAATCCCGAAGAATTTGTAAATAGGTTTTTTGACAGTCTTTTTCCTCTGGTCTACAATCATCTCATTAATCCTAGTGTGACTGACAGTTCCTTGGAATACTCAGAATGCATCCGCATGGCCCGCCGGGATGTTAGTCCATTTGGTAACATTCCCAAAAGAGTAATGGGGCAGATGGGAAGATCGCTGCTGCCCAGCCGCACATTTCTGCAGGCCCTCAATCTGGGCATTGAAGTCATCAACACCACTGACCATCTACATTTCTCCAAAGAGTGCAGCAGAGCCCTCCTAAGGATGCAGTACTGCCCTCATTGCCAGGGCCTGACTCTCAGTAAGCCCTGTATGGGGTACTGCCTCAATGTTGCCAGGGGCTGTCTGGCCCACATGGCAGAGCTTAATCCACACTGGCATGCATACATCCAGTCCTTGGAAGAACTTTCAAATGCAATGCATGGAACCTATGATGTTGAACATGTGCTCCTGAACTTCCACTTGCTTGTTAATGATGCTGTGATTCAGGCTTACCTCAATGGACAAAAGCTAGCAGAACAGGTAAGCTTCCCGTCTCATTTTTTAGAATTCAAACATTAACCAGAACATCATAAATTTAGTTGATCGTTAGCATATCATTATGTACTTTAAAAACATGGCAGTTTAACAAGTTTATACTTTAGGAAATAGTAGGAGAATACATGGGGTTGACCTATTTGATTCAGTATATTACATTTTATATATCTTATCTCAAAATGTTGATCAGTAAAAGTACCCCTTTTTTCCCCTAAGCATTAACATCCTTATCAAAAGTTAAGTTCATTGAGGTGGCAAAAGCTCAGGTTCCGAATTAAGAACAGCATAGATTTGCGTCTGCAATCAGCAATAATTACCTTCATGAAATTAGGCAAGTCTCTTATGCTTTTTGATCCTCAATCCTTATTGATAAATATGAAATAGTAACACATAATTTCTGAAGTATTCCTCTTTGGGGACATAAGTGTTTTCCTGGTATAGTATCTGGTACTGAAAAAAATGGGTAGTTATTATTAGAATTTCAAAGGTATTCTGTAGAAAATACCAGTTGTGTATCCATGAAAGTAAGACTCGATACCCGTGTGTTCAAAGTGTTTCTTTAGAGCCTCTTCAGGATCTGTCAAAGTGATAGTGTGATGATTTTTTTAAATGTGGCAAATGTGGCATATATACTGTCATGCTATTTTATTTCTAGTAGACGTGAGAAATTTTTGAAACAGAATCATCAGATCAAGGGATGTAAGGGTTTTCTGTTTCTCCCACATCCATAGAATCATATTCCTAAATAGTCACAGGCTTCCTTAGTGATGGTTCTCACATCCCATACAGTGAAGTAGGATGTGTTGCTGGTGGTTCTCCTAAATCTTTTCCCCTAAAATGACATTATACTCCCTAGTACCAAGAAAAAAGTGTTTCCCTACCCTGGCACTGATTTACTGAATTAATAAACATTCTCATCATGAGCTCTATGTATCTGTTCTTTTAATTTCTGATAGAAATTGGACTTGAAAAGCTTTGTGTTTAACTGCTTCCTTCCCTTGGTTTCCTAACTCTCAGGTCTGCAGGGCCTGCATGAGCCTACATGATGCCTTTCTGCACATTAGAGCTGGAGCCACCTAGGTGGATGCATCTGGTGATGTGGTAGAGGGAGCTGGATTTCACCTGCTCCCTACTCCATGCAGCTGGGTGACCCTATCCAGTGAACAGGATTCCTAACTTCTTGTAATAGTCCTGTTGTTTTGTCCTTTCTCTTCACTTTATGAAAATCAGGCACGAGCCAGAACCTCTAGAAGGGATTTAAAATGGAGGTACAAATGACTCCTGAGGTTTCAAGTATTTCCTAGTTAGGGGAAATAAGCATTTAGATCCAGGGAATAAAATGTCCATATTGGGATATCAAGTATTTTCACAAGGGAAAATAAGCATAAGAAATCTAAGTCTAGATTTGGATCCTTAATTTGGGGTATGGCATTTAAAATTTTGTGTCAGAGCTTTCATACGTGTGTGTGTGTGTGTGTGTGTGTGTGTGTAGATAAGTCCTTTTTGCTATGTTATTTTAACCTTGGAAAGCCTTTTTGTATTCTTAAAATCTGTCACATTAAAAATGATTTCTTTTTCCCATTACAGAGGCTGAAGTCACAAAGGACTGTAGTAGATAGTCATGTTTTCACACACTTTGTTTTCTTCCTATTTGTGATCTGGGTAAGCTATGAGAACTGTTGGAGCCTGTTTTGTCTTGTGTAAAAGGCTGGGAAGAAGTAGTGGTTTAAGTGGGGCTAGCGCTGCACAGATCATGGTGAAGCAGTTTATTTTAGTATCTCAAAGTATTAGAATCAGGTCTGAGCTTTATGAATGTTTTGCACAAAATTTTTGTCACATGAAACTTTTTAGTGGATTTTCAAAGAGCACTCTTTTTCTAAAGCAAATAGTCTGATTTCATATAATAAATAGTCTGATGTCTATCTTGAAAAACATCAATTATTACTAATAAATTGTAGATTCTTTTCTAAGTAAAACAACTGAGATCTTTTTTACTTATGGGGAAAGAAGAAGAAACTAACTTTAAGTTCCTTGAAAATTGACTCATTAATATTTATTTCTGCCAACTTCAAAGTGATTTATAAGCTGTTTATCAAGCTTTGATAACCAGTTCATACATCAATGAATCTAACAAATTCAAAATAAATTACTGGAGAGCCAGCAAATAATGACTTTCTCACATTCCCAAAGCAATCTGTGAGATCAAGTACTTCCAAGTCTAGTTCTCAGTAAATACATATTTCCACTTTAAGAAATCCATAGAGGTAACCTGATATATCATATATATGTTGGATGAATTTCAACTGGAAAAAAATGTTCTCAGTTTCTTGAGAAAGTTCTAAGTATCTTATATTTGGAAAAATCTCCTAAGGAAAAAAAGCCAATTTATGAGATTCTGTGTGTTAATTTTATATTTATAATTTTATAGTCAGAAACTATTTAACTTTGTGTTCCCATGCCCCAAGTACCTGTCAAGAAAAACTTAGGGAAGGGAAAGTTGATTTTGGCTCATTGTTTCAGATTATGGTGGGCCAATTCCATTGCTCTGGGCCCAGGATGAGGCACAATATCATAATAGAGGGTGTGGGTTAGCAGTATTGCTCCATTTATGGTGAACGGAAAGGAGAGAGAGAGAGAGAGAGAGAGAGAGAGAGAGAGAGAGAGAGAGAGATAGAGACAGAGAGAGGGAAGGGGAAAGGGGCCTCAGGGAAGAGACAGCCACATCATCTCACCAGTGATCTAGTTCTTCCAGCCATCCTCACCTGCCTACTGTTACCACCCAATCTATTCAAAGTAGCATAGACTAATAAGTTACAGCTCTCACAATCCAGTCATTTCACCTCCAAACATTAACTCAGAAGCTTTTGGGGGACACCTTATATATGAACCTATAACAAAAACAAAGTCAGAAAAAAGTAGGGATTAAAAATACAGGCTGTGGGGTCAGGCTGGATTTCACATCTATCTATACCAGCTGTGAGTTTGTCTATCTCAGTATTTAGTCTCTTAGCTTTGGTTTCCTCTTTGGTTAAATATGGCAATAAGAACACTTACATTATAGAGTTCTTGTGAGAATAAAATGAGCTTTCATGTTCAGATTAGTGTCCCATACATGATGTTTAAATCCTAAAATTATTATTATGCTCTTCATAAATGCTTTATTGATTTTTTTTGTATTTTAAATGCTCTAAAAGTAAATATTCCTTGTTTAGTAGGAGTACAGAGCTTAAAAGAAATATCAATGATATAGAGCTCAAAAATATTTGTATTTTTGAATGATTAGTTTAAGTGATTATAAGCAAAGAATTATAAAGATTTTTGTTGAAAGAGAAAATACTGGAGTATTCAAAAATTATTATGTATTTTTTTTTACACACAGATCATCTTCTTAGTAATCATTAATTTTATAAATAAATTATTTTTGAAATTATACTTGTTATTAATTACATTTAGTATTTATTATAATTTAGCAACTTCACTTATCAAAGACACAAGAACACAAAGTTAGTATTAATTTCAGTGTTTCAACATATTCTAAATGAAACAGATGTTATGAGGAAACTACTGAATATTAATTCTATGCAATTTCGGAAAATCTGTAGTGGGATAAGAAGCATAATTTCCAAAAAGAAATATCTAGCTCTATTTTTTTTTGTTTATTTTTCACCTCTTTTACCTATGCAGTATTAGTAGACATTCAAATAGTTGCATCCAGATTACTTTAGAATCAGTATATGATTCACTTTAAAATCATCAATCTTATCAAAATTGAGTGTAAGGACGATTGTACATATAAATGGGCTTTTGTTCCTCTATGTATACAGACATTCATCTAAATCTACAAAAAGTATAGTAAATATTTTTTGTTTTTATATAAAAATTGAAGGGAAAATAAAATGTACTCTAGATTAATTAGGGCACAGCATATATTTTTTTCCAGTTTCTACAATGTTCAATGTCATGTACGCTTTCCTAAAATATCCCTGTGTGAGGGATGTTTTGCTTCCAAAATGTATGCTTAAGGAACAAATAAGTTTGGGGAAAAATAGTCAAAATCTCAGTTTCCAAAATAATCCAATTAAATGTAATGCCATTGTAGTTTTAGATAGTGTAAATTGATTATCTTAAACATAATATTCTGTAATAAATATCTCACTTGAACTTAACAATCATGGAGTTTCTTTAGTGACAGTCAAAGTAGTACAGTGTGGGGCTTTTGAGTAATGAAGATGTGGCTGAGCCTACCTGTGTTTGTGGGCTGAGACATTTTCTCAATCATAAAGCTAGTAATCCATTCTCCTTTTTAAAATTATGCAAACTTACACACAAACATGCAAAATATCACATATAATTGTAAGAACTTTACAGATTCTTCTGTGAGGCCATAGGCAGAAGTGTAAGGACCCCTGGGTTAAAGAAAGGACATCTTTATTTTTAGAAAGAAATAAGCCAATACTAGAGTAGTTCCTTCCATTTTAGACTAGCATTCAATTTAAGCATAGCTGCAATTATTTTGAAATTTACATGGGCTATATAGTATGTAGTGTGTTCTTTTGGCCATGCCATAGGTTGGAACACACACACACACACACACACACACACACACACACACACACAAGCATTTACATGAAGAGCCAGGATCAAAATGAACAAAATAAGTAGAATCACTGGGGTACTCCAGAATCTATGCTAAATGAAAAGCTTAGAAGTCATTATTTATGAAACAATTTTTTAAGAACTCTCATTTATGTTCATATTTGTATTTGGCTGCCATAAATTAGAAGATGGTGATCAAAGGTTTTACATCAGCTACCTCATGGATAAAGTGTGTGGGTGGTTGGGCAGAACTCCATTGACAATATTTTAACAATATGTTGAAGATGTAATTTTTACCTTTGCCTATTTTTTAAAAATGTATGTGGTTGGTTGATGTTCAATTTGTAGTTACTACAGTGCTCTAATGAGCTGGCCTTTCTGCGAACTAAGACTATAAATGGACAAAAGAAAAGGGAAATGTTTAAGAAGTAAATTAGTAACAATCAAAAGGGAGGAATATAAGCTTCCAAGGGAAGAGAGATCAGAATGAATCCAATTAAGGTAGGGTGACCAAAAAAAGAGAAAATTCTGTAAGCTAATGAAGAAAAGGAAGATGGGAAAGTCATCCATTACAACTCACCATTCTATGCAGAGATCATCTTTCAGGGTTTTCTCCCACTAAATTCTGGGCACTACATAGTGATAGGAATTTATTCTCCATAAGTGACCATATTGAGCATGTGGCGATAATTAGTGGTTTCTCTCTTCAATGCTAGACTAAATTTGTTTCTGTCCAGTATGGAATGAGGATTTTTCTGAATAGAGATATGTCAGAGTAATATTATTGCCCATTGATTTTTTATTTCAAACAAATATTATAGTATATTAAGGTGATTCTCTAATCTTTTCAGCCTCTGCTGCTTGTTTATTTTATTTTTTATTCCATGCCTGATTAGATATGAATTCTTTACCTTTTGAAGATTTGTCCCTAGCACATGTGGATCACTGAGTTGTCAAGGTGTTGGTAGAGTGTGGATTCAAATTGGCCCTTTGCCAGCCTCTTCTGAGGATGAGATGATTGACAGTGGTGAAGGACAGTCAAAACCACATATCAAGCCGGGCGCGGTGGCGCACGCCTGTAATCCCAGCACTTTGGGAGGCTGAGGCAGGAGGATCGTGAGTTCAAAGCCAGCCTCAGCAATGGTGAGACACTTAGTAACTCAGTGAGACCCCGTCTCTAATAAAATACAAAAAAGGGCTGGGGATGTGGCCCAGTGGTCGAGTGCCCCTGAGTTCAATCCCCGGTACCAAAAAAAAAAAAAAAAAAAAAAAAAAAACCCAAAAAACAAAAAAACACATATCACATATGAGGCAAGTCAAAAATTGTTTAGGAACACATTACAAAATGGGCTTGAATAATTTTTGGATAAATACATCATAGAAATTTGAAAATTTTGTATGATTAAATTGGAATTTCATCTTTCTGAAAAAGATTGTGGCATGAATTATCTAAGGATCAATACTGAAAATCATAATTCTTTATATCTAACTAATTTTCTAAGAGAAGAATTACTAACTCTCTTGTGAACGGCTGAATGTATATAAAGAAGAATCTGGATGAAGTTCTCCCAGAACAGTATTTCACTGTGTTTGTAGACAACTCCAGTTGTTAGAAAGTTCTGAATATTTACACTCTAAATTCCCACCTGTGGTATACTAGCATGCAATGTGTTAAAGATTGGGGCTAAATCTTGGCCATCCAAATTTTAAGTATTTGAAGGCCATTATTCTTTACTTTTCCTGACATCTTCTTTTCTGTCTATGCAATCCCATTTCAATGTAAAAGTGATAAAGGTAAAATAACCACTTAAAATCTTTCTCCATTCTTGTGTCAAATATACATATTTATTAGTTATTAATATTCTTCTGAACTGACAGAGCTCTTCTTATTCCAATATTATGAGCTTTTGTCCCATAATATTGTTATTAAATAATAAGTACTTAGTAAATACTCAGTAATGCTGTAGAATTTTTTGAAATAGTATCTTCTTGAATTTCGCTCTTCACATGCATCACTGATGTTTTCAGCTGCTATGGAAATATTCTCTGCTACTTTTGTAGGTAAATTCTCTTTAAATAAGATACTGAATAAAACTTGATGTGATTTTATACAGTTTAATTTGAACTTTTAAATTTTAAAATTATTTTTAATTGACAAAATTATATACTTTTATGCATAATGCTGTGAAATGGTTATATCAAGCTAAGTTTTCCATTGCCTCGCTTATATTATTGGTAATGAGAAACTTTACAGTCTATTATCTTACCAATTTTTTGAGTATGTATGATTGTTAATTATAGTCGCAATGCTGTGCAATAGATCTCCAGAGCTTATTCCTCCTGTTTAAATGGAACTTTGTATGCTTTGAACAACATTTTCTCATTCCCCTCCCAACATCCCCAACCTTAGAAGCATTATTTTGTTCTCTGCTTCTATGATTTCACTTTTTTAGAGTCTACAAATAAGAGAGATTTTTGTCTGATTGAGCAAAAAAAATTATTGTTTTGCTTATGTGAAAAATAGTAATCATATAAATCTAACATTAGAAGAATATTTCAATGTTTCTTTTTTCACAGACTGTAATGCAAATTTCTGTTATTTATCTCTTAAACAGCTTTATTGTGCCATTTGTTCTCTCATAAAGAAATTAAATATTTCAATCCTGCTCATTGTGTATTTGTTTTAGAGTCATATTTTTAAAATCTTTTTTGAAAATCATACTTTGACCTAACATGGAGAAAAAAAGTCATGTGAAAATACCCATAATGGATGGGACTTTTTGTTGGGTAGAGACAGAAACTCAAATTCACTTAACAATCCCTCTAACCAGGACGAGTATAATTATTAAATCATGTAAATCATGTAACTAAAAAGTCCAAAGGTATAGATAACTGAAGGTCTGACTTTATCTCATTTCTCATAAATGTTATCAGAATTCTTCTTTCCCTCTCAATGAAGCTTTTGTCTACATGGGTTATTTCTTAGGCAAGGTGTTCCAAAGTGATAGCAAGATAAGCCATTATATTACAAGTCTCATCCTCTTCTGGTTTAGCAAAAACAAACAAACAAACAAACAAACAAACAAACAAACAAACTGAACCTATTTCCCATTGCTAAAATCTGGTGAAGTTCTATGGTAAGTTTTTGTGCTAAATTTGCAACTTTTTATAAGTTTTTGTTGTTGAATTACCATTGGAATATAGTGGGATTTTATTCAAATTATGTTTAAAATCACTTGATGTTATAATATATGATAAGTAGCCCCACATTTATAAAATAGTTGTAAGATAAAGATATAGGCTGAGGCCAGTAGAAGAGTAGATACTTAATCCATGTAGGCTAGAAACCAGAGCAAGTTTCTGATTACCTGGATGACATATGTGCCAGTAATCCTTTACTGCTGAGTTATAATAGCAAGAGGTAATTGAGAATTTGTATAAGGAATTAAGGAATGTACTACACAAGACTATGTATAAGATGAAGTGGACAGAGATTGGCAGGCATTTTCAGGATGCTCAAGAGAAATATGCAGAGTTAAAGAAGCTTTAGTGCTTTGAGCATCTGTTCTTATCTGGGGGAAACCAGCAACTTTACTAACAACTTCACTGCTTTTCTTCAGTGGAGTTTCTAATGGCTCATACTCACATGTGGTTTACTAATGCCAATTTACAAGATGTTGAAAGTTTAGTGTTGGCCATGGGAAGATCTCAGAGTTACTAACTTGCTTTGGGTATTTTTGACCATATGAAGGGACCTCTAGAATATAAAAGTATATTGGTATTTTCCTGGTTTTGTCACATATAAGATGTGTAAGCTTAGACAAGTGAGCTGTCTTCTTACCCTTTAGTTTTCTCATCTACAAAGTAAGAAAATTTGTCTCTATCATTCTGCCTGTGCTAAAATTGTATAAGGTTAATGTAAGTGTTTTGAACAATACAAAACAAAAGCTTTAAAAAATTCTAATTTTTGGAGGAAGTTTTTAATAACTGACCCCTATTTATAGATTGCACATTAAATAGAATATCACACTACTGTTGCTAAAATTCAACATCCTACATATTATATGTGTGTTATATACTATAATTAGCATACCAAAGTGGGAAAAAGTTTATACATTTAAAAGAAAATGTATATGATTTGCAAGCAGAAAAGAGAGAAGAGAAATTGGGATTTTTTTAAAGTTCCAAGAATATTTAGATGGTGAGAAACTAATTTATTACATGAGATATATCAAACAGTAAGGTTTCTGTAGTGTAGGATGGTTCCCAGAACTAAGGTATTTATTTTGATTTTTAACAGTTTGCTGTATGTTGTTTTGCTATGTGTGATCCTAGTTATTTACTCAAAGTTCTCTTATATCTAAAAAAAAAAAAGAAGAAAAAAAATATATTAAGTATATTCCTATGCTCTAGCTCATTGCTTTATTTGGGCCTCTGCCTCTGCCTGCAGCCTATGTTGCATTCCAAATAGCCATTCTGGGGTCTAGGGTCATATTCCCACTCTGGAGCCATGTGTGGGCTCAGTTGACCTTGTGTGCCAACCAAGAGTCCTAGAGTATATCCCCAAAGTATGGAATAAATGGCAAAAAAAAAAAAAAAATGGAAAATGGAAAATAAGAAATGAAGGTTATAGTTTATAAAAATAAAGGATGCAACCAATAAAGAATATCAAATAGTTAGGAATGCACCAAATAGCAATAACATACATGTCACAATTAGTTAATAAAAACATCATAGAAATAAATACAAAATTCAAGATAAGGGCTGCATGTGTCATTCAGTGGTAGAGCAGGGGCAGATTTAGCATGTGTGAGTCCCTGGGTTTAATTCCAAGCATGAATATGCACACACACACACACACACACACACACACACACGACGAAAGAAAGAAATGAGAATAAAGCATAGTAGAAAACTGAAAAATATATAATTTCAAGATTACAATGGAATTACTGGAAACATTTGCTGAAAGTTCAAAAATAAGATATTCCTGTCATATATTAGTTAATGTTTACATGGAGGCAGTGATTAAAGTAATTAGACAATTCTTAAAACTCTTCAAGGAAAGCAATTAGGCAAAGGGTTTATTTAAATATATATTCTTCAAAGAAGATCTCCAAATGGCCGATGAGCATACAAAAACATGTTCCACATCATTAGTCTTGATACATGCAAGTCAAAACCATGATGAAACAATGAAATACCACTTCTTACTTCATAGGATGGCTATAATAAAAAAAATATAGACACTAACAGATGTTGGTGAAGTTGTGGAGAAATTTCAGCACTCGTTCACTTGTAGATTGTTTGAGGGATTGTAAAATGGTACATCCACTTTGGAAAACAGCTTAGCATTTTCTTAAAATATTAAGTCTAGATTTACCATTTAACTCAGAAATTCCATGCCAGATTATATATACAATATAATATATATGTCCACAGAAAGTATATATTGGTCAATGATCACCACAGCATTATTTATAAAAGTCAAAAATAGAAGCTGAGCAAATGTTCATTGAATGATAAACAGGTAAATGGAATATTTTACATTCATGCATGGAAATTAGTTGGCAATATTAAGGGATGAAGTATTGATATATGGTACAATATGATTAGGTAGTGAAAACATGAGTAAAAACAAACTTGGTGACTGTAGAATTTTAGAGTTTATTTGAGCAAACAACTCCAGACTGCAAATGGTTCAGGCTCCACTGAAGGGTGTCAAGGGGAAAACTTTTAAAAGGTTTTCATCACAGAAATAAGACAAAGAAATTACTTGACTGGTTAAAGTGGAAACATAGTCTTAGAAGTTAATTGGCCATTTCTGATTGGTAAGATTAAGTTTCTGTTTCCTAGGAAATGAAGTGTACTGAGCTGGGTTCCTGTTTGTTTTCATAAAACCCCAGAAGGCTGGAGCCTCCTCAGTCCAATTGCCTCCCAATTAATTATTTTGAACACATCTTAAGTGCAATCAGTCTGAAAAGACCACATATTATATGATTCTATTAAAATGTAAAATCCACAATAGCAAATCTGCTAAGACAGAAGGTAGATCAGTGATTCCCAAGGGCTGGGGGCACAGGGGAGTGGGGAATGACTGCTAATATACTGTGGGTTATTTTGGGGTGGTGATAGATATATTGTAAAATAAGATAGTTGTGGTTTTAGTAAAATACACATAAAACAGTAAATTTACAAAAAAGTTACAATGTATAATTTTGAAAATTGATTCTTACAGTTGGAAAACCAGTCTATTCCAGTGAATAATTTCTAGTTGTGGGTTTATTCTTTTGTTCTTTTTGTTGGCACACTTTCTTGATGCTTTGGGAACTCTAGAGGAACAATGTGTCTTTTCATTTGTCACCCACAATGACACATTAAGTATGTTTTTAGAAACATTTGACTTTAATGTTACAAGGTCCTTCAGAGGAAAAAAAAAACAATTCCTCATATATTAAAAAGTTTGTTTTCCCCACAGATGGTAAACTTTCAGACCTTGGAAAACTGTTTTTATCATTTAAAAACGTTGGGGGTCAGATAAATTAAATAGGAGGAGGATCTCATTCATTCAATCAAGCATTCAACTGATAAGTATTGAGTGTTTTCCATGTAGGAGGCACAACTAGACATTGGGTGCGTGTCCACTGGGCATGCAGTTGCACTGTTGGAACTTAAAATAGGCTAACTTACTTTTTAATAACCTCTTTAGCACTTCTAGTGTATTCTCCGCACAGAAGTCAGAATAGTCTTTCCAAAATACAAAATAGATGATGTCTACAATCTTTCAATGGCCTCCTTTTGACCATAGAATAAAACCTAAAAGCTTTATACTGATCTTTAGTGCTTTGTACAACCTGGACCCTAGACTACTTTACCCTCATCTAATGATCCCTCACTGGAACCATGCTGGAGTGCCATCCTCTCTCTTTAATCTTGTTGGTTATGTTCCTCTGATTAAAACAGACTTCCCTCTGGGTTTCTCCCTGAAAAATTTATCTAATGCTAATGCTACTCCTCATTTTTTATCTCATCTTAGATATAAATAGCTATAGGAATTTTCCTTGATTTTAGAACCAAAGCATCGGTAACTTTGTAATATATAATCATAGTATATAAATAGATATATTCATAGCACTGTACCTTCCATGGAATTTTGCATACATGCAACTATTCATTATTTGTTTACATTTTGCATTGAATTTTAGGTGCCAGGAGAGCAAATACCATTGTTTGTACTTATCACTGTATTTCTGCAGTCTAAGTCTTGACATATGAGTTCTACAATTAATATCTATTGATCAACTGAATAAATCTGACCTTTATCATGCATTACCTAGACTAGGAGAGCTGAATCCAAATTGATCTATTGCCGCCATCTTGGCCTTCTTCATGTATACACGAAAGAATCCAACTCAGCATGGTATAGAAGTCCTCCATATGGGGATACTGCCCCTTTTCATCTGGCTCATTCTAGGTTTCCTGACTTGCCCTCTTTGCTTGTGAGTTCCTATTAAAATACATATAGTCATCACCCATTCCACTTAACCCCATGTTGTACTGAATATTATCCTACCATGTCCACCTCACCAGTGAAGCTGGGAGATTGTCCAGAGAATTCATTGGGTCTTCTTAATTGTTTTGTCCCCAGTACTCATTAAAGTGTCTGGCAATATTTGTTGATCTGAAATGACCTCAAACTCAATAGTAGAAGCTTTTTGATTTAATGCACTGAATTAGATTTAATTTGTCATTTACAGTTTTTCACTGAAACTTAAATTACTAACATTTCATATCTCCCCTGATAGCACAGCAAGACAACTGTGATAATCTATGATTCTTTTAATGAATGCACAAAATATTTCCATTTAAATTTTTATACAGACACTTTGACATTATTAATATTGTATCTGCATTTATCTTAAACCCAGTCAAAAATCCTATTTATCAAATTAGCTTATTGAAACTAAGGACAAGAGAAAAATAATGAACCATCAAAGAAAATCATGATAGAGGTTCTTATAATTTGCTGTAAATCGTTCTGGGAGTGGTCCTACAACATGCCTTCCAGCTTCTAGTTCTCATCCCAGGAATGCAAATGTCAAGTGTCTGGACATCTCACTCCTGGTTTCCAGGGCAATCAGAGCTATCCAGGACGCTGGAGGAGCTCAGTCTCCACTGACAATATTTAGATTTTACAAGCCTATTTCTGATCCACAGAATCCCAATGGTTCATCTGAGGAATTCTTAAAATTACTTTCTGCAGTTCACTAGTGTTCATTTAGATTAGTAGGTATTCTTTGAAAAAAGTGCCACATGGTATTAAGTTTGAGAGGAATTCTGTCTAGTGTCCATCTCCTAGAAAATATTGAAGCTTGTCTCATGCAAGTTATATGTCAAAACTTCTAATAATTTTCTGCCTAAATATCTATTAACTATAGTGTATAGAATGTTTCCAATTCCTATTTAACCAAGATAAAACCATTTGGATACCTTATGGATGTTTTGCTAAAAACACTTTGGGAAATGCTGCTCAGAGGTATGTGTCATGATTTCTGAAGTGTTAATTCTCCTAAATAAGCTTGATTTGGGGGCATTGTCCACAGGCAAATTACTTTCGGGGGACACGAAAGGCAATGTAAGGTGGCATCTGTCCAGGTAGCCTCAAGTTTAGCTGGAGTATCAGCAGCTGTGATCCTCCTCTAATTGGACTCCAACATCAAGGAAAGGATATGTTACTTTAAAAGTTACTGTGGGCTTTGGGAATACAGTCAAGAAATGGATTGCCTTTGAAAAATGCATGTGCATTTGGTTGAATTAGATTTTTCCCAGGTGAAGCAAGGTGAAAATAGAACTCAACAGTCTCTTATCCTTTAAAAAGTGGTCTTTCTCCACAGAGAGATGAGAGTTTACACAGCTGAGATAAATATATTTGTCTGAATGATTTTTTTTTCTAGCTTTACATTAACCATTTTACTTAATTTCTCACCCATGTAAACTGAGTTTTAATATTCACAAGGACCATTAGGACAAATTCTCCAGCTAACAGATCATCTGCTTACCATACATCTTTGCCAACATTTGATACTGTCAATCTTTAAATTTTTTTTCTATTTGGATGAAATTGTATTTTGAAATTCACAAATGAACATTGAGTTTAATCAGCTTTCATATGTTTGTTGCCTTGATATTTTTCTGTTACTTATATATCATATTCTTTTTCATTTATTTTTCTCACTAGATTGTCTTTGTTTTTCTAATATTCTGAACAATAAACATTTGTCTATTAAATTTGTTGACATTATTTTCCCAGTCAGCAGTGACTCTTTTCACTACCTTTCTAATTTCAATTTCATGACACATGAATGTCATATGGAATGATAGTTATGGGTCAGTAGATTGAAAATAAATAAAGGTAGAAAAACTTTAAAAGTTCTCAGTGATGTAAGTAGTAAGACACAATATAATTCTTTGAGAACTGAAAGGGAAGAGAGTATTTAAATTGTTCTCTGAATTGTCATTGACTCTTTCCAAGAAATGAGGCAGTTGAAAAGAAAATTGACAATTTGTTTACATGAATCTGTATTAGCTATGTTGGGAGCATGTTTATAGCCGAGAACAACTGAAAAAAAAAAAAATAACGAAAGAAAATATTTCGTCTTCTGTCCTCCAAACTACTATAGACAAATCCTATTGGGGATATGCACACAAGTGCTTGTAAGATTGATAAATAACCTGAAGTTGAGAGATCAAGGACATTTTAATTTCACAGGTGATATTTTAACTGAACCTTGAAAGATGGTAATATTTAGACAGACAGAAAAGAGGAAAAGGACAGAGATGGAAAAGTAAAGGGTACCTCTGGAGACCATAGGTAACACAATTTAGCTGAAATGTAGGCTGTTTAAAGTGGAGTGCTGGGAAATTTGGAGGTTCAGCTGTAAATTGACATGAAATGCTTTGCTTTGTACTCATTAGCACATGGGAGGAATCACCAAAGGCTTTGCATCAGAGAAGCAATATGATCAGAACTGTGCTTTAGAAAGATTAATCTGGGAGCCTGGAGAGGACCAGAGCTGGACAGTGATGAGAAGAAAATCTGCAAGGAAGCTCTTGCATCTGTCCAGGGAAGAGCCAGGGAGCTCCACTCTTAGTGATAAAAAATTCTGGTGCAGGGGAGGGGAAGTGGAAATGCAGGACACTTGCTCAGAGGTGACAGCCTTTGCTGCTGCCATTTCAAAAGCATCTGCATGCTTTTTCAGCTTTTAAAATATGGCAAAATGTGGTCACATTGATTTATTCTCCTTTTTCTTTTTATCTAATTATTATTATTTAAAATGTTTACCTTTTCAATTTAGGATTCTCTCTGAGAAATGAAATGGTCAATTTCAATTTTAGGTATCTTAGCCCTTTAATTTCCTCTATTCTTAAATTTAATTACAAATTGCTTTTCTTTCCTCCTCTGTGGTTTCTCACCACCTTAATGTTGAGGTTGTACAGGTGGTTGGTCCTCTTTTCTTTGTGACAGAGCCTCATAGTTGGTGGAATTTTGTACTGTCTGACTTAAAATGTCACAAAACCGAATTATCACTTGAGGAAAAAAGTATTCTTCTTTCCCCCTAAAGTCCATGATTGAAAATGTAATTGAATCAAGCCTTACTTTAGTATAACCAAACTGATACCCACTGTTCAGAATCCTGTCCCATTTCTAACCCCTCACCCTCAAGGTAGGATTCTTTTTTTCTTTCCATAGTGATTTAATGTTTGCCTAAAATCTTTCTTGGTGCCACCGGTTCAGAGATTTTATAAGGGTTCCTATGTAACTTATGCTTACAGTATTCATCTGGCATATATATTGTACTGAATTTAACTTTATGAATTTATCAATTTGTGTCATACTTGGAAATCCTATGTCTCTTCTTTGTTTGTTTGTTTGTTTGTTTGTTTCTTTCTTTCTTTTTTTTCTTTTTTGGGTACCAGGGATTGAACTCAAGGACACTTGACCACTGAGCCACATCCTGCCCTATTTTGTATTTTATTTGGAGATAGGGTCTTACTGGGTTGCTTAGTGCCTTGCTTTTACTGAGGCTGGTTTGAACTCAAGATCCTCCTATCTCAGCCTCCTGAGCCACTGGGATTCCAGGTGTGTGCCACTGCACACAGTCTACTCCCCTTCTTAAAGACAAGAAATTATATACTTGACAACGTACATTCTGGGTATAGTTCTAGTTTTTATTGCCATTGTCAATGATCCTTCACATAGTTTAAAAAGAAAAATGTAATACCTACACTTTGAGTGTTTTAAAAAAAAATTGTAAACAAAATCCTCATGGATGCACTGTGAATGAAGCATGCTTATTTTACAAATTTCAAAAGATGGACAAATTTTACAAACAAATTGCTTGAAGTCAGATAATGCCTCTTCTCCTGAAATCTGTGAATGCTGATTGCTTTGACTGCCAGGATCAAATCCATTATCTTATTTTCTGTTACAGTTTGGATGTGAAGCATCCCCCAAAAGCTCCTTTGTTAATACAGGACTGTTCAGAGGTAAATTTATTGGATTGTGAGAACTGTAACTTAATCAGCACATCCTCTTTTGAATGACTGGGTTGTAACTGTGGGAGAAGTGGATCATTGGGGGTTGCCTTGGAAGGGTGCGTTTTCCTATGGTCCTTTTCCTCTCTCTCTGCTCCATGACCCTGGTGTGATCCAGGCTACTTTCCTCTGCTAGGCCCAGAGCAATGGACTGACCATCTATGGACTGAGACCTCTGGAACTATGAGCCCCAAATAAACTTTTCCTCCTCTAACTTGTTCTTGTCAGATGTTTTGGTCACAGCAACAGAAAAGCAAACTAAAATAATTTCCCCATTCTATCAGTTTAGTCAGGATCCCAAATTTTTGGATTATCTAAGATGGTGAGTCTAATCTGTATATCTGGCACTCTATTTCTAATCCCTTTTATGTTCACAAATCAATTACCAATAATTGAACTGTCTCTGAAATCTGCAAATCAAATATTTCACATTATGATCATCATTTCTGACAGTTTTCTCTGACTTACTCTCATATATCTAATCTCAATTTTATCTTGTGGAAATGTTCAATACACTTAGTCTCATCTATCTTCATTTTTTTTTTTTCTTTCTCTGCTATGGAGTGTACATTCTATGATCTGCTACTTCCAATACATGTGAACACAATTCTAATCATCTATAAATAATCACAGAAGGAAAATGAGTCCCAATTCAATTATTTGTTTAAATTACATGCTTCCTTGGCACTTACACATTATTAAAAATTTTGTCTCACTTCTCTAAGAACCCCATAAATATGTCTTTCTTCTTTTGCAACAAATTTTCATGAATGGTGGTGTGATTTTTAATATTTGCTTTGCTTTCTTATTTACTTGTATCTTTTTTAGCCCACTGACTATGCTTTTACCCTTTCTCTCCACCAAAACTGCACTTTCCATAACTCACCAATGACTTTTTCTTCATGAGATCCAAGGATTAATTTCTTTCTTTCTTCTTCTTCTTCTTCTTTTTTTTTTTTTTTTTTTTTTTTTGTACAGGGGCACTGGACCATTGGCCCTTTTTTGTATTTTATTTAGAGACAGGGTCTCACTGAATTGCTAAGTGCCTCACCGTTGCTGAGGCTGGCTTTGAACTCGTGATCCTCTTGCCTCAGCCTCCCAAGTGCTGGGATTACAGGCATGCACACCGATTTAAGGATTAATTTCAATCTTCATCTTATTTGAATTATCATTAGATTTTAACATATTTAATCATCCCCTTAAAACAAAAAATATAAAAAAACAAAACAAAACGCTATTTGACTTTTGAGGCAGCCCCTTCTGAGCCTGCTCTTACTGCTCTGAAATCTGCTTTTTTAGACTCTTTACCACCCTCTCTTTGTCTCCCCATCTAAATGTTGGAGTGCCCAGGAATACATCTTATGCCTTCCTCCTTCATCTCTTCTCACCCTAACAACAGGCTGTTGATAGCCATTTGTTTCTCTTGTCTGACCTCTCCCTTGGTTTTTCAGTTCATATAACAGATTCTACAGGATAGCTCCTGCTGGATAAATATTTGTAGGAAGCCAAATATTCAGGAGAGATTTGTAATTTCTCCCCAAATCCTCTCTTGCCTTAGCCTTCTCTATCTTCTCTATATCATTTAATGGCACTTCCATTTGTCCAGTTGCTTCAGAAAAGATACTATAAGTAAATTCTAGGGTCCATATTTCCTTCACTTGTTATTGTTAAGTCCTGCTTGCTATCTCTATCTTCAGAAGTCCTGCTGTCTCCATCTTCAGAATGGATAAATCTATTATCATATTTTCTGTTATAGTTTGGATGTGAGGTATTCCCTAAAAGCTCCTCTGTTTATGCAGGATGTTCAGAGGTAAATTTATTGGATTGTGAGAACTGTAACTTAATCAGTTCATCCTCGTTTGAATGACTGGGTTGTAACTGTGTACCTTCCAGCTGGATCTCAGTGCTTATGGACTGTAGCAAAGCCAGTATCATCTTCTTTCTGAAATATACCAAAAACTTCCATATGTGGATTCGCTGTTTCCCTATCTTCCTTATGCTCTGTTCAGGCTTCTCTCCATACAATAACCAGGATGATGTTTTTAAAAGATAAAAGAGTTAATATTATTGCCATGCTCAAAACCCTTCATTGACTTCTGAGCCCACTTAGTACATACAGTTGCCCCTTGACAGAGAATATATGAAACTACATGATCTAGTAAGCTTGTCTCTAACTTCACCCTACCCCATTCCCCAGTACTCTGTGGTATTTTTTAATTGTGGCCTTCTTTCTATTTGCAGACTTGTTTCAATTGCAGTCTCTGTGTGTATGAAGATTTTCCCTGCAGTTCTTCATTGCTGCCTTTTTAACTCAGTTCAGAGCATAATTTACATATTACTTTCTAAAGAGGACTTTCTTGATCACCTACTTGAAGTAACCCATGATGACTTCACCCCATTCTGCTATCAGTGATGTGCTTGTAACTGAATATTAATAAAGACATAAAGCAATCTACTTAATGTTATAATTTCAGCTTCTCCCAGTACAATAACCTCTTTGAGAGAAGGTTTATTGCTGTATTCCCACCTCTTAGAATACAGCCCTACAAATAACAGGTATTCATTTTATTGATAAACATTGTAATCTGTATTTAAACAAGAACGAAAATCTATATGTCTGTCTCTCAGTCCTCAGAACTTGGTAAACTAATATGTCCCTATAACTGAAATTAAATGATATAAAAAGGACAGAAAGAGGGAAGGAAAGAAGAAGGAAGAACAGTAAGAAAGGAAAAAAGGGGGAAGTAAGAAGTAACGGAGGGAATGAGAGTAAGAGGAAACCATTGAAGCCCTTGGTCATTTTCCATATCTATTCCTGAGAACAAGGCAGTTCCGACAGGACAAACCAGCATTTTCAGACTCCACAAATCAGTTATGAGTTGTTTTTTTCATTTCTCATTTGACCACAAAGGCTTTTAGCATGAATCTGGTAGATTTACACAAAGACTGGATTTTTATGAAGATTTCATGCATATGAACATATGTCACTTCAGCTTACAAGTTGGATTTTTCTCTAAGAGTCCTAAACTAAATGATTTTGAATGAACCCATATATAAATTTAATTAATGATGATGAATAGGATTGAAATGCAGAAGCTCCCTCTGGTGGTTTAATTTATAGCTATACAAAAACAGTGCAGAATGAAGACACTGTTCACAGTGGGCCCAGAAGATGATTGAAAATCATCTTCTTTGCTCCCTTCCCTCCTTCTCTCTCACCTCTCCCTTCTTCTTCTAATGTGAAATGTAATTATGAGTTAGAGTGGGGACCTTTGCCTCAGCCTCTGAACCAAATTGCTCAATAATTATGCATAGTACATCTGTACTTGTTGACTCTCAATTTATAATATCTAAACTTATTTCCCTTTTCAACTTGCATTTTTAATGAAATACACTTTAAAAATACCTGCAGATAAGACTGAGATGAAAAATAAATCAGGTTGGTCCTTACAAAACTTTTTGGAATTATCAGTAGGAAACTTTGAGTATTGAAGATTTGGATTGGACTGAATGAGCAGACATGGGATGCAGTAGTTCAAGGTAAGTTTGTATTCTGTGTGTGGTGCCAAGATTACTTTGAGAATGGGGAAGCCAGCTAAGTGACAAGGAATTGTTGAAACAAATACTTGGAGTGGGAGGAGTGGTATGGGTTAGAAGGAACTAAAAGAGTCATTTCAAGGTGAGGTGGGAACTTGAAAATCAGTGGGAAGTTGGAGATGGAACTTAATGCAGGAGTTGATAAGCACTAGGGAGGAAAACAATTTTTTTTGAGACATGTAAGACTGATTGCAGGGGAGAATGGTAGAGACCAGGGAGGAGAACAAGGAAGAAATTGCAGTATAAGTCAAAGATGAGAAATTGTCAATGTAAGTGTGAGGGTGTTTTCAATAGCAAGAAGGAACTAGTATTGAAATATGCCATCCAAATTGGCTCACCTCAGGGGAGATAAGGTGACAAGCTAATGTGCTGGTAACAGATGGTTGGTTTTCCATTCCCTTTCAATAAAGTGTGAAGCTAGACTCCCTGATTGCAAGTCAACAAATATAAAGGCCTGGAAATTCGTTTGTATTTATTGGAATCTGCTATACATGCTTGTATCTTTGGATACAATCAAAGGTACCTTGAGTCCTTGGTTTGCACATTCTCTTTTGTATTTTTAAGCAAAAATTGCAAAGGTGATGATGAGAATAAAGACCCTGTGAGGCTGGTATTTTACAGCTCTCCATTGACTTACCTAGGAAACATTCAATAACAGATGTAGTTTTAGGTTCAACCTGGATGGAGCAGGGTGAGATAAGATTTCTTTTAACTTGTTACTGCTAAGTGATCTTACTTTCTTGAGTTTCAAAGATGGGAAAACAGATTCACAGAAATTCCATAATTTACTGCAGGATCCATAGCTAGTCACATTTGGATGATGATTGCAGATTCTATTTTCCTTTCTCTCTGCTCCAAAATATCCTTCCAAACATCTTACTCTGGACATTTCCACTCTCAACTTATGTCATCTTCCTTTCCTTTCTTGTTACTGGGAGTTGTTGACAATGGAGACTCTCTATTTAGCACCTTGCTAATGTATTTACACTCTACTCTCACTATGTTTTAGTCTCTGGGATTGGAAATTCACTTTGAGTCTTTTAACACCTTGGCCTTTACATTGCCCTTACTTTTCACTTAAAGTCATTTGTCAAGGCTTGTTGATTTTACTTCTATCTATAAGGCATGACTGTCACTAGTGAAGTTCAGAATTAAAATATCTTTCCTTGGGAATGCTCAAGAGGTCTGTAAATGGTTTTGTCGTTCATTCGTTCTTTCTTTCTTCCTCCTTCCCTCCCCTACCTCCACCCCCCCCCCCTTTCTTTCTCTCCCCAGCACTGCCAGATGCACTTGCTCAATACCAGCTTTGGTATTTTACCTTTCCATTCAGCAGCCAGCAGTTGCCTTTATCTAATAAAGAAATCTTCTTAGCCTGGTATTCAATGATCTGTTTCCAACTACACTTAAAAAGAATTTTTTAAGTATTCAATGATCTGTTTCCAACTACACTTAAAAAGAATTTTCTTTTAATATTACCTCCATGACCCCTTCTTACCAGATAAACAAAAGTTTTAGCCATTTTCTAGATCCAACCCATGTATTCTTGTACTTCCATCTCTCAGGATTTTTTTTTTCTCTTTTATCATATTCTTTGTTCATTAACCAAATCAGTCTCCTAGAGCTACTGTTTTTCCCTCCTCGGCATCTCTGGTATCTGCTTCTTCCTTTTCATCTTCTGCCACTTTGGGCCCTAACATTTCTCTGCTGGCCTGGCCCTCACCCTCCACATTACTACCGTGATGATTTTTCTCTTGTGGCATTCTTGATTTCCTTGCTTGGAAACTTGGCTGCAGTCCATTTGTTGAAGCAAGTCTTTGAGCTTGGCATTCAACTCATATTATGGCATTTTCAGATCATTTCACACCAGTCTTCCTTCTTGCTTGACTATATGGTGTACTTTTTCTTCTAGATGTACAGCTTGTTGCATACATGTTTGCTATTCTACTCTTCTCTGAAATGTTTGCCCCTGTTTTTTTCCACCTTACAAATTCCTAGTTTATCCTTTAACTTGCTGTTCAGACATGACTTCCTGAAGCATTTCCCTGAGCAACCCAAATAGAGTTAATGTGCCTATTTTCTATGTAAGTGTTAGAATGTTATTGACTTTCATGTAATTCTACAGTTACTATCATGCAATGATATAATGGTCATTTTGCATGTGTGACTTCTATTTTAAGTGTGTGAGTGCATACCTTATTCATATTTTCATTTATAGCACTTAACATAATGTGTTACAAGAAATATTTATTTACAATTAGGTTGAATTAAAATAAACCTCAACATACCCAGGCCCCAAAGATATTCCAGATCTTTCCTTCGGTATTCTCCTAGTGTGCCTCCTCTTTAATCCTCCCCAACTGGGAAGGATCCCACCTTCCTCTAATCCAGAACAAATTGCCAGCTCCAAATTTTTTTTTTTTTTTTTTTTTTTTTTTTTTTGGCTGGGGCAGAGGGTACCAGGTATTGAACACAGGGGCACTCAACCATTGAGCATCTGCAGTCCCTTTTTTGTATTTTTATTTAGAGACAGGATCTCACTTAATTGCTTAGCATCTCACTGTTGCTGAGGCTGGCTTTGAACTCTCAATCCTCCTGCCTTAGCCTCCCAAGCTGCTGGGATTACAGGCCTGTGCCACCACGCCTAGCTCCAAATTTTTGACACATGCAACTTAGGTTTTGATGATTGTGAATACCTTTTTCTTCTAAACTCTATGCTCTGTTAGGAGAAAATTTAATTACATTTTATTTCATATAATTTAATATGTGTGCTTTGCAAACATTAGAAAAAAATAAATATGGGTGAAATAAATGAATAGGTTCATAACTCTTTTAACATATATACATAGAAAATCAAAGGAATTGAGAACTTTAGAGAAGTTTAGAATAATCTCTTTCATTTGACTTATCAGATAATCAGATTCAGAGATTCTGTCACCACGTTTTTAAGGTCTTAGCATCAAGGAAAGAAAATTCAACAAGAAATAGTTTCCAGGGGCTGGGGTTGTGGCTCAGCGGTAAAGCGCTCGCCTAGCACGTGCGCGGCCCGGGTTCGAGCCTCAGCACCACGTAAACATAAATGCATTGCATTGTGTACAACTAAAGCAAATAAATAAATATTAAAAAAAAAAAAAAAGAAATAGTTTTCAGGTTTCAGGGCAATGATTTTATGTATTATCAGTTATGCTGCTCTGGATCTTCAAGTATATAACTTATATGAATCTTTTTGATACTTAATTTTTCCAGTGGTAATTATGTAAATTATACAAATATCTTTGCTAGATTAGAATTTTTAAAAAACAATAAATTTTCCACTTGGATAAATTTTCAAAAGACTCTAATAACACCCTGGAAATCACAACATATTAAGAGAGAAGCTATAGAAGGATTATAAAATGAGATATTTATATTAAATATAGTATCATTTCTGGAAAAAGACTGTAAGAAGAAAACTACAAAGGTGTTTGCTTTTACCCTTGGTACTCAATTTAAAAATTAGGGCATATTCAGTAGCAAATTAGTTTGTTTTAAAATCAGTACAAGGATGTGATTATTCATATTCATAAATGTAAAACATAAATATTATCAATTCATTGAATGAAAAGCAGTTCAGTTTATTAATTTAGTTCTCTAATTTTGCATATTTGCATATGCATACTGTAACCCATATAAACGTGTGTGTCACCATTTATCATGGTTGTCATTTTCTGCATATAATTTGATTCCCTCTGTTTAAAAACTGACAAACATTATGTGTATTACAGGTTAATACTGAGATATAAGGAAGAACATGTCATTGTTTGGGCTCTTATAAAAGGTTACATTCCCAGAAAAGCTGGAGCTTGATTTCTAACTGTCTTTTAATGTTTTCTCTTTATAAGGTGAATAAGATTTGTGGCCATCCAGTAAGAACAGCTACACAAAGCCCCCCTTGTTCTTTTGATCCTAGCAAGGAGAAGCATGGAATGAAGATCTCTGCAAGGAATGGTGAAGAGACACTTGCCAACAGAAGAAAGTAAGACATTTGTTTTACAACCAGAAAGAGAAAAGAAAGTAAGCCATTCATTTTACAACAGAATAGAACGTATTCATTAAGTAGACCCAAATACAGTATGGAAGAAAAAAGATCAGCATTCATTAACTTTGAAATTCAGTGGCTGTACCTGTCCCATTAATTTGGAAGATAGATTTAGCTTGTGAGAACAATAAAAAAGTTCCTGCGATAATGGAAATTATTCTATATTATAATATGCTAGGTCCAGACACATATGACCATTGTGCATTTGAAATGTGACTGGGGATTGAGTTTTTTATTTAATTGTAATCTAAATTCTACATACGGCTAGTGGTGACTCTATTGGACAGTGTAAGACAAAATAAATTTAAATGATGTATTGCTTAATTCAGTATTACTGAATATATAGCATCTCTTAAAAAACAGTTGGATAGAAAAGAAGTTTCCATACCATTTACCTGGAATGGTAAAAATTGTTGTGTTTTTGGTACAGAATGGTAAGAACTGAGCAGGGCTTACTTCTAGAACTCACATTTCTACCACCATGTCCATCATTACCTCACAAAGTTAAATTAAAGCCTTTATTAGTGTTCCTTTGCTTGATAATTGGTGCTTTAGCTGAAAAACTCTTAAAACTGTCAATAACTGTACTTATACATACAGGCAAACAAATATCCTGGAGGTGGCCATTGTTATGGACTGATTGCCTGTATTAGGTTCTAGAATTAAGGCTGTTCCAATTCATGAATGGCAAGTAAAATCCCATTAGATCTTTAATTAAATCTGTTGTCAATTTGTCCTTGGCAATATTTTTCTAGGGTAGTACATAGTAAAGTACTTATATGTAATAGATACTTGCAGAAACACAGGAAATAAGATGAGGAATGAAGAAAAAAGATAAAACAAATAAGGAAAGGAGTCATCAGATAAATTAGGATACTATGGCAGGACTTGAGAAGGATGTTCAACTCATCTTTCTGTATCTGAGAAATATAGGTATGCTTGCACATGAATATATATTAACACACACACTATTACTGAAAAGTGTTTTCTAAAATTATGTTTCCCTAAGTAAAAAACAGTTAATGTTTTCAGTTAAAATTTTCATGAAAACTGATGATACTCAATTTTTTCAACTATCTCTTTTTTTCATTTCATATGCTAATATTGTTTTTCATTGTAGTATGTATTAGATATAGTGACCATACACAGAAAAAAATAGAATTGGATGATTACAGCTGTTGACTTATTTGGATTTCCCACTATGACTCACTAATTAAAATTTTAAAAAATATATACAAAATAGACAAAAAATAAATTAATTTCTAAATGACTATCTAGATCATTAACAAAACAACTCTGTGTAATTCATTAAAAAGTGAAGTTAAAAAAAAAAAAAGTTTATGTATCCTGAGTTAATTTTTATAAATTATTGTTAAATCCATGTTAGTTTTTCTTAGGTATTCATTTTTTTAAAAAAAAACTTACTTTGGACAATTCTTATGAGAATACCACTAGCAGAAACTACTTTCTATAATTTAAACCAAGTCAAAACTATTAAAAGAAAGACATGGAACATATAGTTTCCATAGTTTAATATAGTTTCTGAGGTATCCCAGAATTTTAAATTACAAAATGCACCTGTGACTTGGCCAGTGTAAATGAAGATAAAACTATTTTATGTTGTTTAAAATTTTTAAATGTATTTTATATAAATAAATTGTAGCCTCTTCAAATTACATTGTTATAATTTACTTTAGACTTAGTTTAAAATTGCTAGAATGATGGCATCCTAACTTTATAAAAAATCATTTTAGGTCTTTTTTTTTCCCCTAAATAATTTAAGGAAGAGTTTAATTTGTATAGAAGGCACCAAACAATTCTTTTTAATGTATGTTAATATAACTGTAGGAGTAGGAAAAATGGCTTCCCTCTACCCTCCTAGGTTTTTGGGCTGAGGTATGAATTAAATTGACATAAGACAGATCAACTAGAAAATCCACTTTAGTTATGTAGGTAGGCATTGGCAGTCCCCAAAATATGTGAGACTCAAATCTGAGGCTCCTATAGGATAACATCCAGAACTACCAAAAGGTTTGTGGATTCTTGGAGGTGGTGGAAATAAGTTATGAGAGGGGGAAGGGAGAAAATGTATGGTGAATAGAGTTTGCCTTGTTTACTAATGAAAATTTCCTTTATATACGTGGATTTCTTTTATAGAAGGGCAGCTTTTCAAAGCTACTCTTGTGTCTGCAGTTTCTCAAAATACCCAGCTTGAAATAATTGATAGCTGAAGAGTTATAGTTTAGAGTAGCATGTTCTGGTCTCCCCCAGTCATGTTTTGATATTTTGGGGTGGTGTATCATACACACAGCATAAACATTGTTGATTTGTAAAGGATTTGACCAGTTTCCTTTCTTTTTGACTAGCCAACAGTATGAAGCAATGATTAATCAATCAGTCTTTGTTTTACAATTGGAATGTTTACTCCATTTTTGTAGTCATATATATTATTCTGAAGTTTTTCGTAAGTAGTTTTGCTTAAGAGTGCCATCTTGCTTTTTGTCTTCTCCTTACTCTGTGTATTTCTCTTTATTCCTTCTTTCTTGCCTTCCTTTAAATTAAACTGACATTTATTATTTTTATCCTCTCATAGCTTTTAGATTTGTATTTCTTTATTATTCTCCTAATGGCTACCATAGGATCACAAAATGCATTTTCAATTTTTTGCAGTTTTAAATACGGATTTGTATCACTTCATTAAGCAATAAAGCAATTTAGAACAGATTTACTCCATCATTCTTTTTCCATTTTATGCCATTACATCAACAAATGTCTTACTTCTACCCATGTTTTCACAACCCTTAGGACATTAGTTTTCTTCTTATTTTTAGATAGTCAATACTTACTTATATTTTATTCTTTCTAGTGCTACCCCCCCCTTTCCCCCCGCCATTTCACATGTTAATCTATAATCATTATACTTTTACCTAGTATATCTCTCATTGATTTTAGTGGGGGTGGGGAAGACTGAGGATTGAACATAGGGCCTCGAACATGCAAGGAAAATATGTTACCTCTGAATTAAACCCACAGCCTTCATTGATTACTCCTATCAATGAATTCTTTTAGGTTTTTCTTGTCTGTGCAATCTTCATTGTTGCAAAATATTTTCTCTATGCCTGGCATTTAGAATGTGGTCAGTCTATCATTTTTAGACATTATGTCTAAGCCAAAATTAACTTCATCACAGGACATTATGTGTAAGTAGTATGGAAAGTTAAGGGGAACGAATTTAATGAGTGAGAGTCAAGGTAGTGGATCCTGCTGTTGCCCCACTCATGTGTCCTCTACCTGGCCATTTTTCTGCCTGGCTGCTGTATCCTGGCTGCTAATTCATTGCTGCTCTATTCTCTGAAGAACTGTATTGAACAAATCAGAGCCATCTGTATTTCTTACCTATTGCTACTAAACAAGTCATTATAAAATTTAGTGTTTAATGCAACAATAAGCATTTATTATTCAATTTTCTGTGGGTTAGGAATTTGGGAGCTGGTCAGCTATAGGGTTTTGGCTCTGTCTCTAGGGAGATGGCTGTCAAGAAGTCTCTGGAACTTTGGTCATCTGCAGGCTGGAGTATCTTCTCCTACAATAGTTCAATGATGTGGTTGTTAGCAGTAGGCCTCACTTTCTTGCCACTGTGAACTTCCCTAGAGCTTTCTGAGTGTTCTATCAAGGTTGTGACTGGCTTCCCTGAAGGCAAGGAATCTAGAAGATAGCCAGGCAGGGACTATAATTTTGTGATCTAGTTTCAAAAGCCACACCTTGTCACTTCCGCAACATCCCATAGGTTACACAGCTTAGGTCTTTCCACTGTTAGAAGGGGATACACACGGCATGAAGGGGAAGATTGTTGTGGTCATCTTAAAGAGTGGCCACCACCCATTTTATCTACCTTGGGGAGGGGGTAGACTCCCATCTACCTCACTTGTTTGTCAACAGGTGACAGGCAATAGCTGACAGGATGTGGTGATGTAAGAGGCTTGCCCCTTTCTTAAGGTACTGAAATTCATGCTTTAGCACTCTCTGTGTTCTCTGGCAGAAGCTGACACCCACATTTCAGCTAAACTCCTTCCTACCCACCTCTACTATTTCCTCTTTCTTTCTTTAAAGAATTATCTGTCTGATTACAAATTCCTGTCTTGGGTGCTGCTTCTAGGAAATCTGACCCAGAGACATCTGAATAAATAAATGCAGAATGAGTGTAAACTAAGAATGTTAGTATCTTATCCTAACTATAGATATTTCTTTTCATAGCCCCAAATTCATAACTTTTTATTTTCTCCCTGTCCTTTGTTCACTTTATAGAAAACTCTGTTAGATATTTGCTTTTCCTTTGTACTAACATTTGAAAATGGATTGCTTTTCCTTTGTACTACCATTTGAGAATGGATGATTTTCTTATTAAAATATGTCCTTTTATAAGACTTGTGCTAAACAACTTCATAATATATATAAATCTTTCAGTTTGGGGAGAAGGAAGCCAAACTGGAGTTGGATTAGTTTTATTTTGGGATGTGACTATCCAGTTCAATCTTCCTTATTTTTTTCTATATACAGAGTATGATCTAATTGAAGACTCTGGATTATTGATACATTCTACTTGCAGTAGTCTCCAGAGTGGAGCAAAGCAAGGAAGAGCTTCTGCTCCTTTAAACAGCTAGTAACACATCACTACTTCTTCCTTTTGGTCAGAAACCAATCAGCACAGCTGTATGGGACATTGCACTCATATAGATGTCTAAACCATCCCAGGCAGAGGGATCTCCCTGTGGCAGTTCCTGTTCTCTGCTTGATTTCTTGAAGTTAGCTGGTAAGAATAAGCTATTAGCAAGCTTAAATCAGTGATAATTAGCTGTACATTACTATTTCAAAGTGGTGTGGCTGTGCCAATTAAGTGGGTAATTAGGAAAACCCCAGGACAATAAATTAAGACAGAACCTCAACACAGGGCCCCATCTGTTCGCCAGCAAGCATTCCAATTAGCCAGGCCTCTCATTGATGAACACAGGATGAAGGGGATTGGTCACATTCATGGGTGTGTATTTGTTGATAGAGACTGTCTTAGGTGCTTAGTAAAAATAAGACAATTTTAATACCAGACAGAATTTTTGATGCCAAGATGGGGAGGGGAGAATTTTTAAAAAATATTGGATTTGTAATATTTCAAACAAAATATAAATAGTTTATAGATCTTTTTTCCCCAAATTTCTCTTCAGAATTTAATTGGAACATCATATCAGGCAATTCCATTTTATCCTAATGTGTTTATTAAATCATGATTTGAGAATTTTATCACTTGGAACATTAATAATTTTATTTATTGAGAATAAAAACTAAGGAGGACTCTCAAAATTGCAGAGTTTAAGAAGACAAATGAGACAAAGCATCAAGAACAGTGAAATGATTAAATTGGGAGAACTTTAGCCTTATATTAAATAAAAGCACTTAATCATATTTAGGATTATTACTAAGATAGATAGACAAGGTTCATATTAAATGGACTCACTCAAAATACATGAGTTTATAGTTTTGTAATCAAGTCCTATCTATCATAATACTTTATTAATGAAAACAAAATAAACTAATTTTTAAATTTTTAAAAGTTTTGGTATAGTACACTGGGTACATGAATTTGTTTACATGATAAATCAGTATTAAAATATACTGGATTTAATATGATGTATCAGAAATGCAAATATTCCTTTGAGGGAAATATTCATAGGTCACAGAAAAATCAACTCTTTGAGAAAAATTTAATATCACTTATAGTAGTAAAGAAAGCAATTTACAATCTATTTCCTAAAGGAAGTTAGTGCTTCTTTGAGGTGCCAATATTATTTATTACCTGTAAGTTTAATTTACTAAAATAAAGGTCATGTTCCCTTCAGTGAGAAAATTTCTGTTTAATTTAAAACAGTGCTTGGTAGGTGGTGGTGGTAAGTGCTTCCAGGGCAGGGCAGGCCAAGACAAAGCTTTTAGACAGGCGCTGAGGGAACACAAGCTCCAAGGCAGGCCAGAGTCAAGACCTACATGAATAATGAAGAGCAGGACCTGCAGGGGGTCAAAAAACAGGCACACAGGAAAAAGGAATGCCAGAAGGCAGAGCAAACATATGGCAAAAGTTTAGGCTAGTTCTTAACATTTGGGGATCACATATCCCACTGAGAATGTGATAAAGCATTCCCAGGAAAAGAAAGTTCATAAACAAATGCAAGCAGAATTGTGTTGCATTGGAAAGCAATTTGCTCCTCCTGAAATGAATATTAAAAGTAAGATGCATTTAAAAAAATGAATTTCTTTTTTACCTTCTATATATGTTTATGGAAAAATTCATGTCCATTTCATGAAATATCTTAAACTAAACCCAAACAATGGAAAATTCAACTAAGATTAAATGTTAGTATCTTCTCCTGAAAGGAGTGACAGCTTTAATTGCTTGTTTTAAACTACAAGCTAAAATTGTGGTTGACCTTAGATGTGCCTATATGTACATAGTTAGATATCCAACAGACTCCCACTTTGTGTTTTGATAGTGACAGTAACCAAAAATTGTAGAAATCTTGTATAACTATCATTGGCTACAAATACAACTTTCACAGCTTCCTGACTTAGATAAGGATAGGCCTATTTCAGCCAGCCTGAGGTTTATTGTAAATCCTTAGGGTTCCACTGGTGCTTTATAAGATTTTGGTCCTCTAGTTAATTTGTAATGTCTGTAATACTAAAGCTGTCAGCTTTTGGATAATGTGAGTAGAAGTACATCTTCCCAAATTTCTCATTACTGAACGATTAATAAGATATGTATTATCAAGCCATAAGAAGGATGGCTTTTAAATTGGACAGTTTTCAAATGGTTTCTGCAAAAACCTTCTATTTCTAAGGAGCTTTCAACAATATTCATAATGGTGATTAATGTTAGTTATCTCATTTAATGACTCAAAATATCTCTTCACCATGGAAAAGAAACTATGAATGAAATTCTCCCCAAATAATATGCCTGAGAGTGTATTCCCCTTTAAAAACGTGGGAAAATAGACTAAATATCTGCAGGATTGAAAATAAATTAAAATTTGGCTACATTTTTTTTGCAACTGAATTTCTCAAAGAGGTGAGGAGAATTTAAGGTTCATGACATGGTAAAATTGATTATTTTTATGAGTATATAAAAATTTGACTTAACCTTCTTGCTGGTTTTGCCCTAATCATGAAAAAATAAAATCAATACATACTTCTTTAAGGTAGTAGGATTGAACAATTAATTGTATATTTTAATTAAAATGAACAAAAATGTTTCGAAGTAATTATATCACATCACTTTTAAAATAGATGTCCAGTTTATTATTTCCTGATATATTTTAAATCTTGAATATGTGGTCTGGTGTTTGTTTTAAAAAGTAGGTTAAAGACTGTTTAAAGTCCTTTTTTATGAAGAAAAGAATCAGTTCTTTTCTGACTTTTTTTTACATCATGGAACAATGATATGGGAACAAGTTTTGAAAGCGTAGTTTTGGAAATAGGTTCAAATCACTATAGAGGAAGATCCCTTCAGTTTTACTGGGACACCAAATGGTAACATGTTGGGTTTGGAAAGCCTTTGAAGAGGGACGACTAGAAGTATCCTAATTGTGCAGGTGGCTATGAACTTCTAGCTGAAGGCTGGCATAAAATTACCAGAAAGGGCTCAGAAAGAAGCACCTGTCAGAAAAAGAACCCTCTGCCAAGGATATCCAAAGATAATAGTGAATTTTATGGGCTTCTTTCCATTATTTTCCCTCTTGCTCCTCAGCCTACCACCCATTATTAACTCCTTAGCTATACTGAGAAATCACAGTCAATCCTTTAATGAAGGAAAATCCTGTCATGCGAACAAGACTTCCTCTGAAGAGGGAAAAACCTGGAATCACTTAAGCAGGGAAGAAAAAATTATTCTCTCTGAAAATGGTGTCGAACCTTAGGTCACAGTTCCCATAATGAGCAGTGAGTTCAGGTGAGGTTCAGAGAGCAGACTTCATGAGTTTCTTTCAGAACAAATATGTTTTTTTTTCTTTTAATCAAATATGAATGTAATATGCTTGAAACACATTTATGTTTGTGATAAATGTGCTTAGTGCCATATATTGCTCTTAATGATGAATTCTCCCACTCCTCCCATCCCTCTGGGGCTGAGAAACTTGACTTCAACTCTCTATATATCCCATCTAGCTCCATAAATTTAATTATTTTCAAGCATTTACAATGGGTCAGTTACTGCTGTGGAATAGAAATCTAAAAATATTTTGTCAAATAGAATAACTTAGGTAAGAATAAAGTTAAATGATTAAATATACATTCAAAACAGCGAGAGAAAATAGATCTTATCTAGAAACATGTAATTATATATTTCCTCTGCTGAGCAGGAGACTGACATTTTAAATGTCTACTGTTTGACAGCTGTGGTCAGACATCTCTACAGGGTTGAGCCTGCTCATTAGTGCCACATTAACCTTAACTTTGCCTCAGGCCATTAACTAGCAAACTGCACATTTGACCTTTGTTCTAAAGATATTTTCAAACAGTGTGCTAGGCCCTGCTTTTAATTTGGGTTCTGTATTATGTGTGGACTGACTTTAGGGGTAGGAAAAAAAAAATCAATACATGTCATTAAATAAAGAAACATGTGGTCTGAGACATTCCACAGAGAAAAGCTCCATTTGAAAATAAGATTCTTCTCCAATACTTTTTTAGATAATTAGCTTTGGTCAAAGTTAGAAATAGTCAATGGGAGAAAAAAAAAAAAGTGGAAGTACAGTATGTGACAATTTATAAATGTTTTAAATGCAACAAATTGCTACTAGTTGAGGCCATTAGATGGAGAGGTGTGCCTTTTGAAGATAGCTGTTTCCAGAAATGTCTTAGGAAGTAAAATGTAAAATCAAATGTAGTTTAGAGCCACGTGCTGAAAGGTGAACATCTCCCTAGAAAATCAGCAAAGTTTGAGACTTACATGGTTGCCACTCTTCAAAACATACATATGAGGAGTATGTTAGCCTTGTAAATAAAAACCTAAATTAGTTTAGTGAAATGTCTTGTTAGACTATGTGACTGTTAACATATTCAATTTATGACATAGTATAACAGCTCTACACAAATAAGTGAGGCCTATGTTTATTAACTTGAAAGGAGTTCAGGATATACTGTCTAGTGAGAAATTCCTGTTTTCTTCATGTGTACATATTGGTACCAAGTTTGCAAAACCAGGCTCTCTATAAATCTCTGTCTCTTTATCTTTAGATCCTAGCTGTCTGTCTTGTCTGTCTGTCTGATTGTTTGTCAGTGTGCATGCTGAGAAAGCTGAGGAAGGACAAGCATCAGACTGTTGACATGGGTACCTTCAGGAAGAAGGGATGGAAATACTATGGCGAGACATATATTAACTTGCTCTTCATGCACCTTGTAATTATTTTACCACTTGGTAGAATATATGTAATTTTTAAATTAAAAATAAAGTTAATGATAATAGTATAGCCAATTGGAAATGTTGCTCAGTTATACAGTAGTCACTGGGCAGTTCTATGTCAACAGACCCAGAAAGGACAACTTCAGGGTGGGTTTCATTTCCTTCTTTAATTTTTTACAATGTAATATGTCAGGAGACCTTTCTGGAATTGTTGGCCTCAAGGGCATGGGAAGCAATGAAGCAATAACTATGCTAGTCCATGTTTCTCCCTTGCCTTTAGTAAGCTCAGGGCAAACAAGGCTGCAGGCTATGAATGAGCAATTGTGCTGAAGCCTTTTTCTTCTTCACTGTGCTAGCTAGCACACTGCACAAAGATGGTCATTAGCCAGTGATTAGAATTTATCCCACTCCCTGCTTCCTGCACTGGGCATTTTAGATGGGTCAAATATATAGATCACTCCTGTTTGAACGTACAGCATTCTGTAGACTTTGGCAAGAAGGGATGCATCTATGTTTTCTATTATAACAATCCAAGAACAAGTGTTTTTGTTAAAAATGATAATTTGCATGAAAATTTTAAGACAGGTAGAAATATTCTTGTAAAGAATTACTCAGAGATATTATTTTAATTAATTAGCTAATTAATGAGATAAGATATTGAAGTCAGCATTGACTAAATTTCTGACTAAATAATAACTGGTCAGAATTTCCTTTTCATTTCACTGATTTTTACTTTCCTTATTTATAAAATAAAAGGTTAAGCTAAATCACTGGTTTTGAAACTCAGCTCACATCAGGGTCCTGAAGGAAGCATTCACAAAACCCAAACACTTGAATCTCACCCCAGATCAATGAATCTGAATGTTTGAGGGAAAAATCAAGGCATACAGTTTAAAATGTTTTCTTAGCAGTGGTGTGCAGCTAGGACAGAGAGCGGCTGGAGTGGATGATCACTTAGGAATTTAACTCTGTCTTCATACATTACATCTATGATGTATTAATTATGATAGTTGTATCACACAGAGGTACAACTAATGTGTCACCACATGTTTATTTCAACATCATATGTACATGGAAGCTGTCTTGAAGTGCAGTCTGACACAGATTGCAATCCTGCCTTTTAGATTTCCCCCCCTCCTCTTTTCTAATGCAACACTCTAGGAAGGTCTCTGGTATTGCTCCACCATCTAGGAATAGCTCTAGTAGCATCAAGTTTCCCAGTCATCTGTATTCTTTGGGAACTTAAAATTGTCATGATTTTAAAAAAATATGTACTTTTGTAGGAACTTATGATTCTAGAGGTTGACAAAACCTAAGACTGCAAGAATTTGTGTGTGTGTTGGAGACCAACTCTGATCCAAACCCTGGAGAAACGAGGATGATATGGCTCTTGTCTTGAGAGAACACATCTTCTGCTCAGGGAGACAGACTCACAAGTACAGGAATAATAATATCCAAGAGCAAGGATGTAAGCAGGCAAGTGCTGGATGAGAAACAGGGATGAACTCACAAATGCTCACAGGTTGATCAGGGAAGAAGTTGGAGAAAAAATGAGATTTAAGTGAAATCTTGAAGGATGGATAGAAGGACAGAGTAGGAGGAGAAGGCAATTCTGGATGGAGGAAACTGAGTGGGCCAAGCCTGGAAACAGGTTCAGTAAATACCGAGACATTTTATGAAATGTGTATAATATGGTTTTTGCTGTATTGTGTGAGGAGAGAGAACGGGGACAAAACTATGGGCAAGGGGACCATCTGTTATATTGTTACAAGCCCAAGTAAGAGTTCAAGTTTTTATATGGACCTGACATGCAGACTTCAAATAAATACTGAGACCAGGAACATTTTCCTCTTTTCCATTAAATATTTTCAAACTGTTACTCTCAATAATTATACCTGATTTCTGTATTTCAAGAAGAAAATGAAAAACTGTCATAAGTAGCATAGTTCTCGAAGGATAATTAGCTGGAACTTCTAATATTTCTCTGCATTTATTATGCTCCCATTTTTTTAATATTTATTTATTTGCTTTAGTTGTACACCATGCGTTTATTTGTATGTGGTGCTGAGGATCGAACCCGGGCTGCGCACGTGCTAGGCGAGCACTCTACCACAAAGCCACAACCCCAGCCCCTATGCTCCCAATTTTAACTGGAAATATTCTCATGATTGTGGAAAAATAATTGTATGGTTGTAGGCACTCTTCTAGTACTTAATTTTAGAATCATTTTAAGAATGTAAGATTTTATTCACTGAGACATTTCATGTGAAACTGGGAAAGGAGTCATGTGTGTAGTAAGCTGAACATTGATTTGGGAAGGGAGGTATGAATTCCGGTACTAGACCAACATTAATTGACTCTGTGGCAGTAGCTAAGGCTTTCAGACCTCACTAGGACTACTAGTAATCTATTCACTTTATTCCCTTTATATTGCACCAATTCAATTTTTTTTCTACCTCTAATATAGATCACTTGGTCCTTAAATGTGATCACATTTTGCAACACTATGCTTAACTCCTGAGACCAAAAGAATAAAAATATACAAACACAGAATATAGTGTTCCAAAGTAGAATCTTCCTTCAAATTTTTATCATCATATATCTTAATATTCATAGAGAATTTCTTCTTCCTTATTTCTCAGAGGAAATTTCTCCAAAGCTACACCTGTTTTCAGTAATTCTTTCTTTGTCTTCTTTTCTGAATTTATAACTTGGGCACAGTGGTGCACACCTGTAATCCCAGAAATCTGGAAGGCTAAGGTAGGAGGATCATGAGCTCCAACCTGGGTAGTATAGCAAGACCCTGTCTAAAAAGAAGTTTGTGATTCATCAGTTATTTATTTTCCTGTCCTATCATTGTATCAATCAAGAGAGACTAAGTGGATCAAGGAACTAGGAATTAGACCAGAGATACTACGCCCAACAGAAGGAAAAGTAAGCTCTAACATCCAACATGTCGGATTAGGCCCCAAGTTCCTTAATAAGACTCCTGTAGTGCAAGAATTAATATCAAGAATCAATAAATGGGATAGACTCAAACTAAAAAGCTTCTTCTCAGCAAAAGAAACATCAATGAGGTGAATAGAGAACCTACAAATTTTTACCACATGCACTTCAGATAGAGCACTAATCTCTAGAATATATAAAGAACTCAAAAATCTTAACACCAAAAAAACAAATAACCCAATCAATAAATGGGCCAAGGAACAGAACAGAATCTTCTGAGATAGACAATCAATCAACAAATACGTGAAAAAATGTTCAACATCTCTGGCAATAAGAGAAATGCAAATCAAAACCACTCTAAGATTTCATCTCACACCAGTCAGAATGGCAGCTATTAAGAACACAAACAACAATAAATGTTGGCAAGGATGTGGGGGAAAAGGCACACTCATGCATTGCTGGTGGGACTGCAAAATGGTACAGCCAATATGGAAAGCAGTATGGAGATTCCTTAGAAAACTGGGAATGGAACCACCTTATGACCCAGCTATCCCACTCCTCAGTCTATACCCAAGGGACTTAAAAACAGCATACTACAGGGACACAGACACATCAATGTTTATAGCAGCACAATTCACAATAGCTAAACTGTGGAACCAACCAAGATGCCCTTCAGTAGATGACTGTATAAAGAAAATGTGGTATATATACACAATGGAGTATTACTTAGCAGTAAAAGAGAATAAAATCATGGCATTTGCAGGTAAATGGATGAAGTTGGAGAATATAATGCTAAGTGAAGTTAGCCAATCCCAAAAAGCCAAATGCCGAATGTTTTCTCTGATATAAGGAGGCCGATTCACAGTGGGGTTGGGACGGGGAGCAAGGGAGGATTAGAGGAATACTAGAATGGCCAATGGGGAGGGAGGGTCAGGGAGGGGGCAAAAGGGTAAAGAAGAAGAAGAAAAAAAAGATGGTAGAATGAGATGGATATTATTACCCTAAGTGCATGTATGAAGTCACGAATACTGTGAATATACTTTGTATACAACCAGAGATATGTAAAAGTGTGCTCTATAAGTATAATATGAAATTTAATGCATTCTGATGTAATTTCTAACAATTTAGAATAAAAATAAAAATATATATAAATAAAAATTTTAATATGAAAAAAAAAAGACAGACAGACTAAGTGATAATGCAATAACAAACTATCCCAACATATTGGTTTAGGAAAAATATATTTCTCTGCATAGTCTGTGCCCATTTCAGATCTGCTGGGGTTACTAATGAAGTTTTCAGTGTTTACTCAGAATAACCAACAAGGTAGTTCTGAAAGCACAAGCCATGAAGGAATGTGTATGTTGTTCATATACCCAAAGCAAGTATGACGGCCAAAGCTAACTTCCCGGGGGGTCAAGTTCCCAGAAAGGAGAGAATTGGAATATTTGGGAACAAGCTAATGATAATTGCTATCTCCTTTACTATATATACAAATATTTCCAATTTTCTCTCATGTTCAAGTAAACACAATCATTAAAAAAAAAAAAACTGCTGTAATTTTCCTTTTTGAGACTTGCCACCTCTAGTTTCTCATCCTCTTTGAATGTTCCTCACTCTCCAAATCTATATCTCCAAGTCTGTGACTCTACTTCAAATGTTTTAATTATTTTATTAGTCTTCTAGGGCTGCCATACTAAAATTCTATAGGCTGGGCAGTCTAAACACCAAAACACATTGTCTCACAGTTCTGGAGGGTGAAGTTCAAGGTTAAGGTGTCAACAGGTTTGTTTTTTCCCTGAGGTTTCTTTTCTGAGCTTGCAGATGGACACCTTCTCCCTTTGTTCTCACAGGGCCTTTTCTCTGTGCACATATATCCTCATATTTCTTCCTCTTTTAAGAAGGACATGTGTAATATGTAATGCCCTTGTTCTGTGGATCATGCATGGTCACAAATACATTCCATGTTAAGTTCCAAGGACTCATCTTTGACAGCAAACCACAACATCCGTGGCTCTAGTACCAGTAGCTGCAGCATCATCTGTGCTTGTTTGAAATGGAGAATTTTGATCCCTACCATAGAACTGTTAAATCTGAATGAGCCTATTGGCAAGATTCACAGATCATATTTATAGGTACAAAGCTTGAAAAGTAATGCTCTACTGATTTTTCTGAGTATTCCAAAGAAACCCCGAACCAAACACATGGAGAATGGAAGGATTGATTACTCACTGATTAATTTGATAACTATTCATTTTCACTGCTCTAGAATCTATACCTGTGAACAAACAAACAAAAACCGCTTACCTACTTGAATCTTTTATTCTAGAGCCAGGAGACAGATAAGAAACAGTGAGGTATATTGAGTACATTTATTACATGGTAAGCTAAAAGTGATGTATGTCGCCGGGTGCAGTGGCGCACTCCTGTAATCCCAGCACTTGGGAGGCTGAGGTAGGAGGATTGCGAGTTCAAAGCCAGCCTCAGCAATGGTGAGGGACTTAGCAACTCAGTGAGACCCTGTCTCTAATAAAATATATATATTTTAAAAAAAAAGGGCTGGGGATGTGGCCCAGTGGTCGAGTGCCCCTGAGTTCAATCCCTAGTACCAACAACAACAACAAAAAAAGTGATATTTGTCAAAGACAATGGAAATATTGAACAGGATAAGGGTAGGTGGAAGTATAGTGTGGCCCACTGAGAAGGTGATGTTCCCCTTCCTTCATTTTTAACTTGGTGTGTGATACAATCATTGCTGCAGTCACCTCAGGGCCAATAATCAATTCAAATTTATCGTGGAGAGCTTTCTTTACCTGCCAATGTCTTTTAAACCTATAACTGTTCATGACATTCACTGGCAGGTTGTTTTCATGTTCTATTTTTCTCTTCTTGAATATGGCTTATAGCCCCCAAGGTGACCTCACTACTTTTCTGTTTCTACATTGTTCTATGATGCTGTCACTTTCTTCCTGAAAATCATTTATGACTTTAACTTCCTTCTGAATAAGACTGACATGCCCTATCCTGATCAATAATGCTGATTAAATCATTATCTTCCTATTTTTCCCATAATTCTTCTCTATAAGCACACATCCCCATGGCTAACCTGCATATTTTCTTCCTGCCTTTGCTTATCCTGATTTTTGTGTTTTTGTTTTGTTTTGCATGGAACACTAAAGTGCTACCTTGTTTGCAAATATTTCCAGATTTTTCTCCTGCCTAAACCTTGGTACTAACCACATTATTCTTGTGGATTTTCATCAAAGTGTATATTCTTAGGAAGCAGGGACTGTCTTGTTTACAAATGAATCCCTAGTGTCAACACAGAGCTTGGTACCCAATCTTGCTTAGTACTTTGTGACAAAAACAGGAGAGCTGATTATTCATAGAATGAGTGGAAATCTTCTAAGTTACCATTCAGAGCAAGTATGTGCAAAGGTATGAAGGTATTTGGGGGGAACATCAGGTACCTCCCCTTTTGTATGGGACCTACAGTATGGCTTCGGTTACTGCTGAAATTGAGATGAGAAAGTATCTTAATATGCCTTTCTAAGACGTTTGGATTTCATGCCTTAGAGAATGGCCATTGACTGGCTTTAAACAAGTGAGTGACAGGCTCAGTGCAATATTACCTTTGAATTTTAGAAGGTGATTCTCATTGAGAATGGGAGATGATTATTAAGAGAAGAGGTTGGGGTTGGAGATATGCAATCTCAGTGCAATAAGTACAGAGAAGGATGATAAGGGCTTGGACTAAAGCCATGGCAGCATAGCACTGGGAAAGGGGACAGGAAAATAAAAAAATGTAAGCATCTCCATTAGTGTCTTCTGGTTGTGAAGGAGAAATGAAACTAGATGCTGTCACTAAGATTGGAGTAGGTGGGTTGGGGTTCATTAAAAATATCTATTCAGCTTTATACTATCATTTTGGAGTTCTCAACAATCTGTGCCAGGCCTCTTCATTTCTAGAAAAAAATTCTTTGATGCCAAACAAATGATCATTTAATAGTAAATAAAATTTAGGGCAAAAGTCACAAGTCCTTCCATTCAAAAAGTAATTGTTACTTTCTCAAAAAAATAACAATTTCTTTAATTATGTTTTCCTAGATGAAAGAATTGATATTTTTTTCCATGAATTTAAGTTAAGGATATAGTTATCATATAGGGACTTATTTTTTAGTACAGGAAACTGACTTAAAGTAGTAATATAAAATATAACTGCAGTGAAATCAAGAAAATAAAAATATTTTTTATTAATCATAAGTTAGATTTGAGTGAGATTTATGCCTTTTATAGTCATTTTGTTATCACTTATCTGGTAAAGTTTTGTTAAAAATAAATTCTTGCTATGATAACTTCTAATCATGTGAAAATGTTTTCTGATACATTTTTGTAAATCATATTTATTCTTCCTACAGATCAACTCCAACAATTTCCAAAGTTATTTAAAAACCAAAAAGAATTATAAAATTAATGCAATTAATCAATGGTGCTATCAAAATTAGATTTAATTTTTTAAAAAATTGGTTTTTCCAGCTATAATTTAGCATCACTCCTCTTTGATCTCATTTTATATTTCACAGGGATGTGATTCTATGATTGCTACATTTCAACTGCTCATCCCATAAATTTCTCAAGTTTACTTTCCTCCCAATGTTTCTTTCTCTTGTTCCTCTCTTCTAGTGTAGAGAACATGTCCTCTATAACAGGATAGAGATTGTCATTTCTTTTTCTAGAATGTTTGTTTATGTCAAAAAATTGGACCTAAGCCCTTGAGGACTTGACATTTTGAATTGCTAAGACTCAAATATTTTGTGCTTCAAAGTCTTGGTTTTACAACTCAGAAGTCTTGACCTTTTAAGTTAAAAATAACCAGACCTGGATTTTTATTTTTTTTTCTCTCATAATTTATAGGGGGACAGGAAGTAGTGTGGGAGGACAAAAGCCTCATTTAACATTTTAAATATTAAACCCTCCAATTACTTTATTACTTTTGTTTCATGCTTCTGAAATACCTTGTATAGCTGGGGTTTTGGGTCATAGTTAGTAAAGACTTATTAGTTTATATTCTTAGATAGCAAAGAGAAGATCCAGATAGGAAAATAACCCAAGTCTAATAAACTTTTAATCATGCAATTAATTAGCATGTTGTAAGCATCTGACATTTTGTTCATAGAAAAGAAAATAATTAGTATCACTAAGTTTTGATGCCAGTAGCTATTTAGGGAGGTTAATGAAGAGTACATGAGAGTGTGTGTGTGTGTGTGTGTGTGTGTGCGCGTGTGCGTGTGTGTGTGTGTGGGGGGGGGAGACACCGGTATGGAGTATTCACAATGTCTTGCACCTGGAGTTATATAATATTCATACCCAGTGGAAACTCTTATTCAAAGAATAAATTTGAATGTTAGTATTTTTTTCAGGATAATATATTGTTCCTGATTGTTAGAAAAGTATCTAAAATATATGAAAACGAGTGAGAAAACAAAAATGTTACATTCTAAACATTATACACAACAATATATATCATTTGTGTTAACAGTCATTATGGATTTGGAGGTTTAATTGGCTTCTTTGTTCTTTCAGAGAATTTATCAACAGTCTTCGACTGTACAGGTCATTCTATGGCAGCCTGGCTGATCAGCTTTGTGTTAATGAACTAGCTGCTGTGGATGGGCTGCCCTGCTGGAATGGAGAAGATCTAGTAAAAAGGTATTTTATGTTTCATGGTCTGTGAAAACGTAACTGCTTGTCATCCTCGCTTTCTTTTCATGAATCTTGAATGAATTGTTTCAGTTATAACTTTGCACACAAGTTAGAGAGTAACTCTTTCTCTTCAGTTTGTTCAAAGAAAATCTGATTCCTTTTTACATTTTAAAAATATAATATTCTGTAGTTTTTTGAAAGGTTCTCTTTTCATTCTGCCTACTTGTAAATTATACAACAATCCTACTTTTACTTTAAGTATGACTTATCTTCCAACCATTTTATCAATTTTTTTGAGTTTAATTTCATGACAATTACGAAATAAGGGAATTCAGTAGAATGAAAATACCATGCAAGAATTCATTGATATATGCAAATGTGCTTCAGCAGTTTTAATGGTTTCTTCTTACAGTGGTCTGTTTAAGAGAGAGAGAGAGGGAGAAAAAAAAGATAGAGAAAGCGTATGTTTATTAGTGGGAGCATTTTTAAGTATATCTGTTCAAAGCATTGTTTATTTGTATTTGTCAATTGTTTTCAAATTTAGGAGTGAAATTTCACTTTTACCTTTTTCTCTTCCTATGTGGAATATCTTTGACACCTTCTTTTCTTTGGCTTCTTATCACTGATTATACTCTCAAATAATCTCCTAAAGTTGAGAAAATCTTAAATTTTCCCTCTGTGGTTAATAAAATTGGTTGGAAATTAGTCCCTTGATTTGCCAATGCTGGCAGTTTTAAAAGAATGTGGGATAATGAGGCTTTGTGTTTATATTTGAATTCTTAAAGCCTAAAATAAAATATACTTTTTATTTACATACTTTATTCATTAAAATGTATACTTTGGATTTGGATCTTTTAAAAATGTGCTTATTTTGAATAGTATACAAAAAAGAATAAAGGACTAGTTATGCTTTCTTACTTACAAACACACATACTCCTTATGAAGACAGGTGATTCAGCTATCAGAAAAGCAATGAGTTTGTTTAGAGTGTTATTTAGCAAATTAAATTTGGCATGTGTGTTAGTCAGCTTTTTGTGGCTGTGACTGAAATATCTGACAAGAACAACTTAGAGGAGGAAAAGTTTATTTTGGCTCATGGTTTGATCCATGATCATCCAACTCCATTGCTATAGGTCTGAGTGAGGCAAGACACCAGGGTGGAAGGGCATGATGAAGGAGAGCTGCTCACCTCATAGCCTGTGGGAAGCAGAGAGTGCAGGAAGATCCAAGGACAAGATATGTGATTCCCAGGGTACAACTCCAGTGAGCTATTTCTAGCCATGACCATAGTTACATACAGCCTAATAATCTACTCATTTTAATAACTGATCAAGTAGCTTAATTCATTGATTAGGTTACAGCTTTAATAATCTAATCATCATTTCACCTCTGGACATTCCTACCTTTTCTATCATTTGAGCTTGTTGGGGGATGCCACATAGTCAATTCATTGCACTATGATAAATACATACTAAGATAAAGTTTAGTGTCAGTTTATATAATTAAAGCTATTTACATATTTCTGGGTGATCATGTTCATTATTGTTAAGAGTTACATTCCTAAAATATTAAATAAATATTTTATAGTTGATATATGAATAGCTCATAGAAACTATTAAAGTTCACAGAAAAAGATTGTTGAAAACAAGAGCTGTAATTTTAAGTTTAAATAAAATATTTGGCCAATATGGCTAGTGCTATGTTTTAATTAAGTTTCTTAGGAATCAGATTGTAAGAATTTTCTAAATATTTCTTGGGCTTTTACTGATATCAGTCATAGAATATTTTGGGATTTTTACTTATGTCAATATGATTTCTACTTCTAGGTTAGGGTAATTAATTTCTATAATTTTTTAAAAATTTAATTATTTATTTACTTACTCATAATGCACAAGTATAGCATCTTTTTACATACAACTGCTTGTATACAAAGTATATAAGTACCATTCAGATCTTCAATCATGCATTTAGGATAATGATATCCATCTCATTCCACCACCAATTTTTTTTCCTTCCCCCCTCCCTCCCCCCTTGCTCCCTCCCTTCCCCTCCATTTCCTTTGACCATTCTGGTGTTCCTCTAATCCTCCTATGTACCCCCCATCCAACAACACTGTGAACTAGCCTCCTTATATCAGAGAAAACATTCGGTATTTGGATTTTTGAGATTGACTAATTTCACTTAACATTATATTCTCCAACTTCATCCATTTACCTGAAAATGCCATTATTTTATTCTCTCTTATTGATGAGTAAAATTCCATTTTATATATATACCACATTTTCTTTATCCACTCATCTACTGAGGGACATCTAGGTTGGTTCCACAACCTAGCTATTGTGAATTGTGCTGCTATAAACATTGAAGTGGCTGTGTCACTGTAATATGCTGTTTTTAAGTCCTTTGGGAATAGACCCAAGAGTGGGATGGCTGGGTCATAGGGTGGTTCCATTCCCATTTTCCCAAGAAATCTCCATACTGCTTTCCATAGTGGTTGCACCATTTTGCAGTCCCACCAGCAATGTATGAGTGTGCCTTTTTCCCCACATCCTCTCCAACATTTATTGTTGTTTGTGTTCTTGATAGCTGCCATTCTGACTAGAGTGAAATGAAATCATAGAGTAGTTTTTGATTTGCATTTCTCTAATTGCCAGCGATGTTGAGCATTTTTTCACGTATTTGTTGATTAAATGTGTATCTTCTTCTGAGAAGTGTCTTTTCAGTTCCTTAGCCCATTTATTGATTGGGTTATTTGGTTTTTTGGTGTTAAGTTTTTTGAGTTCTTTATATATTCTAGAAATTAGTGCTCTATCTGATGTGCATGTATTAAATATTTGTTCCCAATTAGGTGGCTCTCTATTCACCTCACTAATTGTTTCTTTTGCTGAGAAGAAGCTTTTTAGTTTATATCTATCCCATTCATTAATTCTTGGTAATAGTTCTTGCACTACACATTCTTATTAAGGAACTTGGGGCCTAATCTGACATGTTGGAAATTGTAACTTACTTTTTCTTCTATTAGGCGTATTGTCTCTGGTCTAAATCCTAGGTCCTTGATCCACTTTGAATTGAGTTTTGTGCATGGTGAGAGATAAGGGTTAAATTTCATTTTGTTGCATATGGATTTTCAGTATTCCCAGCACCATTTGTTGAAGAGGCTATCCTTTATCCACTGTACATTTTTGGCGCCTTTGTCTAATATAAGATAGCTGAAATTATATGTATTAGTCTCTGTGTCCTCAATTCTGTACCATTGGACCACCTGTCTGTTTTGGTGCCAATACCATGCTGTTTTTGTTACTATTGCTCTATAGTATAATTTAAAGTCCAGTATGGTGATGCCCCCTGCTTCACTTTTCTTGCTCAGGATTGCTTTGGCTATTCTGGGTCTCTTATTTTTCCAGATGAGTTTCATGACTGCCTTTTCTATTTCTTTGAAAAATGACATTGGAATTTAAATTGGAATTGCATTAAATCTGTATAATGCCTTTGGTAGTATGGACATTTTGACAATATTGACTCTCCCTATCCAAGAGCAAGGTAGGTCTTTCCAACTTCTGAGGTCTTCTACGATTTCTTTCTTTAGTGTTCTATAATTTTCCTTATAGAGTTCTTTCACCTCTTTTGTTAAGTTGATTCCCAGGTATTTTTTTTTTTTTTTTTTTGATGCTATTGTAAATGGGGTAGATTTCATCATATCCCTTTCAGAGGCTTTGTCACTGATGTACAAAAATTTCTTTGACTTATGGGTATTGATTTTGTATCCTGCTACTTTGCCAAATTCATTTACTAGTTGTAAAAGTTTTCTGGTAGAGTTTTTTGGGTCTTCTAGGTATATTATTATGTCATCAGCAAATAGTGCTACTTTGAGCTCTTCTTTTCCTATCTGGATCCCTTTAATTTATTTCGTCTGTCTGATTGCTCTGGACAGATTTTCCAGTACTATGTTAAATAGCAGTGGTGAAAGGGGGCATCCCTGTCTTGTTCCAGTTTTTAGAGGGAATGCTTTCAATTTTTCTCCATTTAAGATAATGTTAGCTCTGGGCCTTGCATAAATAGCTTTTATAATGTTGAGATATGTTCCTGATATTCCTAGTTTTTCCATGTTTTGAACATAAATGGGTGCTGTATTTTGTCAAATGCTTTTTCTGCGTCTATTGAGATAATCATATGATTTTTATGTTTAAGTCTATTGATGTGATATATTATGTTTATTGATTTCTGAATTTTGAACCAGCCTTGCATCCCTGGAATAAACCCCACTTGAATAATTTTCCTTATAGAGTTCTTTCACCTCTTTTGTTAAGTTGATTCCCAGGTATTTTTTTTTTTTTTTTGATGCTATTGTAAATGGGGTAGATTTCATCATATCCCTTTCAGAGGCTTTGTCACTGATGTACAAAAATTTCTTTGACTTATGGGTATTGATTTTGTATCCTGCTACTTTGCCAAATTCATTTACTAGTTGTAAAAGTTTTCTGGTAGAGTTTTTTGGGTCTTCTAGGTATATTATTATGTCATCAGCAAATAGTGCTACTTTGAGCTCTTCTTTTCCTATCTGGATCCCTTTAATTTTATTTCGTCTGTCTGATTGCTCTGGACAGATTTTCCAGTACTATGTTAAATAGCAGTGGTGAAAGGGGGCATCCCTGTCTTGTTCCAGTTTTTAGAGGGAATGCTTTCAATTTTTCTCCATTTAAGATAATGTTAGCTCTGGGCCTTGCATAAATAGCTTTTATAATGTTGAGATATGTTCCTGATATTCCTAGTTTTTCCATGTTTTGAACATAAATGGGTGCTGTATTTTGTCAAATGCTTTTTCTGCGTCTATTGAGATAATCATATGATTTTTATGTTTAAGTCTATTGATGTGATATATTATGTTTATTGATTTCCGAATTTTGAACAGCCTTGCATCCCTGGAATAAACCCCACTTGATCGTGGTGCACTATCTTTTTGATATGTATTTGTATCTGATTTGCCAGAATTTTGTTGAGGATTTTTGCATCTATGTTCATTAAAGATATTGGCCTGAAGTTTTCTTTTTTGGATGCGTCTTTGCCTGGCTTTGGAATTAATGTAATATTGGCCTCATAAAAAGAATCTGGAAGAGCTCCCTCTTTTTCTATTTCTTGAAATAGTTTGAAGAACATTGGTATTAATTCTTCTTTGAGAGTCTTGTAGAACTCTGCTGTAAACCCATCAGGTCCTGGACTTTTCCTTGTAGGTAGCTTTTTGATGATATCTTCTGTTTATTCGCTTGTAATCAATCTGTTTAAATTGTGTATAGCCTCCAGATCCAGTTTAGGCAAATCATATGACTCTAGAAATCTGTCAATGCATTCAGTATTTTCTATTTTTTTAGAGTACAAGTTTTCAAAGTAATTTCTAATTACCTTCTGTATATCTGAGGTGTTTGTTGTGATATTCCCTTTTTCATTATGAATGTTATTAATTTGAGTTTTTTCTCTTCTTCTTTTCGTTAGCATCACTAAGGGTCTGTCAATTTTGTTTATTTTTTCAAAGAACCAACTTTTAGTTTTGTCAATTCTTTGAATTGTTTCCTTAGTTTCAATTTCATTAATTTCTGCTCTGATTTTAATTATTTCCTGTCTTCTGCTGCTTTTGGTGTTGATCTGTTCTTCTTTTTCTAGTGCTTTGTGGTGTGATGTTAAGTCATTTATTTGTTGTTTTTTTTTTTTTTCCTTTTAAGGAATGAACTCAGTGCAATGAATTTTCCTCTTACTACTGCCTTCATAGTGTCCCAGAGATTTCTATACAATGTATCTGTGTTCTCATTTACCTCTAGGAATTTTTTAATCTCCTCTTTGATGTCTTCTTTAACCCCTTGTTCATTCAGTAGCATGTTGTTTAGCTTCCAGTTGTTGGAGTAGTTTTTCTTATTCCTTGTTTCGTCGTTGATTTCCAATTTCATCCCTTTATGGTCTGATAGAATGCAGGGTAGTATCTCTATTTTTTTATATTTGCTGAGAGTTGCCTTGTGACATAATATATGGTCTATTTTGGAGAAGGAGCCATGTGCTACTGAGAAAAAAGTACTGTGTTCTTTTACTGTGGGATGAAATATTCTATATATGTCCGTTAGGTCTAAGTTATTAATTGTTTTAAGGAGGCCTAATGTTTCTTTGTTTAGCTTTTGTTTGTATGATCTATCCATTGGTGAGAGAGATGTGTTGAAATCCCCTAGAATAACTGTGTTGTGGTCAATTTTACTCTTAAACTTGAGAAGAGTTTGTTTGATGAATATAGGTGCTCCATTATTTGGGGCATATAGATTTATGATTGTTATATCCTGTTGATGAGTGGTTTCTTAAGTAGTAAGAAATATCCATCTTTGTCCCTTTTGATTAGCTTTGGCTTGAAGTCTACCCTATTTGAAATGAGAATGGAAACCCCTGCTTGCTTCCACAGGCCATGTGAGTGATAAGACTTTTCCCAGCCTTTCACCTTCAGTCTATTGATGTCTTTTTCTATGAGGTGTGTTTCTTGGAGACAGCAAATTGTTGGGTCCTTTCTTTTAATCCATTCAGATAATCTGTGTCTTTTGAATGGCGAGTTTAGGCCGTTAACATTCAGGGTTATTATTGAGATGTGATTTTTATTCCCATCCATTTTTATTTGTATCATGATCTTTAGCTTGATTTGGTTTCTCTTCTGGTTGGTATTTCCCTTAGTTTAATATCTCCCTTTGTTGATTTTCATTGTTATTTTTCTCTTCTTCTTCATGAAAAATTTTGCCCAGGATGTTCAGAAGTGCTGGCTTTCGAGATGCGAAATCTTTTAACTTTTGCTTGTCGTGGAAGGTTTTTATTTCATCTTCAAATCTAAAGCTCAATTTTGCTGGATATAAGATTCTTGGTTGACATCCCTTTTCTTTCAGAGCTTGAAATATGCTATTCCAGGATCTTCTTGCTTTTAAGGTATGGGTAGAAAAATCTGAACATAGTCTTATTGGTTTCCCCCTATATGTAATATGCTTCCTTTCTCTTGTGGCTTTTAATATTCTCTCCTTGCTCAGTATATTAGGCATTTGCATTATAATGTGTCTTGGTGTGGATCTGTTGTGATTTTGTATGTTTGGTGTTCGGTAAGCCTCTTAAACTTGGTTATCCCATTCCTTCCTCAAATTTGGAAAATTTTCTGTAATTATTTCATTAAATAAATTACTCATTCTTTGGATTGAAACTCTTTCTCCTCCTCCACCCCAATCACTCTTAAGTTTGGTCTTTTTATCTTGTCCCATAATTCTTGAATGTTCTTTTCTTGGTTTCTTACCATTTTTGCTGTGCTAGATTTTTCTCTAGGGTATATATTTTGTCTTCATTGTCTGAGGTTCTTTCTTCCAAGTGATCTATTCTGTTGGTGATACTTTCGATTGAGCTTTTATTTTGGTTTATTGCTTCTTTCATTTCTGTTTGATTTCTCTTTAGAGCCTCTATCTCCCTATTGAAGTAATCTTTTACTTTTTGTATTTGTTTATGGAGTTCTTTGTTGTAATGATATTTTGCCACCTGTATTTGCTCCCTCATCTCATTTTTGAGTTCATTCTTAAGTTCCGCAAACATTTGGAATATGTAATTTCACAGCTGGGCAGGTCACACTCCCCGTGCGAGTGGAGGAATCCCTTCCCCAGGTCTGGCCCTGCATGCAGCAGCAGGGAGATGCTACTCTGTGCCCTGGAGGCCAGGCAAACTGGTGGCTGGGTCTTCTATCATGTCTATCATGTTTTATACTTTCTCTTTGCATAGTATTCAAATTGTAGATGAACATTTTATGTGTGTTAATAATTTTTTCTACAAGGACTAATGAGAATCACACAGTGGTTAATGAAAAAAATAATCATGTAATGTAAATATATTAAATATATTACATCATCCAAATCTATAGCTGTAAGAATTTCATTTTCAATTTGTCCCATACTTTTCTTACTGTAAGCTGCCTGGTACCGTAAACCGGGATAAAAACTCTCGGAGGCAGAGTTAAGCTTTTACTACTTTTACTTCTACTTTCTTAGAGAGGGAAAGAAAGATTTTAGCTTAGAGAAAGATTTCTTCTTGTCTTCTTAGCTTAGAGTCTTAGAAAGAAAGATAAAGAAAGATAGAGCTTCTTAGAGAAAGATTTCTTCTTGTCTTCTTAGCTTAGAGTAAAGAAAGATAGAGCTTCTTAGAGAAAGATTTCTTCTTGTCTTCTTAGCTTAGAGTAGAGTAGCTTAGAGTAAAGAAAGATAGAGCTTAGCTTAGAGAAAGATTAGAGCTTCTTTCTTCTCTCTTCTTTCTTCCTTCTTCTGTCTTCTGTCTTCTGTCTTCCTCAGGAGTCTCGGCCTAACTCTGACCAGTCATTACTTCTTCTATCTGGTTTCTCTTCTGTCTTCTATCTGGTTTCCCTTCTGTAACCGCTCTGCCTATGTTCTGGCCGCTCTGATTCTGACCGACCGAGTGACTGCCCGACGGACCGAATGAATTCGTTCTCCTAACTCGGACCGCTTTCACCCGGTTATATACCTTCAGGTTTGCGGGTGCCTACAGGTGCGTCACATACATATCAGGTGGAACCCATGGCTTCCAGCTAGCTACAACAGCCCTTCCTAATTAGGGCTCCTTCATCTTACTAGTTGGTGTGAGGTTTATGTGATAGGAAATGCTACTAGAAAAATCCATGATTTTACAAAACTTTTTGGAGAGAGAGTATTTTCAACTCAGAGACCAACTGCTTTTTGGCATTCTGATCTGCTGAAAGCTCATGCCTTTCCTTTCTTGTATACCTGGGCTTCCTGTCTATTAGCCACTTCCAAGTGCACAAAGAAGCTTTCTGTGAACAAGCTTCACTTGGAGTCCATCTATTCTCAAATAAAATCTAATTTCATTGCCTTGGTGGACAGTTTTTTTCTTCCTTCGTATATATATTTTTAACTTTCTTGGCTGTCTCTTGTTTCTCTACCTATTCCTGCTCCTCTTGCTTTGCAACCAACAGACACAGACACTCTTTACATTCTTAGGACCATCACTAGATTATTTCCAAAATGAATGCATTTCAGCCCTGATTATTTTGTAACAGTGAGCTAAGGGTTTAATAAGCATTAGCTTGTTTGATTCTTTGAAGACTTTAATACTCTAAAATGAGGTGATTGGACTATATCTCTTTTTTATTTGATGTTGAGAAAACTTTCATGTCTACTTTGACTTTTTAAAAATTTAATTATAATTCCATTTTTTTTAGTCAATTCTTATTGTAAATTTAGAATGACATTTTTTTCCCCGGCAAACTCAATTCTTAAATCTAAATATACATATACTGGTTGATTGATTATTTGTATTCAGCATGAAATAAATGTAGCAGTCAGAAATTATGCATACTTATAAATGCTGTTATGATATATTTTCAAATAATTGTTAAGTAGCTAGCAACAAGATACTATCTTTTCTACCAGCATATTTCAATAAATAAAATTGGATACAAATATTTGTTTTATGTAGAATATTTTTTGGAAGATTACAGGAAAATTATTAGTCTAAATTTAGAACAAAGTCCTGTGGGTGGAGTTTTATTTTAAAATTTTATTGTACCTATTTATTTATTTATTTATTTTTGTGGTACTGGGGATTGAACTCAGGGGCACTCGTCCACTGGGTCACATCCCCAGCCCTTTTTTGTATCTTATTAGAGACAGGGTCTCACTGAGTTGCTAAGTGCCTCACCATTGCTGAGGCTGGCTTTGAACTCGCGATCCTCCTGCCTCAGCCTCCCAAAGTGCTGGGATTACAGGTGTGCGCCACCACGCCCGGCTTGTACCTATTTATTTTTAATGAAAACAGGTGTTGTAGTTATACAAGAAGGGGATCTTTATATGGACCATTATTGTTTTCTTTTTCTTTTTTATAACTTTTTGCAAAAAAATAAGAATTCATTTTTCAAAAAGTACTAGTGCCATTTATTTATACATTAAATTTCTACTAAATTAGATTTCCATGACTTGTGACCTTGTTGTGTCAAAACAGTAATGGATATGTTTCAATTTTGAACTACTGAATTTATCTAAGAACATTCCTAAATTAAGTTGAGTCCAGATGACTGAAGCAATATTAAATTTTTAACCATTTTCTTCTTGAGAAAAAAATGAAGTATAGCACTGAGCCGGAGTGAAAAACTAAATGTGATCCTCATATAAGATATTCATTTCAGAGAACCTATAGTTAGATAAAGTAAATAATGCCATTCAATTTTGAGAAAATGAATGCCAAGTGAATGTATATAGACTATTTTCCTTTTTGTGGTGGGCTATAATACTGAAGTTCATCCTGGAAAAATTATACCAAGCACATCAATGGCTAAATTGGATGCCAAGATTGCGTTTATCATTCATTATAAGAGTAGAGTGATTATTTTGGCAAGCTTTCTTCTCCTGCAGGCATTTTTTAGGAGGTGGTTGATAAGATTATTTATGTGCACAGATGTGCTGCCTCAAAGAGTGGGAGAAGCACAAAGACTGTTTCAATATCATTACAGTCCTGTAAAAACTGGGGGAAATCACTGATATGCTTATCAAAAGAGGTGAAATTCCTTTGTGCTGGTAGATGAAAACATCTCAAATATCTATAGTGTATAAAGCAAATTTAATTTCTGAATCAGAATCTGTTTTAATTCAACTGATATTAATGACTGAATTATATATATACTGTATGACAACACTGAGGTCAACAATTTCTGATTTAAGATGAAAATTTGTTCCTAAAATCCACATAGTCTTCATCTCTTGAGGTCCCTCTCATTAACCCCTTCTTGTCTCTTCATCATGAAAGGAAATTGTTCTCTGAAAGACATGTCAGTCCCTACTCTGCTCTCAGTTCTCCGTGATTGCAAATTGATTGTTCCATGATTTGTACTCCTCTTTCTGGGCATTGAAGTTCACGTGACAGCTCCTTAATTACCAGGACTTCCTTTTCCTTTTTGATTAATAGAAAGATAATCTAGTAATTCTCCTTCAATCTCCAGGAATTTATGATCTCCACAGCAACTCTTAACCTAGTCAATAGCTGTTAAGTACTCTTGTAAAATTAATGTCACAGTGTTTCCACTTCATCTTGATTTAGTTAATGTTCCTGAATGCTTCTTTCATAATCTCCTTTATTTTTTTTAGCTTTTATAAGGTGATCCTTTTTTTCAAATCATTATAATTGGATTTTCAAAACCAGATAAAAACAGAAAAACAGAACTCTCTGAATTTTGTACTTACCTATTACTGGTTTCCACTCCACTCAGTCAATGGCATTTTCCCTGGCTACTTTTTTTTTTTTTTTTTTTTATCCATTTCCTTGTTTACCCATTATGTATCTTGAAAGCCACTTTATTTTCAATTTTTTTTCCATGATCTTACAGCATTCAATTTTGTTTTTCCTTTTTAAACATGTGGCCTATTTTTCAAATGTTAGGAACTTAATTTTTAGAAGAATCAGTTTTCAGGATTATTCTGTTTTATTAATGTAACAACTAGTTGATTTTGCTGTGTTTTCTGTGAAAAAGCAATATGTTTTTCACATCTTAAACATCATCTGCTTCCTATTTGTTTTACTTTCACATTCTACCTATCCAATCAGGTTTTCTAATATTGTTGAAAAATACCTTCCCAATAATCATCAGTGTTTTCATATCTAAGCCCCATTGTATTTAGTCCAAAATTAAAAGTTACTCAAAAAATGTGATTTGGAAATGTCTCCTTTCATTTTCTAGCAATTTACCTTGGAGCTTGAAATTCCCAATTTTAACAGAATAATTTTCAACTAAATTATTTTCCCCGTGTAACTGTACAGCTTTTCAAATTTCCACTTTATCTTGAGTCCTAGAGAAAAGAATCCCTTTATTTGTGTTTTTAAATTTTTTGTTGTTGTTGTCGTAAATGGACACATTTATTTATTTATTTTTATGTGGTGTTAAGGATCATACCTAGTGCCTCACATGTGCTAGGCAAGTGCTGTACCATTGAACCACAACCCTTAGCCCTTTGTGTTTTATTTTTACTCCTAAGTACAGCAAGGTCACCATAATGCTTTTTACATTTATATGCTTTATATTTTCTTTCAGCTATCTTATATTAGACAAAGGCACCAAAAATATACAGTGGAGAAAGGATAGCCTCTTCAACAAATGGTGCTGGGAAAACTGGAAATCCATATGCAACAAAATGAAATTAAACCCTTATTTATCTCTCACCATGCATAAAACTCAATTCAAAGTGGATCAAGGACCTAGGAATTAGACCAGAGACAATACACCTAATAGAAGAAAAAGTAAGCTCCAATTTCCAACATGTCGGATTAGGCCTCAAGTTCCTTTATAAGAATCCTGTAGTGCAAGAATTATTACCAAGAATTAATGAATGGGATAGATTTAAACTAAAAAGCGTCTTCTCAGCAAAAGAAACAATCAGTGAGGTGAATAGAGAGCCAACTAATTGGGAACAAATATTTTCTTTCTATTGTAATTTCTTTTAGAATGGAACTCCTATATTATCTGAGAGGTTAAAAATGATTAATATCATTGAATATCTCTGAGTAATTATTTTGAAGATAAGAAGACTGTGAGGAAAAGGAATTTTTATAAGTGTTCATGAGAAGTAAGAGATTTGGTGCTTTGAGAAGTGGCTTGATGATAATACTTAGTATATAATATGTGCTTCTAAAGTGAAGTTGGGTGTCTGAAAGGAAGAATAGAATAAGGGAAATGAATCATAAAAGTTTCTACCTGTGGCTATGGATGGTGAGGTTTTTTTCTTTTTCTTTTCTGATTTAACTTTAAGATCATGTATAGAATGTACTTCCATTGATTTCTTTTTTTCTTTCTTTCTTTCTTTTTTTTTTTTTTTGGTGTGTGTGTGAAATCAAAATCTAGAAAATACTAGTAATATCAACTGTTTTGAACTAATAAGATATTGGGCTTTTGAACTAATAAGGTATTTTTCCAAACAAAAAAGATGAAGCACTGAGGTTGGGGGTGAATAAAAGGGCAAATGCTTGCCCAAAGTAGAAAGTCTGAGTTTCTGATATTCAGCAAGAAACGAATCGAGACACTTCAATTCTTTGGTTTGGTATTCAGTTCTTTGGTGGTAGAAATGAAAAGATGATTTTAGATATATTAAAAGGGACTGTGGGAATCATTGCATTGCAGAGTCTACACTCTAGGTCCCAACTGGACGATATAGATGCAGCTGATATATGAGATCGGGAATGAACAAAACATAAATCTGAAGGACTTATGGCTATGCACTATGTACCACAGTGTAAGCCTCTCTCTGCCTTGCTCTAGAACACTTTCTTGGCAGATAATTTTTATATAAATGGAAATCTCTGAAGTAGTTATCCCATGGTTTGGGTCTATAGCCAATAATATAGAAGATATTAGCAAGGCAATGTACATTTATCAACTTTCCACCAAATCTTGACATTCCTAACTGCTGTTGAAACTTAGAAAACAATCCAACCTTTTCAGATTAATATACACATTTTAGTCTTTTCTGAAATGCTACATTAATTGGTCAACAATTGCATGCTATCTCAAATTCCAAACTTAGACATTTCTTTTGAATCTTTTTTTTTTTTTTAATGGGATTGGTAATCTTTTTTTTTTTTTTTTTTTTTTTGGCTGTACTGTGTATTGAACCTGAGCCTCACACAGGATAGGCAAGTTCTCTGACATTGAGTTATAACCTCAGCCCAATCACTTATCTCTTGTTAAGCATGTAATCATTATACTCAGAGATCTGTACTCAAAAAGTAAAAATAGAAACTGGGGCATTAAATCTACTAGAAGGTTATTTGTCAATAGAATGGAATCATGGACAGTGCTCAGAACATTTTTGGTCACTGTTAGTGTCTAAATGATCCTTGGTTATTGATTAATCTTATGAAGTTAAATTCTGTAATGTAAGCATTCAATCCAATTTAATAATCAAAAGTCTGAAATTCATTTAAAGTCTTTGCTTTTCCTCCAGTTAGCTGTTGCGTAAGTCTAGGAGATCTGTATTAGGGGAAGAATTCTTCTCATCCTGGAGCCAGCATTTCTGTCTCCCCCATTTCAAGTTGAGAGGTTTAGAACTGGAGGGTTTGGATTAAAGAAATAATGGAGTAAGAATGAGAAAGAAGAGGCAAAAGAATGCTCTTTTGACAGAAACTTTGTTGATATCTCTTTTATGCGTCTTTTGGCAGGTGTTAAGAGTTGCTCCCTTAGGAGTTTTAGAGGGTATAAGACAATGATTCTTCCTTGCACTTCTTCATTTGATGGTAAGCCTTTGTCCCTTTCTGCTGAGATGTTTTGGTAGGTTCTTTTTCTCCCACATGGTCTATTAGAAACCTGGCCCCCTCTCTGCTGTGTCTGCCTGCCTGCCTGCCTGCCTTCCTTCCTTCCTTCCTTCCTTCTTTCCTTCCCACAAGTCTACTACAGAGCTTCTTCCAGCTCTAAGGATTCCTCAAATCTCTTTTACTTAGGATGAACAAATGAAGAAATGCCATAGCAGCCCAACCAACTTTCTTCAAATAAATTCTCCCATTTGGCCTATTCAGTATCCATCATATTATATAGTTAATGTGAATGTCAAGCTATGGAACTAAAACCCATGCTTCTGTCATTTGCTTTTCATGCCTAGCATCTCACATTGGAGGGTGATGGAGTATGTGCCATCTCTTGTCTTGTTCTCAGCTGAGATGGAAACAGAGTACTATTTTTGCATTCTTTTATGTGTATTTGTTAGTAGTTGGGGGACAGGCAGAAAACTGGATTCCACGTTCAAGATACTGCATTAGACTTTGAATGGAACATAAAGTTATGTAAGATATTGTCCTAATTTTTAAGGAATTTGGAATCTAAAAATGTATAGAAAACATATTTACAATATGTACACAACAGAGAAGACTCTAAAATAAAAAAGGCGTAAAATCCCACAAGTTTTTATGTGAAAGAGACATTCCATTTGATTTAGGAGATTTAAAAGTTTTTAATGAAAGAAGCAATATGTGATTTGTATCTCCTTTCCTTCATGTAAAATAACTTCTCTGAAATATTTATGGGTAAGATGAGATGATGTCTGAGAATGCTTTTAAATAATTCAGTGAATGGGGGAAAGAGAGTCATCCTCCATAAGAAATTAGGTTTTCTGAGTGGTTAATCATTGAGGCTATAAGATGTTCCAGGGATGGTTGCTGTAGTATTCTCTGTGTATTTGTTCTGTGTTTGAAAACTCTATAAGAAAATAACAAATATAAAATTGTAGGAAGGCATAATAAAACCAACTTGTTGGATATCTACTCTATCACATACACTGTTCTAGACATTGGGGTTATAGTGATAGAAAAGATGGACCTATGCCTATCTACCATATAGATCAGAATATACAGGAGACAAATCATGAACAAATTCAGATGTGATTAGTTTACAAGATGTTTAAGATTAGATACAATTTTAATAATAAAACTAGGAAGCAAGAAAGAGATTGGGAGCAAATATATTCTTCAGTGAAATGCTCCAAGTTGGGAGGCCTCTATACTTCATAATTTCCATTTGTGTATAATCTTTCAAATTGTATTCTCCTTCTTGCTGGGCTCTTTATTTCAGCTTCATGGTCATGTCTTGACTACTTAGAATTAACCCTTCTCTCATTCACTATAGTATACCCACTCATTCAGAAAGCTGATAAAACTCATTGGTTCAAGAGCCAAGGTACCAAGGTTCTCAATAAAGATTAGCCACTTACTGTCAGTGTAAATTTGGGCATATTCATTAAACTTTAAGTGTATGAGTTTCCTTGTTTTTAAAATATGGCTGAAGCAATGTTACCTAGTATTTGAAAATTAAAAGAATTATTTACATAAACAACTTAGAAAACTAGCTGTCACATAGTAAACATTCAACAACTGTTAAATCATATTACGATTAAGCAAGATACTTCCATTGACTCTATTGTACTGAACATCTCTCTTCACTGTATGGGTTCTATTTTGGATCAGAGGATCCCCATTGGGAAAACAATGATGTCTGAAAGTTAGCTTATGAGATAACAAAAATCAATATTAAGGACTTGGGTTAAGAGTAAGAGATAATCCTTTATTAATACACCAGAAGTTTATCTTATTAGGGCTAGAAGTAGGGAAAATCTATCTTAATAGGAAGTTCATCAAATGCTGCAACTGTGCAGGGATGTTCTGTCTTGTACCTGTGCAATAAATCATTTTTGTCATGGGAGAACTTAAAGATACAAAGACAAAGCATTACAGAAACAAAAGGAAAACTTTTTATTCCTGAGGAGTAGTTTAGGAATGAATCGCTGGTCAGGCTTAGAGAGTTGATCACAATGAACTATCATTTGACTGGAAATAAATCTCTTCAGCCATGCTAAATTTCAGTGCATCAGATGACAGATTGTTTTGGGTGATGTGACAGTCCTAAGGTCACTGCTTTCATAGTCACTTCTCCTCATCCACTAAATATTTGAAGCAAATAAACAGGGTCCCTAGAACAAAATGAGGTTGAACACCAGCCATTGCCATGTGCCTGCTCAGTTTCTCCGCATATAGCCACAGTAAAAGTGGACTATTTTTAACTTGTTACATGCTTGCACCAGGCATTGAGCAGAGGAAAATAAAAAAATATAAGACAGCAAAATGAAAGTTCACTGAAGTGGAAACCTAAAGGACATTTTCCCGTCTGTTTAGCACAGAAGTTGTTATCTCTGGTGGTATGGATTTCATTGCAGTTCCATAGATTGTGACTTCCAGATTGTGTTATTGCAAAACATCAGCAACCTTAAAGGACTCCAGGATGCCAAATCTTACTTTAGTAAAAGCAGTTTATTATTTAGCATTTGTTTTCATATTGGGCTTCTGCCTGAAAAGCTATTCCCTTGTCAGTAAAATGGATGTAAATATTTTTTCTTTGATTATTAGTTCCTGTATTTCCACATTATAGTATATAAATTTATCATGAAGTGATTTATTACATTTTAAAGTAAACTATTAGAAGAGAGATGAAAAAGGAATATTCATTTATTCATACTTCTTTTTTCAAATAGACTCCAGTGTATTCTCATTTAATTTCTAAAAATAGCTTATCAATTATGAGCATATTTTATTGCCTAACTATCAAATGCTTGTTTTCTGATACATTTCTTAAAATAAGTAAATAAGCAAATAAATCAATAAACTGATAGATATCATTAAAAAGAGTTTCAAAAAATCTGGTTTGAAATTACTTGCATATTAATAAGTGTAACATGTGTACTATGGTATGTTTTGGCTTACACAAGTAGTATAATTATATATTTCCTTTTTTTATAAAAATTTTATTTCCCCATGACTACTCTGAAATGAGATATTTTTATTTATTTGTACTCTTAGGGCAACAGATGAATACAAATTATTTTTGTGTTCATTTAATTCGCTTTAAAAGTTCCTTCTTCAATCAATTTTATATGATAGTAATCATAGAGGGTGGATGTTATAAATATTTGAGGTAATGAGTAAGAAAATGAAGAGTCTCAGAATCACACAGCAAATGGATCTCACATTTGGAAAGAAGCCTAAACATCAGTTCATTCTTTACAAATAATGGTTGCTAGAAGGGGATATACAAATAAAAATTTTGATTTCTGCTCACTTCAACATAGTGCTTAATTATTTTTATATAATATGGATGTATTATTATTACTATTAGAAAAATCATATTTCTATTTTAAGGAATGCCTTATGACTCTTGAGTTCCCTTTATCAGCCTCAGACAACCTGTACCTTAATTTGTCCAAAGTTCTCCATTTCTGTGCCCCATTTTATGCAACTTTGATAGCAAGAAAACTCTTAAGCCTAATAATCTATTGCCTTATTGCTAGTTCATCAGCTGTTAATATAGGGTATGTGATGTTGCAAATATATTCATTTGAATTTTACATAAATTAAATATGAAATACAATCAATTATATATATGGATTAAATGTAAATCATTTTAAATTATTCTAGGTAGAATCTAGACATTTTAAGATGCATTGATTGAATCATTAAATCAATAAGAATTTAGAGGAAACTTGTTTTGTTTAACTTATTTTGTATCAAACAAAAACCTAGCTTACCAACCTTCCCTAAAGATTTTAGAGTATTCAGCCCCTGTACGAGCCAATTCCTTAAACTAACTTTCTGTCTATGTCTAATGTACTTTCTTTTGATACAAAATAAACACATTTACTTTAAATGTGTCTAGTGAGCATGACATATTTAATACTTAGCAAAGTATTGTCAAGTATGACAAAGTATATGGAACTGTTGGCTTGGAAGTATGTCATGACTATTGAATTTGACATCATGCTTATCATATTGAAATACATATTTCTACAGAGGTAAGTGATGATACTCTGTGGGGTAGAAAGAGCTATAAGATGACACATCCAGAGTCAAAGGACTTGCTGTGCAATAGTGTGGAGTAGCATACTTGATATTGATTTCAAGAAAAATAGTTGTGCCTTTCTCTCTCTCTCTCAAGTGTGTGCATGATTGATTCTCTCCCATTATTCTGAAATCATTTTGTTATATATATGTGGATAAATATGCATATTATGTACATCTATATTCCTCCTCATACATATGTATTGTTATACACATACACATACAGTGTTAGTCAACTTTCCATCACTGAGACAAATAGCTGAGATAAACCAATGTATGAAGGAAAAGGTTTATTTTGGCTCACAGTTTTGGAGCTTTCAGTCATGATTAGCCCCACTGCTTTGGGCCTGTGCAGAGAAGCACATCATGGTAGAAGAAAATGGCAGAGCAAAATCACTCCCCTCATGGCTGGGAAATGAAGAACAAAGAGAGAAAAGGGGCTAGGATGCCACCAACCCCTTCATGGGCATACCCCCAATGACTTGAAGACCTCTTACAAGGCCCCACCTCTTAAAAGTAGGTTCTGACACCTCCCAGTAGCACACTCTGTGGACTAAGTCCTTACCATATGGACTTTTGGGGGGCACATTTATGATTTAAACAATTTATAACACATACATGAATATGTGTACATATGTATGGTGTACATACATATGTATATATGGATTATTTTGAATTATTCTAGACAGAATATAGAATTTTGATGTCACAAGAATTCAGCATAAAGGAGTTTAGCTTATTTTGTATCTAACAAAAATATTTAGCTAGCTAGCTAACTAGAGAGATAGAGAGGGAGTTACTTTAAGGAATTGGCTCATGTAATTGGAGGGTCTGGATACTTCAAAATCTTCAGGGAAGCTGGTAGGCTAGAAATTCCAGTAAGGGTCCATGTTGCACTGTTGATTCTAAAGACAGTTTAGAGGTAGACTTTCTTTATTTTCTGGGCCCCTTTGCTTTTTCTCTGAAGGCATTTAGCTGATTGGATGAAGCCCACCCACATTATGGAGAGTAATATTCTTTTTTTTTTTTTTTGGTACTGGGGATTGAACTCAGGGGCACTCGACCACTGGGTCACATCCCCAGCCCTTTTTTGTATTTTATTTAGAGACAGGGTCTCACTGAGTGAGTGCCTTGCCATTGCTGAGGCTGGCTTTGAAATCGCGATCCTCCTGCCTCAGCCTCCCAAAGTGCTGGGATTACAGGCGTGCGCCACCGCGCCTGGCCTGAGTAATATTCTTAATTCCATGTCTACTAATGTTAATGAAAACTAAAAATAAATCTTTACAGCAACATACAGACTGTTATTTGACCAAACTACTGAGTATAATAGCTTAGCTGAGTTGCTAAATAAAATGAATCATCATAAGTAATGCTTTGGGTGATGAACAAGGTGTCAGATTGCACTCTTGTGGGGCTGATGTTCTAGAGAGGGGGTGAAGGAGGAGGCTTTGTTAGATTAGGTATACAGGGAAAACTTCTATAAAAAAAACCTCACATTTAAACTGAACATAAGGGAAGATGTGAGTTTTCCAACTACAGAGAACATCATGCTTCATGTGTCTGAGGAACAGAAGGGAGATCAGCATGTGCAGAGCAGAATGATGTACATTGTCTGGAATGAGATTGTAGATGGGGCAAATGTTGGATCACATGAGCCAGGGAAGAAGTCTGGATTTCATTCTAGGAACTTTGAGAGGTCACTGGAGTTTTCAAACTGTAAGATAGGAAACAAACAAACAAACTTTTTTTTTTCTTTATGCTCATAGTCAATACAGAAAACTTCAGTGACTAAATATAGGGATTTCTTCCACACTACAAGATTCTCCAGTGTTCTTCAGACAGTAACTATGTCCTACAATTCTTTTCAGTCTGACATAATTGGAATTGTCACAGACCGCTAGAGTTAAAGGCTTGGTCCCACAGGACTACTCCCCACTTTAGATGCTAATCAAAAGTAGCAGGTCCCCAGTTACCCATAGTTTCTGTATAATTTGGCTACAAATTGCAGGTTCTCACAATCCCATTCTTGAATTCTATCATTTGCTAGAATAATTTACATAATTTGGGGAACACTTTACTTGCTTTTATCCATTTATTTAAAAAGATACAACCTGGGAACAGTTAAATGGGAGAGATATATATCAAGGAAGGAATGTGGTCTTCTGTGGCTCTCTGGGCCACCCTGCCTGCCCAGCATTTCCACATACTCTGGAACCTGAAAACTCTTAGAACTCTGTACTTCTGGGATTTTTAACGGTGGCTCTACTCCCTGAAGCATCAGGGGTAAGGCTGAAGGTTCCAAGTTTCTAATCATGACTTGATCTTTCTGACCAGTCCCATCCAGAGCTCACCCAGAATCACCTCAGTAGAATATTGATGCTCCTGTCACTTAGAACTTTTGTTTGTTTTCTACTTCTATACTAGAATATCGAAGACTGGCTAAATTATGAAGAAAAGAAATTTATTTCTTCACAGCTCCGGAGGCTGAACAGTCCAAGGTTAGGATACTGGTATCTGCCAAGGGCTTTCTTTCTGCATCTTCACATGGCAGAAATCATCACATAGCAGAAGGGCAAAAGGAAAAGGGGGCAGAATTATCTCATTTATAGTGGAATTAATCCTACACACAAGGGCAGAGCCTTCTGGCCTAATCACCTCTTAATAGTCCTGTAACAGTCCTATCTCTTAATACAGTTACCATGGCAATTTCAACATGCATTTAGGGGGAGACAAACATTCAAGCTATAGGAACCCATATTTACAAGAGTTTTTCTTCTTTTTAAAAATCTGTTAGGAATTAATCAGAGGAGACTAAATAAGAAGAAAGACTGAAATTGATCAACACACCTGTACAGACTTTTGTCACACACCATTACCTTCTATTTAGGTTGTATTCAGTACTCCAAAGAGAATAATTTTGAAGCCAGTGCCTGTTCTCCAGGTTAAATCGACTTTGTCCCAGATATTGTGTGTTTCCCAAGTCCATAGGATTTCCCTAAAAATCATATATTGCCCCCCTGCAAATATTGCATACATTCCTATTCTCCCTCTCCCCTACAGAAAAAGGGGTATATATAAGTTTCTGAATCACCTTGGGCTAATGTTTAGTTACACTATGTGATTGTCTCCATGCACATAATAAATTTGTGTATCTTTTCTCCAATTAAACTGTCTTTGTCAGTTTATTCCAGCAAACATTAAGAAGGCATAGAGGAAATTTCCCTTTGCCCCTATACAAACCAAATTAAAGAATTTCTTACAAATCAAATAAATGCAATTGAATAAAAGTCTAATAACTCTTTTTCCCTTATTATTATGGCAACTATCATGAAATTTTAAAATTCAGGGCATGAAGGCAAAGGTATTTCAATATCCCAATAGGAGGTAAAATTATTTCTGTGTTTTCAGAGGGCAACTGGGCAACATATATCAGTATTTCAAAGCCACATGACATTTGAATCACCCATTTCACATGTAGAAATAATTCAACATAGTTTATGCTAGTATAAGATAGGAACAACCAAAATGTTCTTTAATAGGCAAATAATTGTGGTATATTTTAATAATGGACTATAACTTGATTTTTAAAAAGAGGTAGCCTTACAGTTAGTGACATGGAAATGGCTATAGAAGAAGAGAGCTGAATGATAAATGTATGATGAAAAATTGATCATTTTTCTATGTGCTTTCATAATTTTTTACCATGTACTTTAAAAAAAAGTAAAAATAAAATAATTTATGTTATGTGATGGGAAAATTGTCATTTGTATAAAATGCAGAATGATGTCTTGCTTAAGAACAATATATTGAGCCAGGCGCGGTGGCGCACGCCTGTAATCCCAGCACTTTGGGAGGCTGAGGCAGGAGGATCGCGAGTTCAAAGCCAGCCTCAGCAATGGCAAGGCACTTAGCAACTCAGTGAGACCCTGTCTCTAAATAAAATACAAAAAGGGCCAGGGATGTGGCCCAGTGGTCGAGTGCCCCTGAGTTCAATCCCTGGTACCACAAAAAAAAAAAAAAAAAAAGAACAATATATTGAAATGTAAATGCATCTTAAATATAATTCAAGCAAATTGGCAAATAAAATTAAAGCAAATAACACATTTTAAAATGTTTTTCAATGTTGTTTATAATTATTTGAGAAATGAATTGTATAGAACTTAAAGAATGTAGATGGTTGCTGCACTGAATGTCAGACCAGTAGTTTGGTGATAGTAGAAGGAGGTGGACTAGAACTGACTGAAAACTGCTTTCCCAATCCCTGTGAGGCAAAACCAAAACCATGTGGTTTCCATACCATATCCACAGATGGATAAGGATAACAAGAGCACTTCATCACTGGTGATGACTCTTGTCTTTTTTAAAAATTAGAGTTCCTGTAGTTTTTTATTGAAGCACATGGGTCTATCAGGAAATGGTTATTATGTTTTAAAGTGAAGTGTGTCATAATCTTAGCAATTCACTAGTACTGGAGTATAGAGACAATAGGGGTGGTATAATTTTTTTAAAAAAGTTAGCTAGATATTGAAACACAAGTGATGGCATTTGGAAATTATATATAAATTATTACTTTACATCTGATTTTCCTAATATAAAATCATATGTTCAGGAATGCAATTGTGTAGTCATAGGTGGTTATACATTTGCCTCTATTTTTTTGAAATTTATGTGTTGATTTGCCTTATTTCCATTTAATCCCTCCTCTTCTCCCTTAAAAGATTTTTTTAAACAATAACATAGGTATATTGTATGTCATCTAATTCATTAGTGAAGAATAAAGATGATTAAAGGAAATGCCAATTATGTTACATCAAGTTCTTCAGGAGTAATGCAAGGTGATACTCCCTGAAGGAGAGAATGAAAAATTTTTTAAGAATTTATGACTCTTAAATATATTTTTACTTCATAAACCTTACATGCAGTAGTTCCCATTGTGTGGTTCTCAGAGTCTCAGTCCCCAAACCCCGACCTGTAGTAAATAAAAAATTCTAGGAGTTGGGGTTTGGATTCTGTGTCTTAACAAGCCTCCCAGATGATGATGGTCTTTCAAGTGTGAGAACCCTATTTTAGGGTACCACAAATTTTTAAATAAATATTTTTCCCCTCTAATATTTTAGAGTTTGTCTTTTTTAAAGAAATAGGAAAGAATACATTTCCATCACAAGGAGTTCAGATTTCTTGATATTACAAATCATATTATAGAAATAATGCTGAGATTCTCATTTGGATGAAGATTTTAGAGCAGTTTTGGTATATGATAGGATTCTATTTTCATATGCAGAGCACCTTCTACAAAATGAATTTTATATTTCAAATGGATGAAGCCTTTAACACAGATGGAATTTTAAGTATTGCTTATTTCCGGAACAAAAGCATTGATCATATCCTCTTTAGCTATTTAGTATCACCAATGGAAATTAATTATTTAAACACATTTGGATCTTTAACAGAGCTCAGGAGGTGAAGTGTTTTAAAATCACCATTCTTCCATAAACATATACAAAATATAATAGATTTAATTCTGCATAATAATGACTGTTTCAGGGTTTCTAAGTACTGATCGTAATAGACTGCTGAGTAGCTGAAAATAAACATAAGGTAAAGATCAATCCTACCTATTCTTAATATAGCAACTGCAGAAAAATCTGGAAAGAAAATTCATGGATTATTAATCCTAGTTATTCATTTAAAAGAAATGTTAGGATTAAAAAAAGACTGCGTCTAAGGAAGTTTGAATATTTATATATAATTTTCAGTGCAAGTATTTGGGATAAAGATTTTTGTTTTGAACATGGTTTTCAATAACATTTGGTTTTACAATTTTTTAGTATTCTATGGCTAAAATTTCTTGTCTAGTCCAGCCCAGCAATCAAGCTATTTGTAGAATGTAAAAGCTTCAGGACTGGACAGCTAATTAGGAATTTATTCATGCAGACATGCAAGTCAGCTTCTCTTTGGGACTCTGTCCAATTCAACACAGAAAGCATCAAAGCATCATAATGCCTATGCAGACCCAATCGATTAGTACTTATACCAACATCATTTATTATGCTTTCTCATGTGTATCTTTTGGGAACTATTCACCCACAAACTTTATTATTATTTTTATTATTACTTATCTTTAAAAAAAGTAATGCTGTTCCTGAGAAAATGTACTGTTGTTTTGGGATTCCTAATTAGCAGTTTCCTGTTCATTTTACTTGCAAATGCTTTGCTTTCCTCTCTGAAAGTTTTGTAACAGCCCAAATGACAAACTATTCAGCTTCCTGAAGATTTCTCCAACAAAACGAATGTTTTGTGTTTAATTCATAAGAAACTGAAGAGCAACTTAATGGGTGGTACAGTGTGGAGCGAAACCACACCTGTCCAGCAGTTCTTACAAAATGCATGTGAACATCAAGATTCTTTCTCTTTTCTCCATCTCAGTGAAGAAGATGGTTTGTAACTGCATACAAACAGGTACAGATAATTTGACATTTTAGAGTGTAAACTGCTTCAAAAGAAATTTCCTATTGAAAAAAATTCTGTTATAGGACTTTAACTTCCTCCAGTTAAACATTAACAATCTTTACTGGGTGCCTACCACATGTGAGGCTCTAGACCAGAGCATTAATAATACATAGCAGTGATCCTTGCCACCCTGAGAATCACTGCCTGTGGGTCATGGGATAGTGCAGCACAGGGTACTATGGGAGTATATTGGAGAGGCACCTGGAAGTCAGAGTCAGTTCGGGATTGTAGTAGCCATTGTTGGTTCCTCAATCCCCACTTTCCCACTGAGGTCCACAGAACAGCACCAGTGCCTCTAGGTGGAATGAACTCCATGTTGCAATTTCTGTTTTATTGCTTCCTGGTGGGACCAGAGGACTTTAGATGTCAGCTGACACTCCCAACCCCCATTTGTTACAACTTTTATCTCCTGCTCTATCTTGTTTCTCTTGTTTTCATTCCCCTTAGAGCCCTTCCCCCTAAAACTACTTAAAAAATCAGACACTTCTAGTGAAAGTGATTTAACAGAGTTTAATCATTTCAAAGAGACCTGCAGGGTTAGTAGGAGCTAGCTATAGTTAAAAAGAAAAGGGTAAGGGAAGAGAAGAGTTTTCCAGGTGGAGAAGATATCAGCTATAGGGGGGAAATACCAGCACACAGGAGAGTAAGAGTTCTGGCTAAAGAAGAGAGTGATATGTTTTGGGGCAGGGTGGTAGAAGGTAGCAAAGGAGTCATGTGAGCTGAAGTTGAAATTGTTAAGAAATGTTGTAAGTGAAGCTGCAAATACTTCAACCCAATGACAAAAAGTGGAGAAACATCCAGATGATTGCCTGTAGTTTAGTTTATATAAAAATATGTGATATTTGAAATTGTTTATGTACTTAAAGATCTTATGGAAATTGAAGGGAGACCAGTAGAATAGAGGAAAGGGACCAGAAAAGGGTGGAGAGGATGGGAGGATGGAAAGGGGAAATCTGAGGGAATGATATTAGCCAGATCATATTGTTATATTGTGTGCATATAGGAATATGTATTGACAAATCCCACCATTATATGCAGCTGTAATGTACCAATAAAAATGGGAAGAAAAGATATTTCAAAGTAGTGTTCTAAAATTAATTCCTTAGACTATACTATAGGAAGGGGGCTGCCATCATTTGATTACTCCCAAAGGACCGTCTGTGCTCAACCTCACTGATCCTAGTCCTCAGTATTAAAGATGCAGTTCGTGGGCAAACCGTGTTGCCAATGGTGGACTTCTCCTTCTCTTTTCCAAAGGAAGACCCCTGGGTGTGATATGAAGAACATGTTCTAAGTCTATAAAGCATAATGTTTATCAGTCATATGGGAAAATGTGTGTTTCATATAGCATTTTCCATTTATCTTATTGTAATACAAGTTTTCAACCTGCTCATTCTGCTATATTCTATAATCTTCAGTAACCTACAAAGGTGATTCTTCAAAGGCTGTGGCTAAGGTATGTACTGTAGCTGTAACTAAATAAATTAAAAATCTATATAATAATTATGGAAAAAAAATTATGTATAATTTGACTGCCAAACATAAAACTAAATGAAGAGTTATTTTCTCACATTCAATTCTTCTGTACCATTTGTGTTGTAACTAATGTTGCATTTCCATTTGTCTAGTTGCAAATTGCATATATGTGACTCTCCATAAGTACAACTGACCTGAAAATATAGACAGAGGTAGGGAATACTCAGTAGGAATTTAACTTGCAATTGTGTTCCTCCCTTTTTCTTGTACTGGTATTTCTGTTTTGCCATCATTCCTGTTTCACTCAGGTCTTCATTTCCCATTCCCTCTGGATTTTTACTCCATCCACTTGCATTTTTACTCCATCTTCCCTTGTACTAATTTCTCCATGCAGGTGATTATTACTTTAAAAAATCAACAATTCACTTTAGTACTTATAAATCCCTTCACAGTGTGATTTTTTTTTTCTGCATCTCCATATCTATCTTTTTTTCTACTCTGCCTTTCTACTCTCTCCTGTATATCTCTAGTTCAGGAATACTACATGTGCCTCTTCATATCTCTGTGGGTTGGGGTAAACATTTGTGTTGTTGAGTTTTTGCTGTTGTTGTTTTTCTCAGTCTTTCAAAATTAAGATTAAATGTTGTCTCTAAGAATTGATAACTGGCCATTTCTTTCTCTGGAATTGCTTGCACTTGGTATGCACCTGTGTGATAGCATTACCCAAGACATACTTTAATCACTTGCTCAAAAGTCTGTCATAGATGATTTCATGATTGAGAGTCCCAGGTTTCATCTGAGCATAATTCAGATATAGATATGGCAAAGTGAAACTGGGACCATGGGTAGGTAGAATGCTACTTTCTGGAATATTTATCTGGATAAGAGGAGCAGACACAGTGAACCGGAAATTAGGTTAATGTAGCTTTGTTTGTTCATAGAACCTTGTAGGGTTTGACAGCCTACATGTCAATATTGGGATGCTGTTTAGTTAATTAGAGAACATTACTACTTTCTTGAAGCCTAGCTATAGCTAAGTACTTTGTATTATCTCTTTACAACTATCCTATTAAGGAGAAAAAGAAAGCAAGGATTGGAGATATAAGTCACTAAGTCAAGATCCTATCAGTAGCAAGTAGCAGAGCTAACACCGCAACTCTGATGCCAGATCATGTTATTTTCGTTGTTATGCCTCAGTGCCAGTCCTTAATAAATTACACATGTCAGTGATGAGCAACTAAATGAATGGATGTGAACACAACTAGTGTAATTTTTCATTCAAAAACAGCACATATGTGTACACTGTAAGTATGAATATTTTTCAAGTGTCTGTGGTATGGCCCACATAATGAGACAGTGTTGAAGTTCAATTTATGGTTCAAATACCAATCCGTTGCCAAACATCATGCAACCATCAGAAAATAATTAAATCTCTTTCCATGATCCTTCAAAAGCTCTTTTTAGCTTCTTCCAACACATACCTATTTAACATTGTAATGTGTAACTGCCCAATAAAATTGCTTTTAAAGCCCTTCCTGCTAACCTTTAACCCTCAGGACTGTGCATAATTTATTATCCTCTAAACAATCAAATCCTTTCCTTTCTCATTTTTGAGAATTTCCTTTCTTCCTCCTTCCCCATCACTGTTGCTTTCTTTACTGGATAATATAGAATCAAGACATTTTGATTATTTGTCATTTTCATTTAAGAGGTATGTTTTGTGTTTCCATTTAGCATTTAATGAAAATAGTTTGTTGTCTACAACAAAATTGTTGCTTGTGTTTTTTGTTGTATTCTTTTGATTTTTTTCCCTACTTTTTGAACTAGCATTCATTGAAGGAACAAGGAAGTTGCCTTCTATTCTTGGTTATGCTATTGTGCTTTGGGAGTATTGTGATCTGAAACCAAATACTTAACTTCTTCATCTTCACATATGCAGAGAAGCTCATTTAATGGGAAGTTATATGAACATGTGAATCCATGCTTTTTGAAAATTATAGATGATTATAGAAATGTCAGTGTTCAATTCCAGAAGTAATTCTGTTGACTCATTATAGTTATATTCTTTAAAGGACATATTCTATAAGGACAGTTATATTCTATAAAGGCCTTGTAAATCTGTTGATGTATTACATGTCTGGATTCTATACAAAATTTCTCATATATTAAAACATTACCTTGATGTAATAATGTAAGATTGATCTGAATTTTGAGTAAATTTAGATCTTAGATAGGAACCTGAAGGTTCTATTTGCTCTCCTTCAATCCCTAGACTAACACTTCTAACTCTTTTGTTTTCCTCAATGTCCTTGTGCAGTTTCTTTTATCTAAAAACACTTCTTAAAATCCATTAAAAAAAAGACAATTTAAGAGCAGAGTTGAGTTTAACTGTTGGAAGCTCAGGGATGTGCCTGTATATACACCACCACAGGCTGTATTTTCTATGTACCTAAGATTCAGTTGAAGCTCATCCCTCAGTGGCACTTCAGAAAGCCCACGTTCATAAACACTACTCAAGTGTTTTCTAAATTCTAAAGACAGCTAAAAAGACTTTCTCAAATATCAACTTCATTTCATCAGAGTCCACAAATTCTCATACGCAAAGTTTCACAAAGGATTTTCAGAATTCTTAAAAAAAAAAAAAAAAGTGCCTTGGATATGAAACAACTCACTAGAGGGCCAAACTGGTACTCTTGGTTTTTTTTACAACATCTTACAGGAAAAACTATAGCAAAATCTTTAGGAATCCATGCGATGCTTATATTATTAAGTTCATCTGAGTAGCCATTTAAATGAAGTATACAAAGCAAAAGTTTAACTGAGCATTCAAACCAAAGATTCTGGAACTGGTCTTGGTCTTCTGCACTTAAGTAGTTTCTAGGCCATCTGCTCCTATTCCCTTCTCCATTCTTTATCTATTAAGCTGGATTCTCATTCATCTCCGGGTTCCTGGTCACACATTTAGCTCTCTATTCCATCCTAATACACCTTACACAGTGGTTTTCCAAAAATATAAATATGATCATTGGATTGTTTTTATTAATAAATTCTCCAATGCCTGCCATTTCAGAAGTTCAGATGAACTTCAAGCTTCTCTGCTTGATGCCTAAGGTTAGCATTTACCTAAATGTGTCTTAAACCTCACTTACTGTCCTTTTACATCCACTGCATGTGTTTTATGCTCCATTAATGTAGAATTTCTCATATACTTGCCCTGTGACTTGGAGCTTGCTCCTTTCTTTATAAGGGCACTTGCTTTACCCTCATTAGTCTAAAAGTGATGCTAGTTCTTTCAGCCTGGTGTACCATTGACTTGCTTAATTAAGTATCCTTATTAAACAGAAGATGGTTGTTATCATTTAAAGCTAGATTTATTGTCCAACCCTGACTCCCAGCTTAAAGGAGGAATACCTAAAAACTCAGTCTAGCAGAGCACTTCTATATTGTGGCAATAAGTATAAGGTATTGAACAGAATAAAAGAGGATGCTTACTTGGTTCAAGACTCACTAAACAAGTCTAAACTTATTTATAAGACATTCTTTAGGAAAGCATCACACAGAGTGAGTGAAAGCTAATATGTGGAACATCTTGCTTGTACTGGAGTCATATACAATCAAAAGTCATCCAATTTTATCATATTGTAGCTTTGTAACTTTTATATGCCTTATATTGTGATTGACAACTTTGCCTGAATTAGTTCATTTTTTCCTTATTTCAATATAGGCATATTTTTCATATGTGAGCCAACTGTTGCACATATAAATAAAAAAAAAAAACCCACTCTGTTTCATAGAATCATTAGGGACTGGGAGTTAAAATTAACTTTTCAAAGCCAGTGATCTTTATCTTGGCTACCTTGCCTCTGATATTGTACTCACAATAACTTCCCACTCTTTCTCACTTCTCCTTTCTTTAAATGAAGATTACATCAAAGGAATACATTGGAAGCTGGGTTTTAAACATTTATTGCACTCTGAGCTAGTCCTAATGAATAAGAATCAGACTATCATGATAGATAATTTTTCTCAAAATATAGTAAATATGATTCATTAAAAGATGCTATATTTTAAGTAAATAATTGCCACTTAATGCATAAAGTAAATTATATACTTATTACATTTTACATATAGAATCCATTTTCCTTTACAGTAAAGATCCCTTTATATTCCTTTTGAAATGTTAGACTCTTCAGGCTGCTTCTCACACCTTCCCCCTATTTCTGTATCTTTGGTTGCCATCCAGTGGCAATAGTCACATACTTCACTTGAGGAATAGAGAAGAGAGAAAATCCCTCCACTTTCCAAGCAGACTGTCTTTTATATTCAAAAGCAAATAATACATATCTATTTTATGTAACTGACTTATAGAGGCTTTAGCCATGACTCCTACTGAGTCTAAGAAAGAAAAAAATATATCTAGATACTGACCTAAACAACCAGTGAGTTCTAATTAAGGAAAAATTAGTTATTTTATTTTCTCAGCAAATTTATAACCAACATTTCTCCCTTCAGAAAATCATTAGAAATAAAGTATTTGTATTAAAATTTCTTCCAGTGTGAATAATCTGCAAATCCGTGTATTGGTGATTAATGTAGTGCAATCAAACGCTAGCTTCCTCGTGGTATTCTCAATTATAATATCTCACCAATGAGAGGAAATTCTAGTGTAAAACTCTGAATGAGAATTTAAGATAATAAAATGTGCATGGATTATTTATTCCCAAATGGGCAAGTGGTTATCTGTGACACAGATGTAATATATAGGAAATAATTTTCAAGCAGCATCTTCCAGAACCATCTTAGAAACTTAAATGTGAGCTGAGGTGAGGAAAATGTATTTCTCTTAAACAAAGTGGGATTTCTTAAGCCACTGAAAGTAAAGAAATAGAATGAACACTTCTGATAGTTAAAAATTAGAGTGTTGCTCAAAATACAGGATAATTTTTTGGAGATTATCTTAAAGTTTGAACATCAATAAATCTAATTCACCAAACAGACTTAAGGACAAGAATCACATAATTATTTTAATAGATGCAGAAAAAGAATTTGACAAAGTACAGCACCCATTCATGTTTAAAACACTAGAAAAACTAGGGATAGAAGGAATTTACCTGATCTTTGTAAAGGCTATATATGACAAACCCAAGGCCAACATTATACTGAATGGATAAAAACTGAAAGATTTCCTCTAAAAATAAGAACAAGACAAGGACACCCTCTTTTACCACTCCGATTCATTGTAGGCCTTGGAACTCTAGCCAGAGCAATCAGGCAAGAGAAAGAAGTTAAAGGGATACTGAATAAGAAAAGAAGAGTTCAAATTATCTCTGTTTGCTGAAGACATGATCCTATATTTAGAAGTCTTAAAAGTCTCCATCAGAAGACTTCTAGAACTCATAAGTGAATCCAGCAAAGTAGCAGTATATAATATCAACACTCATAAATCAATTGTGTTCCTATAATCCAATGATGAATCTGCTGAAATTGAAATTAGGAAACTATCTCATTCACAATAGCCTAAAAAAAAAAAAAAATAAATTGTGAATAGATATAACAAAAGAGATAAAGGATCTCTACAATGAAAACTATAGAGCACTACAGAATGAGATTAAAGAACACCTTAGAAGATGGAAAGACCTCTCATGATCTTAAATAGGCACAATTAATATTGTCTAAATGGCCATATTACCAAAAGGAACATATAGATTCAGTGCAATCTCCATCAAAATTCCAATGGCATTCTTCACAAAACTAGAAAAATCAGTCATAAAATTCATTTGGAGAAATAAGAGATCCAGAATAGCCAAAGCAAACCTTAGCAAAAATTGCAAATCAGAAGGTATCACAATACCAGACCTCAAATTATAATACAGAGTAACAAAAACAGCTGGTACTGGCATCAAACAAGCATAAAGACCAATGGAATAGAAGAAACAGAGAAAAATCCACATAAATACAGTTATCTGATAATAGAAAAAGGTGCCCAAAACATACATATTGTTAAAAGGATAGACTTTTTAACAGAAGGAAATCCATATGTAATAAAATGAAATTTAATCCATACATCTCACCCTACATAAAAGTCAACTCAAAGTGAATTGTAGATCTTGGAATTAGACCAGAAACCTTGGAACTGCTAGAAGAAAATGTAGGCCCAACACTTCCTTAACAAGAAAAATGAACAAAACCTTTTTGATATAATGTTTTATATACCCATGTAGCATCGCAATATACAGAAAGCATGGCAGACACAATTCACTTTTCGTAATTTTGTTTTATAGGGACTAAATTATATTCCTTTAGAGTTTGAACAAAACTGTTCAGTAGTTTTAGCAGAGCTGAAGTAAGGAGGTGGAGAGTGTGCAACAAATAGACTGGGTCTTTAATGTCTCTCAATACAGTTATTACAACTAATCACTTATAAACTGCTATAAGAGTTATATTGGAGATTGAAAACTTGATAGTAAATACTGCAGAAAAGGTCAAACTCAAGAAGACAAAAATTCAAGCATTGGTGAAAGTAAAAGAGAGTTTCTCCACACTTTTCCTATAACACCACTACACTTCAATGTGAAAGTAAGTCCATAGGAAACCAACAAAAGTGAGTAGAACTTTACAAGGACTTCGGCTATGTGTTTGGGATAGATAGGATCAGATCTCAAAAGGATAACAACAAATGCAAATTCCAGAGACAAGAATCTACAATCAGCAATATGCCTTTGCATGCCTGAGAACTTCAGACCTTTGGAATGAAGGATAAGAATTAACCAATCATCATAACAAGAATGTATACAAGCAGCAACCCCCCCCCCCCTTAAAAAACTGGTTCTAAGACACTGTAATGATCTATAGGTTGGCATGTCCTCAACTCTAGTTATGCTTTCTAAGGAACTGAATTTGTAAACATACTTGAGATGAAAAGTATGCTCCTCTGGATAGAGTCCCAGAAAAGTAAGTAGGGAAGACAATTTAATTTAGTAATCAATTGAATCTTACTATATATGTTTTAGGGCATCATAATTTAGAAAGCAGTATTCTAACGTAAATCAAAGAATCTACTTTTTTAATCAAGGTGGAAAAAAAAAAACCCACCATACCCAGGATTTAGAAAACATGCTTAGCTTTATTATTCCTCCATTGTTAAGCAACTAATAGTATATTTCAGAAGGGCAGAGATGAGGCAGAACCAAATAAACACAGTAAAAATTAAAATAAAAATAAAAAAACCAAGAACCCTAAACCACAAGATGTACAATCAAAAATCAATAAGTGGGATGGCATCAAATTAAAAGCTTCTTCATAGTAAAGGAACCAATTAGGAGCATGAAGAGAGAGCCTACAGAATGGAGAAAATCTTGGCCATTTGCATGTCAGATTAGGCATTAATAACTAAGATATACAAAGAACTCAAAAAACTTAACACCAAAAGAACAAATAACCAAATCAATAAATGGGCAAAAGAACTAAACAGACAATTCTCAAAAGAAATACAAATAGTCAACAAAATAATGAAAAAATATTCAACATCTCTAGCAATTAGGGAAATGCAAATTAAAATTACATTAAGATTTCATGAAGTTTTAATGCATGTATTCAGTGTGGGATCGCTAAATTGAGTTATTTAACAGGTTATACCTCATATACTGACCAATTTTGATGATGAGAAACTTAAAAATATATTCTCTTAGCAATTTCTAAGGATATAATAAATTGTTGATAATTTTAAACACCATGATATATATAGTAGGTCTCTTAATCTCATTCCTTTGGTCTAACTAAAATTGTGTGTCTTTTTTTTTAAATTTAAATTTATTTACTTATTCTAATTTGTTATACATGACAGCAGAATGCTTTTCAATTCATAGTACACATATAGAGCACAATTTTTCATGTCTCTGGTTGGACACAAAGTAGTCACCATTCGTGTCTTCATACATGTACTTAGGGTTATGATGTCCATCTCATTCCACCATTTTTCCTACTCCCATTCCTCCTCCCTTCCCCTCCCTCACCTTTTCCCTATCTAAAGTTCATCCATTCGTTCCCTATCCCTCCACTTTCCATCCCCATTATGGATCAGCATCCTCATATTGGAGAAAACATTCAGCCTTTGTTTTTTTGGGATTGGCTTACTTCACTTAGCATAATATTCTCCAACTCCATCCATTTACCTGCAAATGCCATGATTTTATTCTTTTCTAATGCTGAGTAATATTTCATTGTGTATATATACCACAGTTTTTTTTTTATCCATTCATCTATTTAAAAGCATCTAGATTGGTTCCACAATTTATCTATTGTGAATTGTGCTGCTCTAAACATTGATGTGGCTGTGTCCCTATAGTATACTGTTTTTAAGTCCTTTGGGTATAAACCGAAGAGTGGGATAGCTGGATCAAATGGTGGTCCCATTCAAAGTTTTCCAAGGAATCTCAATACTGCTTTCCATATTGGTTGTACCAATTTGCAGTCCCACCAGCAATGTATGAGTGTGCTCTTTTTCCTCACATCCTCACCAACACTTATTGTTGTTTGTATTCTTAATAACTGCCATTCTGACTGGCATGAGATGAAATCTTAGAGTAGTTTTGATTTGCATTTTTCTAATTGCTAGAGATGTTGAACATTTTTTCATATATTTGTTGATTGATTGCATATCATCTTCTGAGAAGTGTCTGTTCAGTTCCTTGGCCCATTTATTGATTGGGTTATTTGTATTTTGTTTTGTTTTGTTTTTGGTGTTAAGATTTTGAGTTTTTTATATATCCTAGAGATTAGCGCTCTATCTGATGTGTGGTAAAAATTTGCTCCAATTCTCTAGGCTTTCTCTTCACCTCATTGATTGTTTCTTTTGCAGAGAAGAAGCTTTTCAGTTTGAATATTTCCCATTTATTTATTCTTGATTTTATTTCTTGAACCACAAGTGTTTTATTAAGGAAGTTGGGGCCTAATCTGACATGATAAGATTTGGACCTACTTTTTCTCCTATTAGGCACAGTGTCTCTGGTTTAATTTCTAAGTCCTTGATCCACTTTCAGTTGAGTTTTGTGAATGGTGAGAGATAGGGGCTTAATTTAATTTTGCTGCATATGAATTTCCAGTTTTCCCAGCACCATCTGTTGAAGAGGCTATGTTTTCTCCTATATGTATTTTTGGTGCCTTTGTCTAGTATGAGATAAATGGTTTATATGTGTTAGTCTCTCTGTCCTCTATTCTGTACCATTGGCATACAAGTCTATTTTGGTGCCAATACCATACTGTTTTTGTTAATATTACTCTGTAGTATAGTTTAAGTTCTGATATAGTGATACCACCTGCTTCACTCTTTTTGCTAAGGATTGCTTTTGGCTATTCTGGGTGTCTTATTTTTTCAGATGAATTTCATGATTGCTTTTTCTATTTCTATGAGAAATGTCATTAAGATTTTGATTGAAATTGCATTAAATCTGTATAGTGCTTTTGGCAGTATGGTCATTGTGACAATATTAATTCTGTGTATCTAAGAACAATGGAGATCTTTCCATTTTCTAAGGTCTTGTTTGATTTCTTTCTTTAGCATTCTATAGTTTTCATTGTAGAAGTCTTTTATCTCTTTCATTAAGTTGATTCCCACCCAAGTATTTTATTTATTTTGAGGCTATTGTAAATGGGGTAGTTTTCCTAGTATCTCTTCCGGAGGATTTGTCACTAATGTTCAGAAATTCCTTTGATTTATGGGTGTTGGTTTTATAACCTGCTACTTTGATGAATTAATTTATTAGTTCTAGAAGTTTTCTGGTGGAATTTTTTTTTGGATCCTCTAGGTATAGAATCATGTTGTTGGCAAATAGTGATAGTTTGAGTTCTTCTTTTTCTATCCATGTCCATGTAATTTCTTTCATCTTTTTAATTGCTCTGGCTAGACTTTCAAGAACTATGTTAAATAGAAGTGGTGAAAGAGGGCATCTCTATCTTGTTCCAGTTTTTAGAGGGAATGCTTTTAATTTTTCTCCATTTAGAATGATGTTGGCCTTGGGCTTAGCATAAATAGCTTTTATGATGTTGAAATATATTCCTGTTATCCCTAGTTTTCCTAGTGTTTTGAACATGAAGGGGTGCTGTATTTTGTTGAATGCTTTTTTTTTTTTTTCATCTATTGAGATTATCATATGATTCTTTAAGTCTATTGATGTGATGAATTACATTTATTGATTTCCATATGTTGAACCAACCTTGTATCTCTGGGATAAACCCCGATTGATCATGGTGCATTATCATTTTTATATGTTTTTGTATTCAATGCCAGAATTTTATTGAGAATTTTTGCATCAATGTTCATTAGAAATATTGGTCTGAAGTTTTCTTTCTTTGATGTGTCTTTGTCTGGTTTTGGAATCAGGGTGAAATTGGCTTCATAGAATGTGTTTGGAAGTGTTCCCTCTTTTTCTATTTCATGAAATAATTTGAGGAGTATTGGTAATAGTTCTTGTTTGAAGTTCCGGTAGAATTCAGCTGTGTATTCATCTGGACCTGGGCTTTTCTTGGTTGGTAGGCTTCTGATGGCTTCTATTTCATTGCTGGAAATTGACCTGTTTAACTTGTATATATCTTTCTGATTCAGTTTGGAAAAAACATATGACTCAGAAATTTGTTGATGGCTTTGATATTTTCTATTTTAGTGGAGTACAAATTTTCAAAATAATTTCTAATTATCTCCTGTATTTCTGTAGTATCTGTTGTAATTTTCCTTTTTCTTCAGGGCTGTTAGTAATTTGAGTTTTCTCTCTCCTCTTCATTAGCATGGCTAAGCTTTATCAATTTATTTATTTTCTTTAAAGAACTTTTTGTTTTCTCAATTTTTTCAATTGTTTCTTTTGTTTCAATTTCATTGATTTCAGCTATGATTTTAATTATTTCCTGTCTTCTGCTGCTTTGGGGGTTGATTTATTCTTCTTTTTCTAGGGTTTTGAGATGTAATTTTAGGTCATTTATTTGTTGACTTTTTTTTTTCTTTTGAGAAATGAACTCCATGCAATGAACTTTCCTCTTAGTATTGCCTTCATAGTGTCCCAGAGATTTTGATATGTCGTTTCAGTGTTCATTTATGTCTAAGAATTTTTAATCTCCTCCTTGATTCTTCTTCATTGTTCATTCAGTAGCATATTATTTAGTCTCCATGTGTTGGAGTAGCTTCTGTTTATTCTTTATCATTAATTTCTAATTTAATTCCATTATGATGTAATAGAATGTAGGGTACTTTTTTGTATTTGCTAAGAGTTGCTTTGTGACATAAATATATGGTCTGTTTTAGAGAAGGATCCATGTGCTGCTGAGAAGAAAGTATATTCACTCATTGATGGATGCAATGTTCTATATATGTCTGTTAAGTCTGTTATTGATTGTATTATTGTGTTCTGTAGTTTCTTTGTTTAGCTTTTGTTTGGAAGATCTATCCAGTGGTTAGAGAGGAGTGTTAAAGTCACCCATAATTATTGTCTTATGGTCTATTTGAGTCTTGAACTTGAGAAGAGTTTGATGAACATAGATGCTCCATTGTTTGGGGCATATACATTTATAGTTGTTATGTCTTGTTGATGTATGGTTCCATTAAGCAATATTAAAGGTTCTTTTTTTCCTCTTTTGATTATCTTTGGGTTGAAGTCTACTTTATTTGATATTAGGATGGAAACCCCTGTTTGTTTTTGCAGACCATGTGAGTGGTATGTTTTTTCTCAAACTTTCACCTTCAGTCTGTGGGTGTCTTTTTCTATGAATCAGTCTCTGGGAGACAGCATATTGTTGGGGCTTTTTATTTTTAATCCAATCTGCCTGTTTATGTCTTTTGATTGGTGAATTTACCTATTAACATTCAGGGTTATTATTGAGACATGATTTGTATTCCCCATAATTTTTGTTTATTTTTGATATTTAACTTGAGTTGGTTTTTCTTTTGATTGGTTTTTCCTTTAGTGTAATACTTCCCTTTGCTGGTTTTCATTATTGTCTTTCATTTCTTCCTCATGGAATATTTTGCTGAGTATGTTCTTCAGTGCAGGCTTTCTAGTTGTAAATTCTTTTAACTTTTGTTTATCATGGAAGGTTTTTATTTGTTATCAAGTCTAAAGTTTAATTTTGCTGGATATAAGATTCTTGGTTGGCATCCATTTTCTTTCATAGCTTGGTATATGTTGTTTCAGGATCTTCTAGCTTTTAGGGTCTGGGTTGAAAAATCTATAGCGATACTAATTGGTTTCCCTCAATATGTAATCTCATTCCTTTCTACTGGTGGCTTTTGAAATTCTCTTCTTATCCTGTATGTAGGCGTTTTCTTTATAATGTTCCTTGGTGTAGATCTGTTGTGATTTTGTACATTTGGTATCCTGTAAGCCTCTTATAGTTGATTTTACAATTCATTGTTCATGTTTGGAAATTTTTCTGATATTATTTCATTGAATAGATTGTTCATTCCTTTGGTTGGTAACTCTATGTTTTCCGCTCTCCAACAACTCTTAAATTTGGTCTTTTTATGTTATCCCATAATTCTTCAATGTTCTGTTCATGGTTTCTTACCATCTTCACTGTGTGGTCAACATTCTTTTCAAAATTATGTATTTGTCTTCATTGTCTGAGGTTCTTTATTCCAAGTGATCTAATCTGTTGTTGGTGCTTTCTATGGAGTTTTTAATTTGGTTTATTGTTTCTTTTATTTCAAGGATTTCCATTTTCCCCCCAGAACCTCTATCTCCTTATTGAAGTAATCTTTTGCTTTCTATATTTACTTATCTAGCTCTTTATTGAAATGATGTTTTGCTGCCTGTATTTGCTCTCTCATATCATCCTTTAATTCAGAGAACATTTTAATTATGTACATCCTGAACTCCTTCTCTGTCATTTCTTCTGTTGTGCTGGCCATGGATTCTAATAATGTAATATCTTGGTTTGTTTGGGGCACTTTCTTCCCTTGTTTTTATCATGTTGTTCATGTGTCTTCCCTTCTAGCACTGTGGATCTGAGGCATTACAGTTTTTACCGTACAGGCTTATGGTGTCCCTGCAGGTTTCTAATACTCTCCTTTAAGGGGGAGAACAATATTAATAGATCCCAATACAACCTTAAACCAAATAGTTGCTATTAGCAAATACAAATACAAATAGCTGCTATTTACAAAACCGTAAAGATGTTTACAGTTTTGTCACAATATACAGAAATGGTGAGTTCAATCATTATCCATAATATAAACAGTTGGTTTGCAAAAGGGCCTACAGTTTCTGATGGTTGACAAAGAGAGAACTGGGGTGGGGTGTAGGATGAGATGTTAAGGAGGTAGTAAGTGAGGATATAGAGTTATTAGACCTTAGGAAGCATGAAAGAGGAATCTAAAGAAGTTGGCTAGTAGCAGGAGAAAAGAAAGAAAGTGATTTTGGGGAGACAAGTAAGTGAAAGATAATAGAGAGAAATAAAAAAATAAACATAAATATTAAGAAAAATAAAAAAAATGTAAAAAATGGAGATAAAAGAATATACAACACAACTGTAATATACTATTCAGACATTCCAGTCCTCAGTAGCCCAATTCATGAACAGTACTTGGTTTTACAAATGTTGGGAATGTGAGGGCATGAGAAGAGAAAGAGAGAAAAAAAAAAAAAAAAAAGGGGGGGGGAGTCATGAAGTAAGATACAAGGATTGTTTTTGTTGGAGATCAGTGTCTTTCCTGCTTCCCTTCTCATCCAATAGGTGGGGTTGTTCGTTGTTTGCTGGTATCTTCCCCCTCAGGATGGTGAAGGTTGTTAGGGTGGGAGGATGATCTTGGGGGCAGAGCTTCTGGAGGTGGGGTATAACACTTGCCGTTCCCCAATGGGAGACTGCACCCCAAGGATTTCCTTTGGGACCCACTTGTGTGATGTGGGTATTCAGTCTTATTTCCTTATATTACCTGTAGACCTCACAATTCCTGGTCTCTAATTTGGTCTCCAAACTATATCTCACTCACCCCTCCTTTCTACTTCCCAATCAGGAACCTCTCTTCAGAAGTCTTGTGGTCTGCTATCTGGGGCTGTGCACCTATCATGGAGAGCTGTTTTGTATTGGGCAGTTCAGGACCAGGCTTTGTGAGCTACTGACCAGCTGTGTAGCCACAAGCACTATGTTGGGTTAGCAGCTGCTGGGGAGAGGTGGGAGTTGGGGACTATAGGTACATTGATATTGCTTCTAGGCCCCAGCCAGTGTCCCAAGCTGGGACTGAAGATATTTGGCAAGATCTAACATCACTGTCTCTCCATGGATGAAGCACAGATGTCTGTTTAGATTAAGTTAAAGTGAGAATGATTTTTATGACAGCTCTGATACTATATATATTATATATATTATATAAGCACATATAATATTTATTTTTATATATGTAAATGTATAGTTTTTTATTATAATAATGATCACTTATTGAATGGCAATTTGACTTACACATAAACTGTTGACACTGTTAGAATTTAGGCAAAGTTTCTTACGCTGGGAATGCCATTTTAATAAAAGGGAAATTTATTAGGGCCACGTGTGGAAGGGGAAGAAGAAGGGAAAACGGGACGAACGGAATCAGGGGCAGGCGCGAACAGAGAGCGATTTCAGTCTGGGGGAGGCTTAAATAGCAAAACTGGTGGTCAGATACCCACTGGAGTGAGTCCTTCCCTATAGGTTGCCGGAGGTCAGGAGGTAGTGGCCAGGGCACCTGCTGGCCAAGTTCCCTGGCCAGGCTGAGGATCCTGGGAAATGTAGTTTTTCACAAAGTACCTGGGGGAGGTGTGGCCTTCTACCTCCCTGCCTGGAATCCAACAGACACATTTTAAAATTTAAAGAAAATATCCTATTTCTTTTAAAAAACATACCTGGGTCCAAAATTCTGTTTATTATCTCATTATTTTCAAATAAGCAAAGCACCTTTAAAACATGAAGTAGTATTAAGGAGTTTATCAAAGAAAGCAATAGTTTCCCAGACTTACATTGCCCTAATCCCAATGCCAACAAACCATAGCTTTCCATTTTGGAATCTTTTTGATGGCCTTCATTTCATTTAAATAGATAATTTTATGGCTATTTCTTGGTATATCTTCTTTAGATATGGCTTGTAACATTTTTTTAATGAATGCCAATGAATAAAACATATCTCCTCCTGTCTCCTCCATATCTTTGGCCCATTTCCTTTGAGATTAAGTTCAGATTTTTTTAGGATCCTTTAGTTACTTTAAATAAAACGTCCACACCTTTATTTTCTGTGGGGTTTCTCATCCGGGGATTTGAGCTCGACCCCAACCCGTTAATTCGGGGCTGTGAGTCTGAGATCTCCCCAACCTGGAATTGAACTGACCCCCAACCTGTTAATTCAGGGCTGTGTGGACCTAGTTCTTCCAAACCAAGAATCAAGCCAGGTGTCCGCCTGCTTATCCAGAAATCTGGGTTTTTCCTTGGTTATGCAAATGAGTTTGAGCCCAAGCTCCCTCCAAATGCCTGGGGGTCTGAGCTTGGCTCCGTTTTTGCGGATGAGATGCCACTTTATGCGACCACCAAGAATTAACTTTGTGTGCTTTGTCTGTACTCTTGATGTATTTCTGTTGTATGACCACCAGGTTCTAATACATTTAATTATCAATAATAAAACCAGTTCAATGGCCCTGTGGAATCTAAAGCCAGAAACTAGCTAAGCCGGTAGGATGAGCCCAGTTGAAGAAGATACTAGGGCAATATAACTTTATGAGCAGACATACCTAAAGTTTAAGAATTTTTAACATTAGCTTTAAGATTTTTAGAATACCTCCCCCTGCCTATAGATAAGATTAATTAGTAGTTAGTATAATTGATCTTCCCTAGGTAATTCCTGAAACCTTTTATAGTTAACTACTGGAAATTCTTTATTATAGCTAATTCCCGAAATTCCTTATTGTTAATTACTGGAAACCTAATGTAACCCCCTATAGTTAATTACTGGAAATTTTTATTGTATAGTTAATTTCTGGAAATCCTTTATTGTAATCTTCTTTACTGAAATTCCTTTATGTTACTTCCCTAAGAAAAAATGTGAATTACTGTGCTTGTTGGGATGTATAAGAGGCCATACTGAGAAAAGTAAAAACTAGAACAGTAGAAGGATTTCTACAACCTGGCTTGTGTGTGGATTATTTTCATATTGTCGACGTTCCCTTCAGTACCAAGCAGGAAGAACTTAACATCTTTGCTGAAGCTGGTCTTCAGCAATTTTCTAGTTCTCCTACCAAGGGCCAATCTCACCTGGTGAGTGAGAAGTGTGCCCTGCCCTCCCCATTCTGTGAGCAGAGAGCACGTGTTGCCTCCAAGACTGCCACCCACTCTGTGAATGTTCTGGGCTTTCTTCACTGATCCACTCAACACCATATTTTTCAAATGCTGTCTGTCTAACTGTATTGAAATCCTGGCTTAGTGTGTTACTGACCTCTGTATTTTTGGCTTTAAAACACACTATTAGTAGCTAAAAGAGAGGATTTTGAATGTTCTCACCACAAAGAAATGATAAATGTATGAGGTGATAGAAATGCTAAACATTCTGATTGGATGATTGCATGTTGTATACATGTATCAAAACATTATATTGTCAATCCCATGAATATATACAATCATTGTATATCAATTAAAAACAAACAAGTGTTTCATTTCTTGTTGAACAACAACCAAACATGTTTACACCTTTAGGGTCTGTTGTGTTTAATTGAAGGCTAATGGCGAGCACGTCAATTTTAGAGAGTAAAGTACATTCAGTTGGTTTCTTATTCCCTTTAGTGTGTGCTTCTGTATCAGAATATTTTTAATTAGCAGTAAACTTCAGGGATCAAAAAATTATTTTTTTACTTCCATTATAATAAGGTATCAGAGATATAATGCACATCTTCATTTGACTAGATTAAATGAATCTAGTTTGATTCCTTAGTCTTTATTTAATTTGTTTATTGTCTAATTTAGTTTTGTTCTTTGTTTGCTTTTCTTTTGTATGCTTTGTTTTAATAGTAGCATTTGATTTTTTTGTTGTTGTTGTTGTTTGTTTAGTTTTATTTGTGGTGCTGGGAATAGAACCTTGGGCCTTGCTCATGCTAGGTAAGCAGTCTGCCACCAAGCCACAAACTCCCTCTGCCTTTCACTTTATTTTTATCTTCTTTAAAGGATAGGAAGCTGTGGGGTTTTTTTGTCCCTAGTAGCATATCAAGTTGTAAATTATCTGCCCTATATATATATATATACATATATCCTATGCTTGATAAGCTTGGGTTTCATCTCATGTTTCATCAAATTGCTCTTCTTTATTTAATATTTTGAGCTATACTATTCTTCAATAATTACAACATTTTGGCTGGGGTTGTGGATCAGTGGTAGAGCGCTCACCTAGCACGTATGTGGCCTGGGTTCAATCCTCAGCATCACATAAAAATAAATAAAGGCATTGTGTACAACTAACTAAATAAATATCTAAAAAATAATTATAACATTTTAGTTTTGGATAATAGCTCATAGTTTGTAGTATGTGCTCACAAAAATTATCTCACTTTTAAAAAGTTAATTTCAATGTTTGCCTAAGAAAAACTTTATTCTCATCTTCTCCCTCCAATATGCAGCTTAGGTGTAGAAGTATAATTGACCACCAGAATCCTCATTTCAAGACTACTTTTTCCTTCTGTGATATTCTCCTTTTAATATTATATTATTTAGAGAGCACTTATTTGAGTTATGGCATTTAGCCAAAAACTGTTAAAGTGTTAAAGTTAATGGGTTTTATTGCTACAAAAGTAGTGGCATTATTATTTATACTCATAATTTCATTTTTAAAAATCCAAACAAAATAAAAAATAGGAACATATTAGTATTGGGAATACCCATACTTCCCCCATATTCTTTATGAATAAGCAAGTGAAAGAAAAATTCTTGATTTTTAATTTTTTGTCTCCAAAGGAATCATCTAAGGTCATTTCGACAGAACCCTGTTTTCAGGAATTCCTTAGCTTAGGTAGATAACATTGATTTGGCTAAGATGTTTAGCGAAAAGATATTTAACATTGAATTTATATATTAGGAAGTAGATTCTTACAAGTTAAAATGAAGTGCCTTACATCTGCCCCTAATGAGCTCAGTCAGTAGTCTGTTTCATCCTTTGCTGGAGGCAGAGCACTTTTTCTTCTGAGAGAGCACCACCTCAAACACAAAGAAAACTAAGACCCTGAGGCATATAGCAGGTGAGTGCTGACATATGAGTTGCTTCTGATACCTCAGCTGGCCTTGTATTCTTGTTTTTTGGTTGGGTTGACATCAAAAGAGCACCAGAGAGAGTCATTGGATTGACAGCTTGGTTGACACACAGCTGGAGCTTCTGTAAATATTTACATTAGGCATTAGGGAGAATCATAAATGCACAGTGGGAGGTGCAGAGTAAATAGAAAGGTACATGTTATGGAGATTATTTTGCTTTTCTCATAACTAAGGAAAGATTTTTATTAAAAAATAAAGTGATTTCAAAAGTACAGGATAATCTGACATGTATGATGACCAGATTTTCACAGGAATAAAAAGAGATCATTTTAACTTACCGAAGCATTGTACTTAATATATACATTTCATCCAGAATTTCCAAAATTATGGAATTTGGACATTCCAACATATAATATTTCACATATAATATAGCATTCACAAATTTATAAACTTATTAGACATAATAGGTCTTTACAGGAGAGCAACACAAATTGTTTTATTGAATATAAAATACAAAAATGAATACTAATGCTACTGAAAGATTGGCATCTTTATTAATGTTTAAGGATTTGTTTTTAATAGTTCCAAGAAAATAAACATATAAAAATGTTAATATTGGGAATACAGCTCCCTCACTTATATTCTGCATTTATAATAAAATAAAAGCATCATCCCTGGTTTTTAATTTCTTCTATGTCTAAACAATTAAGATTATTTCACTATTTTAAAAATGTAATTCATCATATAACAGCGGCACATCCTTGAACTCACTGATTGACATTTATAGTTATAATTTGTACTTTCCCTGCAGATGATGTTAGTAAGCTAATGATTTTTACATTGATGAAAACAGTTCTATAAAAAGATTTAGACATTTTTACCTTGATATGGCATGTGGGGAAAAAAATAGATAGAACTCATGAAATTCTGAACCTGAAAGTGAATGATGTTGGTCTTGGTTTTACACGAAGGGATGAATCCATTTTAGTAGCTATTTTGGTGTCTCACTCATGGGGCATTCTATTGTATATTCTGTGTACTGAAACAACCTCCTAAATCTTAGAGGTCAGCAGTTTGAAACAGTAAACATAGGCACTGAAACTCATGATACACTCCTGAAACTGAAAGAAAGGAATTTGTTTGAACTCTATAGATCACCTCCTCTCAGCCTTCTCCATTAGCTCAGAGTAATTCAGTTTCTTCCTTCAGTAACCTCATTTCCTATTCTCTAATCACAAAAGTGGGCATTTCTGTGCAGAGTTTAGAGTATGCTTAATCTCTTTTGTTAATAGAGATTTTAAAAGGACCATTGTGCCTTTCACTGAGGATTAAGGCTATAACTGAGTCAAATGGCAAGCATTCCAACAATAAAAGTTTTAGAGAGAGTATTGGGTTTAAGTGTAGATTATAAAATTGCTTTTCCCTATATATTTTTTGAATATGCTGTGATCATATTGTTTCCAAAGTTTTAGATATGGTCTGGCAGATTTCTGGACATGGAACCTAGAGCTATATTTTCATTTAATTTTTTTCATCTTTGTGTATTTCATATGCTTTACATATTTCAAAGTTTTATGTTTTCTGTTTCCATAGTATTCACATAAGATAAAATGGGTTGGTGTGTTTTGAGCTCTTAACTATAAAGCCATATTTTGTTCCTTTAAATTTTTAAAAATATCATTAACTTTTTATTTTACTATATATTTATTATTCAAGTCTGAGAAAATAAACATACCAGTTAGGTTTTATTCTGGAGGCAAATCTTTCTGCTAGTTTCTTTTAGTTTTGAAATTCCCTTATGCTGAAATAATGAAGGCTATTTTGTTAGCCTAGTCATTGCATAAAAATGTTAAGACAATTAATAGTGAGAAGCAGTTGTTTAATCTCATCATCACTCTCTGTATGGTTTTATCTAAATCCAAACCAGATGTTGAACAGGACAAAATTCCTATGACCTTCATCTCTACATGTGGGTATATTTGTATGTGTGTGTTTTCCTTAAAAATCTGAATGTTTGGTTTGTTTGTCTGTTTTTGTTCTGAAACTTCAGCAGTCTGACACAGGAAACACATTTTAGAATTTATAATTGTTTGTTGACTTGAATTGGAACAAATTTTATACAGCATTTTAAATTATCCTTGGCACCATTCTTTCTTGTGTTCCTTATGTGTGTTGTTCTCCTCTGAACAAATTCTGTGGTTGTCCCAAAGACATATGTCCTTGAAATTATGGATTGTACCATGTAATTGATAACAAAATCAAATAGATTGTCTCCAAACAATACAAACAGAAGTAAACTGGTTAATTACTATACGTCTTCATATTGTGATTTTTTAAATGCCCCATAACTACTTGTCAACAGTGGAAATATTTCTATAACTAGCATTCATTGAACACTTCCTATGTATTAGGACATTGTGGTAACATCTTTGTGGTGCAGACTGCTGTTATTATTTATCACTGTTTGCACTTTGCAGAGATGATGTGTGTAGTCCAATACCAGTGCCCACATTGCAAATCCATGGAGAAGATGGCTCTCTGTGGCTGGGCTCTTCTTCACAGCACATTGTTAAATGAGAAGACACTCCTTGGATGCATTTTCTGCATTGGTGCAACAGCATAGATTAAGCAAATGACACTGTGAACTCAAAACACAAACACAGACCTGTTGGTGTATTTACACATCAGATTCTAGACAGCACTATTCTCAGAAGACAGTAGGCAATACAGAGTATCAACATAACATTAAAAAGTGAACCCTGATCTTACATAAAAAGATATGGATTCATTCTTTCTCATCTACTTGATAAATGAATGATTTAGACAAATCACCTGAACATCACTGAATATGTCCTCATTCCTAAAAGGAAGGTAATAATACTTTCTCTTGATTATTTTAGAGATTAAATGGTCTAATTAATATAAAGCTAAAAGCAAAGAAATATAATAGAAAATAAATATATGATAGTATTTTTCCTTCTTTCTTACCAAGGAGATAGTTTAAAAATAGTTGAAATAATTTTATTAACTGTATCCAGAAACTTAAGGTTTTTGACAGAGGGTTGTTTGATTTTTGGTAATTGTAATTGAAGCCCAAATTCATCATTTTAAACCATTGTTTATAATAACTTTTTTTGATAAATCATTTTAATACTGTAATTATTGAGATGCTAGTTTAAATGATTGATCCTGATGATACAATTTTTAAATGAGTACATTTATAAAACATGCTTTATTCAAATTGTTGAGTTGTGGTACATTTGAGGGTTGTGAAATCAATTTAGACATCATCTTTATTTTTTTCTATACAAAAAAGAGAACCAAATCAAGCAGAGTATATTATTCATAGTAAACCTTAGTATTATTTTTTGAATCTTACTATTTTGTTTTACACTTCCATACATACAGACATATATATTTTCTTGGTCTTATGTATGAATGTGTTCATTTGTGATATCAATGTAATTTCTTACCATAAATTTCAGTGTTTTAAAAAAATCACTATTTTAAAGGCTTACTAATCTGAAGAGTAAGTTGCTTTTCTCCCCCATAAAAGTGTAGCATTATTGCATAGGTATTATATAAGACATGATCTTTACTCTTGTACTACCATGCCAAGGGGTCAGCACATCCTTTACAATTATGACATTGACTTTTATCCCAGTGCTTGCTAAGCAGCTCTCATTACAAGTAATTTAAATAATTTCTTAACATCACTTACTTAAGGCAAGAGATGTTTTATTTAACAGATGCATGTTTTTTGCTACTAGTTGTTGCTAGCCACCAAAGGAAGCTTGCATAATGGTGGAGGGTGGGGAGAGGGAAAGAGAGTTTAATTATTTTTTCATTTATGCTCTTTTCTTGATAATTCTTAGTAATTTTGATAGGTTTAAATATGCTAAAATGATCTCGTGAGAAGAGTTTAATAATTGCATAGCACATTTGATTAGCAAGGCATTATGTCAACTTCTCCAAGAGAGTCAGGCTTAGCAGGGCAAAAGTACAAGAAAGACTTGCCTGTTACAATGAGATTTTACTGGGGTCATGCACAAGAATACCTTCACTCAGGCATGGGCAACTGGAAGAAAGGGATGAAATCTCAATACCAGGTCTGGCAGGCCTGGTTGACATGAAGGCCATCTGGTTCCTGTCACCAGTGTCAGGTAGTGGAATGAGCAGGGTGTGTGTGTGTGTGTGTGTGTGTGTGTGTGTGTGTGAGAGAGAGAGAGAGAGAGAGAGAGAGAGAGAGAGAAAAGAGAAAATGCTGCTTTGTTCTGTTTCCTTGTGCACAGTTTCAGAGCATGAGGGGAACACTGACTCTGTGACCACCACAGATTTCTCCCAACTCTCTCTTCTGCATTTAACAATCTGGGTTAGTGGAGTGAGTGGCTCAAGGAAAAAAAAAAAAAAAAAAAAAAAAGATGGGTGAAAAAAATGTTGGAGCCAACAGAAAGTTAGTAGTGTATCTGACTTTTTACTTTTAAACACATTTTAATAGTACAACTTTACAAACTCCTTTTCTGCTGCCACTCCCTCTAAGTGCTGTCCTCTACTTCCACAACTTCCACATAAAATTGAACTGAAATTAATTAAAGCTAAAGGTAAAAATGAGAGGTAGGAAGAGATTTTGCATGAAAAATATGACTAAAGAAGCTTTGCTATTTAATCCCTTGATACTTTTTTATGTATGCACTTAGGAGCTACTGGAAGGGAAAATACAATATTTTATTTACCAAATTAAGGAGTTGTATTTTGCTTCCATTAAGATACCCTAGGCTTTGCTTTATTGCATCATTAATTAGCACTTGAATGGTCAAAGGGACTTATTCAGTTAGCATGTATCTTGCAACACACAAGAGGCATATATTAATGAAAAGCTAAAACATACCCAGGAGTCTCTTATTGCTATATTAAAACATTTATAAATGGGACTTTAATTTAAAGTGCTGTTGAAATGAAAATGAAATGTTATATTGATTCTCAGGCCAGATGCTCTTTAGAAAATGCAGTGTGTGTATTATTCCCACTTCAAATTATAACTTCAAATCTGACCTGGACATTCTCAAAGATAATTCTCTGAAGAACAGATGTAGCAAATAAGGCAGTTAAACTAAGTCATTTAGATTCTCTGGGATGGCTTTGTACACTAGATGGCAGAGGTATCCAAGATTATCCTCTAGTATCAAGTACCATCGTCTTGTCTGCAAACAAAAACTGAAAGTTCATCAAAATTTTGTTTTTTAGTAGTTGATTAAGAGACTATTCTACTTACTTGTGGGGAAAATTTGTACTGAAATTTAAACTGCATATTTTGTTTTATGTGCATCTTCAACAAATGCAATACATTTTTCTCTTTAATGAATTTATTTGTCCACACAATAGCAGAAATAGTCTTGTTATTGTTAATTTTAACTTTTGTTTGATTTATTTACTTTTATTTTTTACCTTAACACATCAAAAATCATATTTAAATAACATGATTAAAATGAGTACATGACAGGGGGTAATGTCCCACTTGCATTTCATCCTTAACATAAGTCCATAATGTATTATACCAATTTTATAGAATAGGAAAATTTTAGATGAAGTGAGTAACTTCTCTCAGATTAAGTAGTAAAGTGATACTTTTTGTTTTTCCTGATTTCTACTTGAGCATAAGAAAATTCATTAGCATTTTAACTCAAGAGGAACTGTAATAATATTAATTAGTTGGAATGGAATTACAATATATTTATTTAAATGACACAAATACAATATTTGGTAATAAGAGGGTGGAGAGAAAAGTCAATCAGATGAATTTGTCATTTAAAAAGTATAATTTTCAGCATTACCCTGAAAATTACAAAAATTTTAGTTCCCATCAGCATTTTTATTTGAACCATTTTTATATGTTTTCAGTGTATTCAATTCATGGTATATTTTAGGTATTCAAAGAGAAGTGAACTTTTCTTAACAGAGCAGTGTTTCTTCAACCTGCTTCTAATATCAAATTTACCAAGATTTTATTAAAAATACAGACTTCCAAACCTTATAATTTTTTTTTTGTGTGTGTGTGTGTGTGTGTGTGTGTGTGTGAGAGAGAGAGAGAGAGAGAGAGAGAGAGAGGTGAATGAAGATATCTTCATTTTCAACAAGCTTCTGTGACTCGGCTACTAGGTTTTGAGAATCAACAGATTTTACATACTTTTTAATATATGGATACAAGTAGAAATATCTAAACAGGATTATGATCACCAAATCTTCTAATTATCAAATTTTTTTACAAAACATAATTCTGTGTATAATAGAGGATATTACATAATAATTTGAATAGTAAATCAAAATTGGAAATAAAGGAAATGAGTGCATGCCCACATTCATACATGTAGAGAGCAGGTACACTGTAATGAAAGGGTGTTGAGGGCTATAAATGCCTCCAATCAAATAATAATTAATAGCATTATTCTTTGGAAAATAAGATGAGAAGTGTCAAAAATTTTGTTTCGGGAATTTATTTTTACCTTTGATTCCTACATAATCTACCAATCAGACATAACACATCCTGTTTGTTTGTTTTCTAGTGTAAATTTGGCAGATAATTACCAATGGTAATAGTACTAATTTTGAGGGATGATTATCTGTTATGCATTTTAATGAACTATTATTAAAAGTAGTGGAAAATGAGCTGATCAGTTACATAATATAGAATATGAATATTAGTGTAGATCAAATGGAAGATAAATTATAAAAAATAATATTTTCCAGGATTTGATTTAGGAGATATTCAGAGTAACAATGAGGAAAATGTTTAAAATAATTTTGGAGTGTTTTTTTTTTAATTAGATATATTTTAATTTGTTTTAACTGCAAGGTTCCTAAAAGCAATTAATAGGCCAATGTGTAGTGATTTTCTTGAAGGCACTAGTATAGTTCACTGTTTGCTAAGCATAATTTGCAACAAAACATTTTAATGAGGTATCTTGTGGAAGTGGTATAGTGTAGGGCGTAGTTTAGGAAATTTGAATTTAAGAGTATACAGCACCAATGCAACATGTAATTTATTATTTCTAGTCTACTTAAGCCTGGTCTTTTTAGGAAATAGATGAATTGTGGATGATCTGAGTATGGCTTATTGAAGGAGTATTAAAACCTCCCAGCCCTCCTTCCTGCTCAAGGCAATCTCTTGCTAAAAGAGGTGGGCACAAGTAATGCTTTTTTATGACTTTGAAAATGATATAATAACCCACAGACCTCAAAGAAAGAAGAGAATACACATTCATTGGTTGCCGATTATAGCTTTGGTGATTTCATAGCTTCCCATATTTGCCATTTTGATGCATTCTGATACATCCCATCTATTGAGAACCCAGCTCCATTTTGCATCTTTGATCTGACACACGGACCCTGATTAGTTCTGTTACAATTTCCTGCACTGTACTCTTGTTTATTGGAAATCTCATGGATTCCTGACAGCTCTTCACTATCTCCATTGCAATACAGGATTCAAAGACAGGTGCAATGGGAAGTTTAGATCAACTAACTAATACTACAAAAGAGGAATTACCACATATTTTTTCTTTGTACTTTAGCCTATGAAACTCTGCTATGTGACAATAGATCCTTGAGATGTCTCTGATTTTTAAACATTTCACAGCCCTCTCCAGAACTGTGCCTTCAGACTTCCATTTGTGACATGCCATTGCATTTGTTTTAATCAGCTTTTGCATTGCTGTGCCCCAAATACCTGACCAGAACAACTTAGAGAAGCAGAAGTTCATTTGCAGCTCACAGTTTCAGAGGTCTCATTCTATAGATGGTTGCGTTCTTTTCTCTGGACCCAAGATGTGGCACCACATAATGCGGTGAAAGCCCAGCAGAGGACACGTGCTCAGCTCATGGCAGGGTCACAAAGCAAGGAGGGAGGGGAAAGGGGCTCCAGGGAATCTGCACCCCTCCTTGGTACTTCCCCAGTGACCCACTGCCTCCAGCCCTGCCCCACCTGCCTACAATTACCACCCAGTCAGATCATCCAAATTTAGATTGACTGATTTGGTTACAGTTCTCACAATCCAATCATTTTTTCCCCCTTAATATTCCTGGATTAACCTAGGAACTTTTGGGAACAGGACATATTCAAACCATAACACCTTTAGAGTAGTCTGAGGCAGCTGCCTCCCCATCCCATTGGTGGGAATTACACTATCAGTCAGTAAATTACTTCTGAGCAGTGCTAGCATTATTTTATATCTCTGTAGTTTAGTATTTTGCTTTCCTGTTCGTGGCTAACACAGAGAAGTTCCTCTGTACCTTTGTGTTATGACTTAAAAGCAATGTTTAGAGTAAACTATATAATTGGGGCCAAGTGTCAGCAACATGAACTGTATGTCTTAAAGGACATGGTCTAAGATTTAATTTTTTTAAATTAAAAATTGGTTGTCTTCATTATAAATATAAGAAATATGTATATGTTTAGTGTTTCTTGTATTATATTTGTACATCACCAGATTATTTTATACTTTCAATACTTAGCTGATAGTTTTACATCTTTCACTTGGAATAATGCCATCAGTATTTAACAATTATTTAGCCACCACTGAAATTTTAAGTCCATTGCGTTTAATCACAACAATTATCCTGTCTGCAGTTTCCAGTGACAGAGGACTACCCTGTGACTGTCAACTAATGATACTAAGTCTGGCTAAAAAGTAAGTGGGAATCCTTTCACACTTTCTTTGTCTTGCCTCACCAGGTGTCAAAACTGTAAGTAACCTACCCACTGGCTGACACTAGATTTGATAAAACAGTAATTGTCTTGTTGGTTGTCACTTTGCTAGAGAAAAAAACATATATAATCAGACAGAATGCCAGCTCAGATGATTTCCTCAGCCTCCTTTTTTTATAGAATCAACTGGAAGTTTAGTACTCTTTCTGATTTACTTCAGAATGTGTTACAGCAATCAAGTTCATTTTCCATCTGTAAATTTCCTACTTACTGCTTTGTTATTATTTTTGCTTGACTTACTTTATTATAACCTGAGCTTCACATTTAAAAGTTAATCTGTAAAATTTTCTTCATCATTTTTATGTATTTGGTGTGGTATATGATCTAACACATTGCAAAATATAGAATTCCTCAAATCACTAATGCTCCAGCCAAAAGTCTCCTTTCTTTTCCTCAAACACATCAAATTACTTATGCCACAAATGAAAACTTACCTTCACTCTCCTTGGAATCCCCCTTCCTAGGTCTTCACTTTGCTGTTTTTCCCCCTCTTTCAGGCTGTGCTCAAATGTCTCATCATAGAAATTTGCCTGGACCACCTCGAGCACAGTAGCTTATTCATTTCCTTATTTTATTTTATTTAAAATTTCCTTATTTTATTTTACTTACATTATTGCTCTTTGATGGGGAAAGGGTTCTTTGCCAGAATCTCTGTATCTGAAAGACAGTTTTAGATTGTAACCATAGATTTACATGCACATTTTTGATAAACACTTGTGTTTACTGTGCACAAAGTTCATACTTTATTTCACAACATCTAAGATTTGCAGATGTCCTGCTTTGTTTTTTATAAAGAGAAACTTGTAGCACAGACTACATAGGACATGGTGAAATATATGCTAAACAATCTACATCAAAATTTGTATCTACTTCTCTGAAAGATTCTTGTGAGAATGTGACATAAAAAAAGATACACAATGGAATATTACTCAACCATAAAAATAATGACTCTATGACTTTTGAGGGTAAATGAATGGAGAGACCATCAGGCTAAGTGAAACAAGCCAATCCTTAAAACTCAAAAGGCCCAATATTCTCTCTGATATGTGGATGCTAACACACAAAGGGCATGGGATAGGAGGGAAGAATAGAAGTTCAGTGGATTAGACAAAGGGGAATGAAGGGAGAGAGGGAGGATTGGAATAGGAAAAACAGCAGAATGAATCAGACATAACTTTGCTATGTTCACGTATGAATACACCACCAGTGAAACAACACATCATGTGCAACCACAAGAATGGGATCCTAATTAGAATAAGATGTACTCCATGTATGTTTAATATGTCAAAATATACTCTAGTGTCACATATATCTAAAAAGAACAAATAAAAATTGTAAAGGAGTTATATGCTACATCAAAATGCAAATAAATTGTTTTCAATGAATTTTTAAAATTGAAAAAAGGAAAATTACTTTGTAAATTATCAACCTGGTCTCCATTAAGGAGTCAGTATCAGGAAACAAATAGTTTATTGGTTTGGGGGTTATATATGTCAGTAGGCCTTTAGGAAGGTTATGGTATGAAATCTAAAACTAAGGAGAATATATATATTTAGGGAATTTTGTTTAATTAAAAAGCAATACTTTATTTAATGGGCACTAGTATATAATTGTACTCAATTATTTCATTCCAAGAGGAGAGGAAAATCACATTTTTCTTTTTACATCAAAACTATAAGTTTGGAGATAATTTAGAATATAATAAAACAACTCAATTTCAGGGAGTCATTGTAATAGTAGACTACTAAATCTGCGATTGCAAGTTTATTATATACGTGACTAAGTCCTGTGATGTCATTTCTTCCTCATTTGGTAAGACAGCAAATGGCAGGGATTATTCTTTATGTTCTAGAATTTCTATTAGATAATTAATAGATAGTAAAGATTGCTAAATATTATATTACTCATTTTAAATTTCATTTTACATATTAAGACAAGGGGCTTGAAGATAGTCATCATACCTAATGTTATAGGGCCAGTGAATAGTTCAGCTTAGAGTTAAATACAAACCTGAATATAAAGTCAATGTCCTAAAAACTCTGCAGTTACATATTTAGCCTCAGTAAGAGATGTCTCTTTCTTTTCAATAAATGGAATAATCAATTTAGTTAATATAGTAAAACTGGTATAATTTAATTTCTTGGAGAGTTGAATTTAACAAACTTAATAAATTAATATAGAGTAAAAACCTTTTATAACTCTAATGTGCCTTACAAGACTATAAGGGAGGATGATCTCAAATGTCCAACAACAATGTATGATTAAACAAATGATGCTAGATCCTTACAATATGTGGCACATTTTTCAAATCATGTTTTCACCTAGCATTTAATTACATGCTGAAATATTTATATTGTACAACCAAAGGGAAAATACCAAAAAGGGCCTTAATGACATAATAATTAACATTTTATCACTTAATAGTGGTATTATGAGAAACACTTTCTTAGTTCTTTTTTCCTTTTTACTTAAAATCACAGAGATCCCATTTAACCAGAAAGAAAAACAAAACCAGGCAGTGTTTCACATATCCTAAAACTACTAACAATCTCAACAACATCGTTTAGGGGGAAAAAAAAGAAAGTGGAAAAGATCCACATGCCCTAACAAGTTTCTTCCTTCTTTAAATTTTGAAATCTACAATACTGTCAAAAATTCCTTTAAAGTAATTTGAGCTATCCCATATTGTTTAGCAGTCTGGGTGCTTTATTGAACCCAGAATGAAATCTCAAATCTTTGAATGTCTTGACCTTCAAAATTATTTTATTTCTGAATAGCAGTTAAAATTTCACATAAAGACATGTGATGTATATGGGCTATTTAAAATTTTTAGCTTGAATAAAATAATAGTAATTACACTAAATCTAACTTTCAGAGAAAGATGACTGAGGTATTTCATTGATTTTGATAATTTCATGTAAACCATTTTAAATAAGTATTTCTTTAGAGACACTGAAAGGAATTGTAAGCTATGTTAGTTGTGCAACTTTAACTGCTACATAGTATCTTATTACAATGTGCAGTTGCTGTCTATTCGATTTCATAACTTAATACCATAAACAGAAAGCAACTTAAGGTTAGAGTATTTTTGAGAGAGCATTTCTTTTCAAAAATACAATAATAGGTCATTTTTCCTTGGTACAAAATTCATTTATGGAGAAAACAAAATCATTATTACTGTATGCTAAACTAGGGGTTATATTACATAATCCTATTCCAGATGTGAAGGCCCTCTGGTCTTCATATCTGGTCTCTGATATGAATCTGCTTAAAAGACAGCAACACATTGATAACATCTTCTTTTCTACATGATATTATCATGTCACATTAAAAATCTAAATACACATTAAGACAGTTTAGTTCTGAGGACATTTTCACAGTCTAACCACAATGTGGAGCTGCAATGTAAATGAGCCACATCCCCTGCTCTGAGACAGTTTGCTGAGTCTAGGGAAACCAAACATGTTAGACAGACTGAATGAAGTAGAAAGAACCTGAAAGCTTGCTTTAGGCTGAATCAGAAAGATCTGCATTTTCAGTGAAGAAAATACTTATGAGTGTGTTGTTACCTAAGATGTAATGAGCTCTTAGAGATTCAGAGTGACATGTGTAGAAGTCCAGGTCATAGATATAAAAATGTATTTGTTTTCAAGTCTATTAAATCTTCCTGTTCTAGGAACTATACAATTGTGCCTTTCTATATTCACATGCACTTTTTTTAAAGTGCATCAATTTTTGTTGCTTTGAAACTATAGAATAAAGGAACACTGCTAGGAAAATAAAACAAAAAACCAGGGAAACCCAAAATATGCTTTATAAGAAAAATATTTATGAAGCACTTCCAAACACTAATTTACATAGTGCAACAAACTTAGGAAGAGATTTGAACATATTTTAATCATGTTTTCCAAATGGGGAAACTAAGACCCAGAAAGCTTAAATAGTTGCCCAAATTCACATCTCCTGTTGAAACTGGCATTTGTTCCCTGTTAATTTCAGCATTTGTTCCAGTCCTTGTTCGTGTGTGTGTGTGTGTGTGTGTGTGTGTGTGTGTGTGTGTTTTATTATCTAATATTCCCCAATTTTCTGAGTGGAGTTCCTATCCTGTACGTATTTCTTCCTTTTAGTGTCACAGTGTTACAGTCCTATTCACCAGTAGATAGAAAAACTTTCTCATTCTTTGTTAATCCTTTATTGCCAACCACTTAATTATTGGAACAACATTAATTTCAATAGCAAAAGTAAACAGTGGTTGAAAAGTCAGAAACGTTTTGCTTATTTATTTCTTGTATACCAGTTTCTGATAGTATATTAGTAGAAAAAAATCTTGACATCTTTGAATTACTACCCACAAACACTAAGACAAAATGAAGCTCATAGTCATTGTCTCTACATATATTTTGTTGATTAAAATTATGTTTGTACAGTAAAGTTCAAGCCAAAGTGTGATGTAGCTGCTACATTCTGAGGGCTCAATGCAGAAATTTCAAAGTGAGACATTCAAACTGCAGACATATATGTTTGTTCTTCAGACCTAAAAAATTCTTATATTTGTAACCTCTTCTAGTTTGTGTAGGTCTGTTTTGATCATCTTGCAGCTACTTGCTAAATATTGAAAGAGTTCTTTTGACACCTATAAAACAGGGCTTATATGGGCACATTTATTTTTGTAATTTGCAGCTTTTGCTAGGTCCAAGAAGCCTTTGTATCCCTCCTTTGGATTGCTTTGATGCACCTGTTAAGATCCCACTGAAAGCGCTCTTGCTTCTCTGGAGCTCTGAGAGGAGCTTTGTACCTTTGAAATTTTTATTAGCTTTTGACTGGCTGCCAAGATGTTGGCTGCTGTGCTCAGAGCAGAGGCGGTCAAGCGTTGGGCTGCCAAGTCTCAAGCTACTGCTTTGCATGACAGCAAGAAACTTAAGACCTCAAAAAAGCAAAGTGCATTGGCAGAACAGAACCATATTCCTGCAGTAAGTGGTTGGTGCCAAGGTTGAGTTGGTCCTAGATACAGCGAAGTCAGTAGGGTCAAAAATCAGAAGTTTCCTTACACGTGGATTTCAGGTCAGGGGTGGGTGGATAGGGATGACCTTGCTAAGTATTGTCTGTATGGGGGATATTCAGAAAAGGTGCCAGATACTGATCTTATTCAAATTTCTCCCAGCATCTGCTCTTTTTATGAAAACAGTATGCTCTGGAATAAAAATAATATAATCAATTTAGAAAACTAAGTAAATAAACATAAGTAGAACATGTTTTAAGACCTAGCTAATTCAACATTTAAAATACCTTCTTCCCCCAAAGTTAAATTTTATCCATGTATATACTGATTTTGATAAGATAATTAATATTTAGACTGGTGTTTGTAGATTATCTTAGCTAAAAATTTCAATACAACTTTTAGGGATATCTCTGAGTACTCTTAAAATTTTATCATGTAGTTCTATATTTATATGTACCTCTCTGTATGTATTATACATACAGATCCATCTGTTGAACTCCCATTTTTGGACTTTGTAAATTGTTTCAACAGGGTATGTGTGACAAAGGCACCTGCCATTACAATATTCAGAATTTTTACAAATGTAGCATTAAAATTTATTCCAAAGTTCTTGGAATGCAATAGTTTTTGATTGCTTGTTGTCATACTGCCACTATATTTATTGGCTGAATGTCATTATACATGGGGATGGTCAACACCTAGGTTTCAGTTTTCTCTATGGCATGCATTTGGAAGATTTTGAGAATAATATAGCTATAACTTGCACTCTAATTGCTTAAAGAGCTGCTTAAAGCTGAGTGTGGAAATCAATACTTGTTTTTAATGCTAATTTTAAAAGTCATCACAAATAAACCTGCAAGAGAATGCCCATAAAGCCTACCTCCTTCTTTAAAGAACAGATCAGGCAGCCCAGAACATGCACTCCTGTTGGTGTGTAAAAGAGGCAAAGCAACTTTATATTCTATTTACTTGCCTATTTTCCTTCCTTTTCTAGAATTATTTTAGTATTTATATTTTATAGCACTGTCTCGCCAATGACCCACGCTGACAAGATGAACTGGGTTTAAAAGAGCTGGCTATTAGCCTCAGCAATGGCGAGGCACTTAGCAACTCAGTGAGACCCTGTCTCTACATAAAATACAAAAAAGGGCTGGGGATGTGGCCCAGTGGTCGAGTGCCCCTGAGTTCAATCCCTGGTACAAAAAAAAAAAAAAAAAAAAAAAAAAAAAAAAAAGAGCTGGCTATTAAACTAAGAAAGCTGTGCGAAATCACGCAACACCGACATAAGTTTTTAGATGGAGGGTGGGACTGCTCTTCTACCTTAAAAGTTAGCTTCCACGCTGGAAAGAGCACTGGAAAAGAGAGCATGTACCCAGAATCTCTTTATTTTTATAGGGGGACTCACAAAGGAGTTTCGATAGAATGTTCTTCACTAAATAAGGCAGGGGATAAGATTTCAAGGGCGGAGTCCTGCTTCATGATGTCTTGTGGTCAACAGATTGATTGACATCTTGGCAAGTCACACCCATCTCAGGTGCTATGTGGGATCACAACCAGAGCTAAAGGGAAGGTGCACTTTCATCTGCAGCCCAATCAGGTTGCAATGCCAGGCCTATCCCCCGTCACATGGCTACAATGCACGTAGTTCACACACACAGTCCATGGATGGGGTGACAGCACTGTATCCAAAAGTGATGTTCATGGTGTAATAGGCAGTATGGTTACCCCACAGGCATATAAGTCATCTGACCCAAAGTCGTGAATATCTGGGCATCTTGATTCCTACTTGAGTGCAATTTTGGTATACCCAGCTGCTGTCAGTGATGCTGACCAGCTAGGCTCCTGCTCCAGCAGTTTCTCCACCCACATAGGACCAATCTCTCACTCAAGACAAGAACAGTGCCTCTGTCTAGGTCTGGGGTTTTACACCATGTTGCCTCCAGTTTTGATACATAGAATTAATTTTTTTCATAAATTAAAAATTTTATTTTCCCTAAAGGCGAGGAATAATTCAAAGGAAACTCCCTTTTTCTTTCTTTTTTCTTCCTCTACTCCTTATTGTCATCTCATGCCTCCCTCACAAGTCTTCTCCTTCTACCAGCACATTATGAAATACCTGTTGACTACTTACTTGATTTTGTCAAGATGGGGAAGGAGTGTAACACATTGCCCCATTCCTGCAAAAACTTACCTAGGGAAATAATGTTACAAAATGTAAGTACTCTGGTCCTCAGAGAGAGAGAAACAGAGAGAAAAGGAGGGAGGGAGGGAGAGAGAGAGAGAGAGAGAGAGAGAGAGAGAGAGAGAGAGAAAGAGAGAGAGAGAGAGGAGAGAGAGCAGAAGACTTCATTTAATAAATAGTTAATGAAGATTCACTGTTTGTAATTTATTTGCCTATTGACTGCAGTGACTCCCAGAATGCACCCTTCTGCTGTTAATAAACTCTTCATGGGCAAGGACTGTGTTTGTCTTGTTCAAATTTGTTCACACTTGCTTGTGACACTCATGGTGGGCATTGGGAATATTTGTTGAGTGAATATGCAAATAAATAGCAATAACAGCATCAACATCCTTTTTTCTTTCAGTAATGTTATATTTCAGAGGGAAATCATCACAGGAGGGGCATGATATACTTAGTTTCAGAGTGGGAAGGTATATTTCACCAGAGTCCCTCTTCGCTGGTTCCTATTCTGTCTAGCTTAATAAAGGCATTCTAATGTCATATAAAACAACTTCAAATTTAAAAAAAAAAAGGAAGACACATGTTCATACAAAGCATCCCAAAGACAAGTAGAAGAAATAAACAGCTTTAGTCTTAAAAAAAAAAAAAAAAAAAAGGTGAACTCATGCAGCATAGAAATCAAGGAAAAGGTAATGAACTGCCTTCATCCCAGCAACCACCTGTTTTCTGGATCATATTTTATTACAATTTATATATAAAATGTGTCTTTGCAGGAAAAACATCCACTGCAGCAGAGCTCAGCAATTGGGAAATAGTGCGTATTTTAAAGCTACATGAAAGAACCTTCCTGTGAGTTACCCTATAAGAGCAAGAGTATCAGCTCACCCCCACCTCTTTTTTTTTTAATTATTTTTTATTCTAAGTTGTTATAAATGACAGCAGAATGCATTACATTTCATATTACACATATAGAGCACTTTTTTACAAATCTCTGATTTTGTGCATAGTATATTTATACCATTCGTGACTTCATACATGCACTTAGGGTAATGATATCCATCTCAGTCTACCACCTTTTTTTTTTTTTCCTTCACCCTTTTGCCCCCTCCCTCCCCCTCCCTCCCCATTGGCCATTCTAGTGTTCCCACCTCTTTTTAAAGCTGTAGAACATTTCCCCTGGATTTTTCAGTTTGGGTAGAATGGAAAGAGGGTTAGTCTTGAGGTTAAGCTCTAGGGTGTGGGTTTGGTGAAGGAATGAACCTGGGTGTAGCTCAGTTAAAACTTCCCTGACAGGGTGAGGAAGCTTGAGAACTCAGAAGAGAGTATCTGTACTCAAAACAACAACAACACAACAACAACAACAAAAAGTTTTTCTTTGTCTACGTCTGCAATACAAAATTTACTTTCTTGGAAGTTTGTCACACAATTTAGGAAGTATTTCAATTTCAATTATTTGTTGGGTATTAAATGTTGAATTTTAGCTTGATATTTAAACACTTGTGGGAAGCTCATATTATATACCAATTTCTTTATTTTGTGATTCTTCCAAGACAACAAAGTATAATGCCAACTTTCAATATGTTGTTCTATCTTTAGGCACAGAGATTGAATTCCCTTGTATTATAAATAAGTGAATTGCATAGAGCATTGCATGGTATCTAACTGGAATGAATAGTTTTTAGAATTTATTATACTTCATAAAGAACAGATGTTACAAAATTTAAAAAATCAGGAAAAGAACTACATCTTTTGGAATTTTCCCTTAAAGCATTTATTTTGAATACTTTCAGAGAAGCTAGTGGAAATATGCAGTCAGATCTGTAGATGGCATCCTTGCACCAGTTGGAGTTAGAAGGTAATTAAGTATGCAAGATCTTTCCCAGAATAGTCAACCTGTTTAGCGTGAAGTACATGCTTAAGAATCCATGATATTGGTATATGGAATTGGGAAAAGATATGTTGGAAGTTGATATGCACTTTTGAGAAAAAAATTGTAAAATCAAACACAACCTCTTAGGTGCTATAGTAATTGTGCTAATTTTTTTAAAAAAGTATTTTAGGGAAGGAAAGAAAAATTGAAAAGGGGTCCAGATAAAAGGCTTCACCTTTATTTTCTGGAAATATTTAGTTAAACTATAAAGGACCACAGTCTGGACTCAGTCTGATCAGTGTCAGTCCTATTCTACCCCCAAATAAAATTTTCGATTTCCTCCATTCCTTCAGCATCTTTATCATAAAGAACTTTTTATGGATATTTTATTTTCGTATGACTTGTTTTTATTCTGGCTGATGTAAACTGTTCACAATTTTTATTTCTTATTTAATAAATCTATAATTGTTTTTGTGTTTTTAATCCTTGCTAGGGTACTAACATTATTTTTATGTTTTTGTGATTTATGAAACATTAATGGAAATTTTGTCAATAAGATGTTTTATAATTTGATTATTGGAATAAATTATTATAATACATTTTATAGTCTTGTCTTGAAAATTAACATTTACTAACACAAATGATCTATTACATATGTGGGTTATTTTTTATTCTAAATTACAGTTAGTGTGCAGAGAGGTAAAGACAAGCATGATCATTATCTCCTATGAACTATAAATTCTTTTTTTTTTGTGCCAGGGATTGAACTCAGGGGCACTTGACCACTGGGCCACATCCCCAGCCCTTTTTTGTATTTTATTAGAGACAGGGTCTCAATGAGTTGCTAAGTGCCTCGTCATTGCTGAGGCTGGTTTTGAACTCGCGATCCTCCTGTATCAACTTCCCAAGTGCTGGAATTACAGGCGTGCGCCACCTCGCCTGGCTGAACTATAAATTCTTTGTTCATTATTATTTAACAATCTGTATACACAACTGTTGGTCCATATCCACTTTAACCAAATCATCCTTGGACAAATATCGCATCAACCTTCACTGATAATAGTAAATGATACTCAACTTTTCATCTTCCTACTTATTATGAACTATAATAGTTACCATTTATAGCTGGTATTATTAAAATGACCCTAATAAGGTAATTATTGCATAATGTGATCACAGCTACAATTATTTGGATGGAATAGTTCTTATAATATTTAAATTTAACTTTTCTATAAAGGAACTACCTTTCTTTCCATAGTTCATTTTAGTAATGTGTTGGTGAGCTTTCCATTACTATCGTAAAATAACTTGAGGTAATTAATCTATAAAGAGAAACAGTTTATTTAGACTCACTTTTGGAGATTCCAGTCCATGGTCAGTTGTCCCAAAGACTTTGGACTTGTGGTGAAGCACCATATCATGGTGCTAGTTTGTGGCAGAGCAAAACTGCTTGTCTCATGATGAGGAAACAAAAGAGAAAGGGAGGAGACTGAGATAACACAGTCCTCTTCAAAGGCTCACCCCAAATAATCAAAGGACCTCCCACTAAGCTTCACTTCTGAAAAGTTCCACCACCTGCCAATAGCACCACTCTGGGGACTAAGCGTTCAACACATGGACTTTGAGAGACATTCAAGATCTAAACTATGGCAGGTTTCCATTGTAGAAAAATATGACATAAAAAATAACTAAGACACCACATTCCAGCAGACTGGTTAATATGCCTGTGTTAAGGTCAGCACTGAGTAGTCTGCAGCGATACATGGAGACTATCATGTAGTCTATCATGTAGTCTCCATGTATCGCTGCATATATGGATGTCTCTCTTGGTGTACACTAAGGAGTGAACCTACCCAGTCATGTTTTGCATACACTGAGGTTGCTAGATGATGCCATGCTACCTTTCAATGGAAATGATGGGAGACTTCCCATAGTCCACATTCTGAGCAGCACACTGGTGCTACCAGATCATACATTTTTACTAAGTTTATAGTTGTGTGTCATTTCTTTTAATTTACATTTCTGTTAGGCCCTATAGATACAAAACAGGAAAACATGGAATCCCTGATTTTGAGAGGCAATAATTTTGTATAGAGAGCAGTAACATGCAAACACAGAATACGACAAACCTAGCATTATAAGATATGTAAGTATAGAGGTTTTAGAGACAAAGAGGATGAAACTAAGTTTGCTTGAATAAGTTGGGTCAAGCTTAAAGTGGTAGAACTAAGTCTTGGTGACAATCATTGGAAGATTTTATTTTAATTTGCATTTTAATTGTTAAATGTGACAGTACAAAATATGCATGAGCAATTTAATTAATATATATAAAAGGAATGTCATATAAACATCACCAAGCTAGAAGACAGAATGTTAAAACAACCCCACTAAAAACGTGGGCCTTTGGCCAAATTGCAAAGCCCTGCTTCCTCCTAGATGTAACCAATATCCTGACTTAACCAAGAATCATGTCTTTGTGTTTATGAAAAAATACATAGTTTTATAATTTGTTCTTTTTAGATAAACATGACATTAGAGTGTATTTTGACATATTGTACATACATTGAATATAGCTTCCCATTCTTGTAGTTGAATGTGATGTGGAATTACACTGGTCATGTGTTCATATATGAACATAGGAAAGTTATGTCCAATTCATTCTACTGTCTTTCCTATTTCCATCCTCCTTTCCCTTCATTCCCCATTGTCTAATCCAATGAACTTCTATTCTACCCTCCTCCCCCCACCTCCTTATTGTGTGTTACCATCCACATATCAGAGAGAACATTTGGTCTTTGGTTTTTTGGGACTGCCTTATTTCACTTAGCATGATAGTCTCCAGTTCCATCCACTTATCAGCAAATGCCATAATTTCTTTCTTCTTTATGGCTAAATAATATTCTTTTGTGTATATATACTACAAAAAATATATACTTTATTTCACCTACTGTGTGTGTATCATATATTTCAACTATCCTATCAGCATCCTTAAATAACTGAATTTCACATATTTTTGAACAAGTATGATCTATGTGTTTTGTCTCTGATATGTGAAGCTTGATATTTTGTTTGCAAAATCTGTGTTCTTGTGCATAGCTATAACTAATTCATTCGAATTTTTGAATATTTTGTGACTATAACACACTTTATTGATCTAGTGTGTATGGGCATTTGAATATTTCCATGTTATGATGATTCAGGACAACACTGCAGGAACTGTTCATGTATTGCTACACATATGAATGTCTCTCTTGGTGTATACTAAGGAGTGAACCTACCCAGTCATGTTTTGCATACACTGAGGTTGCTAGATGATGACATGTTACCTTTCAATGGGAATGATGGGAGACTTCCCATAGTCCACATTTTGAGCAGCACACAGGTGCTACCAGACCATACATTTTTACTAAGTTTATAGTTGTGTATCATTTCTTTTAATTTACATTTCTGTCATTACTCATATAACTTGTCATTTGTGTTCCCTCTTTGTTCAAGTATTTGCCCATTTTTTATTCAGATAGTTCTGTCTTTTTCTGAGAACTTACAACTTTTCCCATATTGTGGGTTGTTGTTTCTCTAACTTCATGGAGACTTTTGATGTGCAGATATTCTCACTTTGATGCAATGGAATTTGATAATTTACTTTGTGGTTAGTTATTTTTTTGGCTCTAATAATTAGTTCTTAGCTCAAGAATAGATACATTGTCTAAAATAACCTTTTAAAAAGTATTGTGAGAATTCATTCTCATACTTCTGTTAAAACAGTAATCATGAAAAGGGGAAAGGTTTGTTGTTGAAGAGGGATGAATAAGATAACCAGAATTATCTCAAACCTAGAGTGTTCCTGTGCTCACTCTATCAAAATCATCTGCGTTTGATCATGTGACTAGATAGCTCTCTCGTTTCTGTCAGAAAGTTTTGGAAATTTCAGTTTGATGTGTTAAACCAAAAAATTTTTTTCAATTTAATTTACACAGTACTCTTATATGCCTATGATGTTTGCTTAGTGTCATTAGCAATTATAAGTATCTCAGAATTATTTAATTAAAACCAAATAAAATGTCATAGATGCGTAGATTATGACATCTACTGGAAAATGTACACATTTGAGTCATTATTTTAGGGGGATGACAAAGGAAAACAGAAGAGGGTGAATTAATAAACTATGTATAATGGAAGAGGAGGAAATAGCAGTCTGGAGGATGTTGGAGAAAGCTCTTCAGTACATGCTCTTTGGGCTGGGGCTCTACGTGGTAGGCCGCTCTGGTGCTGCTAAAACCTCAGAACCTGCTGGGGACAAAGGGAGGACAGGAAGTCCCTAGAGAAACTGCTGCTGTTGCCCTATGGCATCATGGAATTCATGTCTGCTTTGGTGGTTTCCTTTGTAGAAATTGAGTGCCCTTTAGTGTTTGAAGGGCAAAAAACCACCCCAGAGATCACCGTGTAGTAAAAGGGTTTATTAACCGGCCTCTAACCGCCTGTAGGGACCAAAGGGTCTTGTGGAGGGGAAGGGAAGGGGAGAAGGGGAAAGGGAAGAAGGGAGAAGGAGAAGGGGAGAAGGGGAAGGGGAAAGCTGGTGAGAAGATGGTGGCAAAAAAGGGCAGAGTTCTGGACCAGAAGGGGCTGAAGTACAGAGGGGTGGAAGCGTGACTTGTATGGTTAGGATTGGCTCAGAAAGGGAGAGCCTGCCCCCAGTGAATTCCTGTGAGAGGCAAGTATTCCCAGGATCAGAAAGGGTGGGAACTTGGAGCCCGCCAAATGTGGATTCTCGGGAGAGATAGGCACTTCCGGGAAGTGAAAGCTCAGGCTCACTGGATACTCCTAACGCACCTGGGAGGTATAGCCTGTTGGCCTGATTTTATCTAACAAGTGTTCAACCTGGATGGTTGGCTGGTGGATGCACTGTTTGGCCCAGACCACTTCAGAGTCCCGGGAAAGGAGTGGTTGAGCCAGGCTCTGCTGAGGGTGGACACAAGGGACACTGGGAATCTAGTGGAAGTCACCATGTTTGGGCCACACTGCATGTGGAATTGGGTGAAGAGCGTTAATTTTCCAGAGCCTGGCACCTTGGTGCTGAGAACTTGATGATCAAGGAGCTAAGAAGATACAACACTTTGAGGAGGGCTTACCTTCTTGAAGGCTAGTCATCATGGCTGGACACTCTCCAGCACCCAGTGTCTTAAGGTAACCCATAAACATGGCAATAATTAGACCAATGGGGACAGCCTTGATTTTGCTAGAGATGGAAAAGAAGTATTCTTAAATCTCTGCATTACTTTCTCCTGTGCATTTTGAAAAGTGGTTTATTTGTTGCAAATGTGTTTGTAGAACTATTATAATAAATGAAAATTTGATTTGTCTATAGTATAGACTTTTGCTCACATGGAATAAAGCAAATTTACAAAATTTAAAAAAAGGAAATAGCATTCAGCTGTTTAACCTGCAGAACTATGAAAAAATAAGAGCAGAGAAGATGTATTCAATCACCCAGTGCCCTCGGTGTGCACAGCTGAAAGCTTTATATGTTATGCCACTATTTCTCAAACTGCCAGTAAGTGGAAAAAGATATATCATTACACAGATTTAGAGGTTCACTCACCTCAGCCTATGTCTAAACACAAAAGAAAAACACATTCTTAACAAAATTTGTCCCTTTGGTTTATTTGATGCTCCCCAGATATGAATTGTGACATTACAGACCCCTCATAAGAAATTCTAAATTAGAGTACAATTACCAAACAGCATAAGAAATTAAATATATGCACCACTACAATTGAATAAAAGAACTGTTTGGTAATTTCCTAATGGAGGTCATTCTTCAGTACTGTCTAGTACAGAATGCATTAGCTTCAACATTTGAAGCAGAGCTGATTCCAGAGATTTACCTTCTTTGTATTTCTTTCATTTTCTTTAACTTGAAGTAGATGATTTATTATTATCCTTAATGTTTTGTTAATCTCTTAAAAGTTATGATCCAAACCCTAGGAAGTATCATAAATTGCATAAAACCAATTTCTAGCATACAAGAGGGCATTTTTTGATAAAATTCAGTATCACAACCAGTCTTAGTCCAGTATCATTATATGTAATAGTGCCTTCCCTTTCTTGATGGCTTTTCCATTTCTGTTTAATCAGACCTTCCAGTATTTCTAGAACTAATGTTTAGAATCTTACATATAATACCTGAAATTTGTAATTCTATTTCTAAGACCATTTCCCTAATGGCTGAATGAACTCTTTGAAATGTCAAGATAGTTGGTCTTGTATTTTCAGCAGAGTGTCCTAGTAGACATCTTTCTTCAGGACTGGCTAGTACAGAATGCATTAGCTAGGTAAAACAGTAAGTGGTCATATGTGATTTAATAAAACCAGTGCAGTTAAAGACTTCAAGGAAGGAATAAGACTGTATAAGTCTAATTTACTCTCCTCAATGCTTAAAACAGTATAATATATGATTATGTGCTATGTGAAAGATTTTAAAGCATCATAAAACTAAATTTTGGAACTAATCCAACACAAATGAAATAAATGGATAATGAGAAAGAAGGCTCAGGTCACAATTGAATTTTGGTGGCATGAAATTTTGAGGAAGAAATTTAGAGTACTAAGTTGAAGAAGGTGTGAGAAGACAGACTGAGGAAAGAAAGTCCAGAAAGCATTTAAACTGCAGTGTTTTAATAGCAAGAGGTTTAAATGGCTCAGTGTTCACTACAGATTCATAATCCAATTTTGCAACATGAGGAAGTAAAATGTGTTAGGCAGATTAAGCTTCTGATACTGGCTGAGATACTTAATGGTTTATGATGGTGGATAAATGACTTCAAGTTTTCTAAGATTTAGACTCTTCATCTGTAAAAACGGAAGTCAGATTTATGGAGTGTTATGAAAGCAAAATGCAATCATATTCAAAAATGATTGCCTCAGTATTTGGTATAATATACCACCAATAACTTTTTATTGTCTTCTCCTTCCTATTTAATATTATTAGGACTCTTTATCCAGTTGGGATAGATTAATTCTGGAATAAATATACCACATGACAGTTTACTTAATTTTTTTTTTTTTTTGCAAGGAGATTAAATCCTTAGTATCTTGGAATAAAACTTTATTCAGTAGTTACTGTAAAAATCCAATCTCTGTTGTGCTTGAGATACCACATTCAATTCTCACAGCAATTTTATGTGTTATTACTGTCATCCCTTTCATAGATTTGATTGTTACTAGGGAATAAGCGATAAGCCAGGACTAAAAGCAAAGTATGTGTCACTCTGAAGCCCATGACCTTCGCCACTAAATTATATGCTCAATTGATACACATCAATGATGTTAACATTTACAGATTACAGATTTAAGATCTGCTTGTTTTCCAGAGAGTTAGAGTGAAAGACATAGAGGGATTCCAATAGAGTATGGCATGATTATGATTGATTTTTATTCTCTTTCTAACTTTTTGAACCTGGCCAAGCACCAGTATCTCCAAGTCTTACATTTTGCAGTGTGGAATTGGATAAATATTCCTATCTGAAATGTTATTTTAGGATTAAATTAAATTATGTTCGTGGGTCATGTCTAAGTACGTTTGTATGTATAGTATATAGCACAGCACTATTCTTGGCAGACTAAGAAAATGAGCTGCCAGTTTTTATAGATTGAAAATATTTGAATCATAAGGACTCATGATGACTGAAATAAAAAGTGAAACACTTTATTCCAATTCCAATAATAGCAACAGAGTTGGAACCAAGACATATAAACTATGAGGAAAATACAAAAACAGCTATTTGAAAGCACAGGAGAATGACCCAAGAAAAGCAGAATGTAAGTGATTTGACCTGTAAAGAAGAGAACTGTAACTGGGGAGATTCATGTTTAAATGGATTTTTATCAGAAAAAATTTCTAAGCTCATGTGATACCAATTGGCTAGAATCCAAGAAAAAGCCCCAGAGAGTGGCTGGAAGAGTCAGAGAGTGAGGTTTGAGTCTACAAGAAAAGCTTGAAAGTGAGGGGAATCCAGTGAAGAAGGAAAGCACAGAGGGAGGAAACCTCAATCCTGTTCTCAAATCTTTGGCTCAATCACCTTACAAGAGGGAAGCTCCAAACATCTTAAACCAATCTAAGAACTAGAAGGCTAAAAGAATTGTGTGAGTTTAGCAGCTGCCACCAAAGGGAGGTACACCTGGAATCAGTATAGCCAAGTTAACTGCAAGAACTAGAAGTGGCCTTCTTCAGAGGAAAATAACATTATTCAGAGTTAATTGTATAGGTACAACGTTCAGTTTAAATATATGTGTATATACATATATTTAAATGCAAAGAATTATGACAAATAAGATCTAGAGTCAAGAGAAAAAGTAGTTAGTATTCAACAAACCATAAACGTGAGGTGTCCACCTGTTGCAATTAGCAGGTGAAGATGTTAGAGTAACTATATGAAATATATTCAAACAATTGAATGAAAATATGAGAGAACTGATGTAGAATATCAATATCTATATATTGACAGTACTAAAAGGAAGTTATGGAACTGCAAAATAAAATACTGAAAATTATACTTTTTCTAGGAAGATTTTAACAAGATATTGAAAGAGGGTTCTGTATATCAATTTGAATTCAAACCAATAGCAATTATCCTATCTAAAGAAAAGAGAAATCATGATTAAAAAAAAAAACAAGAAATTCAGAAACATTTTGGGTGATATTGACATGAATTGCCCTATATGTAGTTGGAAATATAAAACATGAGAAAAAAAAGACATAAAATGTATTTGAAGAATAGACAATATTTCCAAATTTACTGAAAACTAGTAATTGAAATTACTAAGTACAGCAGTGAAATCAAAGCAAGATATACAGGAAGAACAATGAAGTAGTCTATCAGAGTAAAACTTTCAAAAACCAACGAGAATTGAAAAATTTGAAAGCTACCAGATTTTTAAAAAATACTTTACATACTGGATGAAAATAACTAATTTTTTTTTTCAGAAAGAACTAAGACAAAAGACTATGGAAAGATATTTTTGAAGCACTGTAAGAAAATCATACAAGCCTGTCTGCTAATAATTCTGTAGCTAGTGAAGTATTTCTAAATAATTGAAGAAATATACCATGTCTATGAATTGAAACAATCAACATTGTTAAGAGATCAGTTTTTCCCTGTATTAATGTGTAGATTCAATGAAATGCCAATCAGAATCTCAACAGGTCATTTATGAAAACTGACAAAAATAATTAAAAATCTATAAAGGGCATAAAATAACCATAAAAATCTTGCAAATGATGCTTTGTATTTGGAGGATTTATACCACTTTACACCACAATTAAATTAAAACCAGAGCATTCAATATAGTATCGGACTGACAGTGGAATAAGATAAATGTATTGCCAAAATGGAAGAATAAGATCAATTATTTTATAGCAAAGCTGGAAAAGCAATTGAATTAGGAAAGGACAGTATTGTCAGATGTTTTTAAAATTCTGTTCAAGTGAATGTGTGTATATATGTGTGTATATGTATGTGTGTGTCATAGCATACACAAAAATCAATTCATGATGGATCACAGGTATAAACAGAAATATAAAATCTATAAAGATTTTAAAAGAATACAGAGGTAATCTTCTTGAAAAGTAGGTTTGAGAAAAGACAAAGTGAGCACAAAGGCACACACTGGAGTGAACATGCATAAAATTTACATTGGACAAAGGCTTATCTAGAATATATGAAGAATACTATAAATTAATTTTTTGCAAAGGACAAGCTAGTAGAAGAGCCAAAGACCTGAACAGACGCTAAGATCATAAAGGGAGGTATATGAACTAGCAAGTAGTGTTTGCTACTTGCTCAAAGTTGTGGATTGGATCCTAGACTGAGGACAAACAAATATCAAGAGACTCACTAAGGGCCAGCATGGTGGCCCAGGGCGTGCCTAGAATCCCAGCCACTCCACAGGCTGAGGCAGGAGAACCAACCTCAGGAGACCCTATCTCTAAATAAAATACAAAAAAGGGCTCGGATATGGCTCAGTGGTTAAGCACCCCTGGGTTCAGTAATCCCCTGGGGAGGTGTGGAGAGAGAGACTCATTAGGATAGAATTATATTAAAGTGTTAAATTCCTGATTTTAATAATTGTTGTTGGCTTAATAAGATAATTCCTTCATTAATGGAAATATACACAAAAGTATGTGCACATGGGGGAGTGAGGGAAATGGGAATCAAAAAGCAAAGGCAGCAAAACAAATGGTTAATGTGTTTTGGTGAAAACACATACTAGAATCTTTGCTCAATTTTCACAAATATTCCATAGCTTTGAAATAATATTTAAATAGTTAACAAAAATGCATACCTTTTACCATTATTATTATTTATATATTATAGGTTCTGTTTTTTATGCAAAGAATACATTATTAATTCCAAAATTTTTTGGAATACAAATATGGTTACCTTCTCAGAAAATAAAAAATATTGCATTAATTAAGTAGAGGAAATTAGTTGTGACAGAGGAAAAGAAAGACTGATTGTAAAGATTTTTAGATCTAAGACTTTAAAATTCCTCAATCACACAATTTATTAATGTCTTATCCTACTGTGATTATTCTGTTTTGTAGTTTCTTTAAAGATCAAAACAAATGCATTTATAGTGTTGGAGGGGAATTAGTGAGGGAAGAATCCAGTTGGAAGAAAATACTAAGAATATATTTAAATATTAAATGTTACTATGTCCTCGTCAGAAAAATATTAATAATAAATAATACAAATGTAATTAGAAAATATTGAATAGTGATATTATTTAAGAAACTGATATTATCATAAACACCAAAATCTGAATAAATATTTTTCAGGAAATTGTTTCTTTCTATACCATTATCCTGTGTTCCTTTTGAGTTTTTTTTTTTTTTTTTAATTTATTTGTTTGCTTTAGTTGTACAGATGCGTTTATTTGTACATGGTGCTGAGGATCGAACCCAGGCCGCGCACGTGCTAGGCGAGCGCTCTACCGCTGAGCCACAACCCCAGCCCCATTGAGTTTTTATTTTGTAATATTTTATATTGAATTTATGAACACTTTCTTCTTTTGCAGTATAGTCAATATTCTTGCTCTACTTCTGAAAAAGAGTTATGTATTTAAATTTGGTGCCAATGTAGAGTTACTTCCAGCCATATAAACACATTTATTTATTCTGCCTTAAATACACCTTTCCATATTACTATTTATGTTTAAATTATAAATATATAATCAATTTACAGATTAGCACTTTTTTATATAATAGGTACATTTATAAAAGAATAGGTGTTCTTTAATCATGAATTTATTTTATCACATAAATACTAATTCAATCTGACAATACATTTCAATGCATTTTTTAAATATCACCTGAGGTGTATTTTGAGGTTTATTTTATATTTAAGAAAATACTTTCTGTTCATGTTTGCCATCAGTTACATTCATATACCTCAAAGTCCTTAATTTTTAGTGGCAAATGCAAATTATAAAGATAAACAAATTTATTTACTATCTTAAATATTTAAAAAATTTGATATTATACTTGAAAAAAAATAGAAATCTGTTCTCATTGTACATCAACTATGTTGTTCAGTTTCCTAGAAAACTTTGGCAAATGATTTTGCCTGATTGAATATTTTGGAGGTTTTAAATAATTAGAGGTTTTAAAAATAATTATATCTGAAATTTAAACCAGAATGTATAATTTGGCATTATACATATTATATATATATATATATATATATATATATATATATACACACACACACACATATATATACACACATATATATATGCACACACACACACATATATATATATATAAAATATACAAGTACATGTTTTAAATATATATATTTTCCTGACTTCTGAGGTAATTTAAAGTTCTCTAAGTTGTTTGTATTTTCCAGTTTCTTCTGAGAAATTAACTGAATGTCTAAATTACTATTTATTAGAAACCTCATTTTTATTAATTTTTTTAATCCCCTATTTTAAAGGACTTTGTCAAGGTCTCATCCTATAAGAAAGGAAAATTCACCACAAACTGTTTGATCCATTTGCCTTTCCTGTGTGAAAGTCAGTAATGGTTCTATTATTGGGAATTAGGAATTGATTCCCTGAATGACAATATGGGTCAAGATCACCTTGATGCTTATTAAAGAAGATGCTCATCCAGAGACCTTTAGCTTAATGACCCAGTTTCTTCTGCATAAGTTACAGTCTGGGACCATGCAGGAACTTTTGAAGCTTCATTAGCCTTTTAGGCCACAGGGGAAACATTAAATTAACAAAAAAGTAAAGAAAGAAACAAAATCTGAAGTCAATAATCTCAGAGGCCATGGTGTGTTGGCTTTCTAGTACTCCTTACCTATGAAATACTACTTTGAGTCATGTTTTGGTAAATTTTGCATAACTTCTGCTGCCATTTAACTTTTGAACATGTCTAGATATATTAAACAATATTCCATGGTAATAACTTTTTGCAGTTAGACAATTATTGTGTCATACTCTTCACACTGTGAACTCGAAACACCTTTGCTGCAAAGTGGAAGTTGGTTTTAATAAGGCTGAAAATGTTGGGGATTAAGAGTCTGAATCTCAAGGGAAAAATGAGAGACAAAGTCATGAATTTGGATGTCATGGTGATTGGTTGAAAAATGACATGGATAAAGTCACTCGGGAGAGTGTTTAGAATCAAAAATCCAAGGAGCTGAAGATAAGATTTTGAATTCCCAAATCAGAGCAGCAAGAGATGTAGTACTGAACCTGGGGAGAATAACATACAGAAAATGAGGGGGTACATTTCAACATAAAGTGACAAATGAAGCAGAGAGGCCAATTATCAGACATATTTAATGATGTAATACAGTCTTAGCAATAAGAACTGTGGATTTCTCAAAAAGGAAATATTTCCATGATAAACCACGAAATAAACTGAATATACATAACTGAGTAAAAAACAGAGGAGTTTAACAGATAATTGTTATTATAACCTGGTGGATTTTTATTTCAAGAGTTTTGCTGAAAAAAGAAAGTAAGCAATGCAATACAAATGAGGCTAGACTAAATTAGTACACAAAGGATTGCCCATCTTTTTTTGTCAACATTTGAAATTTAACTTTCAAAATTGGGGAGTAATGGGAATAGAAAACATGGTAGAAAACTACTGCCCAGGGCTTTCCTAATGCTCCCTGATATCTCAGCTTTCACATGCCATCGGAACTAAGTGTCATCCCCAGGATCCCACAACTAAAAGAAAGCTCTCTTTGGCTCTTGTATAAATAGTGCTGTATTCATCATTCAGTCTCTTTAATATCACCCAAGAGGGGAACAACAAGCTCAAAGGAGGTTATATTTTTTGTTCGAGTTCTTAAGAGTGAGATCATACATGCTTACAGAGTGAAGGGAAGAGTTGGATAGAGATGTCAGTATTGAAGTAAAGAAGAGAGGGAGTGGGATAAGAATCCTAGGGTGAACAGATTACATATTAGTCTTGGGTGAGGAAGAGACAGTCATTCCCTGGGATGGATGAAAAGACTGAATATGGACAACTTTGTACAATGGTGGATAGGAAGATGGCAGTCTCCTAGACAGGGTATATTTTTGTGTGTAAATTAGGAGACACTGTCATTACTTTCCAAAGTGAACAGGAATAATAGGGGGCATGGTAAACACTTCCTGTATGTAATGTGAGCCATCTGCTCTTTGCGGGGGTCTCGTATCATTGAATATATTTTGAGGTAGGGATCAATGCTAGTATGTGTTTCATTCCTTTGATTTAAAAAAAATGTACCCGCTGGGCACGGTGGTGCACACCTGTTATCCCAGCACTTGGGAGGCTGAAGCAGGAGGATCACGAGTTCAAAGCCAGCCTCAGCAATGGCTAGGCACTTAGCAACTCAGTGAGACCCTGTCTCTAAATAAAATACAAAAAAGGGCTGGGGATGTGGCCCAGTGGTCGAGTGCCGCTGAGTTCAATCCCCGGTACCAAAATATATATGTATATATATTGTACCTCAAGAGTGATAATATTAATAGTATAAAATATAGCCCTCAGCCAGTTTCTCATGCTTCTGCGTACATAGCTGTACATGATAAGATTTTTGTTAAAGATAGAACTTACAAAAATGTGATCCTTCTAAATGCTATATGCTATATATATATATATATATATATATATATATATATAATATATATCTTTCATCAACATGTAGTCTTTCTAGTAGGTTAACATGTAAATATCTAATTCATATTTAAGTAACTATATAGTATTTAATAACATGCTTTTATGTTATTTATTTTCCCTGTGCAGTATACATCTTTGTAAACATATTGTTACTTGTATAAAGATTGCTCACATTTTTATATTGCTTGGAATTTTAATAGATATTTGGTATTTTAATAGATATTTTTCAAAGGGTTCTAGCAGTTTCTATCTCACAGGCAATCTATGAAAACTGTTTTGTCTGCATTCATACCAGCACTGAATAGTAGTACTTTCTGTCTGCCTTGGGGTGGAAGGTAGAAATACGGGCCAGTACTCTATTTTTCTTTACATGTTTTTGAAAGTTAATCATATGTAACTAACAAAAATCTCTTACATATAACCAAATGATTTGTATGGAAAGTTTTCTGACTATAGAAAAAATAAGCTGGTTCAAGCTTTCTCTTATCCTTCAATGCCTTCGGAGCCTGGTTCATTTCCCTGTTCAGAAATGTAAGCACACATAGTAGCCAAATTATGCTTGTCAGAGCTGAAATATCAGCTTCATAAGTTGTGAAGACATATAGTTTCAAATAATTATCAAGACATTATTTTTCAAATATTATAAGTTATCATTAGATTGATGATAATGATTCCTTTTGAGATACTATGTATACAGAATATTGAAGATATCAGAATTTTATTCCACAAAGTTCATTCACAATTCAATAACAATGAATGAAGTCTAAATTAGAGATGATGCAGCAAAAGCCATTTATCAAGGTTGGAAACTTGCTTTTGATGATTATCTTCCTTTTAGATTCTTTGTTCCTTATGTGCCAACACGGTTCCTAAGATCTGCCATATATGTGATCCCTTTCTGTAGTAGTATAAGCCATTGGATAGAGTTAGAATTCTTTTGCCTCTCCCTGATGGGGAAAGTCATGCTCAACTGACAGGGCCCAACTCAATGCCAAAATTTTCCTGATGTGCTTCTAAATTTGTTTATGTCCAAATTCTTTCAATTAGATCTATATTTATTATCACTAAGGCTACATGTCCTTGTCTTCCTTACTAGATTTTAAGAGTTTTGAGATGAGGGACTTTGTCTTACTCATCTTTCTATTTAATAACCATTTATATTATCTGACACTTATCTTAATGCCTCACACGTAGGAGACACTCAATAACAGTTGAATGAGTCAAAGTATGTGTGGATGATGGAGTAGGCTAGCTAAATCAGGTTGGAGAAGGTGCAGCTGTCCATGTCCATTGCTGGTTATAAATCCTGGGAAAACTGTATTAAGGACTTCAGGATATAATGAAGGCTGCAGTCAGTCAAAATGCCCTTTCATAAAACCTTCTGGGAATAGAACAGGCCAATAGATTATATAAACAAAATGTGAGACTACAGGAAAAATCATCCTTGCTTCTCCTCCCTGTAGGTGCCCATTTTTGACTATGTATTTTCATATTTGCAATAAATTTTCTCTTCACATCATCCCAGATATGTAATTAAAGAATTTTACTTAATTTGGGGGAGGGTTCTAATGCCAGTACACAATGATTTAAAGATTTCACTTTTATGCTTTTAAAATATACATTTCTTTTAAATATTGACTAATATTTAAGTATAAATTCAAAACTCTTGCTATATGTTCCTGGTATTTATTCCTTAGTAAATATTATAGTGATTAGGAAAATTTTGACTAGTAACAGCACAATGTGAGTTGAGAATACTGTCTCATTTTAAAAACTTTGGTAGTGTGCTGTCTTTTAGAAATTCTTTTATCTCATAACTATAGAAATATCCTTGAGAACTAGAAAAATGTGATCATAACATTTTGAATTGATTATTTTCTAGTACTTCTGGAATTGTAATATATATTATATATATATATATATTTATTTATTTTTAAAGAAGTGTGAAAGCTAGTCTCTCTGTAGATGCTAATACACACAGAACAATCATATATGAATTCTGAAGGAGCCTAGAGGGAAGAACTTTTTCACATAGACAGATGAATTAGGATACTTAGCTGACAGGGTCATCACTACATTTCTTATCGGAAAAATGGATTTCTACTGCAGGGCTAGAAAATATTTTTTAAAAAAATCCTCAAATAGGCTGTAACATTCAATGAATCATGTCATAAATTGAATGGGAAGAGAATCTGAGCCTGTCTTGCAAGAATATGGAGTGAGAAAGTGCCCTGCAATATCAGGCATGCTAGATAAAGAAAAATACCTTATGCCAGCAAAGAGAGCCTTTGGGCTTGAGGTGGAAAATTGAAGGGTTACATTTAAGTGAATGCTTCAGTAAGTTTTTAAGTAAAAAATTCATCTGTTTTTTTTCAAGTAATATACTGTGCTAAATGTTATTTATATCTTCTAAATTATTTTGCCCACATAAAGATTATGGATAGAAATTCAGTGGTCATGAAAATAGTCAGGTTTAACAAGATGACCAATGAATAATACTAATAGTATTTACTCTTTGCAAGAACACTTTAAAACTGGATTTATACCAGAAATTTAGAATAGCTTAGAAGGCCAATTGAAAGAGGGAAAAGGGAAAACAAAAAACAGGAAAGGAGGAAGGAAAGAAGGCAAGAAGAAAGGACGAGAGAAAGGAGAACAGTGGGCTATACAAAGTAGGTTAAACATTTAATACAATGACAAGCTATTTCATTGAGTCTTTGAACTTGTGGGCAGCCTGAGGCCCTATTGTCAATATGTGCTATGTTTTACAGATATTGTAGTATCAACTAGACTGAGTGATTCCTGCACTCCACGGCTTAATGTAGATTTCAGCTTGTGCCAGGGAAGAGTAACCATTTTGAAGGAATCATTTGAATTTTGATTCAACCTTTTCAACTTTTTTACTATGTCTATGTGCACAATGTACAAACTGTGGTGCAGGGATTTTCACACTGTTTGATTTTTGTCCATGCCACACATCTGTAAGCCTTGAAGCATCAGACCATGTTCTAACATTCAAAAAGGCTTTCTTTCTATTTCATAAATATTTGCATTTAGAGCCAGGAATAGGAACATATTTAAAGATATAGGATTCACTTGACATTTATCTGATTAAGGGCATGTAAATAAAGGAAGTTAATAGAAGAATGAAAAATTTCAAAATAATTTATTTCAGAAGTTTATCATTTAAAAATATTTCATCCTTAAATGTTTAAAAATTCTGTATTTTGAATTATAATGCTTCCAAGAGAGAACTATGTTGTTTTTCCAAAGGAACTGATGGGGCAAACTTGACTCATAAGAATGATATATTTTAATTTCATGGTTGTTTCTCATGATCTTCAGAACATTTGATGTAAGGCTAATATGAAAAATGATGACATATGTTCTTTAAAAGTTGAATGACCTGGGGCTGGGGTTGTGGCTTAGCGGTAGAGCGCTCGCCTAGCACGTGCGCGGCCCGGGTTCGATCCTCAGCACCATGTAAACATAAATGCATTGTGTACAACTAACGTAAATAAATAAATATTTAAAAAAAAAAACAGTTGAATGACCTCTCAGAATATATTTTAATCACTCAAATGAATGGACTTCTCTTAATACTCTAAGGTGAAAGTTTATTAATGTAATATGAATTTCATTCTCTTGTATTACTTAATGCGTTTGTATTACTAGATGTATTATTGTGTTTGGCAATATTTCAATGACTGCTTTGCTTTTAACATCTAATTACTCCTGTTTTTCATATTGTTTAAAGGATTATTTGAATAGAAAACATAAATCATCTGTAGTCATGATTGTTGACTTTGCAATCATTATTTTAGAATTGATTTCAGTATGTTTATGGAGCAACTCTTTTGTGTAAACTTTTGTGCCATACAACAGAGTAAAAGTAAAATGTAACGATTAGTGATCTTCATGCATCTAGGTATTTTTAGTCAACACACTAAGAATGACAAATATATATATAAAACTCCAAACGGGTTCAATTGTCAAACTTTCAAAATAGAGATATAAACATATATTACAGATTCAAGAGGAAGAGAAAATATGTTGCCTGAAGTATCACTTAAAAAGTGAATCATTGGGATTTAGAAACAAGGAGTAAAATTAATGGTTAGGTGAAGGATCAGGGCATTATAGAGGAGAGAGAAACAAGAACAGACACCAGAGGGTAGAATTGCAGGGCTAGTGGGATTAGCTAAAAGGAGTGAATGGATAAATTTATTTTAATAAAATAAAGCTAAGTTTTAAAAAATGGTGACAATTTTGATTTGTATATAAGGGTTTTATGGAAATTTGAACTTTTTTATTAGTTTAGTAAATTTAGTATTTCTTTGGAATCAATATAAACATGTAGACTGAATTTGATGTTCAGATATTTCTTAAATAAACTAAGCAGCTTTAGGACATCTAAATCCTTTTGAAGTGCAATGTTGCAGAGAGAAGAAATACTTGCTTGCTTATTCTTCTACATTGTTACACCTTAATTGGCCACATACTGAAGCCAGACTGAAGGAGAAACTTAGAATACTTTCTAAGCATTTGAAAACCTCTGTAAGTGTAGCCAAGTATTCTTTCTTTAGCTGTTCTCCCATTACCTTTTTTTTTTTTTTTTTTTTGTACCAGGGATTGAACCCAGAGTTGCTTAACCACTGAACCACATCCCTAGAAATTTTATTTTTTTTTTATTTTGAGACAGGGTCTTGCTAAGTTACTTAGGGCCTTGCTAAATTGGTGAGGCTCACCTTGAATTTGCAATCCTCCTGCCTCAGCCTCCTGAGTTTCTGGGATTACAGTTGTGTGCCACCACACCCAGCTCTCTCCCATTTCCTTTTATCAGATTAGCCAAACTCATCTCAAATTATTTAAATTTTGAAAGTACTCTTTTGAAAGGAGAGATAACAACTTTCAACATTTAAAGGAATAAAAGAGACATTGAGAAAATGGACAATATTAGTGGAAACATCCTGATATCGGAGAAATTATTAGAGTGAACTCTAAATTCAAAGAGGATATATGCTTATCTAGTGTTTTGTGCAGCTGAAATACATGTGAAAATATGATTGACAATTCATAACATGATTACTAGAAGTTGTGATTCTGAGGATGCCTCCACCTTGGATAGCAGTTTAGTAGGTTTCTAAATATACATTTATTGTAATATTGTCTGTATATATATTTGCACATACACTTAAATTGGAATAGATGATGGCCTTCCTTGTAAGTAGATCATAGCTTGATTGGAAAAAAAAAATACTCTGTGTTAAAAAGAAACTCCATACAAAAAAGTGTGGTCTGATTTATGCAAAATGGATATTTTCCCAGAAGATTTGGTGTAATAATATTTCTTACTTCCAAGTTGCAAAATGAACAAAGAAGACAATAAACTCAATGAAGGATAGATGAACACACTCTGAAACCGCTGTATAGGAAGAAGGGGGGGTTTATTGATTTACCAAAGAAACACGTGAAGGGGATGGGGGTGAACCGCGAAGGAAACGAGTGGGGGGGGAAGGAAAAAAGAAAGGAAAAATGGGGGTTTATTAAGGGAAGGGAAGAAAGGGGGAAGGGGGGAAGGGAGAAAGGGGAACAGGGAAGGGGAGAGCTAGTGAGAAGATAATGGCGAAAAGAGAGAGAGAGAGAGTTCTGGACAAGCAGGGCTTAAGTACAGAGGGGTGGGAGCATGACTTGTATGGTCTGGATTGGCTCAGAAAGGGAGAGCCCGCCCAGGGTTGAATTCTCGGAGAGGTGAGTATTCCCAGGATCAGGAAGGGCGGGGACTCGAAGCCCTCCAAAAGTGAATTCTCCCGAGAGTTGGGCACTTCCAGGAAGGCGCCTGGGGGTATGGCCTGCCAGCCTGAATCTTGTCCAACACTCAAAAGAATAGCAAGATCAATGTTTAGATAAAAAGATTAATGTTTAGAATATAATTTAGTAACTATAACAGGAAGAAGGAAGTGTTTAGAAATAAATTGGTAATTAAAAACAAATTTTCCCTTCTTGTTTTTGGGAATATGATTGGAAATTATATATCTTGTTTGCTCATTTCTGGGATAAAGACTTGTTTTGGGAATACATCTCAACTCTTTTTAAAATGCCTTTTAATAACCGTCAATATGATTTAAAAATAGATATTCTTCATAGTCATACAGTAGAAATTAGAGTCTTGAGTACCATACTCTTTAAATACATTTAATATCTACACATTAAAGTAGCTCCTTTGCTAGTATCATATGATTATTTCTTGCAATATTCTGGATTTTTTTTTGGTGCCGGGAATTGAACTCAGGGGCACTTGACCAATGGGCCACATCCCCAGCCCTTTTTTGTATTTTATTAGAGATAGGGTCTCACTGAGTTGCTAAGTGCCTCGCCATTGCTGAGGCTGGCTTTGGACTTGCAGTCCTCCTGCCTCAGCCTCCCAAGTGCTGGGATTACAGGCGTGCACCACTGCACCCGGCTCAATATTCTGTTATTTAGAAAGCAAAGAAATCAGTTCACAGGGAACAAACTGCTTCTTTTCAGCCTTAACTTTTCATAGAAGAATCACAATTATTGATTTTAGTAAGTCTGATACCAAGTATTTGAATGCCAATTTTTATTTGAATGTCAATATTGTTTCTTATTTATTTATTCTCATCCTGAAAAAATAGCTCGGTCTATTTTACAAAGGAGAAAGCACAATTTTTTGGGGGTGGCACTTCAGTTCATTTGTTATATACATCTGGCCAAGGTTATTTATTAGCTTTTAATTGTAAGATATTTAATGGGGGCTCTTGTATATCAAACACAATAGTTGAAATGAATTTAAACCATAAATGACTCAGTTCTATCCTCAGGAGCATCTAATAATGGAGAAGGGTAAAGAAAATGCAGTGAGAGAGAGAGAGAGAGAGAGAGAGAGAGAGAGAGAGAGAGAGAAGCCCACCTGGAAACATGCCTGGGGGGAATTTCTTGGGGAGGCTGTTCCTAACCCCCTGGGAAGAGCAGGAAGTGGAAATGGAACAGAAAGGAAGTAGAAGAGGGGCAAGGTTGAGACTAGAGAAGAGGATGTTTTCAAGTGGTTCAGCTTCTTTCAAAAGTGAGGAATATCTGTAGGTAATGAAATGAAGGCAATAAGGTATTTGATTTAATCTCTTAAGCCACAGTAGTAAAGATTTCCAATAGATTCTGAGTAGTATAGTTATAATTCAGAAATATTCCAAATATTGATTCATTGAAAGTTTTGCGTACTTAAAACAAATTGTTATGCAAACAATTTGCAAGTTATTACAACTATGGCCTTATAATTAAATAGCTTTTAGAAAAAAAAATCACATTTTTATAAAAAAAAAATATATTTTATGCAATATGGCTATTTCCAGAATTTAATAATATTGATTGATGATATTTTTTCTATTATGTTGAATCTAGAAATGCTTAAATATGAAGCCATTTTTAGAGATGAAAGGGCAGATCAACCGCTGTCTTCTAAAACTTACCTTCCATTTATTATAAGGAGGTACCCTCTTCCTGACTCATCCTACCACCTGGCTCTGCAGTTCGTCCCTTCTACCTATGTGCTACAATCCTGTTGATCTTTCCTTGATTTAATGATGAATGCATTTACTCCTGATCTGTGTCTTTTAAAACCAGGTGATTCTCAGCACACTTCCATCTGTCCTCATAGTGTTGTGATGTGATAAATGTTGCTGTGCTTAGAATGACCATGATTTTAGCATCTGACTTTTCAGGCTGATTGTTCTCAGACACTCCTATGGAATCACTCTCCTTCCCAGCAAGAGTGTCATGAAAAGTAGAATGAGTCAATTTGTAACCATTGCCAATGAACATGGTTTAAGAGCTCCATAGGCATTTCACACATATGTATGTTTTCAAGTAGTTTAACTTCTTTTGTAAGTGAGAAATATCTGTGGGTACCTAAATTAGGCATATGAGATATTTGAACTAATCTCATAAACCATAGTAGTAAAGAGTTCCAACATTTCTGAATAGTATATTTTTGCTTCTGCTGTATATCTATAGCAGAGTGTATATGCACATGTACACATACATATATGGACATAGATACAGATACATATAAAAGGAAAATACCTTCCAGTGTTTTCCATATCTAACCAAATTTTATGCTCAAACAAAGATATTTTGCCAAACCTCAAAATAAAATCACTAAAACTAATGTGTTATGTTGAATCATTGGAAAAGGTCTGGAGCATCACCTGCATAGCTACCTTTTAATGTACTCCCTTGAGTATTCATAGAGCAAAGTTGGAAAATTACTGCCTTAAATCAAATAAACACTTTCAACTGGCTATTGAGACAAATATCTTTTTATGAAAGAAAAACTCCAACAACCATGCTTTATGCACAACTCTTACAAATTTACTGTTACACATGGAACATTATTATGCATGAGTCAAGAAGGTAGTGCTTTTATTTATTTGACAAAATGAATCCAGGTGGGGTCATATGAATCATGAAATATTAGAGGTATAGATTAAGAAGTAATTCAGGCCTTTGGTATAAAAATGAGGAAAGTGAAGGACAAAATATAAAAGACTATTGCTTACTCTCTCAAAGAGTAGAGGTGAAGATCACTCGGCCACTGATATTTCTTTATTCTCTCTTTCAGTAAATCAAACTGGAACTTAATTGTAATCTACTAAGTGCTGATTACTTATAACTGTTTTACAGTAGAGCTTTTTCATATCAATATTTGTGTGAAAATTACGGCATTAGTGTTTTGTTTGGATATTACTGATCTCTCCTTTGAAGGCCAGTAATACCTAACCTTTGATAACCAATGACAGTATAACTAGTTAATGTTAACATCATTAAATTAACCATCACTATGTTTCGTCATCTATACATTTTGCTAAATCTTCCTCGAGTCTGTAGAACAACCATGGGCACTTTTGGCATTCAGGTAACATTTACCCATTGTCTATAGCCATTTTTGCTTATCATAGTAAAGAATTTTCTAGCCTGAAATGTTAAAGTTTATTAAACCCACTCTAGGGGATTTATTGTTGCTCTCTGCAGTATCTATATGTACTAAATTACATAGTTCCTATTCTAGTTGAAAAGAAGTTGGATCTTCCCTATCATAATGGATTTTAAGCATTTGTACTTGCTCCTGTGTTGTAGTAGTTCATATTTTGGGTGAAGAGTTACAAATGTTTTTATCTTTAGTTTTATAGAATTTTCCCATTTTGTTCTAAGGTCTGTTTTTAGAATCTAATTTCACATGAATGTCATTTCTTTTCCTTTCTGATTTTTCAGGCCCCATTTTTTAGATATATTGCTATATATATGGAAAAATCTTTTTTTTTTTTTTTTTTTATGGGCAAGATTCTCTTGTAGGTCTGTAAAAAAATAAAGCTGTGTTTTCTGGCATGTATTTGCATTTTGGTTTATATCCTTATTATTGATTAATTATTTCATGGGATGATTAATCATGTTCTTTTTTTATACATTGAAGAAATGCTTACTGAGTCCAAGGAAAGCAAGCTGGACACATACCTGCTCTTTGGAGCTTAGCTTTCTGGAGGGCATACATAATGAATGATAAATGAGATATAATGTGGCTGGAAAGAATGTGGAGGGTGCTATCAATGTACATGATGATGGCGTATAATCAGGGAAGTGATGTTTGATCTGAGACCTGATGAATGATGTGGACGAAAGAATTCTCTGAAAAGAGAAAATGTGCTTAAATATTTAGAGGATGAGGCACAAACACTGCTCCACAGAATTTAAAATACCTTTATGAGATAGCTTAGACCTTCTAGAGCTTCATTTCATGTATGTTCATTAATTATTAACCATTTATTCAGTGCCTCCTCTTAGAACAGGCCTTATTCCAGGCATCAGGAGAATTGCATGAAGAAGATAACTGGAGTCCTTGTCTTCATGTGGCTTACATTCCGGTGTGGTGGTTTGTTAGTGTTATTAATCTATGTGGGTAGCATCCCACCAGCAGACTTCAACCTTTGTACACTCAGTACAGGTACTCTCATAGACTGGGTAATGCATTGAGTAGGAAGTTAATGGAATATAAAATTACCATAAAATAATAAGTTGCTGTTAAATTGAGATCCATTAGAAATTTGTTTAAGAAATTTTGATATTCATTTCCTAACTCCTCAAGCCATCCTTTTGGGGTTTCTTCTTTTTCTGTCATGGAATATAATGGTTAATGTGGCTGAGGTTTTTTATTCCCCTTGGAGAGATTTTACTCCTTTTTCATTTGAAACATAGTTGATTTGGCAGATACACTGACCAGTAGCACTTATAAATGGTCATTTTTAAAGCACAATACAAAGTTAAAGACCTTTTAGAAAAGGGTATGTTCCAATTACTTGGCCCTTATACTAAAACATGTGGAGACATTACCCTGGCACTTCAGTATGGAGAAGTTTAAAACAGCCTCCAGTGGGTGAGATGTAGCTAAAATATTAATGGAGAGTCAGTTATCAGCACACTTAAAAAAATGCATTCTTTTAAGAAACTTCTAGAATGTACTCAAATTATCATATGTACTATTTTTCACAACATCTTCAAGTGTTTCCATTGATAACATTCATGAAGTTGATTTTGAAATTTTTAACTTAAAATGGTTCTAGAGTTCTTTGAAACCATATTTTTCAGTGTTCTGATTTCAGTTTAGTCATGTTAGAATAAAAAATGAAGTCATTCAGGGAACTTATACTGGAGATAGCTGTTTCTAGGTCATAACATTTTATTGGATACATTCAGAAAATGTGGTGTGGTTTGGCAAACCCTACGTTGGGTTTTGAAATTACTGTGCTACCAGCATGTTCCAATCAATGAGAACCTTTCAGCCATGAACTTATTATTGATTTGTATTCCTCAGAGTAACATAAATAGCTTTCCTTAAGTCTTCCAATTTCACTATCATCATTTATTCCCTTGAAATCTCTGCTGTGAAAAGGTCTGTTTATGTACTTATTCTACTGCTTTCCAAGATTTTTACATTGGGCCAAGGTAGGTATCAGAGTTCTATGAGCAAGTGGGACTGGAGGGAGGATGCTGTGACCAATTATGTTATTCTGTGTAAAGTCAAATATGAATATTTCTGTAATCATAACTACATTTTAGCTTTTAAAGAACAAATAATATGCTGAAAAATTCAAGTATAAAAAGAAAAAGGAACAATTAAATCCACTCTAAAAAAGAGCTGGAACTTTTCAATAGTATGTTTTCACTTTAAAAAATATGTGATATCTAGGCCTCTACTCTGGCATTATTGATAGATATATCAAAACTTCTTTCAAAATAGGATTTTGGTTCCTAGAATGACCATATAATGTTTAAAGTGATAATTCAATACTGTCAAGGTGCACTTGATTTTTCTCCATTCTTTAATATGTTATTTATTTTTAGTTGCCTAGAAATGTGAATCAATGTATTAAATAACAATCTTACTGCTTATACAAATTAAAACAATACATTGAAACATTTCTGTTGCTGTTTCAAAAGACAACTTGTCCAATTGTTTTTTATACTGTTTTCAAAATTTATAGATTAAATTTCAGAAAATATGGCAATAAAAGCTGATGAAGACAGAAATGCAATAGGTGTTGGCAGACTTTATCTTCCTTAAAAATGTTTGCATGTTTTCTTATTTTCTAGTAACTATGGAATAAAGATTAAAAAAAAGTATAGCTTCGAACTCCATTGACTTTCTAGCTAAAATTACAGTCTTCTAAGCAATGAAATCTTCCTTTATTTTTCTTAAAACATCTGTAAAATGTGTTCCTTACCACTAGCCATTACTACTGTTGCAGTCTTTTTTCAAAGATGCATATGGAGTTAGTTGCTCTTTCCTGATATATTTATTAGAGCTTCAGAAAATTAGTCCTAATGAGGTAAAGACTGTTTATACAAATCACTACATTGTGCTAGTTTAGAATAATAGCACTATTCTAAACTGGAAAGGTAAATAAGATTCAAATTTGACAACATTTCCAAGTAATCTAAAATTAACTTATCTGCTATTTCTTGATTAAAGTAATTAATACAGTTACTGCTAGCACGCAAGGAATGGAAAGTGTGTTATTTTTATTGATATAAATCTCATGTTGAGAGTGATTCCAAAGTGCCTTAACATTGAAGACATTAAATGAATTTTGCCACCTTAAGATCTCTCATTATATGTGTGAACCTTACTTTCAGTGGTATTCTTTTCTTTAATGACAGAATTTAGTGTGTTTTTAGTCCTAAATTTTCATCATTATTTGAACATTATTTTTAAAAATTATATATATACTAAGGGTATTAAGGTTCAACTAATGAACATTAGGTTTTTTTTTTAAGTTTCACTATTTTGAATAATACTGCTGCAAATATTTGCATAAAATACTTTGGTGGACATTTTTCTGTTTATCTTGTGTAAAGCAGTAGAATTGGTGAGTGGTGTGGAATGCTATTTAAATTTGTAAGAAACTGAGATTGTTTTCAAGAGTGTGTATACTATCTTTGTCTTTTCCATCAACAAATAATGACAGTTTGAGCTGTGTCATGTTCATCAATGCTTAGTGTAGTAACTTTTTTCATTTCATGGGGTGAGGTAGTATCTCTTTCTGGTTTTAAGTTGCACTTCCATTTGACTAAGGTGCTAGGTGCATTTTCATGTACACCATAGCCATTTGTATGTCTTTTTTTAAGAATTATCTTTTTTCCATTTCTAAATATTATTATCTTTTTTTATGTTACTGTAGTTTAGATTTTCTTTATGTATTCAGAATACAAGCCCTTTGTTCAGCATATTTATTTTATTTTTTAAATTTTAATTTGTTATACATGCTTGCAGAGTGCAATTCATTTTGTATTACAAATAAAGAGCACAATTTTTCAATTCACTAGTTTTGCATGAAGTGTTTTCACACCATTTGTGTTTTCATACATGTACTTAGGGTATTGAGGTCCAACTCATTCTGCCATTATTCCCATCCCCTTGACTCCTCCCCCTCCCCTCTTTTCTCCTTTTTCTATTTAACATTCCTTCATTCCTCTCATACCCCCTCCCTTGCCATTATAAGTCATTATCATCATATCAAAGGAATCATTTGACCTTTGGTTTTTGGGGATTGGCTAACTTCACTTAGCATTATTTTCTCCAGCTTCATCCATATACCTGCAAATGCCATGATTTTATTCTTTTTTAGTGCTGAGTAGTGTTCCATTGTGTATATATACCAAAATTTCCCTATCCATTCATCTACTGATGGGCATCAGTGTTGTTTCCACAATATAGCTATTGTGAATTGTGCTGCTATAAACATTGATGTGGCTGTGTCCCTATAGTATACTGTTTTTAAGTCTTTTGGGTATAGACCAAGGAGCTGGGTCATAAGGTGGTTCCATTCCAAGTTTTCCAAGGAATCTCCATACTGCTTTCCAGATTGGCTGCACCAATTTGCAGTCCCACCAGCAATGTATGAGTATGCCCTTTTCCCCATATCCTTGCCAGCATTTATTGTTGTTTGTGTTTTTGATAGCTGCCTTCTCACTGGAGTGAGATGAAATCTTAGAGTACTTTTGATTTGCGTTTTTCTAATTGCTAAATATGTTGAACATTTTTTCATATATTTGTTGATTGATTGTATATCATCTTCTGAGAAGTGTCTGTTCAGTTCCTTGGCAAATTTATTGATTGGGTTGTTTGTTTTTTTGGTGTTAAGGTTTTTGAGAGCTTTATATATCCTTGAAGTTTAATGTTCTGTCTGATGTGCTTGTGGTAAAGATTTGTTCCCATTCTGTAGGTTCTCTATTCACCTCACTGATTGTTTCTTTTGCTGAGAAGAAGCTTTTTAGTTTGAATCCATCCCATTTATTAATTTGTGGTTTTAATTCTTGCGCTATAGGGGTCTTATTGAGGAAGTTGGGGGCTAATCCAATATGATGGAGATTTGGGCCTACTTTTTCTTCTATTAGATGTTAGGTCTCTGGTTTAATTACTAGGTCCTTGATGCACTTTGAGTTGAGTTTTGTGCATGGAGAGAGATAGAGGTTTAATTTTATTTTATTACATGAGGATTTCCAATTTTCCCAACACCACTTCTTGAAGAGGCTGTCTTTTCTCCACTATACATTTTTGGCACCTTTGTCAAAAATAAGATAATTGTAGATGTGTGGGTTAGTCTCTGTGTCTTCTATTCTGTACCATTGGTTGACTAGTCTATTTTGGTGCCAATACCATGCTGTTCTAGTTACTATTGCTTTGTAATACAATTTAAGGTCTGGAATAGTAATACCACCAGCTTCACTCTTCTGGCTATTTTGGGTCTCCTATTTTTGAGATGAATTTCATGATTGCTTTTTCTATTTCTATGAGAAATGATATTGGAATTTTAATTGGTATTGCATTGAATCTGTATGGTGCTTTTGGAAGAATGGTCATTTTGACAATATTAGTTCTACCTATCCATGAACAAGGTAGATATTTCCATCTTTTAAGATCTTCTTTAATTCTTTCTTTTTTTTAGATTATTTATTTACTTATTCATAATGCACAAGTATATCATCTTTTTACATACAACTGCTTGTATACAAAGTATATAAGTACCATTCAGATCTCTTTAATCATGCATTTAGGATAGTGATATCCATCTCATTCAACCACCATTTTCCCCCCTTCTCCCCTGCTGCTCCCTCCCTTGCCCTTGCTTTCTTTGACCATTCTAGAGTTCCTCTAATCCTATGTACCCCCATCCAATCACACTGTGAACTAACCTCCTTATATCAGAGAAAACATTCGGTATTTGGATTTTTGAGATTGACCAATTTCACTTAGCATTATATTCTCCAACTTCATCCATTTACCTGCAAATGCCATTATTTTATTCTCTCTTATTGCTGAGTAAAATTCCATTTTGTATATATACCACATTTTCTTTATCCACTCATCTACTGAGGGACATCTAGGTTGGTTCCACAACCTAGCTATTATGAATTATGCTGCTATAAACATTGAAGTGGCTGTGTCACTGTAATATGCTGTTTTTAAGTCTTTTGGGAACAGACCCAGGAGTGGGATGGCTGGGTCATAGGGTGGTTCCATTCCCATTTTCCCAAGAAATCTCCATACTGCTTTCCAAAGCGGTTGCACCATTTTGCAGTCCCACCAGCAATGTATGAGTGTGCCTTTTTCCCCACATCCTCTCCAACATATATTGTTGTTTGTGTTCTTGATAGCTGCCATTCTGACTGGAGTGAAATGAAATCTTAGAGCAGTTTTTATTTGCATTTCTCTAATGGCCAGAGATGTTGAGCATTTTTTCATGTATTTGTTGATTGATTGTATATCTTCTTCTGAGAAGTGTCTTTTCAGTTCCTTAGCCCATTTATTGATTGGGTTATTTGCTTTTTTGGTGTAAAGTTTTTTGAGTTATTTATATATTCTAGAAATTAGTGCTCTATCTGATGTGCATGTATTAAATATTTATTCATAATTAGTTGGCTCTCTATTCACCTCACTGATTGTTTCTTTGCTGAGAAGAAACTTTTTAGTTTAAATCTATCCCATTCATTAATTCTTGGTAAAAGTTCTTGCACTACAGGATTCTTATTAAGGAACTTGGGGCCTAATCCGACATGTTGGAAATTGGAGCTTACTTTTTCTATTAGGCGTATTGTCTCAGATCTAATTCCTAGGTCCTTGATCCACTTTGAATAGAGTTTTGTGCATGGTGAGAGATACAAGTTTAATTTCATTTTGTTGCATATGGATTTCCAGGTTTCCCAGCACCATTTGTTGAAGAGGCTATCCTTTCTCCACTGTATATTTGTGGTACCTTTGTCTAATATAAGATAGCTGAAATTATATGTATTAGTCTCTGTGTCCACAATTCTGTACCATTGGTCCACCCATTTGTTTTGGTTCCAATACCATGCTGTTTTAGTTACTATTGCTCTATAGTATAATTTAAAGTCCGGTATGGTGATGCCCCCTGCTTTACTTTTCTTTCTCAGGATTGCTTTGGCTATTCTTGGTCTCTTATTTTTCCAGATGAATTTCATGATTGCTTTTTCTATTTCTTTGAAAAATGACATTGGAATTTTGATTGGAATTGCATTAAATCTGTATAATGCCTTTGGTAGTATGGACATTTTGATAATATTGACTCTACCTATCCAAGAGCAAGGTAGGTCTTTGCATCTTCTGAGTTCTTCTATGATTTCTTTCTTTAGTGTTCTATAATTTTCTTTATAGAGGTCTTTCACCTCTTTTGTTAAGTTGATTCCCAGGTATTTTATTTTTTTTGATGGTATTGTAAATGGGGTCGTTTTCATCATTTCCCTTTCAGAGGCTTTTTCACTGATGTATAAAAATGCCTTTGACGTATGGGTATTGATTTTGTATCCTGCTACTTTGCCAAATTCATTTACTAGTTGTAAAAGTTTTCCGGAAGAGTTTTCTGGGTCTTCTAGGTATATTACCATGTCATCAGCAAATAGTGCTAATTTGAGCTCTTCTTTTCCTATCTGGATCCCTTTAATTTATTTTGTCTGTCTGATTGCTCTGGCCAGATTTTCCAGTACTATGTTAAATAGCAGTGGTGAAAGGCGGCATCCCTGTCTTGTTCCAGTTTTTAGAGGAAATGCTTTCAATTTTTCTCCATTTAAGATAATGTTAGCTCTGGGCCTTGCATAAATAGCTTTTATAATGTTGAGATATGTTCCTGATATTCCTAGTTTTTCTAGTGTTTTGAACATAAAGGGGTGCTGTATTTTGTCAAATGCTTTTTCTGCGTCTATTGAGACATTCATATGATTTTTATCTTTAAGTCTATTGATGTGATGTATTATGTTTATTGATTTCCGAATATTGAACCAGCCTTGCATCCCTGGAATAAAACCCACTTGATCGTGGTGCACTATCTTTTTGATATGTTTTTGTATTCGATTTGCCAGGATTTTGTTGAGGATTTTTGCATCTATGTTCATTAAAGATATTGGCCTGAAGTTTTCTTTTTTGGATGCATCTTTGCCTGGCTTTGGAATTCATGTAATATTGGCCTCATAGAAAGAGTCTGGAAGAGCTCCCTCTTTTTCTATTTCTTGAAATAGTTTGAAGAGCATTGGTATTAATTCTTCTTTGAAAGTCTTGTAGAACTCGGCTGTAAACCCATCTGGTCCTGGACTTTTCCTTGTTGGTAGCTTTTTGATGACATCTTCTATTGCTTCGCTTGTAGTCGATCTGTTTAAATTGTGTATAGCCTCCAGATCCAGTTTAGGCAAATCACATGACTCTAGAAATCTGTCAATGCATTCAGTATTTTCTATTTTATTAGAGTTCAAGTTTTCAAAGTAATTTCTAATTATATTCTGTATATCTGAGGTGTTTGTTGTGATATTCCTTTTTTCATCACGAATGTTAGTAATTTGAGTTTTTTCTCTTCTACTTTTCGTTAGCATCGCTAAGGGTCTGTCAATTTTGTTTATTTTTTCAAAGAACCAACTTTTAGTTTTGTCAATTCTTTGAATTGTTTCCTTAGTCTCAATTTCATTAATTTCTGCTCTGATTTTAATTATTTCCTGTCTTCTACTGCTCTTGGTGTTGATCTGTTCTTCTTTTTCTAATGCTTTGAGGTGTGATGTTAAGTCATTTGTTTATTGTTTTTTTTTTCCTTTTAAGGAATGAACTCAGTACAATGAATTTTCCTCTTACTACTGCCATCATAGTGTCCCAGAGATTTCTATACATTGTATCTTGTTCTCATTTACCTCTAGGAATTTTTTGATCTCCTCTTTGATGTCTTCTTCATCCCCTTGTTCATTCAGTAGCATGTTGTTTAGCTTCTAGTTGATGGAGTAGTTTTTCTTATTCCTTGTTTTGTCGTTGATTTCCAATTTCATCCTTTATGGTCTGATAGAATGCAGGGTAGTATCTCTATTTTTTTATATTTGCTGAGAGTTGCCTTGTGACATAATATATGGTCTATTTTGGAGAAGGAGCCATGTGCTGCTGAGAAAAAAGTGTATTCTTTTACTGCGGGATGAAATATTCTATATATGTCCATTAAGTCTAAGTTATTAATTGTTTTAAGGAGGCCTAAGGTTTCTTTGTTTAGCTTTTGTTTAGATGATCTATCTATTGGTGAGAGAGGTGTGTTGAAATCCCCTAGAATAACTGTGTTGTGGTCAATTTTACTCTTGAACTTGAGATGAGTTTGTTTGATGAATGTAGGTGCTCCATTATTTGGGGCATATAGATTCATGATTGTTATATCCTGTTGATGAATGGTTCCCTTAAGTAGTAAGAAATATCCATCTTTGTCCCTTTTGATTAGTTTTGGCTTGAAGTCTACCTTATTTGAAATGAGAATGGAAACCCCTGCTTGCCTCCACAGGCCATGTGAGTGATAAGACTTTTCCCAGCCTTTCACCTTCAGTCTATTGATGTCTTTTTCTATGAGGTGTGTTTCTTGGAGACAGCAAATTGTTGGGTCATTTCTTTTAATCCATTCAGATAATCTGTGTCTTTTGAATGGTGAGTTTAGGCCGTTAACATTCAGGGTTATTATTGAAATGTGATTTTTATTCCCATCCATTTTTATTTGTATTATGATCTTTAGCTTGATTTGGTTTCTCTTCTGGTTGGTATTTCCCTTAGTTTAATATCTCCCTTTGTTGATTTTCATTGTTATTTTTCTCTTCTTCTTCATGAAAAATTTTGCCCAGGATGTTCAGAAGTGCTGACTTTCGAGATGCGAAATCTTTTAACTTTTGCTTGTCGTGGAAGGTTTTCATTTCATCTTGGAATCTAAAGCTCAATTTTGCTGGATATAAGATTCTTGGTTGACATCCCTTTTCTTTCAGAACTTGAAATATGCTATTCCAGGATCTTCTTGCTTTTACGGTCTTGGTAGAAAAGTCTGAACATAGTCTGATTGGTTTCCCCCTATATGTAATCTGCTTCCTTTCTCTTGTGGCTTTTAATATTCTCTCCTTGCTCAGTATATTAGGCATTTTCATTATAATGTGTTTTGGTGTGGATCTGTTGTGATTTTGTATGTTTGGTGTTCCATAAGCCTCTTGAACTTGGTTTTCCCATTCATTCCTCAAATTTGGAAAATTTTCTGTAATTATTTCATTAAATAAATTATTCATTCCTTTGGCTTGAATCTCTGTCCCCTCTTCTACCCCAATCACTCTTATGTTTGGTCTTTTTATGTTGTCCCATAATTCTTGGATGTTCTGTTCTTGGTTTCTTACCATTTTTTTGCTGTGTAATCTAGATTTTTCTCTAGGGTATATATTTTGTCCTCATTGTCTGAGGTTCTTTCTTCCAAGTGATCTACTCTTTTGGTGATACTTTCGATTGAGCGTTTATTTTGGTTTATTGCTTCTTTCATTTCCAGAATTTCTGTTTGGTTTCTCTTTAGAGCCTCTATCTCCCTATTGAAGTAATGTTTTACTTCCTGTATTTGTTTATGGAGTTCTTTGTCAAAATGATCTTTTGCCATCTGTACTTGCTCCCTCATCTCATTTTTGAGTTCATTTTTAAGTTCTGCAAGCATTTGCAAAATGTAATTTCTAAATTCCATCTCTGTCATTTCACCAACTGTGCATGCCATGGAATCTACTGAGGAGGTATATTGATTTGTTTGTGTCACTTTCCTTCCTTGTTTCTTCATCTTGCTTGTACGTCTATTCTTCTTGCACTATGGGACCTTGACTATTTAGATTTTACCTTAGAACCTTACGTTGCTCCTGTAGTACAATGCTATCAGATCCCCTTATATTTTCTTTACACTTTAAAATCAGACACTTTGTATTCAGAGAATCCCAGTTTGATCACAATGTACAGATTTAGTTAACCCTGATATTGTTTCCAATTTAGTCTGTAAGCTTCTAATGGGGCTTTATAGATTCAAGTAATGGACACAGAGGTGATATGTTTAGTAAGAGGGAAGTGAGTGAACTGACTTGTTCTTTCTTAGAAAGTATGAAAAGAGAGTTCTATGGAAGTGGTTTAGTATCAGCAGATGAGAGAGGAAATAGTGAATGATTAGGTGGAAAGACCAATTTATATATAAACCTAATTTATGCAGCGGTTGAGAGAAGAAATAAAGATGGAAAAGAAGAAAAAGAAAAAAAAAAAAAGAAAGAAAAAGAAAAAAAGTGACCAAGGAGTAGAAATTAGTATGAGAGAGAGTGAGTCTAGAAAATAGAGAATACACTATATATAACACCACTTTGCCATATATTTCAATTGTACTCATTCAAAAAATCCCAATTTCTGCGTATAACTTGTTTTTGCCTTTGTCGAGTATGCAATGGCAGGGTGTAAATAGGGAAGATGAAGGAAGGAGAAAAAATACTAAAGTGAGAAGGAAGAAAAGAAAGAAAGCAAAGAGGAGCAGAAGCAAACAAACACACTGTCAATCAAAACAAAACAAAACAACAACAACAAAACAAAAAAAAAAAAACAGAAACAACCCCCCCAAGAAAAAACAAAACAAACAAACAAAAAACATTGAAAAACCAGGAATAAGTCTCAAGCCAAATGGACCCTTGGAAGCCCTTCTTATTTCCCTTCCAGATTAAGCCAGTTGACCTGGATCATGTCCAGTCAGCAATCCTGTTAGTGGAGTCAAGGCTGCACCTTTGGCCCTTTGCAGAATGGCACAGTGGAAGAGTGGAGGGGGCTTATCCTCAGGATGGGCCCTGCATTCAGCAGCAGGGAGCTGCCACTCTGGGCCCTGCAGGCCAGGCAAACTTGCGGCTGGATCTCTAATTCCCTCGGGCGGGCGAATGCCTACCTCTTGCTCTGGTCACAGCTGGGCAGGTCGCACTGCTCCCGGGGAGTGGAAGAGGTGCTTTCCCAGGTCTGGCCCTGCGTGCAGCAGCAGGGAGCTGCTACTCTGGGCCCTGCAGGCCAGACAAACTGGCGGCTGCATCTCTCCTTCCGGTGGGCGGGTGGATGCCTACCTCTTGCTCTGGTCACAGCTGGGTGGGTCGTTTAATTTCTTTCTTTAGTGTGCTGTAGTTTTCATTGTAGAGGCCTTTCACTTCTTTTGTTGATTCCAAAGTATTTTATTTTATTTTTTGAGACTATAGTAAATGGGGTGGATTTCCTAGTTTCTCTTTCTGAGGATTTGTCGTTGATGTACAGAAATGCCTTTGATTTATGGGTGTTGATTTTATATGCAGCCACTTTGCTGAGTTCATTTATTAGTTCTAGAAGATTTCTGGTTGAGTTTTTTGGATATCCTATGTATAGAATCATATCATCTGCAAATAGTGATCATTTGAGCTCTTCTTTTCCTATCCGCATCCCTTTAATTTCTTTCTACTTTCTAATTGCTCCAGCTGGGTTTCAAGAACTATGTTAAATAGGAGTAGTAAAAGAGGGCATTCCTGTCTTGTTCCAGTTTTTAGAGGGAATGCTTTCAATATTTCTCCATTTAGGATGATGTTGGCCTGGGGTTTAGCATCGATGGCCTTTATGATGTTGAGGTGTGTTCCTGTAATCCCTATTTTTTCTAGCATTTTGAACATGAAGGGGTGCTGTATTTTGTCAAATGCTTTCTCTGCATCTATTGAGCTGATCATATGATTTTTTAATCTTTGAGTCTATTGATGTGACGAATTACATTTATTGATTTCCTTAAGTTGAACCAACCTTGGTTCCCTGGAATGAACCCTACTTGATCATGGTGCACTATCTTTTTGATATGTTTTTTGTATTCAATTTGCCAGAATTTTATTCAAAATTTTTGCATCTATATTCATTAGAATGTTGGTCTGAAGTTGTCTTTCTTTGATTTGTCTCTGCCTAGTTTTGGATCAGGGTGATATTGGCCTCATGGAATGAGTCTGGAAGTGTTCCTTCTTTTTCTATTTCATGAAATAGTTTGAGAAGTATTGGTGTTAGTTCTTCTTTAAAGGTCTTGTAGAACTTGGCTGTGTATCCATCCGGTCCTCGGCTTTTCTTGGTTGGTAGGTTTGTGTATGTCTGATTTAATTTGTGCATAATGTATGTTTCTAGAAATTTGTTGATGCCTTCGTTATTTTCTATTTTATTGGAGTATAAATTTTCAAAATAATTTCTAATTATCTTCTGTATTTCTAGTGTCCATCGTGATATTTCCTTTTTCATCATAGATATTGGTAATTTGAGTTTTTTCACTCTTTTTCTTAATATAGCTAATGGTTTGTTGATTTTATTTATTTATTTCAAAGAACCAACCTTTTGTTTTGTCAATTTTTTCAATTTTTTTTTCTTCAATTTCATTGATTTTGGCTTTGATTTTAATTATTTCATGTCTTCTACTGCTTTTGGGGTTGATTTGTTCTTCTTTTTCTAGGGCTTTGAGATGTAATGTTAGTTCATTTATTTGTTGACTTTTTCTTCTTTGGAGGAATGAACTGCATGCAATGAACTTTTCTCTTACTGCCTTCATTGTGTCCCAGAGATTTAAATATGTTGTATCAGTCTTCTCATTTATCTCTAAGAAGTTTTTAATCTCCTTCATGATGTCTTCTGCAACCCATTGTTCATTCAGTAGCATATTATTTATTCTCCAGGTGTTGGAGTACTTTTTGGTTTTAATTGTATCATTGATTTCTAATTTCATTCCATTATGATCTGATAGAATGCCAGTAGTATCTCCACATTTTTTATATTTGCTTTGAGTTGCTTTATGGCATAATATATAGACTGTTTTAGAGAATGATCCATATGCTGCTGAGAAGAAAGTGTATTGGCCTGTTGATGGGTAATATATTCTATATATGTCAGTTATGTCTAAGTTATTGATTGTGTTATTGAATTCTATAGTTTCTCTGTTTAGCTTTTGTTTGGAAGATCTATTCAGTGGTGAAAGAGATGTGTTAAAGTCACCTAGAATTATTGTGTCATGGTCTATTTGACTCTTGAACTTCAGAAGTGTTTGATTGATGAATGTAGATGCTCCATTATTTGGGGCATATATATTTATAACAGTTATTTCTTGTGAATGTATGAGTCCCATAAGCAGTATGAAACATTCATCTTTATCTCTTTTGATTAACTTTGGCTTGAAGTCTACTTTATTTGATATGAGGATGGAAACCCCTGCTTGCTTATGTAGACCATGTGAATGGTATATTTTATCCCATCTTTTCACCTTCAGTCTGTTGGCGTCTTTTCCTATGGGACATGTCTCTTGAAGGCAGCATAGCATTGGGTCTTTTTAAAAATCCAATCTATCAGCCTATGTCTTTTAATTGGTGAGTTTAGGCCATTGACATTCAGGGTTATTATTGAGACATGATTTGTATTACCATTCATTTAAATTTTTTTTTTTTAATTTTTATTTTTGGTATTTAGGTTGACTTTGTTTCTCCTTTGGTTGATTTTTCCTTTATAGTAGTTCTTCCCTTTGCAGATTTTCATTGTTGTTTTTCATATCCTGCTTGTGAAATATTTTGACAAGAATGTTCTGTAGTGCAGGCTTTCTTCTTGTGAATTCTTTTAGCTTTTGTTTATCATGGAAAATTTTTATTTTATCATCAAATCTAAAGCTTGATTTTGCTGGATATAAGATTCTTGGTTGGCATCTCTTATCTTTTAGAGCCTAATATATGTTGTTCCAGGATTTCCTGGCTTTGAGGGTCTAGGTTGAAAAATCTGCTGAGATGCTAATTGGTTTTCCCTAATAGGCAATCTAATTTTTCTCTCTTGTGGCCTTTAAAATTCTATCCTTATTTTGTGCTAATTATTTTCATTATAACGTGCCTTGGTGTAGATCTGTTGTAATTTTGTACATTTGGTGTCCTATAGGCCTCTTGTATTTGGTTTTCAAATTCATTATTCTTGCTTGGGAAATTTTCTGATATTATTTTATTGAAGAGATTTTGCATTCCTTTGGTTTGAATCCCTGCACCTTCCTCTATTCCAATAAATCTTATATTTGGTCTATTTTTTTTTGGGGGGGGGAATGGTAGATTATCTTTTATTCTTTTTTTTCAAATTTAATTTTTATTCTAAGTTGTTAGAAATGACAGCAGAATGTATTATATTCCTTATTATACTCATAGAGAACATTTTTACATATCTCTGGTTGTATGCAAAGTATATTCACACCATTCGTGACTTCATACATGCACTTAAAGTAATGGTATCCATCTCAATCTACAGTCTTTTTTTTTCTTTCTTCACGCTTTTGCCCCTTCCCACTCCTTCCCTCCCCATGGCAGCTATTAAGAACACAAACAACAATAAATGTTGGCGAGGATGTGGAGAAAAAGGCTCGCTTATTCACTGTTGGTGGGACTGCAAAATAGTGCAGCCAATCTGGAAAGCAGTATGGAGATTCCTTGGAAAACTTGGAATGGAACCACCTTATGACCCAGCTATCTCACTCCTTGGTCTATACCCAAAGGACTTAAAAACAGCATACTACAGGGACACAGCCACATCAATGTTTATAGCAGCACAGTTCTCAATAGCTAAACTGTAGAATCAACCTAGATGCCCTTCAGTAGATGAATGGATAAGGAAAATGTGGTATATATACACAATGGAGTATTACTCAGCAGTAAGAGAGAATAAAATCATGACATTCGCAGGTAAATGGATGAAATTGGAGAATATAATGCTAAATGAAGCTAGCCAATCCCAAAAAGCCAAATGCCAAATGTTTTTTCTGATATAAGGAGGATGATTCATAGTGGGGTTGGGATGGGGGGCATAGGAGGATTATATTCGGTCTTTTGATGGTATCCCTTAATTCTTGGATATTCTCTTCATGGTTTCTTACCATCTTCACTGTGAGGTCAACTTTATTTTCAAGATTATATATTTTGTCCTCATTGTCTGAGGTCCTGTCTTCCAAGTGATCCAATCTGTTGGTGATGCTATCTATTGCATTTTTTAAATATCTTATTGTTTCTTTATTTCAAGTATTTCTGTTTGTTTTTTTTTTTTTCTCAGACTCCCTATCTCTTCCGTGAAGTAATCTTTTGCTACCTGGATTTGTTTTCTTATCTCTTTGTTGGTGTGGTTGATGGTCGCCTGTATTTGATCTCTTATCTCTTTGTTGGAGAGATCAATTTTTGCCCATATCTGCTTGCTTAGGTCATTTCTTAAATCCCAAATCATTTTAATTATGTATATTGGGAACTTCTTCTCTGACATTTCACCTACTGTGCTTTCTATGGATTCTATTGATGTAGTATCTTAGTTTGTTTTGGGCATTTCCTCCTTTGTTTTTTCATGATATCTATGTTTTTTTTTTTTTTTTTCTTTTTCTCACAGTGTAAGTCTGAGGTATTAGGGCTTCTGCCCTATTGTCTTATAGCATCCCTGCAGGTTACCTGATATTTCACTTTTAAGGGAAAGATCAGTATTACAGCATTCAATGTACCCAACGTGTTGCCATATATCAGTTAGCTTCTATTTTTATATTTATACATTTGTCATTTTAAACATAAATAATGAGATCAGTTATCTTCTACTACATAGTTTGTTTGCATGGTGGTTTACAGTTTCTAATGGTAGAAGGGGGTGCTTAGGGTTTGGCTAAGACATTTGTGAGGTAGATGTGAGAAAATAGAGGTATTAAGTTATTTGACTAGAGAGGGTATTCATAAGAATTTTGGTGTTAGTAGGAGAAATAAGAGCTAGACATCCCCATGTAATACTCCCTGTTAGCTCACCACAGGACACTTGTTTGCTCCTCTAGAAGAACACCCTCTAGTGCAACCTGTTCCACAGGGACCTTGATGATGTCTTACCAGAACCTTATTGTTATCCCTTGTTAGTAGCAGCGATTTCTCAGTTTTGTGGCAGTAGCAGCCTCAAGCCTATAATTATCTTGATGTTGGGCTGTATAGCTACAGAATCCCAGTGCAGAGTGCCTGTCCAGGCAGGTGCAGGTTGCCTCTGCGTTGTGGTCGTGAGGTGGGCCTCTCTCTCCGAATCTCCTCCTGGCCCCAGTGTGGAGGAGCTGGCAGTCTGGCTTTCTTCTTCCCACTCTCTTCCTCCTATGTCTCCTCCCAGTCCAGGTGTGGTTGAGTGGACTGGGCAGGTATCGCTGCAGAGTGGGGGTCGCATAGGCAGGCACCTGCTCCTGGACCTGCTGGTGGCTGCGGAGTGGCAGGCAGAACCAGAGTCTCGTAGGTGGGCAGCAGGGGCCTTCTTTGGCCCAGGGCCTGCTTCTGGACCTGCAGGCTGCTTCTGGACCTACCGACAGCTGTGGGATGGGGTGGGCAGGAGAAGCGGAGGTTGCACTTGTGGGTGGCTTGTTCATGGACAGGCAGGCGGCAGTGGTGTCCTTCCGGGGCCAGGGAGCTTGTTCCTGGGCCTCTGGTGGCTGTGGAGTGGGCAGGCAGAATGGGGATTGTGTATGCCAGCAGCGGCAGCCTTCCTTGGCCTGGGACCTACTTCTGGACCTGAGAGTTGCTCCTGGACCCATCATATTTATTTTAAATATGTTAGCTCAGTCTGTGACTTGATCTTTTATAGTCTTAACAGACTTTGATGTTATTCATTTTTTCATTTTGAAGAAATCCTATTAATTTTTCATTTCTGTGATTATTTTGACAATGTATAATTATTGTATAATATAGTTACTTTATTGTGCTACATAACATAACTACTTACCCCCTCTGTGTTATAGTAATCATTATTCCCTTCCTTTTTCCTGTTCTTTTTTAGCCTCTGATGACCTCTATTTACTCTTCACTTCTATGTGATCAGTTATTTTTTTTCTTCTAACTAATATGTGAAAACGTGGTATTTATCTTTCTGTAGTTGTCTTATTTTAATTAATAAAATGTCCTCTAGTTCTATGCACGTTGCTGAAAGCAACAGAATTTTATCCATTTTAAAGCCAGCATAATATTCCTTATGTATACCATCACTGTTAAAAATCTTTTCATCTGTTCATGAACATAGATGTTGATTTAATATATTGGCAATTCTGAATTATAATGCAACACATTTAGGCATGCAGGTATTTCTTTGATGTGATGGTTTCATTTCCATTCAATGTATACCCAGTAGTGAGATTGCTTGGTCATATGGTAGTTTTATTTTCGTTTTTTTTTTTTTTTTTTTGAGTAATTGCCATGATTGTTCCAAGTTAGAAGAACTTGAATTTAGTTTATATTTTCTACAGATTAAACAAAATGCATATAAAATTATGTATTATACATGTGCACGTGCACACACACACACACACAAATGTGTGAAGAATACAACCACCACCCCAGAAATTTGTATCAATACATTGCTACCATCTAATCCTAAGGACCCATTAAAATTTCACAGACAGTACCAATAATGCATGTTACAGCAAAATGATCAAGTTCAGACACATGGTTTGCCTTTAATTGTCATATGTTTTTACTGGCCTTTTGTCAGGAAGAGATCTTTAGACTTTCTTTCACTTGACTATGACACATTGGAAGAATTCTAGCCTAATTTCAATCCTCTCCTCTCATCTTCTCAGTTCCCCTCTCCTTTCCCTCTTCCCTATACTTCAATTTAGGGGTTCTGGTGTTTCCTTGTGATTAGATTAAGTTAATGCATTTTAAGAAAAATATTGCAAAATTGAAGCTCTCTCTTTTTAATTGTGTGCATAATTTGAATTTGTCTCATTATTGATTATACTTATTTTAACAGTGAAATCAAAGTAGTGTATTCCAAGCATCTTTTCTGTCATTCTCTAAATTTTGTTATTTTTATTGGATGTTACTATAACAGGCAATAGGAATTTTTTATGACTTTTTTTAAACTAGGTTTTGTTTGTTCCCTCAAATAAATGGTTTTATTCTTTATTGTACTCTTAGTACATAGTACCTAGTATAATACTCAAACATTTGTTGAACAAATGTCTGGAACCAAGTCTGTGCTTCTATCACAAACTTGTCTTCCTGTAATGTTTTTCTCATAGGAATACCATCAACTACATAGGTGTTCAAGCTAAGATTTTAGCTAAAATAACTAAAGCCCTTGAATCCCCATTATTATCAAGAATCTGAAGTTTTATCATCCTACAAATATAGTAAGAGATCCACCAGTTCTCTAAGATTTGTAAGAGAATCATACAGCAAGACAAAGAGTGAAATGGAAACTTATTCAGGCACAGACCCACCCTGGGTTCATCTCTTCCATATAATGTAAGAATGAAAATCATCTATCAATGGATGAGTTATTTTCAACTAGATTAAATAAAGGGAACATATGAAATATATAGATAATTGACTCATATGTGTACTATCACATGTACATATGCCCACACACATCCTATTAGTCTATTTCTTTAGAGAACCCTAATACAAAAAGTTACTAAATATTATTTTTTTATTTACTGATACAGATGCCTACAGATTATGTCTGAGTGTAGATTTACATCAAGGTTTATATTTACTTTATTCTTATTAAGCTTGTTCTAATCCTTATGAAGTTGGTTGTTATTAGAATGAATTATAAGTGGAGATTTGTCTGCTATTAAAGTTTATGTGTTTGTATACTCAAGACTTTGGTCCAAGATTTGGAGGTTGAGGGAATGTTGGGCTTACAGAACTTTATGTGCACTCTCAATGCTTGAATTTAAGATGATATCTTTCTTTGGAAGGTTTGGAGGATTTGATTTCTTTTAGCATTCATTTGTGGCCATTCATTCATTCTTTCACATATGAATTAGGTTTACTTATATAAACTAAAGGAAATCATGCTTTTTTTCCTCAGGTGCATTGTAAATTGGAAACATTTTCCTGTTTTTACTAGTACAAAAATATTCACTATTGTATTTAAGTTATAAAATCTGTTAGGTCCTGCAGATGCAGAGGAATGTTCTGTGATACTAAATGTATATGGCTCATGATATCTGGACCGTGTAGCAAGTTTTTCCACACTGCATATAAGTAGTATTAATATGAATTATCTTTAGCAAAATAAATTTAGCAGTTAAACTGTGAATAAAACTGAGTAGAAGTTACTTACTTTTAATACTAAGTGTCATTATAACACTGAAAGTAAGTGCCTTTAAATTAAGTATATGCAAGATTTTGATTTTATTTTTTTTTAAAAAAATCCTATGTGAAAAGTAACCAGAGTTTTCAAGTTAAATACCTGTGATCATATTCAGGAAAGGATATTAGAAGTACTCTTTGGAATGTTTGTTCTGGAATTCTGAAACATTGTCAGTAAAGATTATAGTACGCACATCTCCACAATTTGTTTTTGTTTTAATTTTCAATGTAAAATGTCAGTATTTTGTTGAAATTACTTTGGGAAGAATAGAAAAATCTCCAAGTAAATTTTAGAAGGGTTGTTCCTTTTCATTTTTAAAAGTTTCTCTTAAAGAGATATCCTTTGTAGAAATTATACTACTAGTTAAAATAACAAATGATGGCTTTTTGTGAGCAGCAGTTCATATAGACATTAGTTTGGCTAATGCACAAATTCCTGGTATAAAAATCTGTAACATATAATACACAAAAAAAGAAAGAAAGAAAGAAAGAAAGAAAGGAAGGAAGGAAGGAAGGAAGAAAGAAAGAGAAAGAAATATGTGGAGGAAAAAATCTGTAACAGCCAGCATAGTGGTGCACTCCTAAAATCCTAGGCACTCAGGAGGCTGAGGTAGGTGGATCGCAAGTTTGAAGCCAATCTGGGCAACTTAGAGAAAACCTGTTTTACAGTAATGGCAATCATCAAGAACACAAAAAATAAATCCTGGTGAGGATGTGGAATAAAAGCTACACTCACATATTGTTAGTGGGACTGTGAATTAGGAATACCACTTTGGAAAGTAGTATGGAGATTACTCAATATTACACAGTTATCCCACTCTTTGGCATTTATCCAAAGGAGCTAAAATTAGCATACTCTAATAATATAGGCACTATAACCATTAATATTAATAGCAGTGCAGTTCACATGGAACCATCCCAGGTATCCATGAACAACAGATAAATGGACAAAGAAAATGTAGTATATACATACAATGGAGTTTTACTCAATCATGAAGAAGAATGAAATTATGGAATTTGCTGGTAAATGGATGAAACTGGAGAGCATCATGTTAAGTGCAATAAGCCAGACTTAGAAAGTCAAGGGTCTAATGCTTTTTCTCTCTATCAGAAGCTAGAGCAAAATAAGAGGGGGAAAGGGAGAGGGGGGAAACCCGTAAAAATAGAAAGGAGATCAGTGGGATAGAGCAAGGAGATTGAGTTGGAGAGAGGAAGAATGGAAAAGTTGAGGAACTGTGGAATGAAATTCATGGAATTATGCTCTGTACATATGTGAAAAGACCACAGAAAATTGCACCTTTATGTATAGGTATAAAGCACTGGTTATAAACACCAATAAATAAATAGAATATCAGTAGAGTAGATGAAGGAAAAAAAAAAAAAAGAAAGGAGGGGTGTGAGGGAGGGAGGGAGATAATCCTGGGAATAAAATGGAGCAGATTATATTACATGCCTGTATGATTATGTCAAAATAGGCTTCACTATTATGTCTAACTATAATACACTAATAAAAAATATTTTAAAACAAATTTTAAAAACATATAAAGGTCTGTGAATTTAGCTTTTTGGTAGATTATCATTGATATGATTCCCAGTACTGTAAAAAATAAAAATAAATAATAATAAATAAATAAATCTGCAACAAATGGAAAAGGTAAAAGAACAAGTAAGAAAGCAAAGTTTTTAATGAGATCCTTTTAAAAGGAGTCATCTGTTGTTCATTTTAGAAATTTACTACACTAAGTTCATTTTAGAAACTTACTACTCTACACCTTTTCTTTAAAACTTTTGAATTTTCTGAAATTTTAAATACTCAGAAACCCCCATGACAAAACCATCAGATAACATCTAAGCACTTTGCCTTTTCCCTTTTTTATTTTTCTTATTTTCCCTTCTCATCTCCCTTTTTCTATCCTACCCTCTACTCACACCTGGTTGCCCCAGGCTTTCTGTTTCTGTTTCATCCATGCACTCTATAACACACAAGTTCACCTGGCCTCAAATTTACAGAGTGCTCTTACATTTTAGAAACTTTTAAAGAATTAAAAATTATAATTATCAAAAATAACAAGTTGTGTGTAAAATAAAATGAATGCACTTACAATAAAAGGCAATGGACTGAATACATACCCACCTTTTGTATTAACATTTAGTTTCTCATTTGTTGTGGGTGCCTTCTACTTTTTCTCTCATAATAAATTTTTTATCTGAGTTCAGATATGCTTTAAAATTAATTTATTTTTAGCTGTGTTTCAGAAAGTATCAGCTTTCACTATCAAGGTAGACAGTTCACTGAAACACTGGTGTGGCCCCAGCTGTTGTGTGATTACCCTCAGCGCCACCTTTACCCCAGAGGAGCAGGGAGTCTCCCCAACTCATGATCCATGTTTGCTGGAACCTTAATTTTCCATACTTGTTACAGAAAAGATGGAAAAGTGGCTGTCTAGGGCAGATTGCCAATTGCAAAAATGATGTCTAGTCAGTATTTCCCTTTGCCACTAACTATAAAAAATAAAGAAGGTAGTGTTGTTAAAAAGAGAAAGAGGTTTTAATAAGATATTTTCAATTTAATAAAGTCTTAGGGATACATGCATTCTCCAATGTTATCTCAAGTGCAAAGTGTGATTTTCAGTGTTCTTGCTCACTCTCTCTCTCATGCACAATCATATCAATTTCATTGTCATTTACTCAAATTTCAATTCTACTAAAAAGATTTTTTTTACCAATATTCAACAATTGCTTTGTTGTTGGTTGAACATTATGAATTGAGATGAGCCGTGAATTATTTGGAAGTTCAACTAATTTATTTAAACAAAGAAAATTAATATCAAATTTCACTAAAAATTCATATATTTATGTCCAAATATTCTTAATTTTACTATACATCAACAAAAAGCATATAGTATTTCAAAATAATGGACATTCCCATTGGAAATGCTGTCTAATGAATGTTATTCATGTTTCTATAATGTTTTCTGTAAATTCAGAATTTTAAAAAGAATATAGCTAGATTTCTAAGTGTGTTGTTGAATAATATGCTCTCAAATTTGCTATTATGGTTAAAGCAGTGTATGAAATTTTATATTTTTGTAGACACAGGAAAATGGCATATTTTAACTACTATATTGTAATCGGGGTGTTACGGTTCAAGATATCATCCAGTTTTAAGGTCATGGTGAAGAGTGAGCTGCAAAGGAAGCTGACAAAAAAGTTCCCAAGAAAGGGGACGTGATCTGTGTCAGAGAGGCCGAAGGAGGGACTGGTCCACCATGTGGAAAACCATAACAGGAGATGACCAGCAAGGTGAAGTCAGAAAGCAGCCATAGGATGTGACAGTATGGCAGTTAGTGGAGACTGAAAAGTGTCAATTTTAGAGTAATTATGTGATAGACATATAATAAAGAGAATTAAGAGTAGTAGAAGGTAAAACATTGGAGATAAATTTATCTAAAAATGAACACAAAAAATGAGGTAGAGGTAAGAGGTGCTGGGAAGTATTTATGAGAGTTTACTTGTTTTGTTTTGTTTTGTTTTAAATGTGGGAGATAGTAATGCTGATCTGCAAAAGAATGATGGATGACATTTGAGAGGCTTTAAGGCAAGGATCAAGTCCCCTGATCATGCAAGGAGCTTGGCCCTTGAGAGGAGAGATGTTTCCTTTGTTGGAAGAGGAGGAAAGAAAAAGAAAAATCAGTGTGGTCACAGGTAGATAAATGAAATTATCCAGTGATGGTGTTTATCTCTGTTCTTTGACGATTATAAACTACATTCTTAGGCAAAACCAGGGCAGAAAAAAAAAAAAAAAAAAGATAAAGGTGCCACACTAAGTCAAGATCTTGTGTAATTCACTTTTAATAAATTGAGTATAACATTTTATTTACTATTTGACATATTTATCTTTGTCATTACTGATATTCTGCAAGTAACATATGTTTTCTCCTATATTGTCATTGGGATTTTTATTTTGGTGCCTCTAAGGCCTGTTTCTCTGTCTAGCCCCAGGACCGATTTGGTTTTCATAATATAAGTATAGCATGACTTTGTGAAAATACTTTTTTCCCCCCACTTTCTTGGATATTCCTGTTGATAAAGATGTGTCCATTGAGAATTATTTGGACTAACACACTATATCAGCTTCTCTCATTCACTAAGGTAAATTGAAAATCTATTTTCCCTTTTTTATATCAGTACAATTCCTACCTACCCCAAAATGAAGAACTCTCTTATGCACCATAGAGGAAGAAATGCTTCAAGAACAAGAGAGTGGTTCTTTAGAAAATGAGTAGGTAAAGCTACTTAAACAAAAGACAGTAGTTCTTATCCTGAGCCTAAACTTACCACCCCATAGGGTTGTCTACAAGAGGAAAGAATGATGAAAAACAGTTAAAATATTAGAAAGTAAAAGGAGAAGCTCAACCACACTAAACTCTCATGAGATAATTGTAGTACTACAGGGGCTAATCATTATTTTTATGAATATAATTATGATTGAATATACGTATTAAACAGAAGATGCAATGGGATACTTATAGTGCAGTTCATTTTACCTGTACTAACAGGGAACTTACCGTGAATGAATACCTTCAGGGAAACAATGAGTAGTAATTTCCCCCATCATTTGGCTTCTTCACAGTGGAGACACATACTCTAGAAAATTGTGTAATAAATATGCAGTTGATGTGCTTGAGAAGACTTGAGAGTCTGGGAGTTTATTGTGCATACAATATAGGGTGAACTTACATAGTTATCAGTATATTTGAGTGAAGTTCTTTTGGTTTCTTGCTTAAACAATAATATGTTAGAAATACATAGGCTTGATAAATGTATTTAGTTGCTACTGTTTCATTCGGACAGAATATAAATTTGCCTAAAGTAGAATATATAGAAATAGAGTGAGATACTACTTTTAAATTTAGAAAAATGATAAATATGTCATTTATAATTTATTTTTTGGCTCAGAATCACCAATCATTGTTTTCTAATCCAATGTTGATAAATCTGTATAATTTGAATATGTTAATTATATGGGTTTTAGTGCAGTCTCATATTTGCAAACTCAGATTATTTTCTTTAGTAATTTTAATTAGAATTTACATCTTTAAAATGACTTATTTTTGGAAAATCTCCACTGTTCTTTGTACAGTAATGGAGTGAGTAAAAAGAAATTGCATTGCCATGATTCTATAGAGATAGTAGAGGGCTTCAAACTTCTTTCCAGTTGACCATGAAAAGAAACCTTCTCCAGGTGTGTGATGGAAAGGATAAAAAGGATAAGGAAGGAATGCCAATTTATATTATCTCAGACAAGAAAATAAATAGGTCAGATAAAGCAAGGCAATGAAGGAAAGACAAAAATAAAGAAGAAATATGAATGTGAACGTCTACCTGTAAAGGAAAACTGAACATGTAGCATTATGAAAAAACACTTGAGGAGAGAGAATGACAAGATGTAGATGGTGTCATTTCACTTCCTGGGCATTTCCCTCTTTAGAAATGGAAGAGCTAAACTAGATGATTGTGATGCTGCCTTCCTCCAAGCTCTAAATTCTTATTCTAGTATTTAGTGTATAGGAGATAACTTAAGATAAACTAGTAGGGAGAGACAGACCTGGAGAAATAGCTCACTGAAGTCAAAGTAGTAGTAAGGATTTCTGCAGCCAGTGTAAACACTTACAAGCATCTTGGAGATATTTGGGAAGATATCCACATTAAACAATAAATAAGAAGTAATCATGAGTTTTTCTTTTTTTCACTTAGCACAAAGCAAAAAGAAAAAGAAAACATATTTATCTATCTATTTTTTTTTTTTTTTTTTTTTTTTTTTTTTTTTTTTTTTGGTACTGGGGATTGAACTCAGGGGCACTCGACCACTGGGCCACATCCCCAGCCCTTTTTTGCTTTTTTTGTATTTTATTAGAGACAGGATCTCACTGAGTTGCTAACTGCCTCATCATTGCTGAGGCTGGCTTTGAACTCGCAATCCTCCTGCCTCAGCCTCCCAAGTGCTGGGATTACAGGCATGTACCACAATGCCCAGCTATGTATTCTTAATTTTGTCAAAAAAATGAAATAGATAACCTGAAAATTCTTGCGCAGAATATTAAAACCAGTATTATTGCATGTGTACCACTATGTATTTATATATATATATATATATTATATGTGTAACATATATATTAATGTGCATTATCTTATTGAAGTGGACTTATTTCTCACAAAAACCATATAACATATGTAGTAAACCTACTTGATGTCCACCCAGATAGAAAGTGATAGAGAAGAAATATGGATACTGTTTCCCTATTGTATAGCCCATGCATTTTACCATCATGCTCTATTGATGTTGTTAGAATACATTCAATGAAGAAAAAGAACTCAGTATTAAACCTAGCAAATACTATTTGATGGTTAGTACAGTGATTTTCAAAAAAAGTTTTATAGAACAAAGGACAAAACAGGAAATTTAATGATGGTTTTACTTATAAAATCAGTGAATAATTAAAAAATAAAACCACAAATGGTCACATGATATGGATTTATTAATCCACCATCGCTGTTATTTTATTTTTATATTGTACCAATAGTGAGCAAATAGCTGCTTTATTTTGCTATCAATGAATTATTGAGCCATTTTAAATGCCTTTTCTATAACAAATGATTTGCCACTAGCATAGACAATCTAGAAAATTTTGAACTGTTTTAAAAAGATAAACATTTCTGCATGTCTAGGTTTTATTGTTAGTATTATGATATGTTACTTTTCAGTGTTTCTGGGCAATATTTCTCATAGTGATTAAGGACAGGGTCTTTCCAGCCAGATTATCTTGCTTTAAATTGTACATCACCAAATTGAGTCAAGTTATCAAATGCCTCTGTGCCTCTGATTTCTCATGCATAAAATGTGAGTAATGATATTATCCATATCCATGTATTATTCCACGAATTAAATGAGATAAAATGCACAAAGTACTGAAAGTCATGCTTGGTAGTAATAAAAAGCACAGCATAGGTAGGTGTGGAAGATGTCCTGTGTCTCCAAGGGAACCCCAGGTTAGGTCTGTTGTCATAGATTACAGGTAAACCCTCTTTCACTCTCACTAGTGCCATTGTGTGGACATTTTATATTTGATTTTTTTTACTAATATTACTATGCATATTCTTAATTATGTATGATTGAAGTTGAGGTAATAAAGAGTTAATTTTGCTTTTGTCACCTTCAGGGGTATAGTCAGGATTTTCCCATGCCAATCAATTTTTTCATAAATACATTTTAATACTTGTATAATTACTAGAATTAATAGTTCATAATTCACTTGTGTATACTTATATTGTTTTTAGTTTTTATTCATAAAAATAATTCTTTATGAAATTTTTGTCCATATATTTTGACTACTCTTCTGTTCAGTTACTTCTTATAAATGTCAAATGCTTGCATCAAAAGTAACTAACATTGGTAGGGTTCTGATAATGGTTTATTATCTTCAGCTATGGAGAATTTCAAAATGTAGTTTAATCAAGAAAAAAGGCAGCCAAACTACTTCTGCCTAGGCTTTTGCTGAAACTGCATTTCAGAGTTGACATTACATATAAACTTAGGTTGATTCTTTCACTTGACCTTTATCGCTGAATGCCCTTTTTATCTTGTGTTGGTAATGATATTCAAATTTCTCATCTGCTTGGTATTCTTACACCATATCCTAGCTGTCATTTTGTGCTAATTTTCCATAAATTATCTAGCAAAAACAAACCACTCAATAACAAAGAATGAATTGAGTATATGCCCCTTTGACTTACGAATGCTGGAGCTGGAGATCCCTTGTGGTTAAAGGAAAATATTCACCATGTCAGTGTTATGTCAAACATCAGTTCTGAAATTATCAGGTAATCTCAAGTCTCCAAGGCTGTTGCTGTGGGTTCCAAGAGACTTGCAGAATTGTTTTAAAGGAAATAGGAAATGTCAGACTTGTGTCTCTAAGGTTTGGTCTCCTGAGTAAAGGCTTGTATGTGTCCTTTATTGGATGCCCTTTGTCTCTATAAAACAGAAATGTTCAGCCTGTTTGGAATCTGTGCTCTTGTATTTGATTCTAATTAGGCTTGACAATTTCATATCTTCCCTTTGTTTGCATTTTTCCCAGGATAGTAACCTTTGTTTTTGTAGCTGCCTTCACACATATTAAGCTACTTTTTAGTGGTAATTAATACTCAATAGTGCCACAGATAAAGCTGTGTTTAAGAAGATACCTTTCTGTTTTAATCAAGAAAATCTAAAAAGCGAATTAATATTTTAGAAAATTTCAGATTGTGGTGGATTTATAATTGCAAGGAGATTTGCCAATTCTCAAATTAATAGGTGGTTTGCAGTAATAAATTTCTTTTTCATTTAATCATGTTGTTACAAAATATTTTTTCCTCAGATAACATTTATATTTGATCCTCATTCTTTCACTTTGAAGGATGAAATCAACTACTTCTAAGACATTTCCTTTTATAATGTGTCTTGCAACTTTTCTCTTCCTGAAGCATACTTGGGATTTCAATTTGGGTTGATTTATTTTTTAATTTTTCAATTTTGAAATAGTAATAGACTTTCAAAAAATATCACAAATAAAATGCAGAGAAACCTCAAGTATTCATCACCCAGCTTCCCCTAGTGATGACATTTTATGTAACTTCATGTGCATTATAAAACCAAGGAAATTAATATTTGTATAGTACAATTGACTAGAATAAGTTAACTCAAGCACATAAGCTCTTGGCAGTCTATTTAATAGACTGTCCATAAGTAGCATTCACATAAAGGGTAGTGTTGTATTTCAGAAGTATTACTCTGAGTATGTATTTTTTATTTGTTCTGTATATTTTCTTTATATCTATGATTGGAGGAAAAGGAATCATCCTAAAATGAATAATTTTGCCTTCCTTCTTCTAATTAGAATAAAGGTAACTAATATTTGTCAAAATGCCTCATAAAAAACACATGAATATTGGTGTATACATGCATGGTTTCACTTAGCATTCAGATCAACCTTGAAAAATAGGACACAGTATTATTATTTTAGACATTAGACAATTGAGGCTCAAGAAGACATAATGAATCAACAAGTCCAGATTGTAAGTTAGAGACTAATATAGGACTCATGTTCAAGCTTTGTGTTTTATGTTGGAAATCTTTGTTATGAACAACCTAAGATTTTATAAAACCATAGAGATAGAGGTTCATTTTGGGATAGAGTTGCCTAAACCTCCCAATATTTTCTACATGTCATCTATGATCACACAGACTTTATTATAATTGAATGATTAGTTTTTAGAAGCTATTTCTGATCATTTACTCTGTCTTTTCTGATATAAAGTATTCTTATTTGTGCTTCCCTCTTATGCTCTGACTGTAACAAAATACAAATAAAAAAATGTTTTAAGATAGTTATTTAATTATGGTAAAGTCATATTCAGTAATGACTTTATTGAATTTTGTCAAGTTATTTAAGAAAATGTCTTAAGTCAATTAGTCTGTTATAATGGAATACCTTAGATCAAAATATAAACAACAGAAAATGATTATTCATAATTCTAAAGATGAAGAAGTCCAAGATTAAGGTGCATGCAGATTTGATTTCTAGGTGGTTGTCTTGCCATGGTAGCTCACCTAGTAGATGAGGTAAGGCAGCTCTCTGGGGCTATAATGGCATTAATCCAATTCAAGTGGATTTACCCTTATGGCCTAATCACCTCTCAGAGGCTCTGCCTTCTAATACCATCACATTGGGATAATGATTTCAACATATATATTTGGGGCCTTATGAGTGTTGGGTCTGCAGCAGTAAAGTAAATGTGCAGTACAAGTAAATGAACCATTTGTTGTTCTGTTGCATCAAACTGACAGTTCCTGGTGCTAAACCATCCTCATCTGCCTAAATTTGAATCTCAAACACTAGGGGTGGGTGATTTCTAACTAAATATGTAATTCAACTTGTTTTGCTTTTAGTTGATCCGATTTTTAACTATGATCACAAAGACACTGTTTAATTATTGTATCTTTTTTTGTTTTTTTTGGGGGGGGTGCTGGGGATTGAACCAAGGACCTTGTACATGCAAGGCAAGCTTCTACCAACTGAGCTACATCCCCAGCCCATTATTGTATCTTTTATATGAACTTTATCAAGAGTTGGGGTAGAGTTACATTTGCTTTATAAAATGGAATGGAAAGGAAGCTACTATTTTTTGCTTTAATAAATATACAGTTGGGCTCTGTTTTCCTATGTTTTTGTTCATTTATAAAATTGTCAGGTTATAGAGCATATTTAACAGACATTTTCAAAATAATTTTAAAGTTTTGTGCAAACCTTTGATGTGGATAGCCTTTGTATCATTTCTAGAGTAAATTTAAGATTCTCTTGCCCATTGCATGTTCATTTTAATGAAACATAATCAGTTTTCTAGCATAATATAATCTGTATTAAGAGCAATGTTTGCCTTGCCTTTATGTGTTTTCCTACTTTAAATTTCACTTTCTCTTAGTTTTTATTATATTTAGCATCATTTTCTATATTATGGGTTATTTGTTTAAAAGTGAACTTTTGTATGTGTTTATAAATTTTTACTGTTTTGTATTGATGTCCTATTGCCTTTTGATTTAATTATTTAATTAGTTTATCTTATAATTTTCTTAGGTAAGTTTTGTTGAACCATTTCTAAATTTGAGTACAACAATTACTTTTAAAATTTTGTTTGCAAATGATTAAACTCTTCTGTTGAGTTCAGTTTGGGGTTATCTTTCTCAAAATTGATTAGATTTCGTTTTAAAAAACAATTTAATCTATTTTTAAATCTTATACACAGAAGGGTGATGGTAGTGGTAGTGGTGTTTCTTGTAACTTTCTCTTAATTGCTGATTTTATTGAATTTTAGGTCTGTAATAAAATCCACATGATTTCTACTTTAAAAAAATATTGAGTTTATTATTGTGGTCTTTGATATGATCTATAGTTTTATGATGAATATTTGAAAGAAAAATATTTTGTTTCATCCATTTTTTTGTGTATGTGAAATCCTTTTATAATATCCAAGTTATTTCCTTTAAAACGTTTACCTATTTACTTAGTCATAAATGAGAGTTTTGGTGAATCTGTCACAAATGATACTAATCATAATTGTATTTTGCGTATGTCATTAATCATTATCCTGAATACATAATCATGATTCTAAAATATATTTTGTTTTGTAAATATTGACAGTATAAAGCCTATTGGAAGAAGGAATTATTGCTACTATACATTTATTGACTATTTTTATTGTGCTGTGTGATATTTATATTGTTTACTACATGAAATCATTTCATTTAAATTCTACTTTATCTGAACTCAATGTTGTTAACCAAAATTCTTTGATTTTTACTTTTTTTATTAACATGTATATTTTGTATATTGTTAAACTTTTAGATACAGTTTGTACATTTCCTGGAACTAGAATAGAGATTTTAATGTTGTTAAATTCAGTTTGAGTCTTATTTGTAAAATATAAAATAGTATATATAATTCATCTGTGTTTATCATACCTGATGTTTTTACTCTCTGAACTTACTTATGCTTTCTTTACAAATAGCATTGTTTACTCTTTCATTGAATTGAATATGGTTTTGAATATGTGTCTGTGTATATATACATTATATATATATTTATTACATATATTTATTTATATTTTATGGTATTGGGGATTAAATCTGGGAGTACTTTATCACTGAGCTACATACCCAGATCTTGGTTTTATTTTCAATTTTGGGAAAAGGTCTTATTAGGTTGCTGAGGAACTCACTAAATTGCTGAGGCTGGTGTCCAACTTTTGATTCTCCTACCTCAGCCTCCTGAGTTGCTAGCATTACAGGTATGCACCACCACACTCAGGCTTGATTTTACATTTTTAATGATAAAAACCTACATATGTAACCTCTATTACCATTTAATATTACCCATTCAATATTCAACAAAATTTATTGAGTGACAACTAATAGGTTTTATAAAACATACAAAATCCATTTTGTAATAAAGGGCATCACAAAATAAATGGGCTCATTCATTTGGTTTCTTTTTTTTAATTTATTTTTTATTCTAAGTTGTTATAAATGACAGCAGAATGCATTACATTTCATATTATACATATAGAGCACATTTTTACATATCTCTGGTTGTATGCAAAGTATATTCACACCATGCGTGACTTCATACATGCACTTAGGGTAATGATATCCATTTCGTTCTACCATCTTTTTTTTTTCTTCTTCACCCTTTTGCCCCCTCCCTTCCCCTTCTTCCCCACTGGCCATTCTACTGTTCCTCTAAAAGAGAGAGTACATATCATGAGGAAAATAAAGCAGGAAAGAATAGAGATTGAGGGCAGTAGATCACTAGATGTGGGGTAGTGTTACAGTTACTATTCTTACTTAAGAAACTATACCATAGTTTATTAACACACAACTATTTTATCATATCTCCCAGAATCTGTAGGTTGGGAATTCAGAAGTATTCCTCTGGGACATTCTGCTCCCAATTCATCAAGGAAGATGACCCAGTGATACTCAGCTGGCAGATAGGCCTATTTGTAGGTTCAATTAACTGACTCAGTTATCTCCTTTCAGGAATCTAGATTTGTTACTTTCTAATTCTTGAAGCATTCATTTTGGTGATTTGTATTTCTAATACATAGTCATATTTGAGTAACTTTTTATTGGAAGTATGAATCAATGTCAGATACAGTATACAGATGTCATTCTTTTGCATTGAGAATTAGTCAACTTGATAGATATGATATTCTTGGTCATTATTCTTACTCTTAAAATCTTCATGAGTTCTAAAAATGTAAATAAAGCAGAAGAAAAGTCTGATGCAAATCTGGCATAATTTCTTTATAAGGAATTTTTCTTCGTCTATATGTGGGGCATATATAACTTTTTCTTTATTTTAAAGATTCAGGAGCTTAGCTAGTTTCTATCTTAATCTGGGTAACTGTGCCCCATTTCTCTCCTACCTCCCTTGGAATTCTGGAAATTCTGGGTCTTTTATTATTATTATTATTATTTGTTACTGTTTCGGGTCTATTTCCTCCTTTTTAGTTCTCCAGTGCACAAATTATTCTTGAGTCAACACTCTCATCTCTAGCATTCTGTTTGCCTTCTTCTCTCTCATTATTTCATCTCTTTCTTTCCCCTGCTGGACACTGATTCAATTACTGCTTAAACTTTTCAGCATGTCGGTTTTGTTCTCCATGGATTCTACTGTGGATGAGAGATCTGCTTTTATGTTTTAGTTTTCCTATAGACCTTCTAATCTCAGCCATTTCTTGCTTTGCCAGAGGGCCTATTTTGTCATTGTAACTTTCATCTCTTGTTACTCAGTGGAATCCCTTTCTATATATCATCCAGAGTTAGGTAAGAAGCCATGTGACCAAGACCTGCCCCTGTCTGGACACAGATTGCTTCTAGCACCCAGACTGCTCTACTGCCTCCCAACCTGCTCTCAGCCCCCAAGGCTTTCCTTGAGGGTGCTGCAGCCAGGCCCGGCTTCTCCTAATGCATCTTGTTCTTATATTATAGCTTCTGTCTCCTAAAGAAGTTACCTATATTATCTTTGTGTGAATGACCAGCGTCTGGTCCCTCGAAAAGCAGGGCTGAAGTTGTAAAGGAACAACTGCCTATTATCTGGGACACTCCAGGAGTCTAACTTAGGCTGGGAAAATAAACTACCATCTCATTAGATTTTCATATTGTAACATTAAAGTGTTAGTATGTGTGCAGCAGCTAAATTTGGCAGGTTGAATCCAATAGACAATGAATACACTCTTTTTATGCAAGATAGCACTTATTTTAGTGATAATATGGAAGCAAGAGCAAAAGCAAAAGCAATAGGCAAGAGTAGAAAATATAAAACCAGATCAGGGAAAACACCAATACCTGAAGCCATGTAGCTGGGGAGTCTTGGGGCAGCTTTTCAGGGTCTTGACTGGAAAGTCCTGAGCAGAGTGTCCTCTCCACGGGTGGGGTGAGACTCTACAGTGGGGCTCCAGTGTGACTGCTTGAATACAGGTTAGAACAAAAAAATCTCCTTTCTACCAATCTGTGTGACCTAGTGATCCCCTCAAGTACACTTCATCCCCACAGGATTGGCCATATCCCAGAAGGAGAGAGTGGTAACCTTGAGATAAGTGAAGGACTGAATTCCCCTGAGTGAGCCAAACCCACCAAGAAGTCAGCATTGTTTATATGTTGTGTCAAGGGTGAGCGAAGGTCACAGCAGGCACATGGACTGGGAGATCTTTAATGCTTTCCTTAGTCCTTTACATATCCAGGAAATTCTTGCCTCAAAAAATAAAACATGAATATGACAATTTAATTTAATTGTTCATACAGTTAGTAAAAACATGATCAGTCTAAGTATTGAGTACCAGTTTTAGTAGTCAGTGTTAAGATCATGTCATTTACTATTTTTTACTAACCTCTTATCCTCCTTCCCCTTTCTTTGCTCTCTCTTTCTTTCTTTATTTCTTTCTTCCATCTTTCTTTCTCTTTCATAGGGACTTGGATGTTATTTTATTACAGGCTACCATTCAGGTGCTATTTAAAACTGGACCAAATTAGTATTAAAAGGAAATTACACACTCATGGGATTTGTTACTAGAGTCAGGAATGTTTAGGGATGACTGGTATAAATTTTACAAGAACCATTTCTGAAGAACATAAACAATTCCTTGAAAATTATTTTTAGTTTGCTTTCCTATCAATCATACATTCACTAAGATAACAAATACACATTGAGCTCTCTCATGGTCTGAACATTTTGCCAGCCCCTGGAACTTGATGATTAAAACAGAAGCATTGCTTGACCTTGATCTCAATAAATGTACCTTACACAATTACTTTCTTAATTGCAACCATGATATGTGCATCCTGGAACAGAAAGTGTTGCCAAGCAATAGAATATTGCAGCAAGCAGCCCAAGAGGATGCCCTATTTTGGGACTGTATTAGTTTCCTGTGGCTGCTGTGACAAACCACCACAAATGGAGTGACTTTAAAAAGAATTTATTCTCTTACAGTTGCAGAGGTCAGAAGTCTGAAATTCCTGGGCCAAAATTAAAGTGTGAAGAGTTCCATGTTCCCTCTCCAGGCAGAACCCACTCCTTGCCTCTTCCAGTTTCTGTCATTCCTGGGCTTGTGGCGATATCACTTCAATCTTGTCTCCTTGTTCTCATTACTTTTTCCTTTCTGTCTTTAAAAAAAGAAATTATGTCTGTTTCTCTCTTAAAAGGATACATTTGATTATATTTAGTGTCATACAGTCCAGGATAATCTCCCCATTTTAAGACCTGTAATTTAATCATACCTGCAAAAACTCTTTTTAAGCCTCCTAGAGTTGATTGGGGGAAATAATTCAATGGGTTATAATTTTTCACGTAGGGAGACAGAGTGTATAAATCCTGAGGAACTTGGCAGAAATCATTTGGGGCTGAAAAGAGGAGAATTGGAGGAATAGAAAGAGAATGAGGGAGATAGTGGCCAAATTTACCTCGAGGTGTGAAATCTCTAGGTTATCTGGACCAGAAACATCTCTTCTATTTGGACTCCAGATGCTTTCAGAAATCTCACGTGTGCATTTTTCATATGCTGAGTCAGCCAACAGTGTTTGTGGGGTAACCATAGCTATTAGCAATCCAAAAGTCCCTAGACACATCTAGTTCTATGGAGCTGAATCCAGCTGTTTTCTGCACAACTGGGTTTGCCAAGAAATGGCTACAGAAGCAATTTTCTCACATATGCAAGTGGATACCAACTGAACTCACTTACTCATGTGGATGATTTTCTCAGGATTATTTGATAGTAGGAATTTGGCTGAAGTGCAGTTAAAGGGAAGCATGGATGGAAAGTTCTATCATTTTCATACCTCCTCTCCATCTCTCTTCTCTTCCTCCTCCTCCCTCTTTCAAATAACCATTATTTGAAAAGTATCAATTTTTATTTTGTCATTAACTAGACCATAAAATAGAACTTTTGGATGGGAATTTAAGTTGGAATTGGAAACAGGTTTGAAACTGTTATGTTAAAATTTCAATTCTTTTCAAATGCTAATTACTAAAGTGCTATTTTATTAAGAAAAAGTGATTTACAAATCTTTTAAACTTTAAGCTTCTTTGGCACAGAAATGCACCTTGTTTTGTATTAAAAGTAAAAGCAAACATAGGAAGACACGTGTGTATATGTACATGCATATATGTGTATGTAGATACATACTAATTTTGTTCTCATGTTATTATCCTGGCATTTAAGTATCCTGTTTCTTTGATAAATTATAAAATAAGAGTAGAAAGAGAAGTAGTCATAATAAAAGCCACACACACACAAAAACAGGTTTTGACTGATTTAACAAGCTCTCATTCCAAATTCAGATGTACATGGACCGCATAGTGAGACAATCTATCTGATTCATAAAGCATTGGCAATGGGCCTGACTTTAAAAGTCTGATAATCACATTCATGTGTAAAATCATTTGCATTATTAAAAATATAAAAATGTGCAAAAGTGAAAAAGAAGAATACAATGAGTCCATTAAACATAGGGTCAATAAACCTATTAGACAATATTCAACTGTCTATGATTAAAATAAATCTGTCATGACTGCTCCCACTTTCATCATTGTTTGTAAATTGCTCCCTCTTGTCCCAATTTGCTGTGCAATATAGTAGAAACAGCACAGTTATGCAGAGCAAGCCTGTTTTGTGATTCATCTCATATCATTTCAACCCTGAGATTCTTTTGTTTTAGTGATCGACATGTTACCCAGAAATTGTATTCTCCATGAGGGGTAAATTATTTATCAGCTAAAACAAAAGTAAAGTCAGGGAAATATTTGTAAGTTATTCTTCTAAGTTCTCAAAGGTTACATTTTTCACCAAATCACATAACCAGATCCCAAGAGAATAATATTATGCAGGCAATTTAACATCATGTAATTTAAATAATGTAATCCAACATCATGCAAGAAGCTTTGAACAAAGCATCATATAAGAAAAGTTTATGGTTATTTTCATCTTAAATGTTTTGAAATGTTTTCATTTGTATTGTTCTTTGTTATTTAACAACTCATAAATTCTGCTTAAGAGTTTAGCAATTTACCGGAAGATAGCTACTGACATGTACAACTACTCTTTGTTAGCTAATAAGATATCTTTGAATTCTGGTTTTCCTGTTGGCCTTCACTGACCAAAGCTTAGGGCTAAGTTTTGGCTTGAAGGATTGGGCTCATTCCCTAGGTCTCTTTATATAATTGTCACTTCCTTATCTTCATTATTATGTCATTTGCCCTTGTTTTATAGTGTCTGTGCCTTTCCTTATAAACTGTCTCAGAGGCTTTCCTGAAATACACAGTGCATACATACAAAATGATGAAATAAACATACTTCCTCATTTCATTTTAAAAGATGCTTGGGTTGAACTAAATGACCTCTAAGGTCCCTTCCAGCTCTAAATTTATGTTGCTGTCACCAAAGACAGACAAAAAGAGAATCTATTAGGCTATAGGCCAAGAGATGAATGCCAAGTACTATATTTCTGCTTTAGGTATATTTCTTCTTGAAGGCACAGCATCAGATTCAGCAGCCTGCTAAAGATCCTCATAGTCTTATGATGATTAAACATGAGAACTGATTGCTGAAAAAATAAAATCTCAGTTAAAGCCACTTTTCATTAATAAACATGAACAACAGCAAAATAAGAAATAAAACAGAAGACCACAGTTATTTCTTCTGAGTCATTTATATAAATTTGGATAACTAATGAATCTAATTAAAGCAGTGAATTTAATGAAATTAGTCACATTTGACTATTGTCACAATCATGCAATCACATTAGCATTTGTGTGATTAAATTTATTCTATGTGCCTATATGAGTCCCCATAGCATCAGCTGTCAACACCTTCATAATAAACTAGCCCTTCAGTGCTTTCTGGACACTTTAAGATTCAGTGCAGGTGATTGGGCCTCTGCTTCAGAGAATTTATTTATTTATTTATTTATTTATTTATTTATTTTATTTATTTTTGGTACTGGGGATTGAACTCAGGGGCACTCAACCACTGGGCCACATCCCCAGCTCTTTTTTGTATTTTATTAGAGACAGGGTCTCACTGAGTTGCTAAGTGCCTCTCCATTGCTGAGGCTGGCTTTTGAACTCGTGATCCTTCTGCCTCAGTCTCTCAAGTGCTGGGATTACAGGCATGTGACACAGCGTCCAGTAGAGAAATAATTTTTTTAAGGATTGTTCCTGTTTGTATGAACTAGAACATAGATGTTGTCCTCTGTACTGTTTATTTTTGATGGGAGATAGAAGTCATTAGAAACATAGAAAAAGCTAGATACTATATATTGATAATTTCCAAAGCTGCTGCTGCTGCTGCTGATGATGATAATGATTTTAGTACTGGGGATTGAACCTAGAGGCACTTTACCACTGAGCAGCATCCCCAGACCTTTTTTAATTTTTATTTTGAGACAGGGTCTTGCTAAGTTCTTAGGACTTCTCTAAGTTGCTGAGGCTGGCCTGTAAACTTGTGATCATCTTGCCTCAGCCTTGAAGTCACTGGGATTCCAGGCATGTGCCACTTTGCATAGTATATAGTAATAAAATTTTCCTTGTAGAATAATAGAATATGATCTTCATGAGGTCCAAGTGTAAAAAGTGAAAATTTGTTTTCATTTAGGCAACTTCCAGATTTTTTGCCCTTATAGTGTTCTGTATACTGGGTTGAATGGAGTACCCCTGAAGTTAATGTCCACTAGGGTCTGTGACTTTATTTGGAAATAGGGTCTTTGCAGAAACAATTGACAAAAAGATAAAGATTAGATTATCCTAGATAAGGGTGGGCCTGAAATCTAATCTAAGTGTCTTTATGAGAAATAGAAATAAATACAAAAACACAGAAAAGGTCATATGTAGATCAAGGCAGAAATTGTAGTAATGTGGCTATGAGTTAAAGAAAGACGATTGCTGGGAGCCACCAGAAGTTAGGGGGGAGGCAAGGGAGAATTCTACCCTAGGATCTTCAGAGAGAGTATGGCCCTGCTGGAACCTGGATTGCAGATGTCTAAACTTCAGAACTATGAAAAAATATATTGTGTCTTCGTAATCCACGTTTGTGGTAATTTTTGTGGTGACCCTAGAAAACTAGAGTATCCTGTAGTTTAGAAGTTCTTTCCAATGATTTCATTATATAGTTTATTGGCAGGAAATAACCTGGGTATTCCATTTGCATAATTTGTTAGTAATCTTAGAATTATCATATCTTGCAACTGATTTTGAAGTATCTTAAGGTAGTCAGTAATTCTTTTTTATCTGAAATTTAATTAATGCTGATATCAATTACATTTGAGGAAATACAAAAATATATAAGATTCTAGGAATGTTTAATATTTCATCATGTCTCTAATAAAATATTACATGATATTCATATCCTTAATCTTTTGACTGTTAGTTACCTCAAATAGTATTAATCCTCAGATAATAATTCCCCCCCACATGTTATTTTCCTTGTTTATATTGGTATCAAATAGTGAAGTGAGAGAGAAAATCAGTGCAAATTGTGATTATTAATCAGTGAAATTTCATGAAAGAGATCCTTAATCTTACTAAGAGTTTAATTTTGAAATGTGTGCAGGAAAATGGATTTAGCTAATATTTCAAAACTCACTAGTTTTCTAGTAAATATGGTTGATTAGAGTTAAAACTGATAATTTTAAATTTCATCCAACACTTTGAATCAAAAGAGGGTAATTACACACTAAACAAAAATAAATTCAAAACAACTGAATCTTTAATTTAAAAAGTTAAAAATTTAAAAAGCAGGGTATTTATGACTTCTTGGTAAGATTGGGGAGGGAGGTTAGGAAAAAATAAGTACTATTTTTAATACAGGGTAAAGTTCATTTGCAATAGTTTTTATTAAGTAGTTAATTTTGTTTGAAAAGACAGTTTCTTAAATACTACAGATTCTGTATGAGTAGTCACTAATTTTTCATATGGAATACCACATGAAATACCATTTTTCAAGTTCACCCAGCTGCTTATTTTTATATGATGAAACTGTTTACTTGTATTCACCTGGTCAAACAGGCAAGCATAATACATGCCTTACCAAATGAAGTTAGTATGGAGTGAATAATATCCATTGTTTTAACATGTTCTTGTTTTCTGAGTCTTTCTAAACCCATTCTTATTGGGTTTATTGAAATGATATGCTAAACATACAAATGATATGCTAAACATACAAAGCATGATTGCCTTATTGTATTAAAATAAATGACTATTATCTAATAGAAACCACAAATACAGTATCTTAAATAGGAAATGAGTTGTTTATAAAGAAGAATAAAGACCATAACATGGTCTTCATTAATTCTATTTTTGAATATCAAATTCAGAAATAGAGTTCTCATATTTAGGCATTATTCATAATTATTATAAGGCAAAATAAATAATACAGATTAACTTAAAAAGTTTTCTTTGGATCAACAATTGAAGTGAGATAGTGGAATCATGACAGATATAATCATTTTTGAATTGATTCTACAGTTGTCTTTATTCTCTAAATCTCCTGTAAGCTCCCTATCTACTATAAGATGTTATATCCATAAACCTAGCACATGAAACCAATCATGATTCCTTTCCATTCTGCGATTTCAAAGCTTAGGACTTTCATAGAGGAAAAGGTTATATAGAAGCAGAATGTACACAACGCAGCACTGACCAATGGTATTCACTGTCACTCATGAATTTGAGGAAAACTTACAAAACCCAAATTTCAAGTGCTTACTTTCACATTTGCTACCAGAACCAGGAATGAGGTCCAGAGATGGTTTGGAATGTATATTTGTTTTTGTAGAAGGAATTTATGGACAAATACCTACAATATGTTTTCCATAACTCCTTTGAACCCAAGGTAGCAACATATTTTTCAGGGTCAAAGATAAAACCAATATTTTATCTCCTAGAAATTAGAACCCTAGAGATGGAATTTTAGTATCCAACCATCTAACACTTCATACAGAAAAGTAATGAATGGACAAATTAAACAGCAAAAACAATATCAACAACAGCATGGTTCCCATTCTCAATCTCTAACTGGTAGTAGAAATAATAGTAATAGGAGAAGAACATCCTGATTAGAGATTTTCCTCATCTTCCATCAGTGACAATGGTCTTACATCCTGTCCCAGTGAAGTTATTGAAGATGTCTGCAGTAGACTCCTTAATTGATTTGTAATCCCAGCATCAGATTCCTGATATTTTTGCCAAAAAATCATGTACATACTCATCAAAATACTATGCTTCTGGTGTGAATCTGAACCAAATTCTATTGCATTAGAAAGACAATGAAATTAATATTGGCCTACAGGGCATGGCATCAGTTTTCAATATGAAATGTTGGTAAGGTCAGGAGAAATAACTTCCCAGTAACATTCTGTTTACAAATTTATTAGCTTTTTCCTTAAAATTTTATATGTTCAGCACAAATAAAACTTTAATCTTGTTAATCAGAATTTTCAAACATTTTTGTAGAAATAAATATTTCAGTACTTGCCCGATTTCCTTGTTTATAAACAACAAATAGTGCTTGGGAGTGAGTATTTCTATTAAATTTCCATCATTCATTTTCAGTCCTACTGAGAAAAAGTAAGCATAGTGGTCAGTCTATTACTTCTCTAAAAGAAAACAATCATTTCTCTCTTTTTGATGTCTTATTTTCCCCTTCTCCTTGAAATGTGACCAAGTATTTTTTTTTAATTTTATAGTTGTAGATGGGCTGCCTTTATTTGTTTAGCTTTTTTTTTTTTTTTTTTTTTTTTTTTTTTTTTTTAATGTGGTGCTAAGGATCAAACCCAGTGCCTCACACATGCTGGGCAAGCACTCTGCCACTGAGCTACAGCCCCAGCCCAACTATGGCCCCAGCCCTGACCAATTATTTAAGAAAACTCTATAGAAGATCCTTAAAATGTTTTATCCAATATATACATACATTTAGAAGGAAATGGAGTAATGATCTATTATAATTTTATAATGAGAGAAATTTAAAACCTATTTATTTGAAAAATTTTATTTAATTTAGAAGCTATGTATTTGAATGCAAATTAAAGTATACATGCAGTAAGATTTTACCTCAAACTAGGATCCTAACTTACTCACTTACTGATGACAGAACTATTTTTCTCACATTATAATGCCTGTGTGGGTCTTTCATTTATAAATTTACACATGCCTTAATACATATTTGACTTTTGTAAATATATTAAGAAAAATTACACAAAAATTTTGAATATGAATGTTTTATTTAGCTTGAAAATTCATATATGCAGTAAAATGTGAAATATTAGCTATCAACTCAACATTTTATTTTTAACCAAATAAACACTCTGCTATAATCAAGACCCAAATCAAGAAGAATAATATTTCTCCTTCCAGACATTCATCATTATTTGGAATGTAATTCGTAAGATTTTCAAATTTTAATTAATGAATAATAGACTATATATTCTGCATCTTCCTTGGTTTAATATTTGGTTTATAGGATAAGTCAATCATTGAATATATTGTTAATTCAATAATTTTCATTGCTGTATTTCATTATGTGATTATACTACCATTTATTTGCCTATGATAATGTTTATGAATATTTGAGTTGTGTTCAGTTTGGAAATATTTTTATTGGTGCTTCTCTGAGTATTCTTGTGTCTGTCTTTAGGTAAATATACTTGGGTATTAAACTAGTTTATGTTCCCATCCACAATGGGACAGTTTCAGTTATTCTCCATCCTTTTCAGTACTTGATATTATCTCCTTTTCATTTAAACCATTCTGATGTTTATGTAGCACTGTCACATTGCATTCTTCTTAACCTTACTAATTTGAATGTTTCATTCCATTCAAATATTTTAGATGTCCTACTTTGCAGTATTTTTCCTTATTTAAATGATAATAAGAATAAAAATCCTGGAATATTTAATAGTATTAAGTATTAATAGAATTAATAGTAATAGTATTAATTGAATTGAGATTCCTAATCAGTTGTAATTCTGAAAATTTTAACCTAAATCTCTGTAATTTTTCAACTGTGTTTTTAACTATGTTAATTAAGATCAAAGACAAAAGGCAAGCAGTTCCTCTAATTAACATTTCATAATACTCCTGTATCTTAAAAGAAAGTTTCCTGATTTGTAAGTAAACTAGAATGTGAATCAGTTCATAACTTAATTGAAATTATGAGATGAGTCTCAGTTTCCATTGCCTGCATTATATTTGTGTTTCTAAAGAAATTTAGGAAAGCCATATGTCATTCTGTTAGTTTCTTCTCACTCTGCCAACATCTGTTACTTTAGTTTTTTAGCAAGCACTATGTGACTGCTTGCTGAGGAGAGTTTTGAAAAAAAAATGTACATCTCTTCTTAAACAATGGAGCCTTTGTAAAGAGTGTAATTAGAGGACAAAATACTCTGCACCAAGCTAATTTTATCTTTAATGTATATTAGTTGGATTCAGTAGTTTTCATTAGTAGCTATTAAGTGATTGTATTTTGGAGTTCACATTTCCTGATTTCAGATCCTTAATGTACTCTTTACAAATGGTGTGGCCTTTGGATATTTACTTAACCTATTCAGATCCCTAAAACACAGATATTACAAGGTGTGTTAGGATGGGTCCTCTAAAAGAAAGATGTTAAAAAGTGGTTGAGCAAGTATATTTGGTTGGGTCTTGGAAAATAAAAGTATTAGTTTTAGAAGAGTGTATAATTTTAGTATAAATATTTTATTTGGAAAAGCATTATAGTTGTACTATGGGGGGGAATCCCTGTAAGACATTCAGAGGGGTAGCTGCATTAGGCTGGGGGAGCTGTTGGCTGTGAAATAAGTCTGACTAAGAGTGAAGGAAAGAGAAAAGGAAGGTTGAGTGAAAACACACTAGTCCCATCCTGTCTAAACAAGATTTACCAAGGGCTTCAAGGTATCCTGCACCAAAATTGGCTATTGGAGAAGCCCTATGTCTTCCTGTGTTGGACTTGCTTTAGTAATTCTTCCACACTCAGACACTGGGGGAAGTGAGGCAGATGCAGAACTAGAGTTTAGGCAAAGCAGCAGGTGACCTTAATCAACTAAGCTTCCTGTACTTGAAGCTAAGGAGGAACTCATGGACATCACAGATAATTATCATGAAGGTGATTTGATAAATTCCAGATAGAGTAACTAAAGCAATACCTGAAACACAGTTATGCATTTATCCATTTAGTTTACTAATCATCATCATTATTAATACTTAATATTAATAAAATGCCACATGTACAATATGCCTAGAAGGTTGAGAAAGTGAATAGTGATGTAACAATATTACATAGGATTAAATTTTACTTGATTCATTCAAAGTGGAGAACATTACACATTAAAAACCTAAATGTGGTTTTCCTTCTACTACTTTTTATTGGTGTTTGTGTGTGTGTGTGTGAGTGTATTTCCAAATCCCAAATGGATACTAGAAAACCTAACTCTAAACTCCTCTATGGCAGCACAAAGAAGTGGGTTCAAGTTTGTTTTAAAGATCAGAATTTATTAACATTATTGTATTTGTAATATCCAATTGATATTATCAGTGTTGAAGGATTCCATCATTTAATATAATTTGGAGGACTTAGCAATTGTTTGGTTCACTTTTTAAAATTGGTCATTGGAAGTATATAATCTTAGATCTGAATATTCCTTAGAGATTATGTAAATATATATATATATATATATATATATAGAGAGAGAGATAAATAAAGATATATATACATGCAATATTATTTTATATATGTATATATTTTTAGTTGTAGGTGGACACAATACCTTTATTGTATTTATGTGGTGCTGAGGATAGAACCCAGGTCCTCACACATGCAAGAGGAGCTCTTTACTGCTAAGCCATAGCCCCAGCCCCAGCAATATTCTTATCACTAGAAATTCCTTTAAACTTTCAAAGATTTTTCCAAATTCAGAGGGATAATATTAATAGTTGTGACACTGCACAAATAGTGGGAAGGGGCCAGGCATGGTGGTGCTAATCTATAATCCCAGCAACTCTGGAGGCCAAGAAAGAGGACCACAAGTTTGAGGTCAGCCTTGGCAACTTAGAACCTATCTCAAAACAAAGCAAAAAGTGGCTGGGAATATAGCTCAATGGTAGAGTGCCCCTAGGTTTAATTCCTAGTAATGCAAAACAAGAAAAAAAAATAGTGGGAAATAAAATTACATTAAATTAAAATAAACATTTTATTGAAAAGTCTCTGAGGCTACGTTATTATATTAATGTAAGCATACAAATTACTCAGAGGAGACTCTTATACCTATCTTGAAAGTGTGGCTCCTTACATTCCAGCATTTGTGCCTCCACTTTGTAGACAAAGGCTTTAGTTGTTCTTCTCTGTAAGGATTGTTCATGTGCCTTTGCCATTTCTCCTGCCAGTATGTTATCCTCTGCTTTGGAGTTCTCATTAAGCACACCACATAAGACCTATTCTTACATTATTACTTAAAGAGCGACCTAAGTTATAACTTCTACTTGACTTTTTGTCAAGTGTCTTTGCCCTAACAGGCTTCTCCATGTTCCAAATGCCCATGACGTGTATTATCCTACCTCACACACAGCCTATACAGTTCCTCCCAGCTGTTCCCACAGTGTGGCATTTTAACTGTTCGCTTTGTGCTCAGCTGTCCAGAAAACCAGGAGATTCATAGAGCTGCAGTCTATTAGGCATTCTAAACTTATAGTACACTGTAATGAATGAATGAATGAATGTGCAAATAAATGGCTTAATTAATAAATTCCTACATAGGTAAGGAGCATATTGAGGACAAGAATTATGCCATCTTATAATCCTAGCCAACTATTATAGAACTTTGACAAAAGTAGGCATTTAATACCTCTTTGAAACTGATGAATTTAAATATTTTTATGAATACTAAGTTGACATTATATTATTGTCATTTTGGGAAGGTAGTGAACTTTCAAATGGCTTTCATTGCCTAGGAAATCATCCTTTTACATACAAATGAATCTTGGTAAAAGAAAATTGTTCTTCTACTTACAAAAGACTTTGCAGAGCTTCGGTTGATTTTAAAGTTAATGATTGTGACTTATGCAGTTAAATATATATAAATTTAACAATATTATTGGGACTTATTTAAATGCTGTGTAAAGTAGAATAAAATTACTCAGATAATGTGGATACAGATGTATATGTAATTCACAAAGAATTGGTAACAAAGTCAAATGTATGTTGATTATTACCAGAATATTAATAAATAGTATTATAAAACAAGTATATTTGGTTGTGTCTTGGAAGATAAAAATATTAGTTTTGTAAGAGTCTGTATTTTCTTTTCTTTTTTTATATTTGTTTATTTGCTTTAGTTGTACACGATGTGTTTATTTGTATATGGTGCTGAGGATTGAACCCAGGCCGCGCACTTGCTAGGCGAGCGCTCTACCGCTGAGCCACAACCCCAGCCCGAATCTATATTTTCAATGTAAATATTTTACCTGGAAAAGCATTACAGCTATACTTGATTATGTTCCAAGAAAAATACATTGGAATATGTTCATCAAGGAGGAGATTGTGAACTTGAATTAGTTGAAGTAGTTGGAATAGATAATACTCAGCAGTTTACTAAGTCATGTGTCTTTCATTTTTCACTTTGTTAGCTATACTCAGAATGTGGTTGGAAATGGAATCAAGGCCCAATCTGGGAATCCTGAAGTCAAAGTCAAAGGAACTGATCCTGTGATAAATCAGATAATTGATAAGCTGAAGCATATAATTCAGGTAAGGAGATCCTGTACATACAGGATTGGTTTATTAACAGTAAAAAATAAATGTTACTTTAAATTATATTTAGTAATTTTATTAATTGTATCTGATAGTCCTACCTAAAATTGGGTACTTGAATCACTTATTTCTATCTGGGGGTATAGAAATACTTAGTTGAGTGGTTGTCATATAGTCAGTGTATAGTGGTATTTTTATCATTGGACAGTCTGTACCTGTGAAAAGCAAGCTGTTGCCTCAGCATTTTAATAATGAGAAAATATTTCATCCTCCACAAGTAAGTTTCAAGCAGAGGTACAACAGTGCCCACTGAAGAAACACATCAGAGCATAGAAGATGTCAGCATTACATTCTAGGTAACTCTTTACTTTGGTGTGAAGGTGTTTGTTGTATTCTCAACAATACTCAAGTCATAAATGGATAATCTACATCTCTAGTATTTATTTCCTGCCTCATATTGTACATGCTATTTTATAAATGACCTAACAGTTGTTTAGCAAATCGATTTTTATTTTTAATAATATTTCTGTTTTATATTTAATAATATTATTTAATCAAGTGAGTATATACTACTATTTTTAATACATAACATACGAAGCATGAATATACCTGGCAAAAGACTATTACATTGAAATAATATGTAAATTGGGACCAAATATATTGTTAAAATTTGCTGTTACCACCTCCTATGTCAACTGGTTTTGGGGGCAAGAACTATTTTTTAGTTATTAGTCATTTCATAAAAATTTGTGTGTGTGCATGTTTGTACACACACATACACATATATTCATTTTTAAGCAAAACTTTTATGGATAGATGATGCTGATTTTTGGTATTGTGTGTTAGAAAATATATCTAAATAGTACTGAATCCACATATAGCATATTCCAAAATCACTGGTCTGAGTCTACAGAGCTTAAGTTTATGCAGGTCCAGTTGATAGGATCCTATTTTCATGAGGTCTCTGCATCTGAAGGAAAGGATATGTAAGAAGAGCATAGGGGCTGGTGGCTAGAAGGCAGTAATAGTTACCTTGTTTATTCTATTACATGCACTGGGAAAGCATAGCTCTCAGTTTGGGTAGTGAACCAAAAGTAAGTTCCATTGAGAACAGTGTAAGAAAAGAGTGGCACCAGGACCATCAGTGAGTAAGCCTCACAGCCTCTAGTGAGTTATTTTGATTCCCTGAAAGAGAAGCCTCCAGGGTAAAATAGGTACCTTATGCTGCTAGTGGGCCAACCACTGAGGCATTTCTTGGAGCTGAGCAGCCTTAGGCTGGGTCAAGAGCTCAAGAGACAGTGAAGGAGTGGTCAGAGTGAGCTATGGGAGCTCAGCTGGATGGCTGAGGTCAAAAGGAGAGAGCATTTTATCCTCAGAAACAATTGGATTCCATCTATCAGTGAAAATCATTCATGCCTCAGAAGAAGATAAGTCATTGTTCCTGCCAAATTCCTTCTTTTTTGGAATGTATCTTAGAAAAATTTCAGAAGAAAAACAGTGCTTCTAGGCGAAACTGATTTAGACTAAGTGAGGAAAGAACGAGGCTTTATGACAATTGCAATATTACTTTAATTCTTGATTTTACAGTGGTGCAATAAAAAATATATTAGGAATTAGATATCTAAGCAAAACAGATTTCTGGTATATGCTGGTATACATGTGCATTTCCTGGGGCTGTCCAGGAAAAAGAGTGCGGGACAGGAATTTGTGGCCAAGTACCCCTTCAATCTGTAAGGAACTGGGAGGCAGAGGACTGTGCAGAGGAAGAAACAGAACTGGGCTGTAGTTGGAACTGAAGCCTCATCTGAACCCAATAGGGACTCTGGCTAGGAGGGCCTTTGCATATTATCTTGTTGTGAAACCAGTAGGCATGTCTCCATTCCCCTGACCCACCATCACTGGCTGATGCTTCTATGGTAGAGGCAGACGTGTTAGCTCAGCTATGAATGAGCAGCAGCCTGTATTCCTGCCTGTAGCTGGAGTAATAATGACCCTAGTCAAGGCAGTATTTCATCACAACATCTACTAAGAGATGGAACATAGATGTAGGTTAGTTGAAACCACAGTGCACAATTGATGATACAATCAAAACAGCTATAATATTAATCAGCTTCTTTTATTGAAACATAGCAGAATTTTAGTGGCTTTCAAAGTGGGCTAAGCCTTATCCGGGGAGTGCACAGGATCATTCCCTGAACAGAAAAAAAGCTTAGAAATTTAGTGTATATTTATTCTATCTCCTTTTAATTTTAGGGGGATGTAGGAAGATGTATAAAATATGTACTATACTACTTCAATAATCTGTATAATTTGTGAATATATAAATATACATGTCAAGTGGATATGTAATCAAATTGTTTTATGGGATATACATATCCCATATAATATTTATGTTTATATTACATTATTATAATACATACTTTATAATATATGTATGAAACAGAATGGAAACCCTATTATAAATAGTGAGGATGGAGCTGCTGTCAGGAAAAACTGTACAGATATAAGAATATATTCACAAAGGAGTACATAGGTATCCAAAGTATAAAGGTTTATAAAAGCCCTTTGGAGCAGGGCTCTCTGATTTGTTGACCATTCAGCCTAACATTCCTCCATTTTGTTGAATAGGTTTCAAAGCTATAGCCTTTTCAAGGTGGCCAAGGGAAATAGTCCTACTTTTCCTGTGTTAGATTTAGTCCCATTCTTTCATCTTTGTAAGAGTGTGCAAAGTTCCAATTATTCAAGCTTAATTTTTATTCTAGGGTTACTAGAGAATATCAAATACATTGTCAACTTTGAGGTCTGTCTTTTTAAAGTCTAGTAGGATGACATGATTGAAAATTAGATTTTTGTAGAGGATAGCACAAAGTTATATCTTGAACAGGTGTCACTAAAATATTAACCTTTGATTCCTTAGAATGTACTCTTTCATAAACCGACTCTCCTGGAGATGAAGAGAAATTTTTGATTCTGTCAGACTTCTGACTGCTGATAATGTGTGTGTGCCCTGGCCAAGGTGGGGCTGTTGTACTATGCGGTATCCAGGGGCAGTTAGCAGGATCTCCATAGTTTCAGCTATGAAAGAGTAGAGATGATTGCCTTCTGTTAGAGAGACATTTATTAATTTTGAAGTGGTGGGGACCAAGGGAGGATATAGACTCAGGGACATATTTCAAAATCAATTTGTAGTTTCAGATGATCCCTTAGTGTTTGGATAAAAGTATTTTTATTGTAATGGATGCTAAGTGCATCTCTCAACTCTTATCTTTCACGATAGAGTTAAAGAAATATTTCTCTTGCCCTTTTTGTTCAAATGCCAGCATGTCGGACCTTACACTGTCTGCCAAGGGGATGGAAAAGCTCTGGCTTTCTGGCTGTTTGCCACATTACCACGCCCTGTTACAGGACCTAGGCTAAGCAGGGGGCTTGGCTGTGAGAACTGAAACCACCCCAAGGATAGGCCAATGGCTCCGCCAATGGCATCCGCCCATGCCCTATGTGTCCCTATGATCTTTCTGTTGATTGGCCCATGTCCTCTATAAGACCGTCCAACTTCCTCAATAAACTGAGTTTCTGCACTGATCGGTGATGGGGCTCCCTGGTATGTTCCTGGGCCTTCTAAAGGCGGGAGAGGGAATGCCGGCAGTCTTTACTTTCCCAATCTAGTCTCTTTGTTGGGGTAGGCCTCTCTGGCCTCTTTTGCTGGACAAAAGAGGTCCATCCCGGGTACGGAGGGGCTAAAGACCCCAACCCCCTATAGTATTCCGACACCAGCATATGGAAATAAGTCATAGTAAGGGTGTAGGTGGAAGCCTGGTGGTAACCAAGAGTTATTAGTGGGGTAGAATGCTACATGGGTCTAGAGACCAAAGTAGCGGTCCTTTAGAAATCTTAGCCTAAGTGTGGTGTCCAAGGATGGCCAAAAGAAATAATTTTGTCAGAAGACAATTTATAAAAAGTTTTGTAGCTTCCTAGAGAGAGGTCATAGTACAAACAACCTTAGTTTTATTTCATCCTTTGGCAAATATTATATTGATTATTTTCCCTGAAAACAAAAATGCTGAGAATATCTGATGTAAATAGAGGCCTGTGGATTATAACTTGGGGTCCTCATGGAATATCTGAGGCACTTCAGTGTTCCCTCACTAAACCTGCAGTTATTTTCTGAATTGAAAACTGGAACCTTGGAAAAGACCAGAATCATGCATGCCACTCTTCCACCTGTGATTTTGATAACTTCCTCTGTATTAAACATTGTGCAGCCTCTTAGAGGACTTTCCAATAGTTTCCTACATTTCAAAGCCTGTTCCTGAGGTAGCAATGCTTGTACCTTTGATGATCACCTGTGATAAATATGTTGAAACCAACAGCCATTGAAGAATTCACTGACATGTAACATTAGCTGTTTTAGATGTTTGCATCAGACTGAATTTCCCTTTGATAATATAGACTAGAAAAAAATGCTTCATTTCTCTTGTCATATCTGAGGAAATGGACAGACCTTTTAAATTCACATTTGCTTTCCTTGAAAGCTTATTTTGAAACTTCTTGTTCATACTGACTATATTTGTTTAAGATAAATTTGTCAGCAAAAAGTACAATTATACCACAATTAATCCTTAAATAGTAAATAACATCTATAATTTTTAAAAAAATAATGTCAGCAGTTAAAATCCTAACTGCTGAGCACTATTGGTTGTGAATGCTAATGCTGCACTGTTTAAAATTCATTTATTCACTTTTAATATGAAACATAAAAAGTAATATCATCACAATTTTCTATAATTCTTCACTGCACAACCAATAAGCATTATATAACATTGTTTACAGTAGTAGATTCAAGTACTATTTTATTTCTTCAAACCTCACAATTCTAATACATACAAGGATATTGTTTCTATTAAATATTCATTTTATTGGAGCTAAAACTTCTTTACAAACATGTTTTCATGGATAAAATAAATTTGATTTTCAAATAAAGGAAATCAATAATTATAACCATTGTTTAAAACCAAAAAAGAACTAGATTTTTATATTACATATTGCAATAATCACAATGCACTGAATTGAGGCAGAGATGAAACTCTTATTTGATGTGGGAAGCCACTGTGCTAACAAGACTCTTTGCCTTTTTTCACTCTGTTCCTAGAATACCAATATGATAGATAGTAATTTTAGAACCATGACAGATTGAGAAGAAGTTCTAATTTAAATCTCAATGAATAGTTATAAGGATAATGTTTGCATATACAAAAAAGTGATAAGAATTTCTAAAGATATTAATGTCTCAAAGTTTCTGAATTCTGAAAAGTGTCCAAGCTTTTTTCATTAAACTTAATATAAAACATATTTTTTAAAATGTCCCTATTGTTAATGTCTTATAGTAGTGATACAGAACCAGTTAATCATAATTGATTGAACAATTGCTAATTTCAAAGCCTTCGGTCATGGACTATCAACTGATTGCATGAATTTCCTTCACTTTTACCAAGTTTTCCTAGTTTAGGGAATGCACCACAGGACCCTGACTTCTTCCCCCTCAGCTCTGCTATGCAACACTCAGGTCACCAGCTTTATGATTCCAGAAATTTCTAGAAAACATAATGTTTTCATTTTAATTGCAACACAGTAGTGATCAAAACACATGCAGTTGTCTTTGGATAAGAAGAAAGTACTTGAAATACACTCAATAGCTTTGAGTAGTCATCTAATTTAGCAATTAGTTTGTCTGAGTAAATTCAATGGAAGGCTGCTTTCTGGAGTGCCTGATGTAAAGCTCTGACTTCACTACTGACTGTTTCATTTAAAAAATCAATTGTCAGCATAAAGAACCTTTTCAATCAGTGTACAATCAACTCAAAATGATGCATTAAGAACTCTTTGTGAAAGTAATGGAATTAAGGATGACCATTGGTAATTTATTTTTTATTATTTAAACAGCATATTATTGTTTTATGTTGAATAAAAGTTTAACTTTATATTAACCCCAATGCTGTGATGCTGCTAGTCTTACATAATTATTATCCATTGAAACTTCAGACATGTATTAACTATATTTTCTTTTGTAAAACTCTGAAGGGACTTTGAAAATTAGAACCTTCATATATTTCCTTTAGTTAATTTGAAAAATCTGTAGCCATTTATATGCTAAAACCTTTATATCTTTCTGTTAAAAATAATGCAGAATATGATTTATTTCACAAAATGAAGTTCCAAAGTATAGATAGCTCCTATTAAATTCAAATTTATTTTTTAAAATTAAAATAACTGGGATTTAAATTTTTGCAGGAATTATTGTCTAGAATATAATTATGCAGCATAATATTACAAATAACTACATTAAGTAAGAAAAATAACTTGACTCAACTATATTTACTTAGTAATATCAAATAGCAATGACAGAAAACAAATAAAATCCCTTTTAGTCTCAATAAAACATGCTTATCACCTAGCAGAAGGCATATGGATAAATTCTGGCTTTTGTAATCATTAACTGTATGTCTGTAGTCACCTTACCTGACATCTTTAAGCTGGTAGAATTGTAAAATTTTGCAATGATTTTGGAAAACAGATCAGGGCTCCCTAAAAGAGTAAGCAGAAAGTTACCATATGATTTAGCAATTCTATTCCTATCTACCCAAGAGAAGAGAAAATGTAGGTCCATACAAAATCTTGTACATGAATGTACATAAGAGAGTTATTCATAATGTCCAAAAAGTGAAGTAACTCAAATATTCATTAACTGATAAATGGAAAAATAAAATGTGATATTTCCATGCAGTGAATTATTATTCAGACACAAAAGAGGACTGAAAAGGTGATATGTGGATAAATTTTGGAAATGTTATGCTAATTGAAAGAAATTAATCACAAAAGAAAGCATTGTATGATTCAATGATATGATGAATACTGAGAAAAATGTTACATTTTTATTAAAAATCAATTTTCATTTGTATATAGAACATTCTTTATACTAAACCATTATTATTAGTTTACTGAAGCCTTATCATACCTGACCCATGGTTTTTCAAATACTGTACTGGATAATCATAATCTTTTCCTTGAAATCTGTGTGTCTGCAAAATTTTATCAGTTTTATACTTTTGAATTCCTCACCCACTGTTAATTCCCCAACACACTGCCTCTGTCACTCCACTGAAATGCTCTTGGTATCTTGGTATGCTCCCTACTTATGTTTTTCGACATTCAGAAACCAACAATCTTTTATTAGTTTTTTTCTTAGTTGGTCATTTAAAAGCACTTATCTACATTGCTTACCCCTTCTCTTTTCTCCACATTCTTGATTTTCCAAGAATCTCTCTTACCACTCTCATTCCTGGATATCTGTATCTTTTTTTAAAAGGTATGTTATTCTGGGATCTCACCCAGTTCCTTTTTCTTCTCATTTCTCCTCTTTCTCTGCATCCTCCTCTCTCATGGCTTCAGGATAGCCACCTATTTATCTTTCAGGATGTTTCTTATGAGACTCAGAAACTTTAGTCTATGTTTGTATGAGGCAACAAACATGGGGGTTCAACTCAAAATGGCCAGAACAGAATTCCATCCTAATTTGTCCCCTCTTTCTCTGATTTGCACTCTATTCTGTTCTCTCTAGTTGCCTCAGATTGTACCTTGAGTACCATTTTAATTATCCTTCATTTATTAGTACTAATCCATTACTACAGTTTTAATTTTATCTCATAAACTCTTTTAAACCTATCTACTGCTCTTTATTGTGAACAATATGGACTCCTATCCACATTAGAACAACTATTTCTCAAACATTTTTGCAATCACTGGTTCAGAAAATGTCTTAAGACAGTTAACTATAGATATATATATATATATATATATATATATATATATATATATATATATATGGAAATCTGATAACCTATGTACCTCTTTTCTAAAACCCCTCTAAAATAGAAATAAATGAATTTAATTATATTAACTCACAAGGAAAAAGTCCAATGCATTTTTAAAACAAGCAAAAACAGTTAAAAGAGTGATAATGGCATAAATAGCAGAAATTGTAATCCAAATGAATACAAAGAGATTTACTTGTAAAATGTGAGGCTAATTCATCTGGCAGCACTTGGAGTACATGGAAGTTGTAGTTAGCATGAAAGACAGTGATGGAGGGCTGTGGGAAATGCATGTATATTGTTTCACTCTTGCTTTAGTTTATATAATAAATATCCTTCAGAGACCCAAGCTTAAGTCTTGCTCCCCAGCATGGTACCATTTGGAGTTAGTGGAACATTTGAGAGGGGAACTGGTGGGAGGTTCTTAGGTCATTGGTGAACCCCCCAGGGGACTGTGGACTCTAACCCCCTCCTCCATCTCTCATGCTTCCTGGTCATAAATGGAGTAAGGCTTTGACTCCATCATATGCTCACCACCATTGCTACCTAGCACTCACCAGAGACCTAAATGTAATGGATCCACTGGATCATGAGATGGAACCTCCAAAACCATGAGCCCAAATAAATTTATTCTCTTTATAATTATCTCAGGTATTTTGTCACACTGATGAAAAGATGATGAACACAACTCCCCAAATCAACATGGCACCCAGGTTATTCTCCTTTTATTGTTCCCTTGCAGTATTTTCTGGGGAAAAATTGTCCCTGGCTCATTAACTCCTACCACAATATAAAGCAAAATAAACCACAGAGCAGAAAATAAGGGAATTAAGTGAAAATTCATGTAATGATCTACCTGGTTCAGAAAACTGGAGTTCAAGTATACACTGCCCAAGCAAAAAAAAAAAAAAAAAAAAAAAAAAAAATCTTTGTATGAAATGATTAATTAGAGAAAGTAATTTCATATACTGATTGGGCCTCCATCTGTCAAGAAGGTAATTTTCCATCTTATTAAATGGTAGTGAAGTCTTCTGTTGTGCCCTCTCCATATACATGAGCTGCCAGGTAGCTTCCCATACACAATATCAATGGTAAATCAATGATCATTGTAAATTTAAAGGAATCTGAAAAGTACAAAGGCAAAAGAATATTGAAATAATTATATAGACAATGCAGAACATGGAGGAAAATACTGTAAGACTATATAAATATATCTTCCAAAGAAATGAGACAGTAGGATGTTAAAACAAATTGCTCCCAAAGGATCAATAAGAGAACAAAAATTAAATAAAAAATTTGAAAAAAAAATAAAAAATTCAAACTTTGATAGAATGATTTGAAGATAAAATCAAGGAAATAGTCCTATAAGTAATTACATGATAAAAGAAAAGGAAATAGGAAATGAAATGATGAAACATTAGAATTTTACTTTAGAGTTTTACTCTAGAAATCCACATAATAAGAATTTCGGAGAAAAGCACTAGCCTAATATAGATAAAGGGATTAATTAAATAAGTAATATACAATTAATTTCAGAAATGAAGAGCCATAATTCCACATTCAGCCCAACAAGTGATCACAATGAATGTAAATGCACATGTATGCTCACTGACATGACAATCACTATGAAATATCTGAATAATGCTGGTGAGATGATGTTAAAATTTTTCACAGAAAGAAAGCAAACAAAATAGGTGGCATAAACTTAATGTTGAAAGAAATTCACTCACTTTTTGTATCCAAATACTTAGATTATCATGCTACTATTGATTATTTCTGATCATAATTTCATATTCCTTGTCTGATATGTGAGTCATATCTAATATATTGGACTAATTTTTCAGTCTATCTTGGCTGATTATTTTTTCTCTAACTAAATGTTCTAGAGACACCCCTCTATTAGCTTTTTCTGAGTGTTAACTGAAGTTCAGAGTTCTATTACCCACCATTGAAATCTGGGTTTCTATAGTCATAGAAGTTGGTAAGCCTCCCAAATCAAACAACCCATCCTTTGTACTCTTATCCTTGGTTTTCTGGACCAGGTGCAGCTCTCCCCTAGCAAGTGTCACAACTCGATTTCAGTCACTTTAAGTTTTGACATATAAAAATAATTTCTCTTTAATGATCTTTTAAGAACTTCTTTTTTGGCATATATAGTTTTTGACTGGCTCATGCATAATCTCAGCCTTCTGCGGGTTTATTACAAGTCCATAATGCTTTACAGACTCAATAAATGTACTCTAATCACTTGAATGTCATTTTATGAATGTGCTCTGAAGATGTAATTCGTCAGAGCAGAGCAGTTCTTGTATATATTTCTTGCAGTTTAGCAGCACTTAACCAGATGGCACCCTGTAGTTTTGAAGCAGTTAATGCACCTAGAAGATAGGCTGACTTATGAGAGGAAGACAGTTGGTAGGGATCAGTGGGAAAGTTTCTCAGGCATAGAATATTAAAACAGTGAAATAAATACTATATAATGATTCATTAAAGACTAAACTAACTTAAAGTTCTATAGCAAAATTAAAATATGCATTATAATAACCTCATAAAATGTGATTTCTTATGAATGTAAGTTTTGCAGTTATTATGTGTTTCACACTGAAGTGATGGAAATTTAACCAGTTTCATTAGAAATAAAACAAATCATGAGTTTTATAATAATGAATCTGAATAGGCATATATATATTACATATATGTATATTATATACATATATATATATTATGTACATGGCAGGTCAGTTACTATTTCTGAAAATGATCCTTTTGAAATTTTATATCTTGAAATATATTATCAAACCAGCCTGAAACTCATTAAATGGATGGTAAAATCTAATTTAACTTCCTTTAAAACTCCTTTCTTTTAATCTTATAAAAGTAAATGACCTTGTCAGTTTTTAACTATGAAAGTCTAATTTTAATTTATAAGATATATATAGTGAAACAAGATAGTTGCTATCTTCACTCTACCCTAGTAAATTCCTATCATATAGATTCATTTTAATTTAATAAAAAAAATTCTTTTAAGATTTTCATAGAATTATATAGCTATAGGAGATGTTTAGAATTTCTAAGAAATGTAATTCATTCTTAAGATAGTAAATAGTTCTTGAAACCAAATTTTATTC